>OY856412.1:1027582243-1028282243 GCA_963693085.1 Alisma plantago-aquatica
TCTCAAGATCGATCGTCTGGTCAGGGAAGCAGAGGATGGGGGTGACAACATGCAAGGACTAGATTCTTTGCTATGAGTCAGCTGGAGGTGGTGATCAACAAATGAGTGGTGACAAGTCAGATGGAGTTATTTCATTCTGATTTGTCCTCTTCTTAATTTATATCTATTTTGGGGTACCCGGGTGCTACACACTCTTTTATCACACATGAAGTGCTTAGTAGTTGTTCTATACCTATTAGTTGTAAGGAGAATAGTTTGTTGCTAGAAACCCCGTTGGTTGGTTCTTTCGTGTTGCAAAATGTGTGTCCTTCCTATGTTTTCTCTTTTTTGGGAAACATTATTCAAGTGAATCTCATACAACTTGACATGCATGGATTCAATGTGATACTTGGAGTGGATACCTTGGAGAAGTATAGAGTGGTCTTGTATTGTAGTTCCAAACAGGAAACATTTGTAGATGGTAGTGAGACTTGGATATTACAAGGAGATAGGAAGATTCTCCCGATGTTGAGGTTGTGGTGATGTTGTGGATTATGGCTCTTCCATTACACTTGTATGGTACCAATTTTAACTTATCAAGTGGTCAGTTGGATTTGGGCGGTACGACTCAAATCGTCTGGGCATAATAACATACAATCATTCGTGTAGTATAATTGTATAGGATCAAATATGAAAACATTGGTTGAGGCCTTGCTTGATCTTTGTACAATGTTATTCTTCATATTCCTTTTAAATTATTAAGACATTTCATAATTCAAGAGTAACTACTCTTCCTGTAAATGATAATTACCTATTTTGTTTAGTTTTAACTATAATGATGCTCAGTTTATCTTATCTGTGATAATAATAGAGTTGGTGGTGAGTTATATCTCCTGCTGAGATTTGGAATCTCACCCCGTGTGTTTCCCACACCCTTATTAGGCGGACGAGCACAAAGAGGTAGAGATCGTTCAGGGGAGGTTGTGTAGTAGTCATAGGAGCAGTAGTTGATAAGGTTGACAGTGTTGTTGAATGTCTTTTTTTGATAGAGTCATAGAGTCCTCAATGTACACTCGGGTCTTTGGGAATGTTTTGTAGATGTTTCACGAGCATGCCTTCCTTATGTTCCCCTTTTTGTATACTAGATGTGGTAAAATCATGTATATATGTTCTGGAACAGTTCTTTGGTTACAGGTTGACAACATGCCATGTGAATGCTTTGAGGCATGAAAGGGCTTATATGTGAAGGTTTTGGTGTTTGGCAGTTTTATAAAAATAATTTTAACTCTTAGTGTTTTTTAGTAATCTGTTTGTTAATCTATCTTTCATGGTTTTGTTTTAAGTAATCTCACTTTGTGTGGCGTGGGGATCCACATCTTCAACCTTGAAGAAGAACAACAACAACTTCACCTTCACTCAGAGTAGCTTGCTTCACCTTTGCTTCTTTGAGGAAAGGGTAGGGAAGATGGAATGGAAGGAGAGATTTACAAGCACAAGGAAGTAGCTCTCTTATAACTTGCCTAAATCACTCATAATCATGAATAGATATGTAAATGAGAGAGAGAAAGGGGCTCAAGGAGTTGCAACACACTCAACTATAGCAAGGACTTAGAATAACATGAATGAGCAGTCTTAGAATGAACTCTGATGGGTCCTATTTATAGCTAGGGGTGTTCCCTTGAGTGTGGGATCACTTAAGGGTGAAATATAGTCATTTTCCAAATTGCAAAGGCTCTAGTTTCACTCAAAATAACTCATCAAAGGCTAGAATCACTTTTTCAACATTTTTCGTACAGTACATTCGGTCGAGTTCTAATAAAGGTAACTCGAATGATCCACTAAATGACTAAGCCAATTTTCAAATGATTAGTTGAGTTCGTTCTGGGAAACTCGACCGTTGAGCTAAAATTAGTTTTGATCATTGAGTCGATCGGTCGAGTTCTGTGAGTGTGCAACTCAAGCGATTGGTCTCTTCAGAAAATCCATCACTAGATTTGTCGAGTTTTCATCTTGACCGATAAACAACATGTGACTAATTTTCTAAATTGACATTTAAGTGATTAAATGTTGGAATTAAGTGTCCCTAATTTTTTCTCATATTTTTTACAATTCATATCATCAATACAGGTGATTACAAAAATCATTTAAGGTTATTTGGAATGATCTCCCAAACTACACACTTGCATTGCTATTGACTTGAACTTGAACAAGCTAGGGCTTGTGTAATTTGATCCTTTTCATGTACCTAAAGCCTAAAATCAATCTTGAACAAACATATTAGATACATAGGAATAGAATGGTTAAGTCATTATCAAAATATGGGCAATGTATACCTCTCAGGTCAACATTCTCCCCCTTTTTGACAATGACAAACCATTCCTCAATAATATTGAAAAGAATATGTGAAGTTATACCTTTTCCTTGTGAATTGCAAGGGGATTTAAGATTTGAACAGTGTGAATTGCTCCCCCTCAATCTATTCTTACTCTTACCTACATAGTTAGTCTATCTACACAAAGCAACATGACATATATATACTATATGGTCCTTTAGCATGTAACATGATAAAGCATATAATGGATAAGAAAAGGATCAAATAGGCAATAAAAGCAATATGGTTGAGCTTCAAAACATTGAACACCTCTCCCCCTTTTAACATTATCAAAAAGGAAGGTGGGGGGTAGAAGATCACACAAATAGGTCTTTTCCAAGAAAAACCAAGAATACATTCACAACATGCAATCCCAAAGCATACACCAAACAGAATCAAGAGAAACAAACAATATATGTCATAATCAAAATATGGTAAACATGGAACCAACTCATGAGATATAGTAAATCAAAGAGTAAGTGTATACATGATTAAGATTACAACCCAAAAAGCATGTTCTCAAAAACAACTACAAGCCATAATGATGAAAACTAGATGATAAAATAGTATAGCTCAGAAAATGTGCCCAGATGTTTTTAATACAAAATAGCCTAGAAAGATATATATGATCAACATCTAAACTAAAAACTAGAAAACTAAATATCTAGGTCATCTATGTCTACATCATCCACAACCTCATCAGCATTAGAATCTTTGGGCTCATAGTCATCATCTCCATCTGAAGGTGCAACAACATAACTTTCATTGACGAAGTCACCATCAAAACCATCAAAGCCATCATGAGAAGCATCACCATCATCCTCATCAGCCTCCTCATTAGCAGAAACCTCCTCATCAGCCTGGTCTGGCATCTCTTCATCAGTAGAGGGAACGAAACCATGACTGGGCCAATGAGCATTCTGCTTGGCCTAAGACATGCCAAGAGCATGGAGCTCATTGGCTTGTGGGAAGGAAGGAGAAGAAGTACCAAGACTAGCAAGCAAAGTGGCCAGGGGCCAACAGGAAGAGGTACCACTTCATGGGTAGATCTACCAACAACAGAGGGTGTAGCAGCAGAAGTAGTAGGTGGAGGGGCAGGGTAAAAGTGATCATATGCATAGGATGTATAGTCACCTCCTAGGTAGGGCTGTTAGTCAAGGTAAGAGTGTACATAAGACATGTTCATGTTGGTCATGATAGCACAAAGGTCTTGATGCATGTTCTCCTGAACCTGAAGGTTGTATGCCTATTGATGCATCATGTAGCCCATAAAGGTTTCATTTGATACATGGAATGAGGCACGTGAAGGTAGGGTAGGATGAGGTGGTGGAGCTTCTTAGGTAGAGGTAGAGGTAGAGGCACCAAGTGTGCTATAGGATAGGATGGGCACAAACTTCTGAAGTGTGGTCTCACTAATGCAAACTCCTTTCTGGGAAAGTCAGTAGTGCAGGTCATGGAAAAGAGATTTTCTAGTGGCAAGCTGGAAAAGACCACATATCAAGGTTGGGTAGGGAGGGTGGGTGCCACAGGTGTTCTTGTCTGAGTCAAAGCAGGTCATATGAGGGAGAACACATTTCGCCCACGTGAATCCTATGTTCTTCAAGAGATAGTACATAATGACCACAGTGTTTTCTACAATTTTAGTCTAATTTTTATTTGGATATATATTGTAGTTAACAAATAAGACAAGTATGTGTCTCTTGAGGTCTAAGGCAGAGGAGGGAAGGGTGCACTTTTTCCTATGTGGGAATTGAGGCTTCTTCAAGAACTTATGAATATCACAGAGAGTAAGAGAATATTGCTTGTGGAAGTCCTCATGCTCGATTAGGTCAAAATACTCTGGATAGTCCTTTCGCCAGGTGTCAGTCACTTCAGTACCTAAAAAGAAGATGTTTAGGGTATCCTCAGAGACTTTAAATTTCTTCTCGATGATCATAGAAGTAAGGACTACTTGAGTATTAGGCGGGGCTATGAGTGTATCATAATTCCAATGCAAATTTACATAGAATTCGTGAACAATTTTGGTGCTTGTGATGGAATTGTTTATAGCACGCACGTTCAACACCCAAGGCTGAGAGATGGTGGTCGTACAATGACTTTTCTACTGGATCTATGGAATCTTGTTTCCGTGGGTGTGGCTCAAAAAGGGAATGAAAGGGAAAGGGGTTCCTAAGAAGGACCTCCATGTACCTATTTAGATCCTCATTTGAGACAAAGAAGGTGTCATCAAAGGAAATCAAGCGAGAGTTGGAAGAAGATGATGGTGCATTAGCTAGGGCAGCACTCTTTCTCCTATTAGACGCCATGGAGATGATATGGAGAGGATGGAGAGAGAAAAATCTAGAGAAACACCACCAAAACCCATCCACACACCTAGGGTTGATAGGAAGGAGGTCAAGGAAGGTTGATCTAGGTAGAACTAGGCCAAGGGAGAGGAAGGTTGGGGCTAGTGTTGAGAGCTTGAGGGAGCTAGAGATTGGATTGGTCGACTTTTCTCTAGTTGAGAGGGATAACAGTCAACTAAACATCTCTTAAGTTTGCTCCAGTCCGACCATCGGTCGATGTTTGTGACTCAGAAATTTGGCAGATATGCTCTTTTAAAAAGCTCTCGGCCACTTATCTTACGAGTTGGCAACTCGACTGATGGTTAACCTGAACCAACTTTAGAAATTCTAATTTCTTACCATTAGAGTGCTAATTATTATTTTGTTCAAGTCCATTTTGCATTTTGAACATACTTAGGAGCATATCACTCATCATTGGGTACTGTTTTATGATAAAATAAGCGTTTGCAAAAAATGCCCAAACACAAGAGAAAAACAAGGCAAAAAGAACATGACAAATCTATTTTTGCATATTAGAAAGAAATGGTGATCAAAACATAAGAAGAACATATAGGATAGATGACCACTATCTAGAAGGCATATTAGATTCATTCAAAGTAGTTATGATCAATTTAGATCTAATAAAGTTAAACTTCACTTTAGCTAGAGGTTTAGTGAAACTGTCTACCAACTGGTTTTCTATATCCACATGCGTGATATAGATATCTATTTTGGCAATGTGATCATGAAGAAAATGATGGAGAACCTCTATATGCTTAGCTCTACTATGCAAGATTGGATTATATGACAAGTTAATTGCACTAGTATTATCAGAATATATAGGAGAAGCATCAAAATGAATGTTAAATTCTTGTAGCATTTGCTTCATCCATTAGATCTGGGCACAACAAATCCTGACTATAATGTATTCAACCTCAATGGTTGATAATGCCACTGTGCTCTGTTTCTTGAAGAACCAAGAAACCAAGTATGGTCCTAGGAGAAAGCAAGTGCCACTTGTGCACTTTCTATCAATCAAACACTTTTCATAATCCGCGTCACTATAAGCAGTAAGAGTAAAGTCCCTTGACTTGAGATACCATAGTCTAAAATTTTGGGTTTGGGCTAAGTACCTTAAAATCCTCTTAACATCTATAAGATGTGATTTCTTAGTATTTGATTGAAAGTGAGCACACAATCTAACACTAAACATTATATCAGGTCTAGAGGCAGTTAAGTAAAGTAAACTTCTGATCGTACCTCTATAGAGATTCTCATCTACCGTCTCACCTTCTTCATCTTTGTCAAGTTTGGCGGTGTTTGACATGGAAGTGTCCATCACCTTGGTGTTCTCCATCCCAAAGCACTTAAGCAGCTCACTTTTTTACTTGCCTTGGTTTATGAAGTTCCCATCTTTAGTTTTCTTGATTTGAAAGTCGTGCAAGAATGTGAGCTCACCCATCGTACTCATTTCAAATTCACTTTGCATGAGATCACTAAATTCTTTGCAAAGATCTAGGTTAGTTCTACCAAAAATGATATCATCAACATATATTTGAATGATAAGAAAATTGTTAGAAGTGTTTTTTAGATATAAGGTAGAGTCTACTTTGCCCATCATATACCCATGATCTAACAAAAGGTTGTTTAATTTCTCATACCAAGCTCTAGGTGCTTGTTTGAGTCCATAGAGATATTTTTACAGTAAATAAACATGGTTAGGTAAACTATCATGGTCAAAGCCAAGAGGTTGTGCAACATATACTTCATCCTCAATTGTACCATTTAAAAATGCACTTTTACATCCATTTGATAAAGAAGAAAGTTTTTATAACTAGAAAAGGCAAGTAACATACAAATGGACTCAAGTCTAGCTACAAGTGTATGTTTCATAAAAATCTGTACCTTCCTACTGATTGTAGCCATGATCCATTAACCTTGCTTTGTTCCTTACCACTTTTCCACTTTCACCAAGCTTGTTGCGTTAGATCCACTAGGTGCCAATGATCTTTCTATCACTTGGTCTTGGCACTAGGGTCCATACTTTGTTCTTTTCAAATTTCTCCAACTCTTCATACATAGCTAGGATCCACTCATCATCCCCAAGAGCTTCCTTGATGTTCTTTGTCTTGATTTGTCAGATGAAGGCATTGTTGTCTTGTTATTTGTTCAATACAGCCCACATCTTCATTCTTTCAAATGGATCACCTAAAATCATCTCTTTTGGATGATTCCTTACAAATCGGGGAGTTGGATCCTTTTTCTCTTCATCTTTCTCTTCTTCTTGAGTGACCACCTCTTTTCCCTTTTTGGGTGATGTTGAGATCTTTTAAAATGTGAATTACTTCACCTACAACATCATCATTTGGAACAATATATTTAGGAATAGAGGGGTTAGTCTCAATAAACTTAACATTTATAGTTTCTTCTACTTTAGTAAGATCAATATTAAACACTCTATAAGCCTTGCTAGTAGTGCTATAGCCAAGAAAGAAAACCTTGTAAGATTTTAGATCAAACTTGTTGAGAGAAGCGTTCATATTCAAAACAAAACAAGGACATCTGAAAACATGGAAATTCTTGATATAAGGCTTCTTACCACACCATAGCGCATAGGGGTTTTCTTCAATGAAGGATGTGTAAAAACCTGGTTTTCCACAAAACATGAGGTACTAACGACTTCGGCCCAAAACTTCTTTGGAGTGTCATACTCTAAAAGCATATTCCTAGACATCTCTTCTAAAGTCCTATTCTTTCTCTCTACAACCCCATTTTGTTGAGGTGTTCGAGGTGAAGAAAATCTATGGGCATAACGGGATTCTCGACAAAAATGTTCACAAAGATCATTTTCAAATTCTACCCCATGATCACTACAGATGGAAATGATGCAACAATAGGCTTCATTCTCAACTAATTTACAAAATGTTGAGAAAACATCAAGCGTATTACTCTTGGAAACAAGAAAGAAGGTCTGAGTATATCTACAGAAATCATAAACAATAACAAGGAAATACTTGGAACCATGGAGCAATTTAGTTCTTATTGGTCCAAATAGATCAATGTGAAGAATTTCAAGAGCTCTGCTGGTACTAAGAACTCCTTTAAATTTGAAGGAGGACTTGGTTTTCTTTCCTTGGGTACAAGGTTGGCATTCCTCATCCTTTCCAAAATCAAATTTAGGAAGTCCCTTGACCAAGTCCTTTTTTCTCAACTTCTTCAACTGATGCATATTTAGATGACCAGGCTGACGATGCCAAAGAGAAATATCAATCCAATTGACTACTGGGCATCTACCAACAATAGTCATAATAGAGTCAAGAACAATGACATAAATATTAACATTTCTAGTTCCCTTATATATAACTTGATAGGTGAGGGAATCTAGAATCAAGCATTCAAAAGAAGTAAATAACACAAGGTAACCATTGTCACATAATTGACAAACACTAATCAAATTGTGATGTAGGCCATCCATAAAAAGAACATTATTCATACACAAGGATTCACCTACATCACCCTCACCTTTGACTTTACATTTCTTGTTGTCCCCAACTGTAATCAAACCTTCTTTCTTTTTGGTGAAGTTGTTGAAATGGCTTATATCACCTGTCATATGCTAAGTTCAACCACTATCAACAATTCATCTTCCTTTTTCCTACAAGAAAGGAGAGTGTAGGTTCCCAATTCAAACCTTGAGATCTAGAGTTAGCTTGGAGATCCATTTCATCTTTGGGTTGGTCCCCTTAGGCTTGTAAGGATGATAAGTAGAGTAATGATCATCACTTTTGCAATAAGAACAAACCATAGGATTCTTAGTTTTGAAAGTCTCTCCAACAAAGAAAGAGGTCTCCTTCCTCTTTTTCTTACCTTTTTATTTTTGCCCTTTGGTTCTCCCTCTACAAATACCAAACAACTAGCACCACTTTGTTTGGCGGAATCATCATTCTGTAGAGAGGCCCTAAGTTTATGGTTATCATCATTTAGAGATATGATGGTAGAAGAAAAACTAGCAATATCATATCTAGAATGAACAAGGTCATCCTATGGACAGAGGGCTTTAGCCAAATAAGAATCTTTCTCAAGAGAAATGGAAGCAATATCATTACAAGGAAAGATAGGTGTAGAAGATAAATCATTAACTTGACCAAGCAACCTTGAATTTTTAGATTTAAGCACTTGAATTTCCTAAAGATAAACATCTCTTTAATCTTTATGAGAATCAACAAGAAGCTTAAGTTCAACATTTTTAGTTTTAAGAGTTTCAAGCTCCTTTAGGCACTTTTAGTTATCTTCCTTAAGAGTTTCAATGTTCTAAATACATACACCATTCTCTACCTCAACTCTATTATATTGGAGCTCAGGATCAAGATATTGACCTCCAAATCATCAATAATTTTTCCTAACCTTTTTCTTTTAGATTTAAACTTAGTAAAAGAAAAACAGGTAGAAATAAGCATATCAGTAATAGCTTCCTTAGATAACTCATGCAATCTTACCTCACTTTCCTCATAAATTTCTTTCCTATTAGAGTCCATGAGTGCAAGGTGACACTCTCCATCTGTTATAACCTCATTTTCCAAAACATGTAATGAGATTTGTGAATCTCCTATAAAAGATAAATAAGATCAATGTTTAATTTCATGGTTTGATTTGAATGAATTTCATGTATAATGGCCTTGCATGCTTTCTTGATGGGCCTTATTGCCATTAAGCCCAATTGAAAGAAAAAGAAAAAGAAAGGAAAAAGGACTTCAATGGGATAATGGAAATATAAGAAAATGGATAAAAGATGATTAAACAGGATAAAAGATAAATTCCCAAAATAGGATTTCGTGTTATAGAGGTTCCTTGGGCTTCAAGGAACTCAGGATAATTAAATAATAGAAAGGGAAATAAAGAATATGTGGAAAATATGAATAAAAAGGTGTTTTCTTGCAACCAAAGAAAAGGAATGGTTTAATTGATATAATGATCTCAAATTTTGCAGGATGAGAGATAAAAACATAAAATAGTTTCCCTCAAAATTTTAATACAAACGGAGTTAGGAATTGGGAGTTATCGATTTTTCAAGATTATCCTTATAATGGGATTTTCCCTTGCAATTTGGGAAATCTTTCTTTTTTGGTTGAGCGCGGATAATAGGGGCCGTTGGATCTTGATCCAACTGACCCGACTCATCGTACATAGTCCCAGAGGGACACAGACTGTAGCACGACCATAGGGAATTTTGCCCCATCATTTTCTCGCGATCTATTGAATGTGCAATCTTGGAAACTCTCCCATTGGGTTCGGGAGGGGACCCCGAACCATCGCAACCCTAGTTTTGTGATCGTTGGAAGCTTCTAGGCTAAACGTCCAATTGGGCTGAAGCAAGCCTTGGCGGCGGGATCAGAAACCCTAGAGGGGACCCTCCACGTCCTATAAATAGGCCACCACTCGAGTCCTTGTTCCCTAGCGATCTCGAGCGGCCACCTATTACACCTCAGAGCCATCTCCCTTCCTCGATTGCCCTTGCTCAGGCGAGGTTGCCGCCGCGGCGCCACCGTGTTCTAAAGAACAAAAGAAGGAGGAAGACAATGTACAACCGTCATTTGATCTGGGAGCATCATAATCCAGGCAAGGATCTAATGACGTTAGAAGCGGTCGGTTAAGTGGAGACGCTCGCGACTCTGAGCGTTTGATCGAGATCCAGTGACTGAGGGCAAGCAGCGGGGTGCGCCACTTAGTTAGTGGGGGCGTTTGACGTAGAGCATCAGATTCAAAGGCGGTCCATAGGCGCACCGATCCGACGATCTAGAAAAATCGGTAAATCTCTCTCTGCCAAATAATCAAGAAAATATATTTTCCTTACAAAATTAATAGAAAACACTAGGATTGTCTAATGAAGAAAATTTATATATGAAAGTTGTGTAGAAAAATGCAAGGAATCTAATAAAAATGATTGTATAACCTGATCCTAGTTCATTTTGCAAAAGTACTTTAATTTGCTAGTAAAATGCATTTCAAGTTAATTAGAAACCCTAATGGTGTGCAAAAGAGGTATCTTTGAAAGATAAAGGGTTAATTAGAAAGGTAATAACCTGTTGATGTTTATGATGGAGTTTCTATCCATTTTGAATAAAAAATTGGTTAAATTAGGGTTTATGTCCACAAATGGAAAGTAATGTATATGGGATCCCTAATTTAGGGTAAGAGAGAAAGAAATCCATGTCATTTTGAATGAAGGAAGTAATTTGCTAAATAATGGTCCTAAGACTGTTAGGAATATTAAAAGGAGAGTAATTAAGGGTTTTTTGTGATTTTGAGAAATTAGGATTCATGATAACTAAGAATGGAGGTAAAACCCTAATTTCCAAGGAAACCCTAAAAATTGGAATAGAAACCCTAAGGAATAAGATGGAATTGAATAAGTTTTTATAAAATATAGTTGGAATGTTTATTTCAGGGTTTCTGTGCAATTTGCTTGCTTACTTGGGTATTCTCTCTCTTCATATTTGATTCAAATATGCAATAAGAAGGTATGTGGTTACGCTTATGAATATATCGAGTTATGTTTCCCGAGATTTACCAAAGTTTTCATCGATGACATGAAATAATTGTTGGATGATTTAAATACATGCAAACTATAATGTGGATATGACTATCACCTAAGTTATGTGCTTACTAGCTCAGATCCCGGTCCCCTATGTGACTTATTAGATGACTTAGTATATGGCTACCAATGGGGTAGGTCCATCAAGTCACTTGGAGTTAGATATTGGGCTACTTCTGGGTAGTGCCATGCGACTGTATACCCTATGTATTGGCTACCTGTAAGGTAGGACCATGGGGGTAAGGAACTACCTAAAGAGAGGTAGAATGCAAGGACAACACAGAGTTAGGGATAGGTAAGGATTGAGTAGTATGGATTAAAACGTAAAATTGGTTGGTAAATGAATAATTGAATGATTACATTGTTAAAATAGTTGCACATTATTTGTTCCCCCACATACCAGCTTCAGCTGACCGATGTTTTATTTGTCGGCGTTTTAAGTATAAAACAAAAAGGACAAATAGTAATTTGTCATATCGTGAAATACATGAACTAAAGTCTGAGGAGGATTAGTTAGTTAGTCCCAGTTCTGGATAGAAGTTAGATATCCAAAATTTTCAAAGGTATGCAAATTTTTTTATTTATTACAGCTTTTCCGTATAGTCTAGTAGAATTTATTAATTGTTATCAATTAATTGCTGAACCTTGATCCGAAAATCAGATAATGGCACCGTCCTCTCGGTCTCCCTTAATTGGGGGTTACCGGTAGGCGGGGTCATTACATTTGGTATCAGAGCCAAGGTTCTCCACTTTATTGTTAATAATTATTAAATTTTACAAACTCTGTAGAACCCAAGGGAGTTATTAGAGGATTTTCCAAAAGACTGAGGTGTCTAGAAAAGGATCACTTCCGGGGGATGGCAAAATTTTCCTACGCACCGCTAGTCGGAATACGAGGACTCCCAGAATGTGTGACTGCCTGGCCGATGTCCTAGGATTTGAATCGAAATAAGATACCTTTAGGACTTCCTCATCTTATTCATCCCTCCTCATCACGAATTCTATTAAGGACTTTAAGAGTTAGGGTTTTCTCTCTCTCCCTCACCCTCATGTGGTATGGGCAAGTAAGTTAAGGATTAAGGAATCCTCCATCAAATTAATGAAATATATGTAATGGGATGTCACTGACATAAGTGTAATTAGTTTAATGATAAAAGTCTGTTTGTTATTCTTATGTAGATGGCTCATACAAAGGTTGTGCAATCCCTTTCTCCACCAGCGGAGGTGGGCCACAATGTAAAGAGAATGGGTCTTCTGAGAAGAGGAAGTAGAATCATGGTGGAGAGACCTCTAAGAAGAGAAAGAGGCCTGAAGAAGCTGTGCACGAGGCTCCCAACCCTGAACCAATGCCCGACATTAACCTAGAACAAGGAGAAGGACCAGAATATGAAGAACACCATGTGTATGAAGAGGAAGCCCAAATGGAGGAGGACCAGCCTGGTGGTCCAGAACCAACCATGGTGATTCACACCACAGATGCAGTTTGGATGGAACAGCAAAAGCAAGTGACTAAGGCTATCCATGCACTGGCTCTTAGGGACATGACAAGGAATGAGAATGGTGAGCCACTTCCTGTTCGACCTTGACTGGGAGCCACCATCCTGGACTTCGTCAAGATGAACGTCGAGAAGTTCTGGGGAGAAGACAAGTCTGAAGTAGTCGACAAGGCCGAAGCTTGGCTACTTGCAGTCGAGAACGGGTTCCGTATGCTCGAGGTGCAGTTGACTAAGAAGGTTCTGTTTGCTACTCACCTTTTGGAAGGTGCAGCCAAGATATGGTGGGAGAACCATATCACAGGAAGAGACCTAAGTGAGGAACCAATGGCATGGACGGACTTCAAAACCATCTTCACTGCCAGATTCCTCCCCGTTTCAGCAAGGAAGGAAAAAGAAAGAGAGTTCACTAGCATGACTCAAGGAAGCTCCTCAGTTGCAAACTTTGGTCGCAGGTTCCGCCTCCTGGAATGTTTTGGACACAAGATGGATGAAGAAAGGAGGGTGGACCACTTCATGGAATGTCTTCACCCTTCCATCAAGCCCCATGTGATGGCAAGTAAACACAAAACCTTTGTCGAGGCATACAACACTGCTTTAGACATGGAGAGGATTGTGATGCCTACCCAGGTTCCACCCAAGGGGTATTTGGGTTTCACTGAAGGAGCCCAAGGCCCTAGAAACAACTGAAAGAAGGGTCCAGGATGTCATCATGATAAAGGAAGACATGGAGGAAAAGGGAAGCCTTGTCAAGAGAACAACCGACCTCGATGCCACACCTACGGGAGGTGGCATGCCGGTGAGTGCCACAAAAAGAAGAAGGTATGCTACCGATGCCTCCAAGAAGGTCACCTTCAACCTGTTTGCCCTCTGCCAAATCCAAGAGGACCAGGACAGGTAGCAGCCCCACCAGTAGCAGCTCCACCTGTGGCAGCACCACCTATAGCTACAGCCCCACCAAGTGGAGAGAGAAGACAAGCTCGGGTGTTTGCCATTGATAATGAGGAAGCTCAAGCAAATGCCAATTGGTTGATCGAGGGTAATAACCCTTAGAGTTTTCTTTTCTGTCTTAAAGTTAAGCATGTAATGGTCTAATGCTTGGTGAACTATAATGTAGGCATGCTTGAAGTTATGGGACATAATGTGAAAGCTTTGTTTGACTTTAGATCTACTAATACTTTCATTTCGAGAAATCTTGCAACTGTGCTATGTTTGGATATCAAGGATTTAGGGTATGTCTTAGATGTTACAACCCCGAATGGTCAAATCTTTACTTCCCTTTTGAAAACCCCGATAGTATCTGTGAAATATCGAGATCATGATTTTCCTACAGACTTTATCCTGCTGGACATGAATGATTTTGATGTAATCATTGGCATGGATTGGCTTTATACGTATAGGGCCAATATCGAATGTAGAGAGAAGAAAGTGATCATCAAGAGACCAGGTCAACCACCTTTTGTCATTAGGGGTAGGAAGGATGCCACTACCAGCCCATATGTGTCAGCCGTGAAAGCAGAGCAGATGATGAGTATAGGGTGTCGAGCTTTCCAAGCAGTAGTCACCGAGCCAAAACCCAAAGTGCAACCCTTAGAAGAAATAGAGGTAGTGAGGGGCTATGCAGATGTTTTCCCAGATGGTATACTTGAGATTCCTCCTGAAACAGAGGTAGATTTCTCCATAGACCTAGCCCCTGGTACAAACCCTATTTCCCGATCACCCTATAGGATGGCCCCTGCTGAATTGCTTGAGCTAAAGAAGCAATTGCAGGAATTGTTGGATAAGGGTTTTATCCACCCTAGCACATCACCATGGGGAGCGTCGGTTCTTTTTGTAAAGAAAAAGGATGGTTCGATCCGAATGTGCATAGACTACCGGATGATCAACCATGCTACCATTAAGAACAAATACCCTTTACCCCGGATAGATGACTTGTTTGACCAGTTGAAGTCAGATCGAGTCCTTTCCAAGATCAACTTGAGATCGGGTTACCACCAGTTGAGGGTCAAGAGTGAGGACATCCCGAAAACATCTTTTAGAACCTGGTATGGCCACTATGAGTTCGTGGTTATGCCTTTTGGGTTGTCCAATGCACCAAGTTTGTTCATGAACCTTATGAACAGTGTGTTTCAACCCTTCCTTGACTCGTTTGTCATAGTGTTCATAGATGACATACTGGTTTATTCGGATGATGTAGATCAACACCGAGACCACCTAAGTAAAGTCCTTGATATCTTAAGAAAGCATAAGTTCTATGGGAAGTTCTCTAAATGCGAGTTTTGGATAGACTGAGTCATGTTCCTTGGACACATCATCTCAGGAGGAACGATCACCGTAGATCCAGCTAGAGTGTCGGTGGTTCAAGATTGGCCAGCTCCGAACAACCCCTCCGAGATACGAAGCTTCTTGGGGTTAGCAGGATATTATCGGCGCTTCATCGCAGATTTTTCAAAGACCACCTTGCCTCTAACCATGTTGACTCGGAAAGATGTGAAGTTTGTGTGGTCCGATGTTTGTGAAGCTCGCTTCCAAGAGCTGAAGGAGAAGCTGACCACTACACTAGTTTTGACTCTACCATCAGGAAATGAGGGTTTCATGATTTTCACCGATGCATCAAAGATGGGACTTGGCTGTGTGTTGGAACAGAATCAGCATGTGGTTGCATATGCCTACCGACAACTCAAGCCCAACGAGGTGAATTACCCAACCCACGACCTGGAGTTAGCTGCTATCATCCATGCCTTGAAGATTTGGCGGCATTACTTGTATGGTGCCACTTTTGAAATCTTCACCGACCATAAGAGCCTGAAGTATCTTCTGATGCAGAAAGACTTGAACCTATGACAACGGAGATGGATGGAGTACATGAAGGATTATGACTTCACCATTTCCTATCATCCAGGGAAGGAAAATGTCATAGCTGATGCTTTGAGTTGGAAACAGTTGAGGTGTGCAACTGTGTTGTACAGACATTGGAAGAGCTTATAAGATCTGGTGGAATGGTCACCTCAACCGTTAGATGATTGAGTTTGATTGGCCAATATCCAGATACAGTCTGAGTTATTGAGTGAGATTGTCACAGCATAGTTGGCCAGTGGAGGACTTGACAAGATGAAAGGCTTGATGCAGAAGCCTCAGACCCATCTTTCATTGGGAATAGACGGAGGAATCCGATTTGAGAATCACATATGGGTTCCTGAAGATTCACCGTTGAAGGAATGTATCCTACAAGAGGCTCATGGTTCTAAGTACACGATACACATAGGAACTACTAAGATGTTTAAGGACATGAAGAGGTTTTTCTGGTGGCCAGGAATGAAGAGAGACATTGTAGCTTATGTAGCCAGTTGTCTTATGTGCCAAATGGTGAAGGCTGAACACCAACGACCCGATGGACTTTTACAGTCTATAGAGATTCCAAAGTGGAAATGGGAGAAGATCACCATGGACTTCGTGGTAGGTCTACCCCGGACCAAGAGAGGTCATGACGTGATATGGGTTGTGGTAGATCGCCTTACCAAGTTAGCACACTTCCTTGCCCTAAAAACCACTGCCAAAGTGTCAGACTTAGTTGAGTAGTATATCAGAGAGATAGTGCATTTGCATGGCGTACTCAGTTCCATCATCTCAGACAGAGACCCAAAGTTTACTTCCAAGTTGTGGAAGCAGGTGCAAGAGGAACTAGGAACAAGGTTGAAGTTCAGTACCGCTTATCACCCCCAGACAGATGGACAATCGGAAAGGATGATTCAGACCTTAGAGGATCTGTTGCGAGCTTGTGTGCTCGATTGGGGTGGATCATGGGAGTAGTACTTACCTTTAGCTGAATTTGCTGACAACAACAGTTACCAAGCCAGTATCAGGATGCCTCCATATGAAGCTCTATATCAGAGACCGTGTCGGTCACCACTTCACTGGGATGATGTTGGTGAAAGGACCTTATTGAGGTCAGATGAACTCCAAGTGTATGCTGATAAAGTCACTTTGATCAGGAAAAGGCTAAAGAGAGCCCAGGACCGACAAAAGTCGTATGCTGATGCGAAGCGGACTGATGTGCATTTCGCTATGGGAGAACATGTTTTTCTAAAAATCCGACCGCTCCGAGCTATAGCTAAGAATAGGGGAAAGTTGAGTCCCCGATACGTGGATCCGTTTGAAGTGTTAGAATGGATTGGTGAAGCCGCATATCGTTCGGTGTTACCCCCACAATACAGTATGATGCATGATGTGTTTCACATGTCCAATCTGAAGTGATATGTGTAAGATCCAAGCCATGTGCTGAGCATTGAACCTATTGAGCTTCAAGGGAAGCTGTCTTATCCTGAGTTGCCTTTACAGATTCTAGATACCAAGGTAAAAGATCTCAGGAATAAGAATATTGAGATGGTAAGGGTTATTTGGAAACACCATGGAGAGGATGAGGCCACATGGGAGCTGAAGACGGACATGGAAAAAGCATATCCTAATTTGTTTTTTTGATTGTTGAATTTTGAGGACAAAATTTCTATAAGGAGGGGAGGATGCTATAACCTCATTTTCCAAAACATGTAATGAGATTTGTGAATCTCCTTTAAAAGATAAATAAGATCAATGTTAAATTCATGGTTTGATTTGAATGAATTTTTTGTATAATGGCCTTGCATGCTTTCTTGATGGGCCTTATTGGCCATTAAGCCCAATTGAAAGAAAAAGAAAAAGAAAGGAAAAAGGACTTCAATGGGATAATGGAAATATAACATAATGGATAAAAGATGATTAAAAAGGCTAAAAGATAAATTCCCAAAATAGGATTTCGTGTTATAGAGGTTCCTTGGGGTTCAAGGAACTCAGGATAATTAAATAATAGCAAGGGAAATAAAGAATATGTGGAAAATATGAATAAAAAGGTGTTTTCTTGCAACCAAAGAAAAGAAACGGTTTAATTAATATAATGATCTCAAATTTTGCAGGATGAGAGATAAAAACATAAAAGAGTTTCCCTCAAAATTTAAATAAAAATGGAGTTAGGAATTGAGAGTTATAGATTTTTCAAGATTATCCTTATAATGGGATTTTCCCATGCAATTTGGGAAATCTTTCTTTTTTGGTTGAGCATGGATAATAGGGGCCGTTGGATCTTGATCCAACTGACCCGGCTCATCGCCCAGAGTCCTAGAGGGACATGGACTGTAGCACGACCACAGGGAATTTTGCCCCATCATTTTCTCGTGATCTATTTAAGGTGCAATCTTGAAAACTCTCCCATTAGGTTCGGGAGGGGACCCCAAACCATCGCAACCCTAGTTTTGTGATCGTTGGAAGCTTCTAGGCTAAACGCCCAATTGGGCTGAAGCAAGCATTATGGCGGGATCAGAAACCCTAGAGGGGACCCTCCACGTCCTATAAATAGGCCACCACTCGAGTCCTTGTTCCCTAGCGATCTCGAGCGGCCACCTATTACACCTCAGAGCCATCTCCCTTCCTCGATTTCTCTTGCTCAGGCGAGGTTGCCACCGTGGAACTGCCATGTTCTAAAGAAAAAAAGAAGGAGGAAGACGACGTACATCCGTCGTTCGATCAGGGATCATCATAATCCAGGAAAGGATCTAACGACGTTAGAAGCGGTCGGTTAAGTGGAGACGCTCGTGACTCTAAGCGTTTGATCGAGATCCAGCGACTGAGGGTGAGCAGTGGGGCGCACCACTTAGTTAGTGGGGGCATTTGACGCAGAGCGTCAGATTCAAAGGCGGTCCATAGGCACACCGATCCGATGATCTAGAAAAATCCGGTAAATCTCTCTCTCTGCCAAATAATAAAGAAAATAACTTTTCCTTACAAAATTAATAGAAAACACTAGGATTGTCTAATGAAGAAACTTTATATATGAAAGTTGTGTATAAAAATGCAAGGAATCTAATAAAAATGATTGTATAACCTGATTCTAGTTTGTTTTGCAAAAGTACTTTAATTTTCTAGTAAAACACATTTCTAGTTAATTAGAAACCCTAATGGTGTATAAAAGAGGTATCTTTAAAAGATAAAGGGTGAATTAGAAAGGTAATAACCTGTTGATGTTTATGATGGAGTTTCTATCTGTTTTTAATACAAAATTGGTTAAATTAGGGTTTATGTCCATAAATGGAAAGTAATGTATATGGGATCCCTAATTTAGGGTAAAAGAGAAAGAAAACCATGTTATTTTGAATGAAGGAAGTAATTTGCTAAATCATGTCCTAATACTGTTAGGAATATTAAAAGGAGAGTAATTAAGGGTTTTAGGTGATTTTGAGGAATTAGGATTCATGATAACTAAGAATGGAGGTAAAACCCTAATTTCCAAGGAAACCCTAAAAATTGGAATAGAAACCCTAAGGAATAAGATGGAATTGAATAAGTTTTGATAAAATATAGTTGGAATGTTTATTTCAGGGTTTCTGTTCAATTTGCTTGCTTACTTTGATATTCTCTCTCTTCGTATTTGATTCAAATCTGCAATAAGAAGGTATGTGGTTACGCTTATGAATATATCGAGTTATGTTTCCCGAGATTTACTGAAGTTTTCATCGATGACATGAAATAATTGTTGGATGATTTAAATTCATGCAAACTATAATGTGGATATGACTATCACCTAAGTTATGTGCCTACTAGCTCAGATCCCGGTCCCCTCTGTGACTTATTAGTTGACTTAGTATATGGCTACCAATGGGGTAGGTCCATCAAGTCACTTGGAGTTAGATATTGGGCTACTTCTGGGTAGTGCCATGTGACTCTATACCCTATGTATTGGCTACCTGTAAGGTAGGACCATGGGGGTAAGGAACTACCTAAAGAGAGGTAGCATGCAAGGACAGCACAGAGTTAGGGGACAGGTAAGGATTGAGTAGTATGGATTAAAATGTAAAATTGGTTGTTAAACAAATAATTGAATGATTACATTGTTAAAATAGTTGCACATTATTTGTTTCCCCCACATACCGACTTCGGCTGACCGATGTTTTGTTTGTCGACGTTTTAGGTACAAAACAAAAAGGACAAATAGTAATTCATCATATCGTGAAATACATGAATTAAAGTCCGAGGAGGATTAGTTAGTTAGTCCTAGTTCTGGATAGAAGTCAGATATCCAAAATTTTCAAAGGTATGCAAAAAATTTTATTTATTACAACTTTTCCATATAGTCTAGTAGAATTTATTAATTGTTATCAATTAATTGCTGAACCTTGATCTGGAAATCAGATAACGGCACCGTCCTCTCAGTCTCCCTTAATTGGGGGTTACCGGTAGGCGGGGTCGTTACACCATCTTCTTTGGAGCTTGAGCTACTTGAGGAAGACGCTTCCCAAGCTACATGAGTTGCATTCTTATGTCGTTTCTCCTCCTTGTCCTTCCTCTTGTACTTGCTCTCCTTCTTTGAGCTACCCTTGTGGTTTGACTTTTTTGACTTGGGACATTCACTCTTGTAGTGTCCCTTTTATCCACACTTGTAGCATCTAGTAGTAGAGGAGGAGGCTTGCTTTCCTTTGAAGTGCTTTCCCTTGATGTAGTTGGCATTGTGCTCACTTGGTCCATCATCTTCACTAGAGGAGGAAGCAGAAGTCCAGAAAGTAAGTTGTTGTTTATGTATGACCACCTCCATTTGTTCTTTGAAAGCACTATCTTTGATCTTCTTGCCTTCCTTCTCTTCTTGCTTGGCTTCTAGCAAGCCTTGGCTCATGAGCTTGGAGGTTGGCAATGAGATCTTCAGTTGGGATATTACCAAGGTTCCTCACTTCCTCAATGGAGGTCACCTTTGACTCTTTGGTAGAGTCCTCAAGATCTTGGACACCTCTATCCAAACTGTTTCCCAAAGCAGCCAGCCCATTGATGATGACATTGAGTCTTCAGTACATCTCCTCAATCCCTTCATTCTTTCCCATTGTGAAGTTCTCTAGAAGGTTATTCAACAAGTAGATCTTATCCTCCTTGACTTGCTTTGTGCCCTCATAAGTGATGCATAATTTGTTCCAAATCTCATAGGAAGTGTCCCGAGATGAGATTATGTTGAACTCCGTTGGGGTAAGGGATGCATAGAGGATGATTATGGCTTTGGCATTGAACTCGGCTTCTTTAAATGCAAACTCACTCTATGTTTCAACAATTCTGATTGTCTCCTTGTATGGTGTGACCATCACCTTCCACATATTAAAGTCCATACCTTGAATGTAGAACAACATATGCCTCTTCCAATAGAAGAAATTGGTGTCATCGAAGACCAGAGGACGCATGGAGAAGCCTCCCTCTAGGTTGAGTTAACCAAGTAGGTTTTCACCCATCTTCTCATCTTATGGGAGATTTTTGGAGAAGATCCTTTGCTCTGATACCACTTGATGGATCTAGAGATCTAGAGGGTGGGGTCAATAGAGATTCAAAAATTCTCACAAGATAGATTAAACCTTCAAATTCTATCAATAAAAACCAATAGCTTAAGTGCAATTTGAAGTCCTAACTAAGAAGCATAGCAAGGATGAGAGAAAATGAAACAAGCACTTGGACTAGGTCGTTGAGAGTGGTTCCACTCTCCATACTAGGAGAGAGTCAATCCATTACCTAGAGAGGTCAACCTCTAGGAATTTGGAAGGGATTTCCTCTATATATTCACCAATAAGAATTACAAAACAAGACCCATCAAAGGACTTACGTATCCAATCCAAAGAGTCTTCAACCTTACCAAGGACTTACCCACATTGCAAGAGTCTTCCACCTTATTCCAAGGACTTACCCACTTTTGTACAAGTCTTGAGCCTTGAAGGGATTATCCACTCTTCTTGGATCTTCAGCCTTTGTGTTCTCCTTCACCTATAGAAGAACTTCACCTCTTCTTCAACCTTGAAGAAGAATAGCGACAACTTCACCTTCACTCGGAGTAGCTTGCTTCACCTTTGCTTCTTTGATAAAAGGGGTAGGGAAGATGGAATGGAATGAGAGATTTACAAGAACAAGGATGTAGCTCTCTTACAACTGGCCTAACTCACTCATAATCACAAAATTCTATGTAAATGAGAGAGAGAAATGGGCACAAGGAGTTGCAACACACTCAATTATAGCAAGGACTTAGAATAACATGAATGAGCAAACTTTAAATGAACTCGAAGGTGTCCAATTTATAGTTGGGGGTGTACCCTTGAGTGTGGGATCACTTAAGGCAAAAATATAGCTATTTTTCAAGTTGCAACAGATCTATTCTTACTCAAAACAACTCTTGAACAATTATAATCCCTTCTCCTACATTTTTGATACAGTGCATTCAGTCAAGTTCTAATGAAGCTAAGTTGACTGATCTACTACATGATAAAGCCATTTTTCAAACTATTGGTTAATTTATTCTAGGAAACTCAACTGATGAGCTAAAATAAGTTTTACTCAGTGAGTTGATTGGTCGAGTTCTGTGAGTGTGCAACTTGACCGATTGGTCTTTTCAAAAAATCCATCACTAGATCGGTCGAGTTTCCAACTCGACCAATAAATTGTCTGTGACAAATTTTCTAAATTGACATTTAAGTGATTAAATGTTGTAATTAATTGTCCCTATTTTTTTCTCATCTTAGTTACAAGTCATATCATCAATATAAGTGATTATAAAAATCATCTAAGGTCAGTTGAAGTGATTTTTCAAAACACCCACTTGCATTGCTTTTGACTTGAACTTGAACTATCTAGGGCTTGTGTAATTTGATCCTTTTCATATACCTAAAGCCTGAAATCAATCTTGAGCAAACATATTAGATACATAGGGATGGAATGGTTAAGTCATTATCAAAATATGGGCAATGTATAACTCTCACATCAATAGACAGCTATCGAAAGCGGTCTCCTAGTTGATCACGACAGATGGCAGTTGCTTGACAACCTGAACCAGTCAGTTTACACATTTGAACCCATCGGTTCACTTGTTGAACCGGTCATTTCAGAGTGTTTATTGCCAATCTTATTTAATTGAATACCTAACATTTTAGAAATCAAGTTTAAACTTCATTCATGAGTAAACTCATATTCCATGTGTATCCTATGGTGTAACCCTATATGTTCCAAGTTAATTTGGTGGTGAATGTCCATAGCTGATTTATGACATCACAAGCAATGAGTGGTATCTAGCAAGACATCATTTATACCCATTTGATCAGAAAATTGGAGAACAACTTCAACCTACAACTTGTGATTGGTGTTAGAATGATTGTATAGTTCCTTTGTCTCTGAAATCCAGATGGAACTCGAGGCATGGATTTGTCACTCCTTTTCAACGTTCATTCCATATTCCTTGAACTAGAGCAACTATCTGAGATATATGTGAGCTAAATATCACATATGGACTCACACGAGCATGACCATGCATTTCTCACTCTCGCATATCTAGTGGACATGATATCATACTCCTTTAGATGGGACAAATCCCATCTAAATCACTCACAATCATTCCCCATGTGCCAAAAAATATATCCAAGCATCACCTTTATGGTAACCCTTATTCAACGTCACGTTGGATGAAGTCAAAGTATATCAAACAACATGTGATGAATGCAGTGATTTAAGGTCTAAGAACCACCATCACAATGAGAGATGTGTTTTTACTACAGTTCAATGGTTTCCATGCATCACTCTCAGGGTCGGTCTATCTGATACACTATTCTCAAAAAATATCTATGTGTTTGGTTTGATGTCACATATCATAACTTAATAAGATTTTGTCATTAACCAACACACACTTTAGTCTTATGTGTTATTGTTGTCTATCGACTTCAGTAATAACATACGACTAGGGACATAACAAGAATGTATATACTCTTAACATCCATACAATCTCATTGTTCATGTCCTTAATATGAAGACATACATCATTAAGTAACAACATTTTTTAGTCATTTATTATGTAACATCATTATCTCATAACTTAATAAAACAGAATAAATGGAAGATTGCCTTTATTATTAATCAAATTGTTTACAAGATATGCCATTAAAATCATCATATGATTGGATCTTTGGGTACACACTATGACACTTTATTCATACAATATAAGATAAATCACCTAAGTACTTCACTAAGGAGGAATTTCCCAACTACATTTTAATCAACTGTAAAGTAGGAATGTTATTCCTTACAAATAGTGTATCATGTATATACAATATAATAAACACAATTAGGATCCCACTAGCCATCTTCTAAACACAAAGTTCATTTTATTTTTGATATTGCCAAACATTTTTATTGTATCATCAATACAAATATTCCATATTCTATATGTTTGATTTACTCAATAGATTGACCTTTATACTTACATAGTTTACAAGCTTCATTTAGAGTGATAGAACATCCGGTTGTGTCATGTACACATACTCAGGAACATCTTATTTGAGGATGTGGTTTTGATTTTTATTTCTCAAATCTCATAATCATGATAATATGCAATGAAAGTGTGATCCTAATTAATTTAAGCATGGCGATGAAAAGGTCTTGTCATAGACAACACTTGCACTTTTTAGGAACCTTTTTCTAATTTTCCTTTGTAGGTGTGTACATTAGCATCCATGTTGATATTCTTCTAGAACACCCATTTGCACCCTAAAGGTTTTACACCTTGTAATGGATTCATCGAGGTCCATACCATGTTGGCATACATGGAGTCCAATCTCAAAACTTATGTCCTATATCAATTTTTTTAATTTGGTACCTAAATTGCCCCATTGTTTCATTTTGTCTCATCATCATTCATGTCCAACATATTGTATGATTGAGTCTCTAGGAATACAAATATCTCTAGCTACCGACATGTCAAACCAGACCTTTGACGTTCTTCTTTTGCATGAAAAATATGATATTTCATTATAGATTGAGATTCTTATCTACCTCATATACCTACATGGGTTCAATATTGTCCTGTTGGTTCCAAACTTCTTAAATTGATAATTTCCCCACACTAGTTCCTTTATAAATATATCAATTTTTAAGGAGTATTGTAGCTTTGGTGACAATTTTTTTTTGTTACATGGGATATATAAGTAGTATAACTTGGTTCCTTGATATATCCAATGATTTTACATTTATTTTATTTGAGTCCAAGAATTTCATAATATTGTTTCTTGACATAATCTTCACATTTTCTAATATTCATGAAACACGTATTGGGACGTTTCCCACTGCATATCTCATATTTTATCTTTTAAACCAACACTTAAGGTACATAGTTAATGGTAAACATTATAGTTCTAAAGAATGTCATCAACATGTATGAAAAATATTCAAAACTTACTATTGATTGCACAATGTCCAACATGATGTGATTCCTTCTTTTTGATACACTATTATGTTGTGTTGTTCTAGCATGAATCAATTGTGATATAACAATACCATGATTTCTAAGAAGGACCCATACTCGTTCTTTAAATATTATCCACCTCGATCAGATTGAAGTTCATTAATATTCTTGACAAGTTGGTTATGTAATTCATTCGTGGATACATTAAATATTTCAATATATTTTGACTTGTGTTTCATTGGATATAGATGGACATATATACCAAAATCATCAGTAAATGTGATGCAATATAATATGCATATGTATTATTTGTTCTAAAAGCTCCACATACATTAGTATGTGCGATTCTTAGTAATTCACTTTCTCTTTCACTATTAGTTTTAAAAAGTCTTTTTGTCATTTTCTTTCCGATAATAAATATATACATGTGTCAATTGATTCAAAATCTAGTGATTTTGGATATCCATCCTTTTGGAGTCTAAAATTGTGATTCTGATTTATGTTCCCTAAATAACAATACCAAAATTAAATTTATTTGAGACACTGAGTTTCATATTCCCAATATCCATATTATGTATGCTTTTCTAAGGATCTAATTAAGAAGGACCATAATAAATTGGGGCACTTTGAATAAAATCTCATCTTTTGAAATATACCATTTACATTTCTTTAACAGAGATTCGAAACCATTATTGTCCAAACAAAATACAATGATAGTGCTTCTATTTATGGAAGATACATCATAGTAATTCTCTAACTCTACTACAAGCCCATTGGGAGAACATAAAAAACATGTTCCTACTTTTGTGCCAACAATTGTTGCTCCAGTTGTGATGTGTTGATTTACATCTCCCTTTTTAAGGATTTGCTTCTTATTATATCATGTACATTAGAACATATCTGAGCTAAACATCTGATATTCAATACCCATGATGGATAAGTACAAAAATTTATTACTATAAACATATTCCTAAGGAAGAGATCTCTACCTCCTACTACTTCTTTAGTTACTTTGGGTAGAGAGGGAAATTTATTTTCCAATGTCTAGGATGGTGACAATGGTGAGCATTGTCTTTCTTTCCCAATACTCCTATGCATTAAGGGTAGAATATTAATGTAACTTCCTCAAATTTGGGTATTTTAGATCTAATTCAATAATATGATGTCAAGATATAAAATGAATAATGAATATGACTTTGGATGATTAATTTGAACCCTAAACTTTTTCCACTTCATCATTAGGTAATAGTCAGGATATATATGAATGAGAAATGTAATTTGATATATAATAATGGTTCAAGCCCTAATTTTGTATTCATTATATATCTATGCTTTTGGACCCTTTCGAAGGCTTGGTGTATGATCAAAATGCCCAGGAATCCAATATAAGAGGAATTTCACTAGTTAGGGTTTACATATGGGTCATTGGGATACAAATAAGGTAAGTATCTTGATCTCATAATAAATATTGTTGATAACTTTAGTTGGTTGATGATTGAGGTATTATATTACATTATAAATTGTAGAAAACTATAAGTTGTTTTGTAAACTAGATAATTAATTACCATCTTATCTAGTAACTACTTGAATGACAAGTTTGGAGTAAGTAATGAATTAGTTTAGGCCTAATATTATGCCTAAGAGAGGATAATTCTATAGAAAGATAACCAGATTATTTGGGATAGATAAGACTTTTTATTAGTCCTAGATAATTATTTATCCATGTGGAGTTTTTTTGTAAGAGAAGAAGAAAAGAGAAAAAATATATATGAAGGGAATTCACCTGGATCTGAACTCTAGATTGGTGCAAGACAACAAGCGAGGAGTTCATCTCCTATTCCCGATCAATAGATTAGGCCCTACAGAAAAGAGACCCTAACTCTCCTAAACTTCTTCTCCTCTCTAGTTGATAATGCCATTGATTCTCCACACCATTATCTTGGGGCGATAAATCCAAATGCAACTAATAATAAGATCATTGAGATCTCTTCAAGTTATGCTAAACCCCAATACCACTATTCTCTAGACTCTGAGATCCAGCCACCATCACCACTCTCCACAAACTGGGCCCCTATATACCTGTGATGGCCCCTCTAGCACCTAAGAATCTTCACACCACCCTCAGTAGATCCAAATACCACACAACCAACCTCCAAGATTGTAGTGATCTTCGACAACACCTGCATCCACTTAGAAGTGGAGGTCTGCGTCGTCAACCAACATGTGGTACGATGAGAGTGCTTATAAGTGTGTGAAGATGTTGTAGAGATCTCCCCATATTTATAGTGGTAGAAGTGAGTTAGTCTCTCTTTGTATTCATTCAATGTATCATCGTATTAACCATGAAAATCCAATATCAGGACCAATATCCCAACATCTCTTTGGATCAACCAAGGGCCTTTCCATGTCTGTAACAGCTTGTTAGATGTAGATCTATGTTTTTTTGATACCCTCATGCCTTGGAAATGAGATTCAACCTTTTGGTTGACCTCATCATGGCTTGATGAAGAAATATCCAAAGTAATTGGAATAAAGAAGACTCCCTATGGATAAGTGACCAAAGTGCACCTCATGGGTTCTAGCCCACAACATAATGAGGAATGGGTACATGGGTATTTTGAGCATGAATACTAAAATTTCACATTATACGACAAGGAACCATCATATATGCACATAAAATAAGATGATCTTTGAATTTTTATTGTAGCCAAATGTTTACTTCATATTAATATGAGTGTGAGAGATTAGGTAGCAACATGTGGTAAATATAGTTAACATGTGAGAATGAATACCATAAGTTAAAAATTAATGGTTTGATCTAGGGTATGTTACCTCACAATCTCACACACAAATATGAGTAATGATTAGTAGATTTGATACTTAGGTGAAAAATCCAACCACCAAGTAAAAATGATATTACCAAGTGATAGTGTTAATGTCATGCAATAAAAGTGGATGTGTAAATATAGTTTAGGTAGATTCTAGTTCAATCTCAATAACTTTCATAATTTCTGCATCAGAATGATAACCTTACTAAAACCTATCCAATGAAGGTATCCTTCCCTAATGCATGAGTCTAATAGAGTTTCCATTCACCTTAAATGATTGGGTTCAAATAATGGGGACAAAATTCCTTTTCAGGTGGGG
The DNA here is from genome assembly GCA_963693085.1 of Alisma plantago-aquatica. Classification (NCBI taxonomy): domain Eukaryota; kingdom Viridiplantae; phylum Streptophyta; class Magnoliopsida; order Alismatales; family Alismataceae; genus Alisma; species Alisma plantago-aquatica. The sequence continues at coordinate 1,027,610,421 of OY856412.1, forward strand.
TGAAAATAACATCCTGAAAAATTGGGAATTTTATATCTAACTCAAAGAACTTCATGTAAGATATAAGAGAAATAATTAAGATAATAATAGGACTTCCGTTGATGAATTTGAACCCTAGATTATATCAAGTCTTCAATTAAAGTAATAGTGAGCATACATATGAATCTAAGACTTCATTTGAGATATTGTAATGGTTCAAATCTTAATTTTGTGATTAAGGATATAATTATGGCTTAATTTGGATGGCGCTAGGGATGAACAATGATCCTAGAATCAATTACAAGCCCAATTTAACTAATTAGAGTTTACATATGGTTCTTTTAGGTACAAAATGAGAAATGATCAAGCTCTTAATAATGTACACATGATAGTATTAGTTGGCTAATTCAGAGATATTAGATTAAGAGAGAAATTTAAAGAACTCCAAGTCATTATGTAGTCCAAGAAATTAATTAGGTAATTATCTAGTAATTACTTGAATGGAAAGTTTGGACTAAGTAACATATTAATTTAGACCTAATATTTGGTATAAGAGAAGATAATATCTAAAGAAATATATTCATGAAATTTTGGATAAATAGGAGTTATTACATGTCATGGAAAGTTATTCATCTATACACTCATGTTATCTAAATGAAGAAGAAAAGAAAAAGAAATATATGTAGGGAGTACACTCAGATCCAGACACTAGATCCGAGTGAGACCGTGAGTGAGGAGATCATCTCCTCTTCCAAAGTTGTGGACCAAACACCGGAAAAAATAGACCTCAACTGCTCTAGACTCCTCTCCCTCTCCACAATAAAACCACCAATTATCCACACCATTATCTTCACTAGATAATACCAAACTGATAACACCCAAATTTATGGATTTATGCTAAGTATTTATATATAGTTTTAAGTTTTTGTAGCCTTAATATTCCCAAAATAAGTCTAGATGCTTAAATCTCTTTTTTAATATATATAGAAGCTCAACTAGAGAATTTATTGACTTGCAGACACTATGCAAACAAAAGCATCAGTACTCTGAGTTACTCAGATGAATCTGATTCAAATTCTATGGATTTGACTTATATTCTCCTTATTCAAGTCATAATTGTCCCCTTTTTGCAGTAGTACACATAGGCGCTCTGTTGAATCTTTTTCTTCAAAAGACAACTTAAGGACCATCGTTCAATGGAGTCTTCTGATGGAACCAACCGAAGGATGGTCCTAACGGACCTTCTTCTAGTGGTTCCTTCTAATGGCCACTTTTGATGGATCATTTTTAATGATATATTCCAAAGGTCACAACCAAAGGCCAACAAGCCATTCAAAGGAAAGCTTCAACAACAACATACTGAAAAAAAGTGCACTAGTATATAACCGGCCTTTAGTGTCGGTTTTTAAGCGACACCTATGTGGGTGCCGCTAAAAGCCCAAACATTATGCGTCGGTTCTCAAACCGACACCACAACCCTTCGTGTGCCACCGAAAACACACCAGTAGGGGGGTATAGGCATCAGTTATTAGCTTTGAAATCGACACCATATACCTTCGCACCACAGAAAGGGCGGCATCTGGGGCACTATCGGCGTCGGTTTAGTAGTGATAACCGACACCATCTCACCCACTGTGACGGCCGTGCTAGCCAGCACGGCCGTGGTGTCTGGCCTCATTAGGGAAATCAACGCCGGTTACTAGTAGGGCTACCGACACTGTAACCATTTATCATTGGTTTTATACAAAAAACTGATGCCGCTTTTATGTTTTTTTTCTGTCAGTCTGCAGACCTGCTGTGGCTGGTCATAGGATGAGAAACCTACAGTTCAGTTATGAACTACAAGTTTTACGACATCCATTGATATCAGCCAACAACAGGCCACAAACCTGCAAAATTAACAACATAAATGTTCACACATTTAGCAACCTGCAGTTCCATTCGATTTTCACACATGTAGAATGTACATGTAGCAATCTATAGTTCCATTCATTTTCACATTCACACATGTAGAAACATTCATATAGCAACCAACAGTTTCATTCATTTTCACTGAGATACATGTAGCAACATTCAGACATGTAGAAACATTCACACATATTATATTTTAGAAATTCATTTACAAAATATCATTCTTTAGTCATTATTCGCTATCAACATCCCTATTATATGTTAAAACCCCCACTACTTGTATGGTTGTTGCCCATTCTTCTCTTACTTCATTTAATTCTCCCGTCGTATAGGGAGCTTGTACATCTGCTAAGGCCTTTCCTGTAGTGTGGTCAGTGTTAAACACCTGCAAAGAGAATGATGTATATATATAATTAATGAGCTATAAATAAGAGTGATATATTTCATATTATCTAATGAGACTATATATAATACCTCAGGAATGGTATCGATGTCCACTACGGCATATTTGATAATCATGGGCATAAATTGCATCACATAGTATGCACATGCCCATCCGTTGTCTTGTGTAGAACACTATAAATTGAAACATACAAAATATTAAAAAATACAACTAATTAAGAACTATTCACATAAATAATATATACATTGCTGTCGGGAACTTACTTCCACATTTGTCCAAATTATTTGTTGGTTCTTTTTCTTGGAGACCTTTCCTCCAGCCTTTTTGAACTCATCTAAGCCCCTACATGTTAATGTAACACAGTACATTGCATAATTAAATAGTAATGAAATAACATATGTTAACGGATATGAAAATGAAATATTTCTCACTGGAATAATGTCATTTTCATTTTGTATCCATATCTTGAATTCAATTTAGTCCCCTTAGGATCTAGATAATAGACAGTGAACGTCTCGGAGACAATAACTAGTAACTCCCAATGCATACCACTAGAGGTAAAAAAGAAAAAAATTAATAACTCAAAATCCACAATAAAAATGTAATTTTCTTAAGTCCAAATTATAAGCAAAGTAAACTTACTCCACATTGAATGGAGCTATTATCAACGTCTTCTTATTTTGAGCAAAACTTCTAAAAGCATCACAGAAGTATTGTTGAACTGACGGAGGGTCTTTAGCTACTAGACTAATCAAAGATGGAATCAAAAATCCTGCATGTTCGAATGAAAAATATGCACATATCTTATCTAAGTAGATGCAAAACATGTATTACGTATGCATTAATAAATAAGAAACCAGATCACCAGATCCTACACAAGGTATATGGATACATAAAGAAGATCTCACCTTATCCATAGCTCTATCACAGATGTATTCAGACAATCATATCGAAACAACTCCAAAATATCTTGTATAAATAGGTTGCTTTCGTATGATTGACCTGCAACATCCACATCTATAGAAATAGTTATAGGGCAATTTATATCATGTTCGCCTAACCATATTGCCATACCCCTACAATCAGGACCTAACGAGACAGGTAGGTCCTGTGGAACCCAACTTGGTAATGTAGGAGGTGGAAGTGGAGGCCTAGATGTTGTGGGTATCTTCTTTTTAACCTGTATATATATATAATTTTAGATCAACTGACATCATATACACACACTAACAATTTAACGTAATGTAAATTTACCATACAGTTTCAGTATAGAGGACAACCACTTTTGGCCACAATATCACTCCTCCTTCTGCCTCACCAAGCGTTTCACAATCTGGGTGGGCATATGCCAATGGAAGATCCATCCACTTGGGGAATATGCGTACCAGGCTCACACGAACCCAACCAGCTGATAATAGAGACCCATGAAACATTTCCCCTGGTAGGGATGGGTAAGCCGACGCCTCTACAATGACAAATTCTTTACTTTTTAGACAACATGGCTTCAACCCCTACACATTTTTGTGTAAAGAATGTTATATACATATATACATATCATCTTGAAAACATATCATCTTGAAAAGACTAGTTATTATGTCATAAAAATACTGACATTGGATGTGCTAGGTGGTGTGTCTATAGGATTACTCCCAACCTCTACAGTAGGAGTAGAGCGGGACACCATAGGTACACTCTGCTGAGTGGCAGTCTGAGATGCCTTCCACTTGCTCAGTGCTTCTTCGAGTTTCCTATCAACTAATTTATCTACCTATACATGGATAAAAGAAACGTTAGCTTCTAATTATTGAATTCTCTTTTACAGTAACATTATAAAGAAAGAATATGTTACCTCTTCTTGTAAAAGTCCCGCTTTTGGGACATGTTTGTGTTGGGATGGCTCAAAGAATGCTTTGATGCCCACACCAGTGCATGCAACCCTAACACATCCATGATGATCTGGGTTACCCAGAGCAACTGTCAATTCATCCCTTGTGCCCTCAGGGATGAACTTTCCTTGTTTCCTCAGCTCATGCAACTCCCACTAATCGCCAAAACAAAAAATTGTAATTAAGTAAACACCTCAAATAATCAATATTCGAACGATTGCTGTAAGAGTTGTATTTTACCATTTTTGTAGCCGCCTCAGTAGTTGCGGGCTTCCTTATTTCTCCCTTCTTATTTTGCCTCCCAGCTATCCAGACATCATGGTGAGGCAGAGGTGTGCTACCTATAGTAGAGGACTCCTGAGTAGAAGTAGACTGAGCATTAGCCTCAGACTGTAGTCTTTGGCGAATGCCTACATACTCCTTTGGGCCCATTGTGTGGTCATGCACATTCAGTGCACGCCTTGCTTTTTGTGCCTCATTGAGGGCCTAGTTAGTATGCACATTAATGATTTGGTTAGTAACACTAAATGTTAATCTTGAATAGGTGAATACAACCTATATTAATTAAATTCGGGGTGATGCTTGATACCTTGAATTCATTAGTTTGTCTTGAAGCAACAAATGCGTCCCATTCTTCTTGGTCCAGGAAGTTCCATTGTTCTGTGGCTTTCTTCTTCCTCTTGTCACCTTCTTTTATGTATTCTTGGGTGAGATTTGTCCTATAGTTCCTTAGGACTCTCCCACAATGTTGTATCATACATTTACAATGCAGCTTTTCATCCAATTCAAATGTACTCTACAAAATAGAATTGCTATTAACTAGTATCAAAAAAATTAGTAATCTAACAAATAGAATTGCAAATTAATAATAACTCACACATAAATCCTCCCATATTACATCTTTCTTCTCCTTAGGAACTTTATGCCAAGAATCTATATTACAACCGCTACGAGTAACATACCCAAGATATGAAATAAAGGAATTGCGATTCACTCCAAGTGCATTTCCTGCATTATCAAAATCCACAACAAGTTTGGGTCCATTGCCCCTTTGCACTATTAAATTCTTCATCATAGTGATGCCCCTTCTCTTATCAATTTTTTGGTGCTGCTCATTAAGTGCCTCAAGTGCTTCAGAGGGTACATTTTCATCATCAACCTAAAATTTTGACAAAATTAACACACTTACAGGATATAACTAGAAATGGACATATAGATATAAATATATGATATATATTTTTAAAACTTACATTGTGAGGCGGCGCATTGATGTCCTCACCCTCAGGTAATCATCAGCACGGTCATCAGGAGAATGCTCAGCCATCTGAAAGTTCACATTCACATTGTAAAGTAACTCATATTGTAAAGCTCACATTGTAAAGTTCACATTCACATTGTAAAGTAATTCACATTGTAAAATTGACATTGTAAAGTTCACATTCATATTGTAAAGCAATTAACATTGTAAAGTTCACATTTAGAAAAATAAAACATATAAAAAAATATAAACATGCCTCTAATATTGCAATTTTTTTATCAATTAACAATCCTTCATTGTGATCTCCGTGCACATACAAGTCATCATTAGCTTCAATATTTTCTGGTGTTGGAAACCCAACTGAGAATGGACTGGAGTCATCATACTTATCATAGTACTCTTCTTCATCTATAGGATCTTCAATGAACTGTCTTTTACCATGAATAACAACTGACCATTTATCATTTGCAGGATCATCAATATAAAGTACTTGTTTCGTCTGTGATGCCAATATGAATGGTTCACCCTTCTCGCCAATCTTTTCAAAGTTCACTAAAGTGAAACCCAATTCATCCACTATAACTCCTTTGGTGCTATCAACCCAATTACATTTGAAGAGTGGAATTCTGAAATCTATGTAGTCAAACTCCCATATGTCTTCAATGACACCGTAATATGACATTTTAGCTTCACGTGGACTCTTATCCTTTGCACTTGCAAAAAACATAGTCGACGCTTGAAGGGTGACCCCACTTTTTGGACGACACTCTTATCATCTTGGCGCTTTGTGTAATATGTGAATCCATTAATGTCATACCCTGATAAGACATAACAGTCAATTTCGGTTTAAAGGCGAGGCATTTGATAGTTTCAGTAATATCATCTGGTGTTTGAGATAGTTGATGTAAGACTTTCTCTTCAAACCACTTAATAAATGTTTTGTTATTCTCTCTAGCAAGCCACATTGTATTGGGTTGATGATATTGTCTCTTGATGCAATTGGTATGTTCCTCGATATAAACACTCACTTCATCCATGTTGTGTAAAATATATAAGTTACCTTGTTCCAATTGCTCACGGTTGATTACTTTCTCCCGTGATCCCAAAATTCCTTTGCCAAATTACTCCTCAATATTTTTGTCATTACCAGGAGTGTCATTATCACTGAGAAAGTCATTGCAAAAATCCATAACCTATCTTGCCACATAACCCTCAATAATACTCCCTTCAGGCCGATAACGGTTTCGAACATCACTTTTAAAAATGCTCATGTATCGTTCAAAGGGATACATCCAATGCAAGAAAACTGGTCCCAACATTTTCACTTCCCTAGTCAAGTGGACAACAAGATGTACCATGATATCAAAGAACGACGGAGGAAATTACATCTGAAGCTGACATAGGGTAACAACCACTTCGCTTTGCAAATTATCGAGAGTATCAGGGTCAATAACTTTGCTGCACAGACTGTTGAAAAAGAAACAAAGTATGGTGATTGCAAACCTTACATGCTTCGGCAATAAAGATTGAATTGCCACAGGTAATATTTGTTGCATTAGAGTGTGAAAATCATGAGATTTAAGACCTATCAACTTCAGATCTTTTATTGATACCAATCTATGGGTGTTGGATGAGTAACCCTGTGCCACCTTAACATTTACCAAAGATTCACAAAATTCTTTCTTCTCCTTTCTAGACAATGTGTAACAAGCGGGAGGTAAGTATGTTCACCGATTTCCCATTTCACATAATTCTGTTAATTCTGACCTTATTCCCATTTCACGTAGGTCCAGTCTGGATTTTAGCCCATCTTTAGTCTTACCTGGTATATTCAACAAAGTACCAATGACACTATCAGAAACATTTTTCTCAACGTGCATGACATCGATACAATGCTTGACTGTCAAAGAACTCCAATAAGGAAGATCCCAAAATATTGACTTCTTCTTGAATAAAGATTTGTCACTCCGTGTGGCCATAGTACATTGTGATCTCTTACCAAATTTATTGATAAAGTCTTTTACTCTTTCATAAACAACCTCCATGGTATAGGTTTAGGTGCACTCCATTCCTCATTCAATCCATTGAATGCTTTGCGCTTCCTATGATACAGATGGAATTTTGTAAGAAACCTTCAATGAATGAGATATACAGTCTTACCGCCATGTTTTAGTCTTGTTGAATCAGTGTTCTCTTCACATATAGGACACACTTTAGCTCCTTTGACACTATATCCAGACAAATTCCCATATGCTGGAAAGTCATTAATAGTGCAAAACAACATAGCATGCAAATAAAATGTCTCTCTTCGTGAAGCATCATTCGTCATCACACCTTCACCCCAGAGTTTCTTTAAGTCATCAATCAGAGGTTCAAGATAAACATCGATATCATTTCCAGGTTGTTTAGGGCCCGATATCAACAACGACAACATTACGTACTTATTTTTCATACAAAATCAGGGAGGAAGATTGTATATAAAAAGCATGACTGGCCAAGTGCTATGTTGGCTGGTCAATGTCCCGTACGGATTCATCCCATATGTACAAAGCCCAAGTCTTAGATTCACGTCTTCACCAAATTTAGGGTATAATAGATCAATCTTCTTCCACTGTGGGGAATCAGACACATGTCGTAAGATTCCATCATTATTTTTCTTAACATCTGCATGCCACCTCAAATTCTTCGCATCTATCGGATTGGCAAACAAGCATTGAAACTGTGATATTATAGGTAGATACCACATCACCTTGGCAGGAGAACAAGTTTTGGACTCCCCCGAAGTCGTCAATTTATACCGTGACGCACCACATTTTGGACAATCTTTCAAATCCATTCCCATTGGGCACAACAATTTCTTTACCTGGTATGTTGAGATTGGCAGCTTGTTTCCTTCAGGAAGCATTTGTTTCAACAAAGACAACAATGACGTGAAGCTTTTGTCGCTCCATCTATTGTTAGCTTTCAGCTTATACAATCTCAACACAACGCTAAGCTTCATAAATTTAGTACAACCTATGTATAACGATATCTTGTTGGTATGTATGCCCTGAGAGCCGATCATAGGATGATTGGTGGGATACATTAAGATATATTTGATAAACATCAAAGGAAAGCTTCCAATTCTTTCTGGTTCAGTCATATGAGATAGTGATAGAACATATTGAATGTCTAGAGAATGACAATACTCAATGACGTATGCTTTCAAGTTGAGGACCTGAACGATGAGATCATACGGATGCTAAGAGTTTGTACATTCTCATTATGTCCCTAGTTGGATGTCATTGTGTAAGGTAGATAGACAGCAATGACACACAAGACTAGATGGTGGTGTTGGTTGATGAGAGAATCTCATTAGTCATGATATAGAGATATCAAACCAAACACATAGGTACTTGTTAGAGAACAAGTGTATCGGACAGACCCACCATGAGTTTGACACATGGAACCATGACATGGTAGTCATAGTCAGTACTCACAGTGATGGTGGTGAGTGTGATTCTTTGACCTAAAATCACTACACTCAACACATGTCGTTGGGCACACTTTGACATCATCAAACACAGTCCTGAAACATGGGTTGTTATAAAGGTGATGATTGGGTGGCTTTGACACATGAGGCTTTTTAGGGGTGAGTGATAGATATGGGATTTGTCCCTCCTGAGGGAGTTTGATATCCATGGCCACTTGATGAGTAGGATTGATAAAGGCGTGCACGCATGTGTGAATCAGTATGTGATATTGATGTCATACATATCTCTTCCAATCTACTCTGAGATCAAGAAAGTGAATGAACGTTGATAGGATGACTGTTCCATGCCTCGAGTTCATTCAGGATATCAGTGACAAAGGAATTATACATTCACTATAACACCATTTAGGGATTGTAGGATTGAAAGTTGTTCTCCAACTTTCTATTTCACTTGGGTAGCACTGATGTGTGACTAGGCACCGCTCTTTGCTTGTGAAGTCATAAGTGTTATGGACTTTCACTACCAACGTGAAATGGACCTGTAGGGTCACACACATAGGATTTAACCTGGAAGAGGAGTTTTGTCCACAAACAATGTTTAGATTGATTACTAAAGGAGTTTAGTAGTTCAATTAAACACTCAATTAATTGATAGCTCAATGTCATAATGTTCAAGGTGTTGGACATATTGATTGGAGTATGGGATTGATTGAAACTGCAATTGACTGATTCTGCACAATCTGCATTCCCAACCGATCGGCTCATGTGATGAACCGATCGACTCAGCTTGGTGAACCGATCGGCTCAGGTGGTGAGTCGATCGGCTCATGGACAGGGTGAAACGATTGCTTCAAGTGTTGAAATGATCGGTTCAACTGGTGCAACTGAGCAAGTTGGGAAAGTCAGGTTGGTGAGAAATTTCTTTTTGTTTCACTTGCCCAATTTGATTGAAACAAGGATTGGTATTTGATACCAATTAGAAACAAAAGAAGGAAAGTCAATCGGGAACTGATCAAGACCACGAACCAACCGGTTCAGAAATGAACCGACCATTTCATGGGTCCCAACCGATCGGTTGAGGTGTCAACCGACCGGCTCAGGTCCCCAACCGAACGTTTCAGAAATGAAACGATCGGTTCAGGTTGCGAGTTGGTTGTTTTTATGGAAAATCTCGAACCCTTCTACTCCTTCTTTAGTCCCATATTGCCCGGGATAGAGAACCATGTCCCATGACCCTCCTATATATATAGGGGTATTGGGGGCTTCTCAAAGTACAATACAGTGCAACCAGTTGCTCTATAAAGTTGTCGTTCTCTCTGGTTTTGGTAACCGAGAGAGAGCCCGAGCAAGTGCTACCCGATAAGGGAGGCACAACAAGGGAAAGACAACTGCAGAAAGCGACTGGTGGCAGGAGAGTGTATCAGTGACTAGTACGTTGATAGGAGGGTGCGACTCCTTCCAATTCCTTGTGGGATAACGAGATTGGAGTTCCAGGTGGTCCGTGTGGACTACTTCAGAGGCGGGAGAATTTTGCCGCTCGGAGGACAACTGTCAATCCTGATAGTCACAGTGAGACCAGGAGTTGTCAATCCCGGTGCGACCAGGAGCTGCACAGACACCATCCAAGACCGGAGGTGAAGACTGTGCAAGCCGCGAGGTATTGTTGCCGAGAAAGCCTCGGGACAAGGTATGATTCCTCAAACCATCCCGTTCCTATTGTATAGACGTTGACGTGTTTCCTTGTTCTGGGTTTGGGGAGGAAAATTTTTGTTTCCGCTGCCTTCTCTGCCTCCCCTAAAACCCAACAGTGGTATCAGAGCCACGTCAACTGCTCTATACTTTAGGATTATCGATTTTGGTTTTTCACCTTTATTTATTGCATACGATGCGAATAAAATTGGCTTTATGCATGTCTAATCCTAAATCCACAAATCCCAATTAACATATATGATATGTATTATGAATGCACTCGATATGCGTCGCCCTTAAACGAGTTTTGTGGTGGATGTATAGCGTGGTTATGGCCAGTAAACCCTATCTGTGTATGGTTGTTTGTGGTTGCTTGCATCTCGGTCTGCGCACCGATCTTCCTTCTCCTATTCCTGATGTAACTAAAAATAATTCGAGATTTCTTTCCTACCTTTGCTCCCCTTGAATGTAACTCGAGGTTTCTCCTTTTACAATGTAAAATAGGATATAATTTTATTTCCTGTTATGTCAAAGAATGGAGGACATCCTGACGACAGCTGAGACGATCATTTCAAGGCATGAACCGATTGGTTGACGTTTGAGACGATCGGTTCAAGGATGAGCCGATCGGTTGATGACCAGTTCGAGGAGTGAGACGAGCGGGTGGCAACCATGATGAGATGCACGACGACTAGGTGTACTGATCGGTTGGAAGAGCCAACTGATCGGCTGGTGGCACCCAGCCGACCGGCCTGATGGCGAGCCGATCAGTCATGTGATGAGTTGATCAAACCAGATAGGCAAAGCACAAAGTTCATCTTGTACAGGTTGCATGTGATGTAGGCCTAGATGACCATGATTCCTCTTGGCTCAAAGAATCACATTAGGATGGCCATAATCATCGCTTTTATCGTTTTGCATGTTTTCTGTGGGATATAGCATGTATATGCTACATACTATGTATTTTGGTGATTGGATATGTATATCTATTTAAAAACCAAATCCCTCATTAAATATTAAGTTTTAGATGCCTTCCAAATGCGAAACACGTGAAAATCTTGATCGACCAAGTGTGGGCATGCCCTAGCGTGGTGCATCGTCTATCTCGTGGAAGCGTGAAGGATGAATGTGTGGGTCTATCCTAGCATGGTGCATATTCATCGTGTTTGCTTTGGGTCGGACTTAACAAGGTGATCTAGATGGGATCTAGTACCTTGAGGCATGGAGATGATCATGGCAAGGAGTTTCATATGACATTTTATCAAGAGTTGCATATGATGCAATTGGCAAGAGTTGCCTACCTGAGAGATCTAAGTTGTGGGTGATAGCCCTAGATGGTCCATGACTTAGAGGATTTCAGGATCTTGCCCACTAGAAGGTTGTACGCTGCAATCTTCTGAATTGATGGTGAGGGCTATCGATTTGAACTAAAATAGTGGGAGTGATAATTAATTAAAGGCCTAATTTATATCGTCAACCTTTCATATCAATCAAATAAGTCAAAAGGAGTTTTGGACTAAAATTGCATATTTTTCCTTTTGTAGTACAAATGGCAACAAACAACAATCACTTCTCTTTGCGATCCGTCCTGGAAAAGGACAAGTTAAATGGGAATAATTTCCACGATTGGTTAGGACGTTGAAAAGTATTCTCAATCAAAGAGTGAAAGCTCTAAGTCCTTGTTATACCAGAACCAGATGAACTCGATCCCACCACATCAATGGCTGAAAGTATGCGTATGGAAGCATACTGATGATGACATTGATGAGGAGTGCTTGATGTTGTGTTCTCTGAACTATGAGTTGCAAAGACAACATGAGACATATGATGTCTCCAAGACATTATCCTAGTATGTCATGACAGAAGGAGATCCAGTAAGGTATTCACACACTCAATATGATTGGCTATGTGGAAAGACCTGACTAAGAAGGATTCCCTCTGAGCCAAGAGTTGGCTATTTGTATGATACTGCAAATGTTGTGAGAATCATACAGTTCATGATAAATTATAACATGAACAACTTTGACAAGCATTGACAAAGTTGTTGGACATGTTGAGGATAGTAGAAGAAAATATGAAGAAAGACTAACCCTAATCTTTGATGAGATCAATAAAAGGCAAGTCTTACAGGCAAGGGCAAGGGCAAAGCAAAGAAGTGTTCTGATGCTAGCCAGCAGCCCAAGCCGTCTTCAACCTCAAGGCACATGGGGAAAGGGTGTATGAGGGAATTGCCCTCTATATCTGGAAGAACAAAAGAAGATGAAGGAGGGGATGGAGATCTCCACCTAAGGTATCATGAAATGAACCACTTCTTTATCTGAGGTATATGATACCAAGATATGGATATGTCATATATGATATGCAATATCCACAAAGAAGTGATGGCCTTTGTGAAAGGACCAAGAAAGGAGTACCCATCATTGGAGCAAGTGTTGCTACCACAGAGAGGAGTACCTTTCAGTTTATTTCAGCCTAAAGGGCACGAAATAGAGTTGCGGACTGCTATTTCATATTTGCCAATAGATAGAAACACTTTATTTTGCATATTGTATGACAATGATGGCAATCAATAAAGAGATGTTTCAATTTATAAAGATATGATCTTTGTGTCAATGCCTTATTTATCTTGTGATATTTGATATGCATAAGATAAAATGATACCTAAAAGTTATAGATAACTCAAACAATCAAATTCGCATCAATCATGAGAAATTCATTTCTAGTTTCCATGTGATGGATAAATCTAGACTCTTTTGGTTAGAGAACCAGTAAGAGACATGAATATCTTGAACATGATTAATCAATCTTCACTAATGGTAGTGGGAGAATGATTATCTTATTAGGTATAATACATGTGATGTATTTACATACCTATTGGAACATTTGCTAATACATCAAATGGTGTTTAGAGAAATACCAATATGAATATCTTGATGCGTTCAAGGTTATCATAGATGAAGTGCAAATTTGGTAAAGTGTTAATTCTTGATGAGATCAATGAATGAAATACTTAAACCAAATGTTTGAGATCCTTATGAGTGATTATGATAGTGTATCATAGTGAACTCATGATTAAGGCATGGTGATGTCTAAATCAAGAAGGAATCATACTCTAAGGAGTTAGAGAATGATTATCAAATAACTAAATTCTTCTTAATAAAAGAATACCCCACACTAATAAAGGACATTAAGAATCACAAGGAGTTGTAAGTTCTTATATCCTTGACGGATACACCTCATTTATCTATGTGATAAGTTGTTCATGTTATGAGTCAACTATCTAGATGAATACGAGGAACCCAATTTTGAGTTATGGTTTATGACCATTACATCCTAAATGACATCCATGTGAACCATAAGGTATGACCTTGATGGTAGCACCCATTGGAATGAAATTCATAAGTGAAAATGAGTCTTAAGTGTTAAGACACATGGATAACATTTTGAGAAGGATGATGCTTGTTGATTGCAACTTAATGACTAAGACATTTGGCATATGGATATTAAAACCGCATTCCTATGAGGAATAAAACAAGGATGTGTATGCGACACAACCTATAAGGTTTATGAATCCACTAATGCAAATGAAGTCTATAAGTTACAATGGACTAATCAATGTGATTGATTGAGTACAAGCAACTCATAATTGGATCTTTACTTTGATGATATAGTCAAAGGGTTTGACTGATATGTCAAAGATAAAGAAGGGATCTGTGATTTAGTGGGAGCGTATTCACATTGCACATGTTGATGTGAAATGGAAATGTTCTAGAATGGAAATCCTAAAGTGGAAATTATCTTTAAGGAAGATAGAGATGTTTCCTATGTGATAGGAATAGAGATCTATAGAGATTGTTCCAAAAAACCTCTTGACCTGAAAAGAGAAAACATACATTGGCAATCTGTACTGAAGGGTTCAATATGCACAGATTCAGTGGGAGAAAACTTGTCCATGTTACATGGAGTTAGTATCCCAAGCCAAGTGTCCAATTCTTATGAAGAATGGGAACACTAAGAATAGATATGGATCTATTATGTATGTAATCATCCCATCATCTTGCATGCTAAGAACAAAATGTATTCATCATCTTGTATGTATGACATGGCAATATGATATGCTTATCCTGATAACTCACATGTGAGACATGACGAGTGGATGTCTATCTACTTCCAGGTGTTTCCATAACTCACTATGTTCACACTAGTGCACAGTAACATGTGGGACATGTTTGAAGATCACTATGAATATGATTCAAGGGTGATTGGCTCGCAGTGCAAGTGGGAGTCTGTTGGTATGTATGCCCTGAGAGCCGATCATAGGATGATTGGTGGGATACATTAAGATTGATTTGATAAACATCAAAGGCAAGCTTCCAATTCTTTCTGGTTCAGTCATATGAGATAGTGATAGAACAGATTGAATGTCTAGAGAATGACAGTACTCAATGACGTATGCTTTCAGGTTGAGGACCTGAACGATGAGATCATACAGATGTTAAGAGTTTGTACATTCTCATTATGTCCCTAGTCGGATCTCATTGTGGAAGGTATATAGACAGAAATGACACACAAGACTAGATTGTGGTGTTGGTTGATGATAGAATCTCATTAGTCATGATATAGAGATATCAAACCAAACACATAGGTACTTGTTAGAGAACAAGTGTACCGGACAGACCCACCGTGAGTTTGACACATGGAACCATGACATGGTAGTCACAGTCAGTACTCACAGTGATGGTGGTGAGTGTGATTCTTTGACCTAAAATCACTACACTCGACACATGTCGTTGGGCACACTTTGACATCATCAAACGCAGTCCTGAAACATGGGTTGTTATAAAGGTGATGATTGGGTGGCTTTGACACATGGGGCTTTTGAGGGGTGAGTGATAGATATGGTATTTGTCCCTCCTGAGGGAGTTTGATATCCATGGCCACTTGATGAGTAGGATTGATAAAGGTGTGCATGCATGTGTGAATTAGTATGTGATATTGATGTCAGACATATCTCTTCCAATCTACTCTGAGATCAAGAAAGTGAATGAACGTTGATAGGATGACTGTTCCATGCCTCGAGTTCATTCGGGATATTAGTGACAAAGGAATTATACATTCACTATATCACCATTCATGGATTGTAGGATTGAAAGTTGTTCTCCAACTTTCTATTTCACTTGGGTAGCATTGATGTGTGACTAGGCACCGCTCTTTGCTTGTGAAGTCATAAGTGTTATGGACTTTCACTGCCAACGTGAAATAGACCTGCAGGGTCACACACATAGGATTTAACCTGGAAGAGGAGTTTTGTCCACAAACAATGTTTAGATTGATTACTAAAGGAGTTTAGTAGTTCAATTAAACACTCAATTAATTGATAGCTCAATGTCATAATGTTCAAGGTGTTGGACATATTGATTGGAGTATCAGATTGATTGAAACTGTAATTGACTGATTCTGCACAATCTGCATTCCCAACCGATCGGCTCATGTGATGAACCGATCGGCTCAGCTTGGTGAACCGATCAGCTCAGGTGGTGAGTCGATGGCTCATGGACAAGGTGAAATGATTGCTTCACGTGTTGAAATGATCGGTTCAACTAGTGCAACTGAGCAAGTTGGGAAAGTTAGGTTGGTAAGAAATTTCTTTTTATTTCACTTGCCCAATTTGATTGGAACAAGGATTGGTATTAATACCAATTAGAAACAAAAGAAGGAAAGTCAATCGAGAACTGATCAGGACCACGAACCGACCGATTTAGAAATGAATCGACCATTTCATGGGTCCCAACCGATCGGTTGAGGTGTCAACTGACCGGCTCAGGTCCCCAACCGACCGTTTTAGAAATGAAACGATCAGTTCAGGTTGCGAGTTGGTTGTTTTTGTGGAAAATCTCAAACCCTTCTACTCCTGCTTTAGTCCCATATTGCCCGGGATAGAGAACCCTGTCCCATGACCCTCCTATATATATAGGGGTATTGGGGGATTCTCAAAGTACAACACAGTGCAATCAGTTGCTCTATAAAGTTGTCGTTCTCTCTAGTTTTGGTAACCGAGAGAGAGCCCGAGCAAGTGCTACCCGATAAGGGAGGCACAACAAGGGAAAGACAACTGCAGAAAGAGACTGGTGGCAGGAGAGTGTGTTAGTGACTAGTACGCTGATAGGAGGGTGCGACTCCTTCCAATTCCTTGTGGGACAAGGAGATTGGAGTTCTAGGTGGTCTGTGTGGACTACTTTAGAGGTGGGAGATTTCTGCCACTCGGAGGACAACTTTCAATCCCGACAGTCCTGGTGAGACCAGGAGTCGTCAGTCCCGGTGCGACCATGAGCTGCACAGACACCGTCCAAGACCGGAGGTGAAGACTGCGCAAGCCGTGAGATATTGTTGCCGAGCAAGCCTCGGGACAAGGTATGATTCCACAAACCATCCCTTTCCTATTGTATAGACGTTGACGCATTTCCTTGTTCGGGGTTTGGGGTGGAAAATTTTTGTTTCCGCTTCCTTCTCTGCCTCCCCTAAAACCCAACATATCTCAGCATCATGCACAATGTTTCTAAAAATGGGAGGTGGATCAGTGTGCTCTACCCCACAACTATCCAGCATCGCATCAATGATGTCTATTGGAACTGGTTCATTCACATCTATGTCATCGGAGGCAATTTATTCTTCCACACAAGCACTGCTATCGACATCCACTGGTTTCAAGTTTGAAATCTCTCCAAGCCAGTGCCATTCAGTATAGCCTTGTATAATCCCGTTGCACATTACATGACTTTTGATTTCATCACCAGTGTTGAACATCAAGTTGTTACCCCAATGCCTACATGGATAGTAGAACCTATCTCCAAGTTGTTTCATGTGTTCCTCGACAAATCTAATAAATTGGTCAAGACCAGATATAAACTCTGGGGTGCAGCGATTGTGAATGGACATCCATGATCTATCCATTCTATGATCAAAGAGAAAACAAGTATATATTACAACAATATTAGGGTCTAGGGTTAATAGATTAGAGTTTTTGCATGGTTAAAACTTTAGGCCAACAAATGCATGTGTTGTCATTCTTATATATAATAAATGTGTACCACCTATCCCATTCTTGAACACCTAATCTCACTAGTAAGTGTATAATGTGTATTGGGTTTTTAAGAAAATTTCGGCAGCATTTCCCCGCTGTTCTCCAAGTACAGATGTACTTAGAGAACAAACTGGGAAATGCTACCGGAATTTTCTTGAAAACCAAATACACATTATACACTTACATCCAAAGTGAGATTAGGTGTTCAAGAACAGTCCCAAACCGAGGACTATCCAAGATTTACTCCTAATGAGTAAATCTTGGACGGGTTTCTAGGCCAATAAATACATGTGCTATCATTCTATAACATTGATTTCAACATTTCGAGTGTCCATGCATGTTCATCATCAAGATAAAGATTACACATAAATTAGTATGACCTAGCTAGGGATGGAGATATTCATAATTGATTTCAAAATTTCAAACTAGCTCATGCATTATCATCAATCTACATCATACAATAGGGATTCATGTAAATGTTAGGGTGACACATCACTACAAAATCAGAGATTTAACAATAGGGTTTTAATATCTTACATAGATTGATCACAATATTTCAAAAATATACTTAATTCAAGATTATGGTGAAATGTGTATTAGGGTTTTAATATCTTAATTCAACATGCATCAAAATTTACAGAATTAGGTCACGCATTAGTATTCAATAGCAAATGTATCTTCTTCTTCCTGTTCCCTCCTTACCAAATGGATAAAAGCAAGGCCACGACCGTGTGGGCTGGCCACGGCCGTGGCCAGCCCACACGGTCGTGGCCTTGCTTTAATCCATTTGGTAAGGAGAGGGAGCAAGAAGAAGAAGAGGTGGAGGAAGAAGAAGAGGTGGAGGCCCACACGGTCGTGACCTCCTCATGTTGCTTCCAGGTAGAGGATCGGGTAGAAGAATGACAGAGAGAGAAGGTGTTGAGCAAGTAAAAGAGAGGGAGAAAGCAAAGAGGGTACCTCCTCTGTTGAGCGGTGACGACGGCGAGCAGATGTTGAGCGGCGGTGTGGTGACGAGCTGCAGGTCCAGTAGAGGCGGCGGTGTGGCGACAGCAGAGGCGGCAGCCTAAGCGGTAATGGCGGCAAGCGTGGAGGCAGTGGTAGCGAGCAATGGTTGAGGAGAAATCGATCGTCGGACCAAACCCTGGAGTAGCGTGAGAATGAATGAAACAGAGAAAGGGGAAGAGTCAGGCTCGCGCGGGTGCTGTTAAGTTAACAATAGGTATCGGTTCCTAAATAAAACTGACACATAAAACTAATGGTGTCGGTTCTACAAACACACTGACACCTATTCTCAATGATAGTCATCAGTTTTTACTAGAAAAAAACTGACGTCTATCTCTACATATGCCGATTAAAAAATTGTTCTCGATTAATGACCATAGTCGTTGGTTTCTTTCAAAAACTGACACTCAAAGGGTGTGAAAAATTTCACGGGAACAACGCGGGAAAACCCATAAATGTCGGTTATAATAGCAAAACTGACTTCCAAAATGTGCCCAATTTCTGTTTCGCGAATAACCTTTCATCGTCGGTTTAGTAGTTAATAACCGACGCCATATGTTAAATTTTGGAGATAATTTTTTTTCATTGGAAATTTTGGATTTGGCGGTTAATTTTAGGCGTCGGTTTATTATTAGGGAACCGACACTGAATTAAAGTGATACCCATGTCTGGTCGATAGATGTCGGGTTTTTTATTAAACCGAGGCTTTAGGGTTTAGGTTTCGGTGTATTTATACAACCGATGCCATTAAAAGTGACGTTATAAGCTATTTCTGTAGTAGTGATGTTCAAGTTAAATTCCTCAAATTGGAGTTGAATTCATTTCCATCCACCTCCATTTTTTTTCCTTAGAGTAAAACCAGAGGTCCACATGGTGAACAATTGTATTTGAATGGTTGACCTTCCAATGGTTCCAAGCAATCTTGATGTCTCTGCTGATGGCACCTTCTAAAGGCCAATTCTGATGGTGTCTTCTAAAGAGGTTCCTTTCAATCATCCATTCTAATCCATTTTAGAAAACTGAAGGTTTGAATGTGACTCAAATTCCCCAAATTTGAGTCACATTTGACCCCATTAACATATATGCATCGCCCACCACTATAAATACCCACTCCTAGCTACCTAGCCAGGGGTTCGTCTTACACTTTTTGGAGTTCCTTATGCAACTCCAACCTTTAGTTCCCAAAGCTTCTACCTAGAAATCCAATACTCAAGAGGGTTGAAGAGTGAATCCTACACCCATCCCCTTTTTCTTTGATTTCGATCATATTTCACCTTCATTAGCCTCCTTCCATTTATTTCCACCACCATTCAACCATCTTACAATGAATTCGAGAATCTTCCACCTCTGTTTTTCCATCCAAGAGGTTGTTGGGGTAGAATCAAGAATAAAGGAGGCCAAGGAGTCAAAAAAAGCAAGGAGGACAGCCCCAAGGATGAGATCCAGTGTCAGAGGCTAAGGAGCGAGAGAAACCTCTTTTCTGTAGGCTAAATCTCTTCTTCCTCCCCTTTATTCTTCTATTTTCATTCATTTCTATACATGAAGATGTAATTATATCTTTATTCCGTGCTAACTATGCTTGCCCATGGCTAGTTGAGCTCCTTCTTTGTTATGCAGTCCATTTTGGGTATTCTTTATATACCTTTTACCCTAAGAAACTTGTTTCTTCCAGATCTAGCATGATATTTGTTCTATCTTCTCTTTTAGGGTTATGATTGTTGGTTTGGTTGATCTCTTTCCTACTTGAACCTCCTTTTTCTACCAAGACCAAGAGAATTTTGTAGGAAAGATAGGGGAGGTAGTTTGGACTAAAATTTTAGAGGACATCCAAGGGAGGATATGTGTGAATCACATTGGTATATATCTAACCTAGAACCATGAATTTGATTACACTCAACTAAATTCAACCCCACTCATCTGAATGAAACCACATTCATCTAAATTTGACTGCATTCACAACATGTGTTCCATGCACATACTCTCCTATTCCTCACGTCTTTGGATTATGTAGACCCAAGAGGGTACCCAAAATATTCATGGGTGTTGGTTCGATATCCTCGAGAAAGACTTTGTATCATTAATGTGGTTTTAGTCACACTACATGATAGCTTACTCAGAAGCTTGAGGAATGTCTATGCACTAGAATGGGTGCATAAACTTTTCAACCAATGGTTAGAACTCCTTCTCCTGATTGATAAGATTTGATGAAATTGTTTTATTTATTTTACTTTTTTTTATGTTTTGTTCTGTTTTGCTAGACTCCATCTAGTTCCTTGCATATATAAACTCCTATTTTTCTTAACTGGCAAAGGATGGAATATTGAATGTGTAAATATCCCCATATTCTTATGTTTGACCATGTATATCTACTTTTACCCAACATTGAGTTGTAGGCATCCTTGAATTTAACGACCTCCTCCACTTGTTATCCCCTACTAAGGCGGACTGAGAGGGAAAAAGACATTATCGTAAATATTGGGTTGACAATTTAGCAAACAACCAAAAATAATTAATAAAAATTTCACTAAATCAATATAAGTTTGGTACAAGATAATGTTACACTCTCCACTAAGGAGTTACATGATTTGTATTTTCTAAAGTTTGCAACATGAATGTAAAAACTAACCAACAATAAGCTCCATGATTACATTAATATCTTTTCTATTGGAGCCTTCTTTTCTTGGATGTCCATTTTCATCATACTTGCATAATAATAGAAGATTATTATCCTCAAATGCCGTGAAACAAAAGAACGGTCTATAGAACAAGTTATACTGGTATTTTGGGGAAACAAAATGTTTGCATCTAGTTGTAACAACATATACTCATCAATTATTGTTACGGAATCAAAATTATTGTTTTCATCATAAATTCTCAACCTGCTTTTACTCAACCTCTGAGATACCCTCTGTTAGGGTCTTGTCCCTGTAGTGGACGCTAGGGCCACCTCTCAATCTGGAACTAGATTCCACGTTGGTCTTCCCAAATTGGGGCATGACTGTATATGACCTTCCTAATCTGGGACCTGGTCCTTAGTCATCATAATGACTCTTTCTTTCTATTCTCAAACTTCTAGAGTTGGTATTAGCGGTTCGATCTAGTTACAAGAATATATTGTGATATCCATAGTGACTTATATATTGTAGGAAATAAATAAACAAGCAAGCATTTATTTTCAAGCAACCTGGAAAACCTAAAAAAATGCCGAAGAACTAATTCGGGTAATTATAGGCGTAACCACAAACTTTGACGATGAGTCATGCAGATTATACAATTATATTTCAAGTAGATTCAAACAATCCAATCAAAAGATCCAAGTAAATCAAACAATCAACTTCAATAAGCCTGTATGAAGATCCTAATGTGTCACACATATCATCAATTATATTAAACCCTACTTAGGTCCTAAACTAAGTTTAGGTTTCCTTGGCAACAAGTTATCATTAGGGTTATGTTTGATATTCCATGTCCCATATTCATTGATCTAATGACTTTAAGAACTCTAGTTCTTATTAGGTGCAGCCATGATAATTATATCTACCATGTTGTTGCATTAGGAATATCTATATTAGATTACTCACATTAAGTAACAAGTTACATCATTGATGTTCAAGATCTTAATTGCACATGTTAAAGATAATCCATTAAAAAAACTAATTTCTCATCATAATGATCATAGCCATGCTAGACTACCCTTATAATACACAATATTAGATAATAGCATAAAAGAGAAGATTTTAGTGTTTTTAACATGACTAAGATACCAATCTAAGGTTTATGTGCTTTGATCACCACTTAATCATGTATAGTACTACTTCTGAAATAAGAAGCATGATTAGCTGACAATTTTTTTTTGTGTTCCTCTCTTCTTGTTGATCAATTTGATGTGTATATTTAGTATATTTTGAGTTACCAAAAATTAATTATGATTTTCACAAAATGAACATAAATAGACCAATAGGGTAGTGCCACGTCAGCATCTTACTCATCTCTGGGATGGCTCATGATCAGTGGGAGAAGACTACTCCACCCTTCAGTCTTGAACACACGGGTTGGGGACAAAAGTGTCTTTTGGTTCTAATTACTTCCTCCCCGCGATTCCGCCTCTACGCGATCACGCACAACGCCTGGACGACGTCATCCATCGGGGTTTCAGCCCTTTTTTTGCTGCACCATCCTCCTTCGTATCCCTGGATCTGAACAAGCTGACCACACCATCCTCCTCTTGTCTCGTTCTCCCATGTTGATCACAGTAATGTGCATCGCACGAAAGCTGCCGCGCAGTAGAATGTTGGCGACCAAACTGACTGGTCTGCCACTAGAGGAAAAAGGCTTATAGTCCACAAATTTTACTGTGGACTATGCTTCATAATCCATGGTTTTAACCGTGGAGTATAAAATGACCGTGAACTATTACCGTAGATTAGGTAGCCGTAGACTATTCTCCATACTCCACGGACAAACCCATGGACTATTATAAAACCGTGGACTATTTGTATTCTTGTATCTCAAATTAAAAATTATATAATCCACTGTGATAACCGTGGACTATTATCATAAAACCGTGGACTATTTGTATTCTTGTATCTCAAATTAAAAATCATATAATCCACTGTGATAACTGTGTATTATTATCTAATTTATTATTAAATTAAATATTACAGTCCATGGAGAAACATTTATATAAGATATCACATAAAAAGGAACCTGTTATATTGTGATATTCATTCATGATGTTCTCATATTAGATCTTACAATTTTAAATATTTAACAATCACAACAAATATATATTTATTTGAGATAATTAAAAAGACATAATATTTCATTCACACTCTGCTCAAATTCGTGGTAATCATATTATTAGTGATCTTGATAATAAAGTGATTCCATAAACAATATCCATATGTTTGAAACAAATAATAACATGATAGCTCAATTTGTCTCAGCCACATCTCTAGAAATTCTAAAAATGTCATAGTATTTCTGTATCCATTCTGGACTTAAACATTACAACATGATGTGTTTTGAGAATCTGACGACATGGTATCACAGTAGCAGTAACTACAACAATGTTGTATGATATTTTAGTCTCTTTCAGATCTTGACTCCTGAAGTGTTCACTTTCTTCCCAAACATGTTGTGTAATTGTCATATTCCTATAAAAACAAAATATTCAAGTCAAACATACATGACAACAAAATATATTTGTCAACATTCATTTATATAGATAACTTAATGATAATTTTATAATCACAAACAATAGGTCATTGTTTTTGCACATGTTATTATTTCATGACAAAGCAATATAATACAAATATGGCTATATCATGTACAATATATTCAAATATGTATGTATCTATATTAATTGAATGACACATTAAGCATGACATTTCATTTAGTATCTAACAAGAAAAAATACACCAATAACACATTAACTAAATAAAAATTTCACTTGTTATGCTTAAAGAAAAAGTAAATCTTACCCAAATGAGGAGAATCAATTTTCGTTCCTTCCTGTATCAATGATTGAAAAACAAAATTAAAATATTATTCTAGAGTGATATATAAATATAGAAAAATAAGATAGCTAGCATACTGAAGATTCTAGTGCATCCTCAAAACTAGATTCAAGAGTTGTTGTCTTGTCCTGCAATACCTTTGCATAAAGAATTTTTATTTTAACAAATCTAAATATTTAATATAATTATAAAAGATTCTAAATATTAAACAATACCTGTGACTCTAATATCTTCAACTGAGCTCGTAAGTCCCCAATTTCACTTTCTTTTTCTTTAATATGGCAATATTGTTGTTTGATCTGATGGTCTTTCTCTTGCAACTGGGATTCCCAAGCTTTAGTCACACTTCTATTGGAATTTTCTACCAACCTCTTCTTCTTTAAATTTCTTCGAGTAATACCTCCGGTTATTCCTCTCACATACCCTCCATGATGGGACCCATACACATAGTCCACAACATGACCAAACTTCAATGGATCATTTGTATTCTCCAGTCCTAATTCTATACATCTTTCTATTACCTTTTCCTATAAGGTAAATTCACATATTGAGTTATTTTTCTTAATTTAGAAGAATATAGATGATGATATAAAGACTTACACAAATCACTCTTGTTTTTTCATCTATATATTCACCATTCCTTTTATGACCATCAATCCAAGTTTGCAGGAGTGTCGCTTTCCCACCATTTTTCTCCTAAAAAACATATACATATGTAACATATGAAAAGTATAAGTTTATCAACTATTCTAAATTATATTAGAAATCTTACCACATTCAAATGCTTTTCAGCATAAGATATCGGTCCAATTGTGTGTGTAGCTTGTAAAATACTTCAATTGCATTTATTAATGCTAGCTTCTTGCTACTCAATGATCAAGTGAATTTATGAATTGAATATAAGTATGAATGGTAAAACATAGTAAGACAATGCAATACATTTTTTGAATTTTACCTGTTTTGATTGACTATTCCAAAGATCTATAAGTAATACCCAACTTTCTTGTGGAACTCAATCATCTATAATTTCCATTTGTTCGACAATGGGAATATTAGGATTTAACCTACGTTTTAGATCCTTATGAAAATCATGCAATTGTTGATTGATCGTCTTTTGGATAAAAGTAGTTACTTCATCATAAGAAGTCACTACTAGAGTTGACATAATGAAAGTATGTAAATGTTTAAATAAAATATTAGCTAAGAAATATGATTTTTTTCATATAAATTGTACCTCTAATGTGCTTTGTGCCATGCTCATTTCTAGATATTTCATTTGGAAAATTTTTCTCTAGATTTGAATTTTTCTTTTTAGAATTAACTTGGCCTTGACGATTCACTGGATATCACATTTGAGAAATAAAGAATGCATCATCTCTATATATCTAGTATAAAAGGTTATTCTACTTGTAACAATTACCTCCACTTGGTGGTCTATCCTGCCCATGTCTTGTGAATTCTTCCAAGGCATTCACTTGTGTCTTGCCATTTCCTGTATTTCATATAGTGAAAATGAACATACATTGATATAACATAATACATTTAACTCGAATTGGTACCTTTCATGTTTTGCAAGGTTTTCTCTAGATCTGAAATTTTCTTTTGAGAATGAACTTGGCCTTGAAGATTCAATGGATATGACATTCAAAAAATTAAGAATACATCATCTGTATATATCTAGTATGAAAGGTTATTCTACTTGTAACCATTCCCTCCATTTAATGGCCTATCCTGCCCATGTCTTGTGATTTCTGTCGAGGCATTCACTTGTGTCTTGCCATTTTCTGCATTTCATATATTGAAAATTAACATGCATTGATCTAAGACACTACTTTTAACAGAAATAGGTACCTTTCATGTTTTATAAGGTTTGCTCCAGGTCTGAATTTTTCTTTTGAGAATGAACTTGGCCTTGAAGATTCAGTGGATATGACATTAAAAAATAAAGAATACATCATCTCTATATATCTAGTATGAAAGGTTATTCTACTTGTAACCATTACCTCCACTTGATGGCCTATCCTGCCCATGTCTTGCGATTTCTGTCGAGGCATTCACTTGGGTCTTTCTATTTCCTGCATTTCATATATTGAAAATTAACATGCATTGATCTAAGACACTACTTTTAACAGAAATCGGTAGCTTTCATGTTTTGCAAGGTTTGCTCTAGGTCTGAATTTTTCTTTTGAGAATGAACTTGGCCTTGAAAATTCAATGGATATGACATTCAAAAAATAAAGAATACATCATCTCTATATATCTAGTATGAAAGGTTATTCTACTTGTAACAATTACCTCCACTTGATGGCCTATCCTGCCCATGTCTTGCGATTTCTGTCGAGACATTCACTTGTGTCTTGCCATTTCTTGCATTTTATATATTGAAAATGAACATGCATTAACCTAAGACACTACATTTATCTCAAATTGATACCTTTCATATTTTGCAAGGTTTGCTCTAGGTCTGAATTTTTCTTTTGAGAATGAACTTGGCCTTAAAGATTCACTAGTTATCACATGTGAGGAATAAAGAATACATCATCTCTATATATCTAGTATAAAAGGTTATTCTACTTGTAACAATTACCTCCACTTGATGGTCTATCTTTCCCATGACTTTCAAACTCTTTAGTGGAAGCCTTGTTTATTGGCTCAGTTTTCTTTATGATATTATTCACAAAAATATGCTTAGGAGGCATTTTCCTACAGGACACAAAAGATAAAGTGAGAGAATATACTTGAGTGATATGAAGGAAGATATATATGATCAAAATGTATTAAAAAGAATGATAATTCTTACCATAAATTGACTATGTTTTCTTTTGTTCGTACATTTAGTTATAATGTTTTCATCTACTTGATTCATTTCAGGATCTATATCCGTTCTTACCCAAAGATCTATATCGTCATCTGACACACTTTCTTTTAGAATTTCTTCATCTGATATATTTGTATCAAAAGAGGCAACATCGATGGGAATGTCATATGTGTCTCTAGCAATCCAAGAGCAAACTACATTTAAATTTCCATCTTCAGGATCAGCAGAATAGAAAACTTGTTTTGCTTGTTCAGGGAATATAAAAGGCTCATCGTCAAATGCATGCATTAAAATGTGTTGCTAATTCAAAATGTGTTGCTAATTCAAACAATATGGTTACCTATATTTATATTAAATACATGCATTATCTTCATATTTTTTCTCAATTTTTTATGATAATATTTTTCAATCTGATAACAAAGAGTTTCAATTATTTGAACATTTAATATAAAACATTCAACCTGGTATCTCATATGAAAAAGACAATACCCGTAGTCAACTACGAAACAAAAGTATGAATATAAAGTAATATGCAAGACATAGGATAAAACTTGAAGGATAAATACAAGCCTTTAACACTCGTCTAGATCACGACATATGTGAAGTCATACATGAAAATTGATCGATAAGTATTAGCACCTTATAACAGTCAACGATGGTGAAATTTAAAATGATTATAGTAGTTGATGCTAGTTGTATATTGGAAGAAGAAAAGTTAGAGCACTTACAGGAAGATAAAGTACGCGTCGGGACGTATGCGCCTATGACAAAATTCTTATCTAAAGTACACCAAGAACACCACGCCGTTCTAAAAGCACCCAAACACCACACCGCTTTAGTCTGGAAGAGCAAGAGACGCGTGAAGGAGGGAGGTGAAACTTTCAGGAGCGCGTGAATGAAAAGTTAGCGTAACCCTTTGGGGTTTTGGAGGCAATTTTGGGCCGGGGATGGATATTAAAGGGAGTAACCGTGGACTAATCTTAATCATCAAAAGCAGTCCGGAGTAATCCCAACTATTCTAGAGACCGTGGAGTATAAGGATATAAAGAATACTCAATAAAATCATAAACAATTACATGGACAAACATATACATATACATCATAACGCATGCATGATAAGCCATATGTGGATCATTTTGATTCATACAGATCGGACTATGAGAGATTTCTGCTAACACGTTGTTAAAGTTTTTGATTTCAACCAAATTAGTGGGAAAGAGAGCCGCATGAGACATCGGGTACAAGAGTCCTAAACTTTATAAGTATAAACCATATTATTTCCATAGTCAACGCTCTTTTTCACATAACAATTGGTAACAGGAAAAAGTATCTTAAGAAAAGGGGGACACTAAGGGAAAGCAAGAGTGATCGATGTTCAAAGAACAATATGTTACTTTATAGATCTGAACAACATGCTAACCGTCAAATGCCGTGTCCTGTTGTAGTAGAGATTCCGTTGATTCACTCTGCATCAAACGCTGCTATGGCCCCTTCCCATCCTTCTTCAGCCCCTGCCGGTCGATGCTTCGGTTGATAAGTAGATGTAGAGGCGCCGCCGCAACTGCATTCCCTGCAGACGGTGCTTTTCTAGGGCACGCAGGCTGCACAAACCGAACCGTAATAGGATACTGCAATTCGTAAAGCTGAAGAGACTGGGTAATAAAAGGTGGGATAAGTATTTCAGTCAAACGGGACCGGGCTTAAAGCCCACAAACCGTGGTCCATTGTATAAAGCTGCAATCTAATAACGGTGGACTTAAAATGTGAAACAATCGTAGACAGTTTGCTAACTGTGGACTATAAGCGTATGTCCCTGTGCGGACCCGCCCTGACGAGGAGTTTTCCTAGCAGCCGCCGAGGAGAAGCAAGGTGTGGGTACTGGAGTGTTGCCACGGTGACTCCCCCACTGGCCGTCCTTACACAGTCGACGCTGGTGCGCGCTGATTGTTTCCTTGCATCCCTATAGGTTCAACGATATCACCGACCCTCTCCCTCCTCCGGTTCAAAAGACCAGCCTAACCAGCTGTCTCGTCGGTTCCACTGGGCGACACTGCTGCAGGCTACAGAAGCGTCTAGTTCACCCAACCTGTGCCTGCACTCCTCCCTCCACACCTGGCTTCTCCGGCGAAGGGTCGTTCACTCCAATCTACTTCTCCCGTACACAGGGTCTCTGACTTCCTTAGCCAACTATCGTCTCCTAGGGTTTCCCTACTATGCTGCAACCTCCTCCATGCCCCAACTCTAGGGTGTCGGGGTTGTTGTCCCCTACTCTCTCGCAGTATCCTTGTCACATGCAAACGTAGAGGGGAGAAGATGAGGGATGAAAATCATACACGTCTCTGGACTCATGGTGGCAAGCATCGTGTCATGAGATGCAGTAGACCACCATGGACTAAGGAGAACTTTGTCATGATGAGGAGAGTGAGTATCAATTCTGAACAATCATGGAAGGGTACATCCTTTGAAGGAGGGTATCGGGACCGCCTATCTCTACATCATGCCACCCTCACATATACCTACATCCACTACCAGAAATTGCATTACTAACGACGAAGCTAGCGTCAATGTGCCGGGTTCGACGTCATTGACTAGTAAAAAGCGATGAGTATATAATATTGCCGCTATTAACAGAACTAAACACAACAACATAATTATTTGGCCGTAAATATTGCGAGGGTTCCGTCGCAAATGCCTCAAAACAGGTCATAATCCGATAAAAGAACCACGATTTCCGATTTTCACCCTACCTGCGCGAAGAGGTAGCATCCGTGCGTCGGCTGTCGTTCTTCACACGATCCCCAATTCCTTTCACCAGACCCGCACGAAGAGGCGCCTTCCACCCGCCAGAGTCATCCCGCTTCTCCCACTTTCCCCTGCTTCCGCGTCCACCACGGCCATGATTTTCTCCCTTTCCCCATCGATATACCTAGCAGTAGTCGATCTATATTGCATCATAGATCGTTGGCGGACAATTCTAGGGCGTAATCGATGTTCCAGTTGATCTCAGTCAGAGGCGGTAGATTGCATAGGAGTCAACCTGCTGCAGCATCTCCATCTCGTCATTCGCGTCCCCAGATGAAGGTTTCCGGTGGTGTGGCGTCTTCAGACTGAGGTCGTCGGTTGCAGGACATCTTCAGCTTAGGCTTCGATCGTAATTAACCAAAAAGGTTTGTAACTCCAGTTTCAGAAAATATTTTTACTGATTGATTTTCGTTAAATTTGCAAAAGACAACTTGTAGAGTTCCTTAGATATAATCGGAATCATCTGTTGCTTCCTCTAGTGGCGCCTACCACTAGAGAAAAAACGTTGATTCTATATTCAAAGCAGTAGAACACAATACATGATCTACATTCAACACAATAGAATATACTTTAAGTATAGAACATGTCCGTGGCCTTCCTAGGTGTAGGACAAGATGCAACATCTACTGCACTGAAAGTAGTCAGTTAAAACGCTGTAGAACATTATATACTAATAATAAAATAGAGGGCCTACAGTAGTAATCATAGTCCCGCAACGGTCAGCAAGTAAAACGAGCCAACCTACCATTTAAGAATAACCTGTACATAAAAATTACAGAGAATACATAAGCAGTAGCTACTGCTCACGATTATCCAATTAAATACATGAGCAGACAACACCAAGAAAAAGACCATTTCACTCTCACTTGCTAGGAAAATAGTATATCTTCTTAAGAAATCATTATAAATGAACATGACATTCATGTTTTCATGTACAAATTAATGTCCATGCACTTGCAGCTCTGTTTCAAGCAACATAATTTACATCATTCAGTTGTCGACCCAAACAATTTTTTACAAGTTTTAGAATTACATAAATGGGCTAACAATATACAAGTATACCAAAAATAATCCACAACTGCATCCAACAACATGATCCATCCAATCTTCACTATAGCTACCCATTAAATCATAATTTCGTTTGCCTTTTTTGTTCAATCAGCTATCCAATCCCAGACTTGAAACATGTTGTCTTTGAGATCTGATCAAAAGAACACAAATATGTTATCAATACATATCCTAAGCACATCTTAGCTATAGATACAAGATATATATGAACAGGTTATGATTGCAGTGTATCTAACCAGATGAGGCTCATAAAATAACTTGAATTTATATTTCAGCATATCAACCTGATCCCCTGTTCTGTATATTTTATCTAGATCCAAAGAAAAGAAACCATCTAAAATATCCCATAAGAAATGTCATAAAAATAGCTCCAAAATAAGCAGAATAGTGATTGCAACGAGTTGGGTTTCGTTAACCTAATCCAATCCCGACCCTTACCAATATGGTTTTGTTTAAAAACAAAAGCAATCACCAAAAATAAATAAACCCAACTGAAAGTTGACTGGCCTGGCCTGGGCAGTCTACATCTCACAGTTATCTCTCAAAATAAGTGCTATTGCATGAACATTTTTCTGTTGTGGTATCAAAAGATACAAGGTACAACATGATTGTGAAACAATTATATATGAGAGATACATTCTCACAACAAAGAAAAATAATCTTCTCGAGGAAATCGTTGGCTTCAATCATGTTTCACTAGCAAATGGCTAATAGTAAGAAGTATATAGTCCGTGCCTAATCCAACTATAAACTAGAGCTATGAGGAGTGGGTTTTGTTAACTGGATCCAAACCCGATCCTAACCAACACTATGAGAAACTACAACTTTAACGGCGAAGGTAACATCAACGTGACCTGTTAGACATAATTAGATATTTAAAAATGACAAGTAAATAATATGGACGCTACAGGTAAAACCAAACACGATAAAATATTTATATAGTCGAAATTAATGTCATGGTTCTGCCGTGAATACCTCCCTCCAAATAATCAGATCTAAGAAAAACCCACGACCCCAATTCTCTTCACGCCGTCCTCGGGAAGAGGCCCCCAAAATTCTCTTCACATCGCCCGCAGGAAGAGGAGCTTTCTACGTGCCATAGTCATCTCGTTTCTCCCAATCTTCACCACTATCCCCAGTTCCGGTGTCACTACGGGAAAGTCCAGCTTTAACGAAAAAGCTAACATCAACTTGACCTGCCTGACGTAATTAAATATTAAACAACAACAAGTAAATGATACCGTCGCTGCTAACACGGTTAAACACGGCGAAATTATTAAACAGTCGTAAATAATAGGATCTTTCCGTCATAAATATCGCCAAACAAATCAGATCAACTAAAATGAAAACTCGATCCCCAATTCCCTTCACGCTACCCGCGGGAAGAGGCACCTTCCGCACGCCGCAGTCGTCTCCCTTCTCCAACTCTCCCCCCGCTCCCGCATCAATCGCAGCCATGACTTTCCCTTTCACCCCAATGCTATACCTAGCCATAGCCGTTCTCTATTACGAAATAGACTTTTGGCAGTCGATTCGAGGGCATCCTCTCAGTGTTCTAGTTGACCCTCTTTCGTTGGCGGCAACGCAAGAGTTAATCAGCGGTCCTGGTGTGGCGTCTCCAGATCGAGGTCATCGGTGGTGTGGTAGTGTCTCCATATCAAACTTATCCCCGACGGCCACATCTTCAGGTCCGGTTCATCCGCGGCTGAGTCTCCATACCAATCTCGTCCCCGACGACGACGTCTACAGGTCAGGCTCGGCCGCAGCAACGTCCCCAGGTCAGACTTGTCGAGGGCGGCATCTCCAGGTCAGGCTCCCCCAATTTCTTACTTTTCCATGACGTGATTTGCATTCTCCTTTAAAGATGATGGTGATGTATCATCTTAATGTCAAATTCTGGTCTGCGTATTATGATATCTCATTCTTAACTGATGCCTACAAAATGGAAAATCATCTTGGGGTAAGACCCTTACACATGTGTAATGTGTTAGAATGTGATCCCTCACATATCAGGGGACCCTTCCACAAAAGGACTTATCCAAAGTCTCGTCGCCCAACTAGTTGTGCTGGAGTGAGAACCGTAACACATAAATGGCTCTCAAATAAAATATAACTAAGCATAAATTGAAATCAGATTCAAATACTTCGTAACTATAATAAGATGAAAATAATAAAATCGGTTAAACGTTTATTTGTAATAATTGTCTAGTTGATATACACGTAAAAAATAAGTTATCAGGGATCACAAACGTGATTCAACATGCTGTCTATTTTAGTCAATCAATTTTAATAGAATAAATAAGTATACATACACATTTGGCATTTAAAATCAACCTGCATACATATACAGTAATAGTTTTACAAAATTATATACATCAGGGGTAGTTCGTCGAGCATGTCCTACAATAAGGAAATTCTTAATAATATATTTGCTCATACGATTTCAAAATGAAACAGTCAAAATGCTTTGAACGCTACCAAAGTAAAAACTCCTGAATGCTCATTACTTTGTACTCTGTAGAAATTATTTTAACATTTTGTAAACCTGTCTGTCATCCTTGCAATAAAAGTTTTGATAACCGTTATCTTCTACAAATGCAAATAAGATATTATCTTATTATTCAGTAAAAAACTTAAGAAATATCAATATTATTTATTTAGAGAAAGTAATGTAGAAGATCACTGCACATGCACGGTCACTTGTACTACACCCATGTTTGATTGTTAGCTATTGATGTAAGTGGAAACGTCATCACAGTTTAAATGATTAAAATGTACCGATTGTAATACGATTTTTTTAACTTTAAATTGATTGCATAAGAACTGTGTGTGATTCTGAGTATGTTATTATAATAGGGAGTGCATGAAAGTGGTAATTCTATTTTTATGAACGTGTGGAGATTCAAACTTAACATTTTCTTTTATGTAAATATATGACCAGCTAGGAATTTACAGTTTATGTGTTCAGTAGCCTCTTTGGCCAGTGTCAATTTTCATTTGGTAGTTTCTTTCTATCATAAAAACAACCATACTACTTGATAAGCACTTGCATCGATATTCTGTTGTCAGGTATCCCACTACAAAGGTACTTACTAATGGCCATGAGTAATTGGTCATCAGATGCACTTTATACCTTAGCCAAAACTAATTTATTTCTAACCACCATCACCATCTCGAGGAGTCATCAAATGGGAACGTTCTGTTCCCTGGTTATAGACATAATAAAACAATAGATGCTAATTGTTTTTTGGTGTTCAATTCTATACTAATATCAAATGCAAAATATTTTGAAAAAAGCATAACCATTAAATCAATATTGGATATCATGTTTACATAGAAAATATTTCAGTAGTGTTTTAGCTATATGATTACATGATGTTAGTGAAGTTTGTTCATAATCTTAATTTTGTCTTCAGATAGCCAGTTGCACAAGAGAACTGGCTTGTCTTTCAACATGATAGTATTTTACTGCATGTAGATTTAGTTAACTGTTCTTATAAGACAATGTCGTATTTTCTTAGCTTAGTATTTTTATGTTACTAGTAAATATATTATATTTTTTAAACCTTGAATGACCAACAATATGATTTACACTCGAAATATTTCTATGTGAATTAGACATGTCTTTTGGAAGGTATATTAATGCTATTAGTTGTAAAAACATTAGGCATTATTTTCCCAGATCTACCATTCTAATGTTGTCTCCATATCTAGCTGGAAAAAATGCTTCCCAAGTACTTTATTCACTTACCAGTTTAATATTTTCAATGCTAAACTTTGATTTTGGAGGATACGATTATGTGTGGACAATCTAATTTGGTCAAATAATGTCTCATTTAAGTTAGTTTAGGTATATTAGGGGTCTAAGGTCACACTAGATTATGCTATGCAAAATTGGCTCTAATTTAGGCCAATGAGGTGTAGTTAGGTCAAGTAGATGTGATTTACGTCTAATATAGTTTTTACTAACTAGATATAACTATTTGAAATATACATATAACTATATTGATTTGAATATAGCTATATATATACCTCTCAAAAAAACTAATATTGGACATTTGTATGTAGATCAAGAAACTTTCACTAAGAGAACTAAATTTGAAACAAAACTGATGTTTGAAATATTATATAAATAAAAATATTTAAATTGAACACAAAGATAATATAAAATAAACTCAAAATTATTACCATGAAAAAGACCCCACAACAATGATCCATGGTGGCAAAAATGGTAAGACACACTCTAAGGGGTGAATTGGCACCTAGGTCTGCCCTAACAAGTATGTTGGATTGCTACAATAATTTGAAACATGTGAAGAAATCATTGTGCCTTGTCTACTAGGTGCATGGCGTAAAATGTGTAATAAATAGGTTGAATAACATGGCAAATGGGGATGCATTATTAGAAACCAATATATAACCAATAGACAAAAAACTGATTAAAGAACTACTCTTCCATTATTTGCTAAATTATAAACACTTATTTATCTAAGTTCCTTAGGCTTCCCAAAGTAGGTTTAACCTATTAAGTATATTAATTGGGCCTCAAAGTCCCTTTACGCCCAAATTAAACAATTTTTAGGCTAAATTAGCATGATTTGGCTTTGAGTTTAGTCAATTTTGATCAGTCTAAATCACTTTATGGTTGAAATAGGTTTGGTTTATGCCAAATAACGTCATCGTGTAGAAAATTAGGTATGATTTAGGGGAAGCCAGTCTAATTTTGGGAAAATACATCTAATTTAGGGAAACTTACATTAGGTGTGATCTAGGAAGCACGGACACTGCTAGGAAGCCCCCGTGTCCGTGTCTGACACGTTTTGGACACGGACACTTCTCGGACACGGCCCAAAACGTTTTGGACACAACCATGACGTGTCCTGACCATTTTGGTCATTTTTTACAGCCCGGACACAGCTGGACACTGCCCGGATACTCCCTGGAAACGTTAATGCAGCAACAGCTGCTGCAATTTCCTTTTTTAGAGTGTAGATTCTGTATATACAGCCACTATTTTTTTCTAGTAATTGTTTATGTCTTGTCATTGAGGAAATGGAAAGATAAGCTGAGATCTGATTAATGATGCAAATAGATCTGTTTAAAAGAAACAAAATGTAAAATCTAAGCTGAATAATATATCAAGAAACATATTAAAGCCTAATAAATCAGTTAGTTGAGTAACGAGAACTCATGTATATACTCAGAAAATCTACTGTAATTACTGGACAAAAGTGTGGTGTTTCATTTTTTACTTGTACTGTTTCCATTACACTCACAAACACATACTTTGATTTTCATATGATATTATACTTTTGTACATAAATATATAATTCCATTCCATTTTTTAAAGAATTTAGTTCATCCAGTATACCTACATATATGTATATATTAAAAAATCCCCTCATCCAATGCCATGTCCGTGTCCTATATTTTAGAAAATTGCCATGTCCTGTGTGCATATCTGTATCCGTGTCCGTGTCTAGAAAGGTGTCCATGCTTCCTTGGGTGTGATTTAGGGAAATTTACATTAGGTATGATTTAGGGGAAGCCAGTCTAAATGATGCTCGAACTTGCATCATTTAGTTTGAAATAGGATAAATTATAGAAATTATGGTTTGTTTAGTCAGGTTATGCAAAATTAGATTTGATTTTGGCCAAATTTAGGTTAAATTAGGTCTGGTTTTGGGAAAACATGTCTGATTTGGAGGAAATAGGTCTTATTTGTCGAAATTTGGTCTGTTTTGACCAAATTGGGTAGACTGTTATAAGTAACGATCAAAATTTCTACTACGTATGTAATCTTTTTAGTAAAAATTAGGCTCCTAGACTTCCTAGGTGCCCCTTAGGAAAAAGGAACCGCCTAGCCACATATGGTTTAACAGTTAAAAGCAACAACTGTAAATTTTAATGTTCGATTATAGATGCTTATATTTTTTGAATAATTATTATGTGATTTTTCTTTGTAGAAAATGGTACCAGATAAGAGATGGATTAGTCTTTTTGATGAACGTCTTGATGATCCAACATATGAAATTGGTGTTAATGAGTTTTTGGTCTATGCATGCCGAAAAATAGGCAGAAATGAAATTCGGTGTCCATGTGTTCGTTTTATGAATGCTTCTTCTATTTCTCATGAATTGGTGAAAACACACTTAATGGTTTATGGTATGGTGAGGAGTTATACCTTCTGGTATCATCATGGTGAAACAAGACATGAATCTGACTCAGACTCTCAAAATGATGACAATCAAGAAGATAATGAAAATGATGATGAGATGTTAGAGCTTCTTGAAGATATGCACCCAAACCACCATCATTTTTAGAGAAATGGTGAAGACATGGGATTTTACAACCATAATAGCGAAGAAGAGGAACCTAACAATGACGCTCAAAGATTTTTTAGGTTGTTAGATGACCTCAATAAACCTCTTTATAAGGTCTCGAAGGGTTCAAAGTTGTCTGCATTAGTAAAGTTGCTTCACATAAAGAGTCTTGGGAAATGGAGCAATCATTCTTTCACAATGCTACTTGAATTGTTGAAAGATGAGTTATTCCCAGATGACTCAACCTTGCCAAACTCTTATTATGAAGCAAAGAAAACAATCAAAGATCTTGGTTGCTCATATGATAAGATTGATACATGCGTGAATGATTGTATGTTATTTTGGAAGGAAGATTGTGCTCTTAATGAATGTAGATTTTGTCATACTTCAAGATGGAAACATGACAAGCGTAGTGGGGAAGAGAAACTAAAAGAAAATGGAAAGAAGGTAGAAGCAAAGATATTGCGTTATTTTCCACTAAAGCCTCACCTTCAGATGCTATTTATGTCCACAAAAACATCTGCGCTAATGAAATGGCATCATGATAAGAGTTCTGACAGGGATTTGCGTCATCCAGTTGATTCCTTGGCATGGAAAAAATTTAATGAACTTCATCAAACATTTTGTGAAGATCTAAGGAATGTCAGACTAGGCCTAGCTAGTGATGGTTTTCAACCATTCAATAATTCTAAATCATCATATAGTATTTGGCCTGTAATTCTTATTCCCTATAATTTGCCTCCATGGATGTGCATGAAGCAACCTAATTTTATTTTATCCATGCTAATTCCTGGTCCTGATGGTCCTGGGGATGCTATTGATGTCTATTTACAACCTCTAATAGAAGAATTGTTGGATTTTTGGAATATTGGTATACAAACATATGATGCAACTACACATCAAAATTTTAATCTTCGGCAGCACTTTTGTGGACTATAAATGATTTTCCTGCATATGGGATGTTATCAGGTTGGAGTACTAAGGGAAAGCTTGCTTGTCCATGTTGTCACAAGGATACCTATTCAATTAGACTAGCTAATGATGGAAAGGAGTGCTTCATGGGTCATCGACATTATTTACATTTAAATCACCATTGGAGAAGGAATAAATCTGCATTTGATGGAACTATTGAGAAGGGAACACCACCCACACCATTAACGGGTGATGACATCCTTATTCAAGTCCAAAATCTTGAAGGGAATGTTTTGGGTAAATGTTCCAAGAAAATTTTACAAAAGAATAGGGGGGACAACTGGAATAAGAAAAGTATTTTCTTCAAGCTTCCTTATTGGAAATATCTTTTGATATGACATACTTTAGATGTGATGCACATAGAGAAAAATATATGTGATAGTATTTTGGCAACTCTTTTGAATGTGAAGAATAAGACAAAGGACAATTACAAATCTCGTCTTGATTTGCAGGCAATGAACATCAGATAGGAATTACACCCAATGACAAGGGATGGTAAAATTATATTGCCCAATGCACCATTCACATTATGTCGGGAGGATAACCACAAGTTTTGTAGATTTTTGAAGGATTTAAAAGTTCCTGATGGATTTTCTTCAAACATTTCACAGTGTGTGAACCTAAAAGAGAATAAGCTTTCAGGGTTGAAGAGTCATGATCATCATGTATTGTTGCATCACATACTTCCTTTAGCATTGTGTGGTCTTCTTCCTAAGTTTGTTTATGAACTAATACTTGAGTTGTCTCATTTTTTTAAGGTGTTAGTTTCTAAGTGCTTGAATATGGTGGACTTGAAGCAAATTGAAAGACAAATTCCAATTACTCTTTGTAAGTTGGAGAAAATCCCCCCCCATCATTTTTTGATGTTATGTTGCATTTGCCTATTCATTTGGCACATGAGGCTATTCTATGTGGACCCATTCATGGTCATTGGATGTATCCAATAGAGAGAAACTTGTTTACAATAAAGTCATACATCCGCAATAGGACCACTCCTGAGGGTTCAATAGCAGAAGGATACATAGCAGAAGAATGCATGAATCTTTGTTCAAGATATTTGCATAAAGTTGAGACAAGGTTCAATCGTCTTGATAGGAATTATGATGGTGGTCTAAATGAATCAACAATGTTAAGTATTTTTACATACAAGGGAAGAGGGCTAGGTAGAGGTACAACAAGAGACCTTGATGCACTCATGTTGGAGTAGGCTCATATATACATTCTAAACAATTGTGAAGAAGCCAAACAATACATTGAGTGAGTCCTAACCTCCTTTCGTGTCTCTTTCTATTGATGGTCTTTAGATGAATTTAATTAACTTCATTACATATGCTTTTTTACTTGTTTATTGTAGAGAATATTATGAAAGTCAAGAAGTAAATGTGGAAGATATACCTCTTACAAAAATAAGTGAGAATTTCATAGAGTGGTTTAAGATGAAGGTAAGACATTTTTTTGTATTCACATGGTACTGTACAAATATACTAGTTATGTGTTACTAATTCTTTTATAATTCTGATATATTCGGTTGCTGATCAATATGTGAATAATAAAAGTAAGAAGATGGATGAGCTACTTTCACTGTCACGTGGTCCACTCAAATGTGCTACAATTTTTTATGGTTATGTAGTGAATGGATATCGATTTCACACTAGGTCCCATGATACGATATTGACATCACAATGTAGTGGAGTGGTTATCGTTGGTGATGATGGTAGTGGAGGTAGCATAGATTACTATGGCCAACTGATTGAAATTATAGAATTGCAATACTTGGGTAATAATAAGGTGGTCTTGTTTCGATGTGATTGGTTTGATGTTGCTGATAAAGTTAAAGGAGTAAAGATTGATGAGTATGATTTCACAAGTGTTAACTGCAGACGTATTTGGAAAACGGGTGAACCATTTGTATTATCCACACAAGCATCCCAAGTGTTCTATGCAAATGATCACATTAACAAGGGGTGGCATGTTGTTACAAAGGTTGAACCACGAGACAAGTTTGATCCAGTTCATGTTGAAGAAGCACAAGATGATGCAATTGATATTGATAACAATAACTAAAACATTTTTTCCCTTCAAGTATATGTGAATGTTTCAATTTCAATTATGTTTTATTGAGAAACATTCTTGTAAAGATGATCTCCTCTTATAATTTGTATCATCATATTTTATGCATAGCATGGTCATTTACATTTGATTTATGAAAATATCTCCTTTTCAACTAACCTTGATTGTGATGCAGGAAAATGGTTATAAGCACATCTAAAAGTGAGAAGGGTTTGATGGAAAAGACTAAGGCTAAGAAGTATATCCTTCCACAACAATTAAGTATTATAGGGAAGAGTCATGGTCGTGTATTAGAGCATAGAAGTTGTATGTCAAATCCTATAGCAAGTGGTAGTACTGGTATTATTGACTCAAGTAGCAATCATTTTTCATTTTTAAATAGTGGGACAAGGCCTTCATCTTCCCAACGAAGCATCAACCATTCCCAATCTCCTACATTATCAAAAAATGCTTCCTTTCCGCTAAGAAAAACCGGCCCACCATCAAATGGGTGTAATCCATCACCGAGAAATGGTCCTTCCCCACCAACTGAAAATGATTTTTCACCTTCTGAAGATGCTCCTGTCCAAAATGAAGTATGCAATGTTGCAATTCCTTACCCACCAAATGAAGATGATTTTACACCTCCTGAAGATGCTCCTATCCAGCAAGAAGGGTGCAATTCTACTGAAGTAATAGATTCTCATGCCATCAATGAGATACCAACATGTATGTTTACTTGTCTTTACTTAATAATAAGAGTTCGTGCACATTGAATACTAATTTTTGTAGATAAAAAATACAACTGCTGTTAATTAGTTATTTATACTGTCCCAATTTTTTTTTAATTTAGTGTCTGTTCTCTCCTATCTATCTAGTAGGTTTTAATATGCTAGACTACAACCATGAAATACTTTTCACATGTATTTGATTGCCTAATTTGTCACATGTTGTTTGTTGGACTTCTTTCTTTGTTGTCTTTCTTTCCATTAATATATTTGTTAACACTTTATATGACATAATCTGAATGTGTATCAAAATTCTGATCTTAATTACAGCTAATGCCCCTAAAAAGGTTGTGAGACGTCGAGGAAGTAACAAATGTAAAAAGGTTTCTAGATTAAGAGAAGGAAACAAGTTAGAAATCACCTTCTATCAAGGACGCCCAGTTGGGAAAAATCATAAGGTGTGGAGTAGACACTTGGGTAGGATCGTTCGTGATCGGAATATTTGTCCGATAAAGGTGCATTCTTGGAACGATGTCAATGAAAGGCAAAAAGAACACATGTGGGCAGTAGTTGTGGTAATTATAATGCATTCATTTTTTAAATAGAATCATTCAATATCTAAATTTAGGTCGTACTTGTTCTAGGACAAATTTACAAACAACAAGATGGAAGAATATAAAAGTCATACTTTGAAACATCTGAAGGAGTTATGGGTAAAGTGGAGGGCAGTGACATACCACACTATTAAAGGGTTAGACATGCAACAACTACTACAAAGGAAGCCTATGTCAATCGAAATTGAGAGTGATTGGCAATGGCTGGTGAAGGAGCATTTTAATAGTGAAAAGTTTTTGGCAACATTCTATAAAAATAATACCACATCATTTCTTTTTACTTTTTTTATATTATAATTTTGTTGTTGTAATCTATGTACTTATTGATATGACTGTAGGCATTGAGTAAGAGAAATACCACAAATAGAGAAGGGTTGAACAAAAAATTACTTCATCGCACTGGTAGCAAGCCTCTGAGAGAAATTTCATGGCATATGGTTGTCCATATCTATATGTCATTCATATTCATTTTTCATGTCTTTTGTAATGTGTATAACTAAACGTGGGAATATTATAGGGAGGAAAAGATGGAAAACCACCTGACTTTGGCACAATTTATTTTGAAAGCCATAAGAAGGGAAATGCATTAGCTACTATAGAGGCATCTCAAGTTCATGTAAGTCCTAATCTACAGGGTCACTAACACTATTCTTATTTTTGTTTTTATGAATAATTATTTTTTATAGGAAAAAATCATAAGTGTTCAAGAAGCTGAGCCATCACTCCTACCTGTTGAGGTTGTGGAGAAAGTATATGGAGAATCACGAACCAAAAAATACATAGCCGGTTATGGTGGAGGAGTGAGACCTAGAGATGTTAGAGGGCCTTACAAAACAAAGAATTCGTTGTTGGATGAGCTAAAATCCAAGGACCAAGAATTAAAAGACAAGGAGCAAGACTTAAAAGTTCAAGAAGAAACTCTTCAAGCGATCAATGATGAAAAGCGAGCCACACAAAAGCGCCTAAGAAAAGTGGAAAAGATATTTGATGTGATAGTCAATAATCAAAACTTTCAACAACTTCTGCAATTTACTGAGGATGAAGATGGTTCTTCCTCTTCTATATCTATATCAGAAGATGATGAACGAAACTAGCTACAAGGTTAACTAAGAGAAAGATGAATTTACATTCCTACTATCATTCAAAATTTAGTGGTTTTTCTAAACTTTTCATAGTTCAAATAGA
This sequence comes from Alisma plantago-aquatica, assembly GCA_963693085.1. Taxonomy (NCBI): domain Eukaryota; kingdom Viridiplantae; phylum Streptophyta; class Magnoliopsida; order Alismatales; family Alismataceae; genus Alisma; species Alisma plantago-aquatica. The sequence continues at coordinate 1,027,653,180 of OY856412.1, forward strand.
TCAATATATCAAATGAAGTTTTATCTTTACTATTATCCTTGGAAGATTGGATGCATGTATCACATGGCATCAATACATTAACATATATTTTGTATATTCTTGTAGAGTTTAGCTTAATGATCAATGTATTCACCTATGCTATATTGCAGGGAATGATGGACGAATCTGGAAAGGACACTCAAATATTTGAAAGATTGTCAAGGGAGGACATTGCAATATTTATGATTCCTTGTTTTGTCTATATGTGTAGTTTGAAACACTTCTATTTTCTATATGATTAATGCCCAGTCATGCTATTTATTTTTATGCACTCTGTTCTATATGTAATGGTGTAAATAGAACATCTTAATTAGTTTTTTTTTCTTGGAACATTATTGGAGAAGAATGAATACTGTCTTGATGTATGGTTTATAGTTGTTGTAGCTAGTGATCATGAGTAGATATGAAAATTTCTTGAGCAACTTTGAAACATAAGAGTTGAAACCATGTATTGTATTGGGAGGCTCCTATCCTAAAGGTGAGGTTGTTTTCCATACAAAATTTCTTGAGCAACTTGTCTGTAGTAAATGAAACAAGAAAAAATGGTGCATACACATCGATGGCTCAAGGAAAAGCAAACTGCAGTGTCAAATTAAATTGTAAGAGAGTAGGTTCCATTTCTATTTATTAGTGTCTTCTTTAAAATTCAAACTGCAATATGTGTTTTTTAACTGTGCTTTTTTCTAGAATATTTTGATGAATAAGGGATGAGGAAGAATGGAAAGAGACAAAGAACAAGAATGACGAGAGGTATGCAAAATTAAGTGTTTCTTTTATATATTCTATGTGATGCCAAATAGGTAGATTATTGCAGTTCAAGGGCTCACATTCAATTGGGATTATGAATCTATTATAAAAGGACCTAGGTATAAGCATACATTTTATAGAATTTTTATATTATCTAAGAATTTAATTTACATGAGCAATTAAATATATTCTTTAGATCTATTGTTTGTGATCTACAGATGTATGCTCCTACTGTCGCAACCAAATACATTTTCTTATGACCTAAACAATGCCATCCTTGGACAAGATTTGCTTCTAGGATACTTTATGTATGTGTACATGAATTAAATAAAAGTTTTTTTGCATCCAATTTTAATGTAGATGAAATTTGATTCATTTTGAACACATGGGTTTAGACCAATTTGATCTGGCTTTAAATCCAATTTGACTTGACTATAGAATAAATAACATGGACAAGGTGATAAGAAAGGCAGTTTCTTCCTTCAAGTAGGTATCCAAGAAGTGGGTATATATTGATGGTTTACATAGATATATTTGTTCGCTACTTGAGATGATTCCTAATTGCAAACCTTCACTAGAGGGTTGTTTTTCTTACATTTCTATTTGCTCTCTACAGCCTTCAGTCCTTATTGATGATGATCAGATGCTAACTATTATGATGTTGCCTACTAAGTGGGCTATGATTCCTGGCTGGATGAAGAACATATGTAAGAGATTTTATATCATATTTTCAGTCCTAGGCCACTTGTTTAGATATTTGTTGTCTTTGAAGAATAATTATGTGTTGAACATAAATTTGTTCAGCTATTGCAGCAGCCTTCAGTCCTTAATGATGCTGATCAAATGCTTACTATTATGAGTTACCTACCAAGCCGATTGCAGCAACCTTTAGCCTTCACTATGTTCTACCGCTGGTTCAAAGTGGATATCCATTAAGTAACTAGCACAATTCCACTTGGCTTCTTCTGCCAAGCAGACCAGGTTAGAAATATATGTTGTTCCTTCAATGATTAAAGTTTGTTAAACTAGTGAGGGCATGAGCTTTTATTAACCATAGTATAATTATTTAAAAAGTAAAAAAGACCAAATGCATATAAGGACATACAATGAGTCCTAAAAAGTTTGCATTATGGTATTTAGTTCGCTATCTTGTCTACCCTAATTTGATCTCTAAATATTCTGTATTGATATATAAAACATATTGACAGATGCATACTTTCAGTGTCCTTTGTTGGTTAAATCTTGAGCTCATATGAACCATTTTGTATAAGCTAGTACTATACCACATCTCAATCAATCTATAGCATAAAGGAAATGGATCCAACGTAACAATACTTTCTATAGTCCTTGTTGTTCAATTCTATTGTATGTGATATGTGCAGTTGTATGATAATACCACCACAACCAAATACATTTTCTTGTGACCTAAACCTATATATATATATATATATATATATATATATATATATATATATATATATATGTGTGTGTGTGTGTGTGTATATATATATTGGAACTTTGATATTGAAAATATTTTAAAATTGAATTCCATATGTGAAAATAAAATTAATGGAATTTATAGGTTTCAATAATATAGTTATGTGACATCAATTTCATTTTGTAGATATATTGTATTATACACTCAAAGCTTAATGGATTCATCTTGTTTCTCAAGTGAGTGATTAGCGCTACTGGGAATTACTAATCAAAATTCAGATGTAAACCTTATTATAAAGGAATATAATTGCATGTATATATCTTCTCTATATTATGTGTTATCATTTTGGAAATAATAGATATAACATCAGAATAGTTTCCTCAAGTTATATATAAGCATCATTTGATTTATTGAGAATAAAATTAGGCGTGTCTGAATGATTTATAGTTGCATCACATTTTTATTTTGTAACCAATCTCTTACTATTGATTAATAAAGATAACAAAGAAGTGCCTTTTAACCTGATCTTTTGGAGATGTGTACATGTCATATTTGAGTGATTTGTATATAAGTTAAGTACATATATGATGGAGTGTATGCATGTTTGTGGTAGTCTAATACTACAAAGTTTTCTTTATGTTTTGATTGTAATTGTAACACTATTTAACACTACATGGTTGTTTGTTTTATTTGATGGTAAGCTCAGAATTAATGAGTATATTAGTGTATATTTAAGAATTAATATAATGCTAACTCAAATAATAAGAGAAAAATAAAGGCATCTGCAGTCAAACATAGTGAGCTATGTATTTCTTTTGCAATCCATCAACCAACAAGCAAATAGATAAAAATTTATAACGAACCTCGTTATTTGCTTCGTACATTAGTTGTAAGTTTTAACTACTAAAACATGATTCACAGTTTCACACCACTACAAAGGATGACTCTATACTCTATGAAAAGATTATGATATTGTGAGGTGCTGTCTTCTCGAAAAATATTAGAGCTTCCCTCCTACTCCTTGTTCTTATATCTATGAATGAATAGCTTTGTGCATATACTATAATTATTTCTATAAAATACATCAATGTCATGGGCTTTGAAACTATATAGGTGGGCAAATATTATGTATTAGCTAGCACATGGTGAATCATCTATTTTGCAGTTGCCTTGTTTGGCTATAAGAATATAGTAGATGGTAGAAGGTGATTTCAATTTGTACATCTCGTCAGGCATGATAAGTTGCAAGCACGACATATAATCATGATCTCTAGAAACCTATGCATGGATTTGAGAATATACAGATTGATCACCAGATATGGTATCCGAATGTTGACTGGGAAATTAGAAGACAGAGAAAAACTCAACGGCTGCCTTACAATGCATGCATGAAAATGGGAAGTAATAGCGTTAATGAAGGATCCATTTAAGCACACACGTCGGCCTCTCAATGTGATCCATATTGGGGCGACAAAAGTCTGGCACCCATAATTAGTGATGCGTTTTATTCTAATTTCAAAATGGGAAATAAACTTGCAAAGATGTTATGTCAAGAACATTGGCCAAATACGATGATAAGTAATGCAACACAAATACATTTTAAATGAAGATGGTAAAGGAAGAAATAAATGCAGATCTAAATACAAGAGTACCAATTAATGTATCCATTGATCGTGCTCGAAAGAATTTGTAGGAGCACTGGAGACTAAGAGTGACGACATTCCTTTTGAGACCATGATCGTCACACCACTTCAAGGTCTCAGGCTTCTAGGGGTACCATCAAAGTCCTTAGCAATGCAACTGGTAAAAGATAGGGTGAAATACCTACTTAGGCGATGTTGATAGAGGGATAGTTATCAAGTGAAAATAATAACACATACCACACATGGTGATGCCTGTAGGATTTGCTGTTCCTAATTAAACAAGGAGCTGGCTGCACCTTGTTTAAGATAATGCCATGTGTAATCCCAATATAATCCCCACCCTACAAATTCATGAACAGGGACACGTGCAAGTTGATTAATAATGGAGTAGCCTGCTCCTCCTGAAACAAGGAACAGCAAAGCCGAACTCATGGTGATGCCTGCATTACCTATTCCTGTTGTGAGGTTTCCATTCAGGACATGACAGGAGCTCCTTCGTACTCAAGCGCGAACGTAGAGCCCTGACAATACTTATATGGATATTCTAGCTTGTTGGCAACCTGATTAGGATTCCTTTGGGTTTGATCGGGCCAGGGGATGCTGAAGTAGTCGACACAATCACTACCAACATTATATACTCCATCTTTAAATGGTTTGTCGTGTAGGCCTATTAGTAGTTATAACTATTGTGGCATTCAGTTTGTGCTGTATCAAAACCTGTACAGGTCAAAGCCGTGTGTATATGATGGACCAGTGACATGAATAGACCATCCAGAAAAATCTGTATCTGTTGTGGTTCTTGCCACCAATTTTCTCTGGTTATTCATCTCGTTAGATACTCGATCCTAGCTTCAAACTGGCTCATGTCTGCTACTTATTAGTTGATTCTAAGCGGATTCCTACACGTAAAATTCACACAAATGCAGTGGCCATTGTTTCTGTAATTCTTATAATAACAATGACAAAGAGCAAGACAGTGTGAAGGTTGGTTTCTAACACTAGTACATCGACATGGCTATACATAAGAATCCTTGCAAATCTTTGCATCCAGCAGTTGATTAGAAATGTGTGTGACTCTGATAAGAAAATCATAAGAAACAACTAACGCTGAGCCCAAATCATGACATTGCGTCATATGCGAAGAAAAAGTAGCAGAACGATTGACATTGCTCGTGCTAAACCCAACTTATTGTGTATATACACCAAGATACTATAACGGTTAGAAGATGAAACGACATGAGCATCAAACTACAATCAGTGTAACCAAGAAATAATAGTTGATTGAGAGCTAAATTAACTCTGCATTTGACAGGAAGCATGTATTGATCTTGATCCAGTTGATATTGTTTTTATCATAGAGACAACAGAGCTTTCTGTAGTTGCATCGTGTATTTTGTCTTGACCTTGTAGATGTATGCAAAGTTTGTGTCTGCTCGTACTGGATATTAATATGGACCAGATGTCTTGTTAATAAATGCCCTTCACTATTTTGGCTCTTACCGAACGACATACCTGAAGTCATGCTTTGTCCTTCGGCCATCAGTGTCATTCAGAGTGTTGGGTCCTCATGGAAGCGTGGTCGTATTTGTGTTAGAGAGTGAGGATGCCATCGTTCAGTCTGGCGGACACAAAGCCGAGGTCGGTGTTGGCGGGGAGGTGAAATCTCTCATTGACGACCCTGTCCACGGTGTGCCACCTCTAACCTTCCTTATGATTCTCCCTCTTCCTCTCCTGACTGATCCGCAGCACACAGACTGTCCTCCTCGACCTCAACATTCAGGTCCTCTGGCCATAGCCCAGGTGTATCCACCTTGACGAAGAGGGCCTCCTGGTCTCCTTCCAGTCTACCAGCGCCATGGAGCGCGCATACGACAGTGCAAAGTCGAGACCAGGGGCAGGTGCTCTAGGGTGAAGAAGGGGTTCAGGTTGTGGGAATTTTAAACCGACATTGGCGTGGCTCACGTCTCTCAAGTAATGGGGTTTGTGTTTGACGGAACGTGGGTAATCAGTTCGGAACCGACATTCAGTAGAGTATGAGTACTTGGATATGTACTCATAAGTTAGGGGCATGGCTGGAGTTGTGGAAGTGGGAGATAATCGGTAGACAAAAAAAATGTGAGGATCGTTTTCGGAAGAGAGAGAGTTAAGGAGAAGAAAGGATTTCAAAAACACTGCAATATGATTGGTTAGAAGAGTTTAAATAGTTAAAAGTGGTATGGATGTAATTAGTGAAAGTTATTCATTCTTTTTATAGCAGGATGCCAAACAGGTCGTTAAACACTACAATGGGTAATGATGTTGAAGCTTGTTTGTCCAAACAGGCCGTTAAGGAATACCAGGATGCCACAAATTTAGTAGACACAAGAGCAATTTCCAGATGATGGACCATCTGAGCACTTAGTTGCCCACCTGTCCTCATGCTATGATCCTTGAGCAGAGAATAAAAGTTAACGAGCCACTTAAGTATGTGTGTTGCCTTGGTAATCTTATATAGGTAAGTGCAACTTTAGGAAAAAGAGTGTGATAATTTAAGTATAAGCGTTCAAGCTTTATTGTCTAATATAGATGTCCGAATGCGGTACAAAAAGACTATAATTTTGGAATTTGCATAGTGGAAGCTTGACATTAGCGTACAAGAATAACAAAATGCTTCTTTTGAAGCTTCCATTGTGTGATTATTTTATTCCTACAACAGAAGTAGTGGTCGAAATATTTTGACATTTTTATGTTTCTTTGATAGCAACACGTACACTAGTTTACTGATATTTTTTATTACTGCAGTTGACATTTGGTTCTTCGAAGCTGATGTTGGATAACCTTGTATCTGGGATGAATTTGATGAAGCATCTTTTTCTGCATAAGCTTGTATCTGGGATGAATTTGACAAAGTAACTTTTTGTATTTGAACAAAGGAAAAGTTTATATATAGAGAATTTGTCTTTGTCCATTTAGATGTACGCCACTTAGAGGTGTGGTTGTCCAATATCTATTGTAATTTTCTTTACGCAAGGGGCAATGTCAATGTCCGCAATGTATATCAACATTTTTTTTAGATCAATAAAAGTTATAATTTGTTTGTTCCAATGCCAGTTTGTCAATATCAGACGTAAATGTTGAATGTGTATTTTTAATGGTTATAGAAAATAATAAATTTATAATGCTCTACCATTCAAATACGTATATTAGATGTATTACAAAAATTCGTTTTGATATTTTGTCGTTGTTGCTATTAACGACTGAAAAAAGACGTCCCCACTACTCTTTTAGACAAGCTGATTGCAGTAGTCGTAATTGACTACTGCGACAGGATCATATTATCGTTAAAATCTTTTGTGATGAACAATTCATGTTTTCGTTATAGCCATTAGTGACAAAATATATTGGTTGCCGTTATTTTTAATAGCGTTGGATTGAAATGAGACGTCACTGTTTCAGTTAACGACAAGACCAATAACAGCAAGATGCGACGACTTTTTTTTATCGTCTTTGATAGTTATAGAGACAAGTTTTTGTACAACTACGACAACTTTTTTCCATCGTTATTGAGACATTTTCCTGTAGTGATCCTTCTCATATTTTCATTTCTTTTCCATTCTCTTTCTCTCTATCTCTCTCTTCTTTGGCATACGAGAAAGATGTAAAATGGCAAGAAACTTATCACATTTTATAAACACATCATAACCACCCTTCCTTACTTGTTAATAATATGCTTCCTTTAGTCAATAATCGGTTTCCCACCAACAAAAAAGGAGAAAGGCAGGGCATCTACTTTAGTAAGTAATTGAATATATCCTCCGTATTCTCTCTCACTTTTCTTTATATAAAACTTCTTAACTTTTATTCTAATAAAACCTAAAGTCCTGAAAAGACACTACCATAATCGTATTAAGTCTTAAATTTGGCAACCGAAAAGTTATTAAGGAATGCACATAAATATATGTCACCTTATTGGAATTCTAGATTATTTATCTTTTCTTCTCTTTGATATATTCTTCCAATTTATCATCTTTTATTCCATGGAAACTCACTTATGTCTTTTCCAAAAAGTAGTTGGGATAAACAAAATTTGCTCTTTTAAGTTTTATTAAAATAATCAACACTATCTAATGGAATATCGTTTTTCTCCCGATTTCTAGATAATCTTCTTTTTCTTTCTATTTTTTGAGTATACTAAAAATTAGATCAGACATTATTAATTGATGTTTCAAAGCATGTATTGTCAAACTGGCTAGATAAATATCTTTTCAATTATCTAGAACACCACACATCTTATTTTCTTTTCATAACTTGCATATTTCTTATATTTCAGTTGTCCAGCAATTAACAAAGTCACCATTCTTTTTTTATTCACAAAAAATCTCTTTATAGACATTTTCATACAATTTATATTTAACAAAATCAAGTTTCCATTACCATAGAAATTCATTTATTTTTGAATTTTCCATTCTTTCTTTTATCCAACGTTTTGAATGGATTATTGCAAACAAAATCCCTTTTATTTCTTTGACTCGTGCCACACAGCGCTCCTACTACAAAGGTGATTAATATTACTATTCCACCAATAATATCATTAGAGAAATTTTACAAATCTATTCATGTCTTTCATTAATATAATTCAAGTTTACCATATTTATGAAATTACATTCATCCCTCCTTAAAATGACCTCAAAATTCAAACCCATTAAGGTTAAGACGAATAATAACTCATCTTAGTTCCAAACATTAGGGTTATAAACCCTACTTAACAAAATTTTTTGGATAAGCTAAAATATGACTAGAGCACCAAAAAAGTTGTAAAGGAGAAACAACAAAACCTTGTATGCTATACACGGCCTACTACATGCCCCACATCAGAATCACCTCAGACATAACCCCTTTAAGAGTGTCTGGGTTGTCTTTACAAACCAATCTAAGCTATCAAAAAAGTTATAAAAATGAGAAGGTTATCATTCTCCTTTCCCCCATGAATTCTGCCATTTCTCTCCTTCCATATGTGATACACGAGACCGATAAGAAGGAGCCCAGAGAACCTCCTCATGTGTGGATTGCAATTAATTCCCTCCAAATTCCACAACATGCATGCCTGAATGCCCGTAGGGGGGCTGAAAACCCATCCGCATTTCAAAGAACTTCTAAGCCATAAATACATGGTATAGTTACATTCAAAAAAGTGATGAGCCACAGTCTCCTCCTCCTAACAATAAAGAGGGCAAACAGTGTCCACCAACATACAACATTTGCTGATTTTATCTTTGGTAGTAAGCCTATTAAGGACAGTTCTGTATGTGCAAAAACTCCACCTAGGATAATGTTTTTTGAACCAAATCAGTTGGTCCCAAAGAACTTGAGGTTGGTTATAGTTTAAGAGACAAGGAGTGCAACCCACAACCAACATCCAGTTCCCATTTCTCATCACAAACACATCCTTCGTATCCATCCACACCCTACACATGTTGCACCAAATCCTAGAATATGGTGAGGGATCAACATCTTCAGCCTTAGTAATTGGGCCATACTTATCCTTCCTCCAGCTAATCCACAAAGTAGTCAGTTTTAGCACATAATCTCAAACTCTTTTTTGTAGTTGCTTCCCAAGCCCCTATGAATTATTTAGCATTTGTAGATACAAAAAAAACATTACATCATCTGCAAAAATCATGTATGTGAGGACCTTGGTTCCATGAACCTTGTAAGGTTTGATGTTAGCCTCCTCCTCGTCTTTGCTAGAAAGGTTGGTGAGTTTTTCCATAAGAAGTGTGACTAGCTAAGGGGATAGTGGGTCCGCCTGTCTAAGCCCATTGGTTGTGTGGAACATGCCTTTGGGAACACCATTAATCAACACAAAAAAAAGTGGTCTCCAGACATTGTTTTAGGACATGTGGTTGTATGCCATGGAAATGTCCAACTTCTAGCATGCTTGTTAAGTTTTATTCTTCACAAGGAAACCCTAGAGGAATTCAATGGCCAGTATAGAATTTTCTGAGATAGCCTTGCCCTGTATAAAGGCTGATTGATTTATAGACACAATCTTTGGTAGCATCCCCTTCATCCTTCTAGACAACAATTTGGAAATAATCTTGTAGGTGAGAGAACAATAGGCAATATGTCTAAAGTCACGCATGTCAGCAACCTCTTTCTTGTTGGGAATCAATTTAATAAAAGCATGATTAACTTGTCTTACCATTCGACCATCCACCAGGAACTATCTAATAGAATACAATTTTCCTTACCAATAATTGGCCAACAAGCATGGATTTTTTTTTTGTGTTAAATCCATGTGGTTCAGGCGATTTAGAAGCATCTATGGAGAAGGTTGCAACCTTAGTCTCATCGTCAGTTGCTCGCTTCAACAACTCATTCATCTCGTTAGTCACCCTGTTATTAAGAATGAAAGGCCTGCGGAAAGTAGTACTATTGTCTACATTGTACAGATCATTGAAGAACTTGACAACAACCTCTTCAATTCTAGTCACTTCATCAACCAACTCGCCTTTATTGTCCACCAAATTGTGAATGTGATCACGCATTTTGTTTCTGTTAATTGCAACATGGTATATCATGGATTTGCAATCTCCATCTTTAAGTCAACTGAGCCATCATCTTTTCCAACCAGCCAATTCATAGGATTTGTCCAGTTGGGTAAGTCCTATACTAGTGCTTTCCTCTACCTCCATACAAGAGGTGGGATCTTCACACAGCTTAGTAGCAGCCATATGAAACTCCCCCCGAGATTTCTTGATTAGGTTAGGTAGGTCCGTTAGACCACTGGATCATTTCCTATGTGCCATCTTGACTCTTAACTTTCTCCATGACCCTGAAGAGAGGATTTTGCTCCACCTACTCACACCAAGCTTGCTGAACCATCCCCTCAAAGGAAGTCCAAAGCATCCAATGATTCAAAAATCTAAACAGATGATTGGGTTGGCATTGTGATCTCAGAAGGATCTCCAAACAAGAGTCATCATTGTTGGGGTGATCTCCAAGCTTTATTTCAGCTTCCAGGAAGACGTCCAACCAGGCTTTGTTCACAAGCCCTCAGTCTATGTTGCTAGAAATTCTCCTTACCGATGCCTATTTGTTATGAAAAGTGATGTGTCCTCCCTGGGTGTTCAACTCCAGTTGACTTGAGAGTTCTACATTGTCCACATTTTGATAATGACTTAACTATTCCATTCGTATGTATCTAATATGTTCGTTTAAAATTTATTTCAGGCTTTAGTTACATGAAAAGGATCAAATTACACAAGCCCTAGCTTGTTCAAGTTCAAGTCAAATGCAACGCAAGTGTGCAATTTGGGAAATCACTCCAAATGTATCACTTTTATTGATGATATGACTTGTAACTAAGATGAGAAAAATATAAGGGACACTTTATATCAAGGTTTAATCACCCAAAAGTCAACTTAGAAAATTTGTCACAGGCTATTCATTGGTTAAGTTGGAAACTCAACCAATCCTATGATGGATTTTCTGAAGATGACACATCGATCGAGTTGTACACTTACAAAACTCAACTAACCGACTCACTGAGCAAATCCAATTTTAGCTCATCGGTCAAGTTTTCCAGAACAAACTCGATAGATAGTTTGAAAAATGGCTTTATCTTTTAGTTGATCGGTTGAGTTACCTTCATTGAAACTCGACCGAATGTATTGTATGAAAAACCCACAAAAAATGATTATAACTGTTGGTGAGTTGTTTTGTGTGAAAATAGATCCGTTACATTGTAGAAAATGGCTATATTTTGACCCTAAGTGATCCCCAATTCATGGGAACACCTGCAACAATAAATAGGACCCCTTGGATTTCATTCCAAGTTTACTCATTCATGCTATTCTAAGTCCTTGCTATAGTTGAGTGTGTTGTGACTCCTTGAGCCCCTTTCTCTCCTTAATTCACACTTCTTTTCATGATTGTGAGTGAGTTAAGCATATTGGAAGAGAGATACACCCTTGTGCATGTAAAGATCTCATCTTCTCCTACATCCCTATCCCTTTCCTCAAAGAAGAAAAGGTGAAGCAAGCTTCCCTAAATGAAGGAGGAGTTGTAGTTGTTCCTCTTCAAGGTTGATGAAGAGGTGGAGATCTTCTCCAGGTAAAGGAGAAGGCAAAGGCTGAATATCCAAGAAGAGTTGAAAAGTCCTTGAAGGCAGAAGACTTGTGCTTGTGTGGGTAAGACCTTGGAAGAAGGCTGAAGACTGCAAAGTGGGTAAGTCCTTGGTAAGGTTGATTTCTCTTTGTGCTTGAATGGGTAAGTCCTTTGTTGGTCTTGTGTTATAACCCTTATTGGTGATAATATAGAGAAAATAACTAGCAAAGTCCTATAGGTTGACCTCTCTAGGTAGTGGACTGGCTCTCTCCTAGTTTGGAGAGTGGAACCACTCTACATCGCCTTGTCAAGTGCTTACTATCAATCTCTCTAACACTTGCTATGCTTATTAGTTAGGACCTCAAATTGTACTTAAGCTATTGGTTTCATTTTGATATAATTTGAAGTTCTAGTCTATCTTGTGAGAAATTTTGTAGCTCTATTCACCCCCCTCTAGATCCCTAGATCCAACAAGTGGTATCAGAGCTAAGGATCTTCTCCAACAATCTCCCACGAGATGAAAAGACGAGCGACAACCTACTTGCTTCTCTCAACCTAGAGGGAGGCTTCTCCATGCGTTCTCTAATCTTTGATGGCACCAACTTCCTCTATTGGAAGAGGCATATGCAGTTCTACATTCAAGGGATGAACTTTGACATGTGGAACGTGATGGTCACACCTTACAAGGAGCCAACCAAAGCTGTTACAACATGGAGTGAAGCTATGATCAAGGAAGCCCAACTCAATACCAAAGCCATAAGCATCCTCTACACAACCCTCACCCCAATAGAGTTCAACCAGATCTCATCTTGGGACACCGCCTATGAGATTTGGGACAAATTGTGCACCACCTATGAAGGCACAAAGCAAGTCAAGGAGGATAAGATGTACATGTTGAACAACCTTCTAGAGAACTTCAAGATGGGTTAGACAGAAGGGATTGTGGTGATGTACTCAAGATTCAATGTCATCATCAATGGGCTGGCTGCATTGGGTAACACTTTGGATAGAAGTGTAATCAACTCTAAGATCTTGAGGACTCTATCAAAGATATGGTAGTCAAAGGTCAGCTCAATTGAAGAAGTGAGGATCCTTGGTGACATCCCAACCAAAGATCTCATTGGAAACCTCCCAACCCCTGATCCAAGGCTTGACAAGTAAGAAGAAGAAGCTAAGAAGGAAGAGAAGGAAACCAATAAGATCAAAGATAGTGCCTTCAAAGCACAAGTGGAGGCTATCATCCTTCAACAATAACTTGCTTGACAGACTTCTCCCTCCTCCTCTAGTAAAGATGAAGGCCCAAATGAACATGAATCCAACTACATCAAGGAAAAAATATTCAAGGGAAAGCAAGCCTCCTACTCTTCTACTCTGAGATGCTACAAGTGTGGGAAAATGGGGCACTACAAGAGTGAATGCCCCAAGTCAAGAAAGTCACACCACAAGGACAACTCAAGGAAGGAAGAAGAGTACAAGAAGGAGAGAAAATAATAGAACAAGAATATGAAGGAGAAGAGATACAAGAATGTTGCTCAAGCAACTTGGGAAGCTTCATCTTTAAGCAGCTCAAGCTTCGAAGAAGATGGAGAGTGCCACCTTGCACTCATGGCCTCTACTAGTAAAGATATTGGTAAGGTCAGCAACATAAGTGAGGTAAGTTTGCATGATTTATCTAAGTAAGATGTTATTGACATGCTTATTTCTACCCATTCATCTTTTGCTAAGTGTAAATCTAAAAGAAAATAGTTAAGAGAAATCATTGATGATCTATATGCTAAACTTGAAATTCTTGAATTGAATGAGAAAACCAATCTTGAGAGTATTGATAATTTGCAAGGGCAATACCTTGATGTTGAGTTCCAATACAATGGAATTGAAGTTGAGAATGGTATCTACCTTAAGAATATTGAGAATCTAAAGGAAGAAAACCAAAATTGCCTTAAAGAGCTTGAAATGGTTAAAATTGAAAATGCTGAATTTAAGCTCCTTATTGATGCTCATAGAGAAGAGAGAGATGCTTGTCTTAAAGAAATCTAAATGCTTAAATCTAAAAATGCTAGGTTACTTGTTCAACTAAATGATCTATCTTCTAGAATTTTATTGCCTAGTGTTAATGTTGCTTCTATCTCTCTTGAAAAGGATTCATATTTAAATAAAACTTTATGTCATTAGGTTGATCTTGTGCATGCTAGGAATGACATATCTAGTTTATCTTCTACCATTATTTCCTTAACTGATGATAACCATAGATTGAGAGCATCCATACAGAAATTTCTCAAAGGGAAGAACTCCCTAAATGAAATCCTTGACCATTCTACCAAACAAAGTGGTACTAGTAGTTTGGTATTTGTAGGGGGGGCATCAAAGGACAAGAGAAAAGCCAAAGGTAAGAAAAAGAGCAAGGAGACCTCTTTATTTATAGGAGAGTCTTTCGACACTAAGAATCTTATGGTTTATTCTTATTGCAAATGTAATGATCATTACTCTACTTATTGTCCTTACAAGCCTAAGGGGAGCAACCCAAAGATGAAATGGGTCCCCAAGGTAACTCTTAATCCCAAAGTTTGAGTTGGGAACTGACATTCTCCTTTCTTGCAGGAAAAAGAAAAATGGATCATTGATAGTGGTTGCACTAGGAACATGACCGGTGACATAAGCCATTTCAACAATTTCACTAAAAAGAAAGGAGGATCGGTCACCTTTGGAGACAATAAGAAAGGTAAAGTCAACACTACTACAGAAACATCATTCAGTGTCACTTTTCTGGGCGTCAGTTCTTTAGGAAAACCGACGCCTACACTATTAGACGTCGGTTATGCAAACCGACGTCTATATTCGAAGACCAGCCAGACACGGGTACCGCTTTGAATACAGCGTCGGTTGTTAATAACAAACCGACGCCTAAAGTCACCCGCGAAATCCAGTTTTTGAGAAAAAAAATAGTGTCACTTTTAGCGTCGGTTATGTAGATAGAAACCGACGCCTATGCGCGGTGAAAATTTGCGCGAAAAGTGTCACTTTCAGCGTCGGTTAACCTTTTATAACCGACGCTGAAAGTGGTTCCCGCCAAACAATTTCGTGAAAATATCATCCAATTAGACGTCAGTTGGTTCAAACAACCGACGCTAAAGAGGTTTAGGCGTCGGTTGTTTGAAACAACCGATGCTAAAGAGGTTTAGGCGTCGGTTGTTTGAAACAACCGATGCTATTTGGGAACTTAATATCCCGCGATCGCCCGACTCTTCCCCTTTCTTCTGTTTCATTGTGAGCCAATTTCCCTTTTCTTCTCTGCTGTCGCCCGACCACGCCGCCGATTCTCCTCCACGAAAGCTCCTTCTTCCTCCACGACAGCGCCGCTGCGCCCCCTTCTCTGCCGCCACTGCTGCTGCCCTCTTCCCCTTCTCCGCGCCCCCTTCTCCACCGCGCCCCCTTCTCCACAGCCACTGCTGCTCCTTGGTCTGCCTTCCCTGCCGCTTGGAGCTCGCCGCCGTGCCACCTTCCTCCTTGTCGCCACCCGCCGACGGCGCTGCTCCTTGGTCTGTCTGCCCTACCTGCCGCCTGGAGCTCGCCGGCCACAGATGCACCTGCCTGCCCTGCTGCCTGGAGCTCGCCGGTCACCGCCACCACTGCTGGGAGGTCAGTTTTTGTTGCTCGCCTAATATTGCATCTAAATCTAAGTTTCACCACTTCTTTCACTGAGAACTGAGAAGAATGGCCTACCACGGCCGTGCTGGGCAGCACGGCCGTTCTGGACAGCACGGCCGTGCTGCCCAGCACGGCCGTGCTGCCCAGCACGGCCGTGGTAGGCCAACACAGCCACGACCGTGTTTGATTTGATTTAAACCCTAATTTGATTTAAATCCATTCTAGCATCCTAATTTGATTTGATTAAACCCTAACATTGATGAAACCCTAACATCAATTGTGATGAAACCCTAACATGTACATGAAACCCTAAGATTGACTCATTAGGAGTAAATCTTGGATAGTCCCCGGTTTGGGACTGTTCTTGAACACCTAATCTCACTTAGGATGTAAGTGTATAATGTGTATTGGGTTTTTGAGAAAATTTCGGTAGCATTTCCCCGTTTGTTCTCTAAGTACATATGTACTTAGAGAACAGTGGGTAAATGCTGCCGAAATTTTCTTGAAAACCCAATACACATTATACACTTACTAGTGAGATTAGGTGTTCAAGGATGGGATAAGTGGTACACATTTATTATATATAAGAATGACATCACATGTGTTTGTTGGCCTAGAAAGTGAACAATCATTGTTCTTTATATTACATGTACATTGGTATAAATTAGAATGAACAATCACTAAATTATATATTGTTTGTATGAAGTCCGACTTCATTGTACATATCTATTATTGTGTTTGTTAGCCTAGAAACCCATCCAAGATTGACTCATTAGGAGTAAATCTTGGATAGTCCCCGGTTTGGGACTGTTCTTGAACACCTAATCTCACTTTGGATGTAAGTGTATAATGTGTATTGGGTTTTCAAGAAAATTTCGGCAGCATTTCCCCGTTTGTTCTCTAAGTACATATGTACTTAGAGAACAACGGGGAAATGCTGCCGAAATTTTCTTGAAAACCCAATACACATTATACACTTACTAGTGAGATTAGGTGTTCAAGGATGGGATAGGTGGTACACATTTATTATATATAAGAATTACATCAAATGTGTTTGTTGGCCTAGAAACCCGTCCAACATTGACTCATTAGGAGTAAATCTTGGATAGTCCCCGGTTTGGGACTGTGCTTGAACACCTAATCTCACTTAGGATGTAAGTGTATAATGTGTATTGGGTTTTCGAGAAAATTTTGGTAGCATTTCCCCGTTTGTTCTCTAAGTACATATGTACTTAGAGAACAGTGGGGAAATGCTGCCGAAATTTTCTTGAAAACCCAATACACATTATACACTTACTAGTGAGATTAGGTGTTCAAGGATGGGATAGGTGGTACACATTTATTATATATAAGAATGACATCACATTATACACTTAGGATGTAAGTGTATACCCTAATCTTTACCTAATATATACTTGTTTCCTAATATATACTTATTTTCTCTGATCATAGAATGGATAGATCATGGATGTCCATTCGTAATCGTTGCACCCCAGAGTTTATATCTGGTCTTGATCAGTTTATTAAATTTTCCGAGGAACATAGGAAAAAACCTACTCATAGGTTCTACTTTCCATGTAGGCATTGCGGTAACAACTTGAAAGTCAACACTGGTGAGGAAATCAAAAGTCATGTCATGTGCAACGGGATTATACAAGGCTATACAGAATGGCACTGGAATGAAGAGATTTCAAAATCGAAACCAGTAGATGTCGATAGCAGTGCTTGGGTGGAAGAAGAAATTGCCTCCGATGACGTAAATGTGAACGAACCAGTTCCAGCAGACATCGTTGATGCGATGCTGGATAGTTGTAGGGTAGAGCACACCGATCCACCTCCTATCTTTAGAAACATTGTGCATGATGCAGAGATACCGTTATACATAGGCTGTGCTAAGTTTACGAAGCTTAGCACTGTGTTGAGATTGTATAAGTTGAAAGCTAACAATAGATGGAGCGACAAAAGCTTCACTTCATTGTTGACTTTGTTGAAAGAAATGCTTCCTGAAGGAAACGAGCTGCCAATCTCAACATACCAAGTAAAGAAAATGTTGTGCCCAATGGGAATGGAGGCCAAGAAGATACACGCATGCCCGAATGATTCTGTATTATTTCAAAAGGACTATGTAGATTTATAAGATTGTCCAAAATGTGGTGCGTCACGGTATAAATTGACGACTTCGGGGGAGTCCAAAACTGGTTCTCCTGCCAAGGTGTTGTGGTATCTACCTATAATATCACGGTTTCAACGCTTGTTTGCAAATCCGAAAGATGCGAAGAATTTGAGGTGGCATGCAGATGTTAAGAAAAATAATGATGGGATCCTACGGCATGCGTCTGATTCCCCACAGTGGAAGAAGATTGATCTATTGTACGCCAAATTTGGTGAAGAAGATAGGAATCTAAGACTTGGGCTTTGTACAGATGGGATGAATCCGTACGGGACATTGAGCAGCCAACATAGCACTTGGCCAGTCATGCTTGTTATATACAATCTTCCTCCCTGGATGTGTATGAAAAATAAGTACGTTATGTTGTCGTTGTTGATATCGGGCCCTAAACAACCCGGAAATGATATCGATGTTTATCTTGAACCTTTGATTGATGACTTAAAGAAACTTTGGGCTGAAGGTGTGATGACCTATGATGCTTCAGCAAGAGAGACATTTCGTTTGCACACTATGTTGTTTTGCACTGTTAATGACTTTCCATCATATGGGAATTTGTCTGGATATAGTGTCAAAGGAGCTAAAGCGTGTCCTATATGTGAAGAAAACACTGATTCAATAAGACTAAAACATGGCGGCAAGACTGTATATCTTGGTCATCGAAGGTTTCTTTCAAAATTCCATCCGTATCGTAGGAAGCACAAAGCATTCAATGGATGGAATGATGAACGGAGTGCACCTAAACCTATACCAGGGGATGTTGTCTATGCAAGAGTAAAAGACATTGTCAATGAATTTGGTAAGAAATCACAATGTAGTATGGCCACACGGAGTGACAATTCTTCATTCAAGAAGAAGTCAATATTTTGGGATCTTCCTTATTGGAGTTCTTTGACAGTCAGGCATTTTATCGATGTAATGCACGTTGAGAAAAATGTCTGTGATAGCATCATTGGTTCTCTGTTAAATATACCAGGTAAGACTAAAGATGGGATAAAATCCAGACTGGACCTACGTGAAATGGGAATAAGGTCAGAATTAACAGAATTACATGAAATGGGTAATAAAAGAACATACTTACCTCCCACTTGTTACACATTGTCTAGAAAGGAGAAGAAAACTTTTTGTGAATGCTTGGTAAATGTTAAGGTGCCACATGGTTACTCACCCAACATCCGTAGATTGGTATCAATGAAAGATCTGAAGTTGATAGGTCTTAAATCTCATGATTGTCACACTCTAATGCAACAAATATTGCCCGTGGCAATTGGATCTATATTGCCGAAGCATGTAAGGTTTGCAATTACCAGACTTTGTTTCTTTTTCAACATTCTATGCAGCAAAGTTATTGACCCTGATACTCTCGATAATTTGCAAAGAGAAGTGGTTGTTACCCTATGTCAGCTTGAGATGTATTTCCCTCCTTCATTCTTTGATATCATGGTACATCTTGTTGTCCACTTGACTAGGGAAGTGAAAATGTTGGGACCAATTTTCTTGCATTGGATGTATCCCTTTGAACGATACATGAGCGTTTTTAAAGGTGATGTTCGAAACTGTTATCGGCCTGAAGGGAGTATTATTGAAGGTTATGTTGCGAGAGAGGTTATGGATTTTTGCAATGACTTTCTCAGTGGTAATGACACTCCTGATAATGACAAGAATATTGAGGAGGGCAAATGAATTTTGGGATCACGGGTGAAAGTAATCAGCCGTGAGCAGTTGGAACAAGCTCACTTGTATATTTTACACAATATGGATGAAGTGAGTGTTTATATCGAGGAACATACCAATTTCATAAAGAGACAACAACCTCGAGCAAGTTCAATGTGGCTTGCTAGAGAGCATAATAAGACTTTTACTAAGTGGTTTGAAGATAAAGTCTTACATCAACTATCTCAAACACCAAATGATATTACAGAAACTATCAAATGCCTCACCTTTAAACCAAAACTGAATGTTATGTCTTATGAAGGGTTTGACATTAATGGATTCACATATTACACAAAGCGCCAAGATGATAAGAGTGTCGTCCAAAATAGTGGGGTCACTCTTCAAGCGTCGACTATGTACTTTGCAAGTGCAAAGGATAAGAGTCCACGTGAAGCTAAAATGTCATATTACGGTGTCATTGAAGACATTTGGGAGTTTGACTACATAGATTTCAAAATTCCGCTCTTTAAATGTAATTGGGTTGATAACACCAAAGGAGTTATAGTGGATGAATTGGGTTTCACTTTGGTGAACTTTGAAAAGATTGGCGAGAAGGGTGAACCATTCATATTGGCATCACATGCGAAACAAATATTCTATATCGATGATCCTGCAAATGATAAATGGTCGATAGTTCTTCATGGTAAAAGACAGTTCATTGAAGATCCTATAGATGAAGAAGAGTACTATGATAAGTATGATGACTCCAGTCCATTCTCAGTTGGGTTGCCAACTCCACAAAATATTGAAGCTAATGATGACTTATATGTGCACGGAGATCACAATGAAGGATTGTTAATTGATAAAAGATCACAATTTGAGAGACATGTATGTTTATACAAATGCTAAATGTTTTCCTTTTTCTAGTTTATACAAATGCTAAATGTTTGCCTTTTTCTAGTTAATACAAATGCTAAATGTTTGCCTTTTTCTAGTTTATACAAATGCTAAATGTTTGCCTTTTTCTAGTTAATACAAATGGTAAATGTTTGCCTTTTTCTAGTTAATACAAATGCTAAATGTTTGCCTTTTTAATAACATTTTTAGATGGCTAACCATGATGAGCATGATGTCCATGATGAGCATGAAGTCCATGATGAGCATGTTGTCCATGACGAGCATGGAGAGGATACCAATGTAAGTTCTAAAAACATATCCTGTATTTCTATAAAATTCATTATCTTCTAGTTATGTCATATATCCTATATTTCTATATTGGGCTAATTCAGTGTGTTTATTTTTGTCAAATTTTATGTTCATGATGCACATGTACCCACTGAAGCACTGGAGCAACTTGATGCGTAACACCAAACACTTAACAAGAAAAGGGGCATCACTATGTTGAAGAAGTTAATAGCGCTAAGTGGCAGTGGATCCAAATTGGTTGTGGAGTTTGATAATGGAGGAAATGCAATTGGAGTGAACCGCAATAATTTTGTAAACTATCTTGGGTGTACCACTAGGAGCCATTGTGGTGTTAAGTATGATAATTGGCATAAAGTTCCTCAGGGGAAAAAAGACTTGATATGGAAGGATTTATGCGTGAGTTATTATTATTTGCAATTCTATTTTATAGATTACAAATTCTATTATTTGCAATTCTATTTTGGATACTAGTTAATAACATTTTTATTTTATAGAAGCTGTTTGCATTGGATGGGAATTTGCATCGTAAAAGTGTGATTCAACGCGCTGGAAAGATGCTTCGGAATTATAGGACAAATCTGAACAGAGAATACATAAAAGAGGGTGATAAGAAGAAGAAGTCAGCCCTTGAACAATGGAACTTCTTGGACAAAGAAGATTGGGACAATTTTGTTGCTTCAAGAAAATCTGAAGAATTCAAGGTATTAAGCGTCACTCCCAATTTAATTAATATACATTGTATTCACCTATTCAAGATTAACATTTAGTGCTACTAACCAAATCATTAATGTGCATACTAACTAGGCCCTCAGTGACGCACAAAAAGTAAGGCGTGCACTGAATGTGCATGACCACACTATAGGTCCAAAAGGCTATGCAAGCGTTCACCAAAGACTAGAGGCGGAGTCTGCGGCTACTCAGGAGTCTGCTCCTACTCAGGAGTCTGCCACACCCATGCCTCGCCATGATATCTGGATAGCTGGGAGGCAAAACAAGAAGGGTGAAATAATGAAGCCCGTAACTGCTGAGGCGGCTGCGAAAATGGTAAAATACAACTCTTAGAGCAATCGTTTGAATATTGATTATTTGTGGTGTTAACTTACCAATTTCTGTTGATGGTGATTAGCGGGAGCTGCACGAGCAGAGGAAACAAGGCACGTTCATCCCTCAGGGCACAAGGGATGAATTGACAGTTGCTCTGGGTAACCCAGAGCATCTTGGACGTGTTAGGGGTGCAAGCGCTGGTGTGGGCATCAAAGCATTCTTTGGGCCATCCCAGCGCAAACCCAGAGCGGGACTTTCTCAAGAAGAGGTAACCTATTCTTTTTTTAGAATGTTACTGCAAAAGGAAATTCAATAATAAGAAGATAATGTTTCTTTTATCCATGTATAAGAGAATACGAGAGTCGAGGATATAGTTGCTAAGAAGGTCAACGATGTAGTTGCTGAGAAGGTCAAGGAAGAATTGCTGCGGTGGCAGGCATCTCAGGCTTCCAATCAGCCTATGGCGACCCATTCTTCTCCTGATGCACAGACTGCGAGTAATCCTGGAGACCCATCGCCTAACACGTCTGCTGTAAGTATTGTTTATGACATTGTAGCTAGTCTTTTCAAGATGATATGTTTTCAAGATGATATGTATATATGTATAACATTCTTTACGTAAATTTGTAGGCATTGAAGCCATGCCGCTTAAGAATACAAGACTATGTTGTTGCAGAGGCACAGGCTTACCCATCCCTTCCTGGGGAAAGGTTTCACGGGACTCCAATGCCACATGGCTATGTTCGTGTGGGCCCATTACGTGTGTTACCCAATTGGAGGGAAACTACATTGCCATATCCCCACCCGGATATTGATACACTTGCTGAGGCAGAAGGCAGGGTCATATTGTGGCCCAAAGTAGATGTCGTCTACACTACTGAAATTGTAAGATAATTTACATTGATTTAGACTGTTAATGTGTATATATGATGTCAACTGATCTGAAATTATATATATAGGTTAAAAAGAAGACACCAGGAGCACCTAGGCCTCCACCTCCACTTCCCGCATTACCAACTTGGGTTCCAACTGACCTAACATACCCGTTAGGTCCTGCTTGTAGGGGAATGGCATGTTGGCTACGGGCACATAATATACATTGCCTGATAATTGTTTCTTTTGATACAGATTATGCAGGTCAATCATACAATAGCTCTTTATTTATACAAGATATTATTGAGCTATTTATGTATGATTGGCTGAATACATCAATGATAGAGACATGGATAAGGTGAGATCTTGTTTATACATCCATATACCTTGTGTAAGATCCGGTGATTTGGTTTCTTATATATTAATGCATACGTAATACATGTTTTGCAGCTACTTTGTCGAAGATCATTGCAAACAATTTGCATTTGATCATGTGGGATTTTTGATTCCATCATTGATTAGTATGGTAGCTAAAGACCCTGATAGTGTTCAACAATACTGTATAGATGCTTTTAAAATTTTCGGTCAGCAAAACAAGAAGATAATAATAGCTCCATTCAATGTCAAGTAAGTTTACTTTGTTTATAATTTGGACTTAAGAAAATTCCATTTTTATTGTGCATTTTGAGTTATTAATTGTTAACTTTTTACCTCTAGCGGTAGACATTGGGAGTTACTAGTTATTGTCCCCGGGACGTTCACTGTTTATTATCTAGATCCCACGGGAAGTACATTAAACACTAAAATTGGACACATAATGAGAATGCCATTATTCTGGTGAGAAATATTTCATTTTTGTATATGTTAAATGCATTCAAAAAGGCTGGAGGAACGGTCCCAAGGAAAAAGAACCAGCCAATAAATTGGCAGAACGTACAAGTAAGTTCCCGACTCCAATGTATATATTATTGATGTGAATTGTGCTTAGTTGTATTATTTTGTATGTTTCAATTTATAGTGCGCTACACAAGACAATGGTTGGGCATGCGCATACTATGTGATGTGATTTATGCAGATGATTATCAAACATGCCGCATTGGACATCGATACCATACATGAGGTATTATATATAGTCTCATTAGTTAGTATGAAATATATCAATCTTATTTTTATATTATTACTTATATGTATACATCATTCTCTTTGCAGGTGTTTAAAACTGACAACACTATAGGTAAATGCTTAAGAAATATGCATGCTCCATATACGATGGAAGCATTAAATGAAATAAGAGAAGAATGGGCAAAAGCCATACAAGCAGTGGCAACTGTAAGATATAATTGGGATGTTGATAGCGATAATGAATGATACTTTGTAAATGAATATTTCTGAATGTTAATACATGTATTTGAATGTTTCTATATGTGTGAATGTGAGAATTGAATTGATGTCTGAATGTATCTACTTGTGTGAAATTTTCCTTGGGACTTTTGCAGGTTTGTGGCCTATTTGTAGGCTGATATCAATCGATGTCGTAAACCTGCAGTTCAGAAAATTGAACTGCAGGTTCTCATCCTGCTGACCAGCCACAGCAGGCCTGCAAACTGATATGAAAAAAAAAGATATAGGTGTCGGTTATTTACAAAAAACCGTCAGCAAAGACCTACAGCGTCGGTTATTGGATTAAATCGAAGCCTAATATTACAAACAACCCGACCGTGCAGGAAAGCACGACCGTGGTGGAAAAGGCGTCGCTTATTCATATAAAACTGACGCCTATAGTACTAAACACGGCCGTGCAGGGAAGCATGACCGTGTCATCTTGAAGTATGGCATCGGTTGTTTATAGAAAACCGACGCCAAAAGGGTTCACGCCACAGAAAACGACGTCATCTAGGACACTTTCTGCGTTGGTTACCAATTAAACACCGACGCAGAATGTGTCCTAGATGACGCCGTTTTCTGTGGCGCGAACCCTTTTGGCGTCAGTTTTCTATAAACAACCGACGCCTTTAAGTTAAATAGGCATCGGTTAAAAAACCGACGCCGAAGTGTTAGACCTTTAGCGGTGCCCACATAGGCGTCGCTCGGAAACCGACGCCAAAGCGGGTTAAACAACTGACGCTAAAAGGCATTTCTGTAGTAGTGCAAAGGTGAGGGTGATGTAGGTGAATCCTTGTGTATCAAGAATTTTCTTTTTGTGGATGGCCTAAATCACAATTTAATTAGTGTTACTCCACTATGTGATAATGGTTACCTTGTGCTATTTACTTCCTTTGAATGCTTGATTCTAGATTCCCTCACATACCAAGTTATATATAAGGGAACTAGAAGTGGTAATATTTATGTTATTGTTCTTGACTCTATTAAGCTTGTAGTTGGTAGATGCCTAGTAGTAAACTTGAATGATATTTCTCTTTGGTACCGCCGGCTTGGTCATGAAAATATGCATCAACTGAAGAAGTTGAGCAAAAAGGACTTGGTCAAGGGACTTACTCAATTGGATTTTGAAAAGGATGAGGAATTCCAACCTTGTAACAAAAAAAAGTAAACCAAGTCCTCCTTCAAATCCAAAGGAATCCTTAGTACCAAGATAGCTCTTGAGCTTCTTCACATTGATCTATTTGGACCAATGAGAACTCAATCACTTTGTGGTTCCAAGTATTGCCTTGTTATTGTCGATGATTTTTCTAGATATACTTGGACTTTCTTTCTCATTTCTAAAAGTGAAATGCTTGGTGTTTTCTCGAGATTTTGTAAAAGAGTTGAGAATGAAGCTTCTTTCCGCATTGTTTCCATCTGTAGTGACCATGGAGGAGAATTTGAAAATGAGATTTTTGTGCATTTTTGTCAAGAATCAGGTTATGCACACAACTTCTCTTCATCTCGAACACCTAAACAAAATGGGGTTGTAGAGAGGAAGAATAGGTCTTTACAAGAGATGGCTAGGACCATGCTTCTAGTGTATGGCACTCCTTAGAAGTTTTGGGCTGAAGCTATCAGTACCTCATGTTTTTGCAAAACTGGGTTTTTACTCATCCTTTACTGAAGAAAACCCCCTATTAGCTATGGCGTGGTAGAAAGCCTTCTATTGAGTATTTCCATATTTTCGAATGTCCTTGTTTTGTTTTGAATACTAAATATTCTCTTGACAAGTTTGATCTGGAATCTTATAAGGCTTTATTTCTAGCAAGGCTTAGAGAGTTTTTAATGTTGATCTTGATAACGTAGAAGAATCCATTAATGTAAAGTTTATTGAGACTGGCTCCTCTATTTTGAAAGATATTTTTCTAAATAATGATGTTGTAGGTGAATCAATTCCTATTCTTAAAGAGCTCAACATCACCTAAAAGGGAAAAGAGGTGGCTACTCAAGAAGAAGACAAAGATTATGAGAAGAAGGATCCAAACCCCCGATTTGCAAAGAATCAACCGAAGGAGTTGATTTTAGGTGATCCTTTTGAAACAGTCAAGACGCGAGATGCATTCAACAAAGAACAAGTCAAAAATGTCCTCATATGTCAAGGAAGCTCTTGGGGATGAAGAATGGATCCTAGCTATGCAAGAGGAGTTAGAGCAATTTGAAAAGAACAAAGTTTGAACCCTTGTCCCAAGACCAAGAGATAGAAAGATCATTGGAACTAAATGGGTCTATCACAACAAGCTTGATGAAAGCGGAAAAGTGGTAAGGAACAAAGCAAGGTTAGTGGCTCAAGGCTACAATTGACATGAAGGTATAGATTTTGATGAGACATATGCACCTGTAGCTAGACTTGAGTCCATTCGTATGTTGCTTGCCTTTTCTAGTTATAAAGACTTTCTATTGTATCAAATGGATGTTAAAAGTGTGTTATTGAATGGTACAATTGAGGAGGAAATGTATGTTGCACAACCTCTGGGGTTTGAACATAATAGTTTATCTAACCATGTTTATTTGTTGCAAAAAGCTGTCTATGGAATCAAACAAGAACCAAGGGCTTGGTATGAGAAATTTGTGAACTTTTTGTTAGATCATGGGTATATCATGGGCAAAGTGGATTCTACCTTGTTTGTAAAGCACACTTCTAATAATTTTATAATCATACAAATATATGTTGACGATATCATTTTTGGTGGAACTAACCTTAATTGTTGCAAAGAATTTAGTGATCTTATGCAGAGTGAATTTGAGATGAGTATGATGGGTGACCTCACATTCTTCCTTGACTTCCAATATTATCTCACTCTTCCCGACATTCATCGTTTCTTGATGAAGCCTCGATTGCCCTATAAGAAGAAGAGCACCCTTCCCTCTGCTGCCTTGGATCTCAAGAGGCGCATCCATGTCCTAGTTTTTAACTACAATATCCATCCAAAGAAAAATCTAATGGAGATTGTAGAGAACACTACGGTGAGCATGTATTGTCTCTTAGAGAATGTTAGAGTCAAGTGGTATTAATACATCCTCCATGACATGACTTGCTTAGACTTAGGCAAATACACCCATGGCACCTACCCTCCCTACCCAACACTAATATGTGTTCTATTTCAATTAGCCACTGACACATCTCTTTTCCAAAACTTTCACTACAAACCTACCCGGAAAGGAGTTTGTATCAGTGATACCACTATTCAGAAGTCTGTGGCTATCCTCTTGATGAATGCATATTCATCTTAGTTTAGTCGCCAATTTTGTCCCAATTTTGCACTGAATACTAATATTCACCCCTTGAATATGCTCATATACAATTTTCCTCAATTCCATATCATTATTTAGAGCTTTGATCAAATCTATTTGTCTCCATTGCAGGATTGAACATCATGCTATATGTTCTAGTGTAGGAGGTGTAGGGGGACGGTGGTCCAGCTAACTGACTAGCGGGCCCAAGAAACTTTCGATAATTTGTACCCTTTTTCGATGGCCAAATCCTTAGGATTCATCAACGTAGGCCATTTGACCCTCAACAATAGTCCCTCCAGTCAGGGTGGGTTTGTTTCATGATGACCGCGACTGCGGTCTCAAAGAAGGACCATGAATGCAATCCCAAAGGAGACATCACGACTATAAAAGATTGTCACCGACCATGAGTTAAAGTGTACCACGATCGAGGTCCACACATGCTAAACTGCGAATGCAATGCTAGAAGACACCTACACCTCAACCTACATGAAAATCGTGACCTGAAGAGAACTATGACCGTGATCAATGTTGGCCGCAACCTCGATCAATGCTAGATCACGACCGTGATATTTCCCCTCCACAACCTGATTTCAACCACAACCGATACCACACCGCGATTGTGGCACACCAACAGAACTGTAAAACACCACTACGACCGTGGCCAACCAAAGAAGGACCGCGACCTAGGTATACAACCTTGACTGCGGCCAACACCTCGACTATGGAGTCAAGTCGGTGGAGTGTGCTTATAAATAGGCCAACCACCCATCTTGTCAAAGCATCTCTTCCACAATGTCAGGAAGCTACCATTTTGTGCCTAGCCCTTAGGAAGACGATCTCCGCCACCAAGGACTACCTCTACAAAGTTCTTACCTCTCTTCCATCTTCCCTCTACCTAGATCTATCTTCTATCCATGAGAGTGGTGAGACTTCATATCTACAGATCTACTCTGTCGTCAGCCACCTACCACTTCTTCTCTAGAAAGCAAGTGCATGAGAAGAGAAGGAAGAAGGATAGAGAAGATCTACCTCACCTACCCTAGTGTTCTCTCCCTCCTCATTCCAGATCTGCCCCGACATCGTGTAGAAGACCATTTCTCCACCGAGCCTCGACCATCTTCTTCACCATGACCATGGTAGAATCTTCCCTCTCTCTTGTTTTTCTTGTTTCCATCATAAGGAGTGAGTATTCCTCTTCACTAGAGTGTGGAGACTAGCCCCGCTGCCCATGCTTACATGTTCATCTTAAAATATTCCATGGCTTGTACATAACTTTTCGTCTCATGTTAATCGTTTGATGTGTGCTTGTTGACTAATCACCTACCTTGATGATCTATTATAACCCTTTGTTGAGAGAACTTCAATACTTAGGTTTATTAGTATCATTTAACATGGTTGATGTCTTGGTGAGAACTTCTGAAAGATATCCTTGGGAGTAGTAAGTATGTGATCTGAAGGTGACGAGACATCTGATGCCTATAGGTGATGCTTACACGAACCTAACTTCCGCACAGAGGGTTTGCAACTCTATTTGGATATTTATTTCTGGCATGGATGTGTTTTGGAAGTGTTTGCATGTGTAGTGGTGGTGAAATCTGGTTCCACCCCAGTGATTCCCATCATCAATCTAGACTCTATTTTAATTCCCACTCTTTTACTTTCCTTGCAATTAGTTTAACTAAACTAAACCCAAGTCTTTGTTCTAAATATTAGTCTTAGTTTAGCTAGATCTGACCAATAAAGATTCTTAAAAACATTGTCCCTTGGGATTCGATCCTTAACTATACTGTGATAAGACCCGTTCGCTTGTGGATGGTATTATTGCATGAGGTTTTGGTAAAAACTCAAGGATTCCAACCCTGGGTGAATTTGTTAGTGCAGTAAAACCTACGTCAAATTCTAGCACCGTAGCCGGAGACAACATAATCGTCTAGTTAAATCTAGTTCCATTAAGGCTAATCTAGGATTTCACTTTTACTTTTGATACTATAGATCATACACTTGAATCTGGTTCTACTCTATCCATCTTACTCCCGAAAAATCTTTCCATCCTAGGTACCCCCAAAGACTAGTGAATGCACTGCTCGAACAGTTCCAGCCTTGCTGCTAGTTTTGACTATGAGATTGAACAAACCTTTCATCGTTAGAGTAGAGAGAACCAAGAAAGAGGAGGAAATTTTCAAAAGGGTGGCTCAAGCCCTTAATGTGCAAAGAGATAGGCTTATGTAAAAAGCCAGAGCTGTAGTTCAAGAAGAAATCCAAGAAGTTCAAGCTGTAGAATTAAAGAAGGACCTTAGAAAGTTCTCCATCCCTAAGGCAGTTGATGTTCACGACCTAGTACAACCTCCTCCCATCAGTGCTCCAAATTTTGAGATCAGGGCACATTGGGTTACACTGCTTCAGAACAACCCTTTCTATGGTAAGCAAGGAGAAAATAGTCAACACTACTACATAACCGACCTTTAGTGTTAGTTATTTAAGGCCTTTAGTATCAGTTTTAATGCGACACCTATGTGGGAGCCGCTAAAAGGCCAACCGTTAGGCGTCGATTCTCAAACCGACGCCACAACCCTTCACGTGCCACCAAAAACATGCCAGCAGGGGGGTATAGGCGTCGGTTATTAGCTTTGAAACGGATGCCATAAACCTTCACACCACATAAAGGGCACCATCTGGGGTACTATCAGCGTCGGTTTATTAGTGATAACCGATGCCATCTCACCCGCTGCCACGGTCGTGCTTGCCAGCATGACCGTGTTGTCTGGCCCACTGCCACGGCCGTGCTGGCCAGCACGACCATGGTGTCTGACCTCATTAGGGAAATCGATGTCAGTTATTGATAACCGACGCCACATCACATGCATTAGGCGTCAGTTATAATTATTTATCTGACGCTGTAACCATTTTTCGTTGGTTTTAAACAAATAACCAATGCCTATTGCAAGTTTTTTTTTCTATCAGTCTGCAGACCTACTGTGGCTGGTCACAGGATGAGAAACCTACAGTTCAGTTATGACCTACAGATTTTATGACATCCATTGATATCAGCCAATAGCAGGCCACAAACCTGCAAAATTAACAACATTAATTTTCACACATTTAGCAACCTGCAGTTCCATTCGATTTTCACACATGTAGAAACATTAATGTAGCAATCTGCAGTTCCATTCATTTTCACATTCACACATGTAGAAACATTCATATAGCAACCAGTAGTTTCATTCATTTTCACATTCACACATGTATAAACATTCAGACACATGTAGAAATATTCAGACATGTAGAAACATTCACACATATTATAATTCAGAAATTCATTTACAAAATATCAATCTTTAGTCATTATTCGCTATCAACATTCCAATTATATGTTTAAACCCCCACTACTTGTATGGTTGTTGCCCATTCTTCTCTTACATCATTTAATTCTCCCGTCGTATAGGGAGCATGTACATCTGGTAAGGCCTTTCCTATAGTGTGGTCAGTTTTAAACACCTACAAAGAGAATGATGTATATATATAATTAATAATATATAAATAAGATTGATATATTTCATATTATCTAATGAGACTATATATAATACCTCAGGAATGGTATCGATGTACACTACAACATATTTGATAATCATGTGCATAAATCACATCACATAGTATGCACATGCCCATCCATTGTCTTGTGTAGCACACTATAAATTGAAACATACAAAATATTAAAAAATACAACTAATTAAGCACCGATCACATAAATAATATATACATTGCAGTCGGGAACTTACTTCTACGTTCTTCCAAATTATTTGCTGGTTCTTTTTCTTGGGGACCTTTCCTCTAGCCTTTTTGAACTCATCTAAACCCCTACATATTAATGTAACACTGTACATTTCATAATTAAATAGTAATGTAATAACATATGTTAACAAATATGAAAATGAAATATTTCTCACCAGAATAATGCCATTTTCATTTTGTGTCCATATTTTGAATTCAATTTAGTCCCCTTAGGATCTAGATAATAGACAGTGAATGTCTCAGGGACAATAACTAGTAACTCCCAATGCATACCACTAGAGGTAAAAAAGTTAAAAATTAATAACTCAAAATCCACAATAAAAATATAATTTTCTTAAGTCCAAATTATAAGCAAAGTAAACTTACTCCACATTGAATGGAGCTATTATCACTGTCTTGTTATTTTGAGAAAAATTTGTAAAAGCATCACATCAGTATTGTTGAATTGATGGAGGGTCTTTAGCTACTAGACTAATCAAAGATGGAATCAAAAATCCTACATGTTCGAATGAAAAATCTGCACATATCTTGTCTAAGTAGCTGCAAAACATGTATTACGTATGCATTAATTAATAACAAACCAGATCACCAGATCCTACACAAGACATATGGATGTATAAAGAAGATCTCACCTTATCCATAGCTCTATCACAAATGTATTCAGCCAATCATATCGAAACAACTCCAAAATATCTTGTATAAATAGATTGCTTCCGTATGATTGACCTATAACATCCGCATCTATAGAAATAGTTATAGGTCAATTTATATCATGTTTGCCTAACCATATTGCCATACCCCTACAATTAGGACCTAACGGGACAGGTAGGTCTCATGGAACCCAACTTGGTAATGTAGGAGGTGGAGGTGGAGGCCTAGATGCTCTGGGTGTCTTCTTTTTAACCTGTATATATATATTGTGACAGAGTGAGTTTTTACATATATATTATTTAGTTCCTCTCTCTTACAATTTTAATTATTCCAATTATGCCCTCAATCATCTCTTTCACTAAATTGATTAAATGGATTATCAATTTCACTTAAGATCATCCATAATGGTACATAAAGTCAATAATACAAGTATTATAAGATTTAATCAATTGACGTAGTCAATAATCAAATTTTGACTCCAATCTTGCACCTTAGCTGCATCATAACACCATTAAGCTACCCCTAAAATTTGATTGCAATTGGGTCAACCAATTAAGAGATATGACCCATTTAATTTAGTGTATATTGCACTCATTTTAAATCCTACGATCTAAGTTTGGGATTTATTTGATTCATATGCGTGACATTAATTGTCACACAACCTTTGAAGGCTTGGTTACGGGCCTTGTTTTATGCCAAGCTCTTCTGGCCATTGATCAACGATCTAGCGGGGGGAGACTTAGTCTCCTACCTCCCGCAGGACCCGGGCTTCGGCCCCAACAGAACAGTGATCACCCAGCGCCCCTCGCACCCAGCCCTCACTTCTTCACCTCGAGAGATTTGGAGGACAATTCCCTCTCACCCGAACGAGTCCAACGGTCCTTACCACGTCGCCCATCTCCCCTGGATCAGGGAGAATAACCTCACGAGCCCTCACACCTCTCTTTGGTGGCGACAACCAATATTAGGGCTTTCCCTTCTAGCGCCCCCCACACCTATTTAAGGAGCCCAGTAGCTCCGCCACCACCCTTTTAGTCACACGAACCTCTCAATTGCAACAGAGGTTGCCTCTATCTCCCTGACCTCAAGCACCCCAACTCGCCTGACTCCGACTTCCCCCCTCACTCCGATGGCACCCTCCATCCAATTGAGCGTGGCTACACCATCTAGGGATCACGACGAGTCGAGGAGTACCCTTAGTTGGTGTCGCGGAAGCCCAGAACCTCGGGTTGACTAGCCGCTGCAACTGAGCTCCAGAAGCTTCACGCCGGTGAGGTTGGAGCCACTTCAGAGCTGCGGGAAGCTTGCAAGTCCATCAACAGACATCCGCGGAGCTATTGACTCCCTCAATCCAACCCGAGGGTAGGTAAACATCAACTTCGCTCCTTGGCCTATTCTCAGTCTGTTTTGTACGAAAAACAAGCCCCGGCCACCATTGCTGGTGAGTTCGACCTCTTCATCACCGCCGTCAGCCCGCAAACTCAACCCCAATCGCCAGCATAACTCATCTCATCCTAAGAATCACCTCCGATCGATCCAGCTCTCCCCGACCCCTCGCTGTAGCCATGGTGTGAGTAGGGACATTCAGATGAGTGTTATCCCTTTCTCACCCTCACCCAGACACAAGCTGAACAGGAGAAAGACAGGGGCATTCCTAACATTCGCAGTGAGCCTGACCCCCCTTTGGATGAGCGCTTGCTCGCGGGACACTGAGAGGGTCCGGTTGGTCGGATCCCTCACATGATCCGTGAGCCAAAGCTCGCAAATCTTTTTTTTATTTTGTTTAATTTCTTTAAAATTTCTTGATTGGTCAGAGCTTATGAAAACCCTAGAAAATGGTAGGATTATCAGAAACTATCGAATAAATATACCATTTTCATCAAAAAAATCTAATCTATTTAAATAAAATCATTCCTGGACCTAAATCCAATTCCTTATCTAAAAATATGGCCTACATACCTAAAGACCCCTTAATATTTATATATTGTGTAATAATGGTTATTATTGATTTCCAGTCTGCCTTGGGAACAGATTTAAAACCTAATTAGTGTTCCAATCATCATGTCACTCAAAATCCTATCTAAGAAAGATAGTTGATTCAATGATTGAGAAGAACCCTAATTTCTAGTTTTTCTCACCTTATCATGAATACTATGTACAATTTATGAAAAACCCTAATAACTAAAATGTCCTTGAATAACGGGATGACCCTAATCTCAGACCCCAACTCTGAAACCTATGCATCCTAAAGTGACATCCCAAATAACCTAAACCCTAATTATAATAGTAATTAATGTTGATTGATGAGAAACCATGGTGACTTTAGGGTTTTACTATATTTCAGGGTGATCTACTATCTTTCTCATAACCTAGGACTTGTGGAATTTAGATATGAGAATTAAAGGTACGTGGATATAATTATAAGATTAGATTTTGCTGGATGCTAAATATATGTACTTGTTTGCATGAAATTGACATACATTGATGGATGTGTATATTTATGCATAATTGATGATTTACCGCCTTGAACATAAAAGAACATAATTGAATATAAGTGAAAAGTAGTTACTAGTGGTGCTCATTAAACTCCCTATTAGAGAAGGAAAGCTTTAATGTTGACTAGCACCTCCCTAATGGTATAAGGTACGTAGGGAGATCCCTAATGGTACAAGGTACGCAGGGATAGGGCCCAATATTTATGTTTGTGCTAAGTCCACCATAGTAATGCATGTTCATTTTAAATCAGGCTAATAACTTGGGATTACCTGATTTTCCACCTTTAAATAATGTTTCTTCCCTTTTCTCCAATTTTGAGTATTTTATATACCAGCATAGTATAGCTTTGAATTCCACGTACCAACTTTGTTGATGTTTTTGTTTCTCATATTTTCTAGGTACAAGGAACAATTGACAATAGAAGAAGCACATCAAAGTACCTAAAGCCACTAAATAATGATCATGGAGGATATATGAGATAGATTTCCACTTCTCATCATATTCAATTCAGTTAGATAGTTTTATTCTTCTAGATGACGTAATAGGATACTATAGATCCTATGTATTAATCACATTCCCATTTTCATAGACTTATTCTTCTCGTTCTCAAGTATTATTATGTATGACTTTATCTTTTATCATTGAATGAAGTGTTGTGTGGCTATCTACTAATGATGTGAACATGACCTTGACTTATCTCTGATTTTAGTTGACTATCTTGACTTCTATTATTTTCCCTTTTGACATTTATAGATATGAGTGCACGAATATTTGTATATGTCACTAAGGAAATTATGTAGAAATTGGGGTCATCACAGTTGGTATCAGAGCCAATGTTCACACATCTTAGTCACATGACTTTCATTCAACCTATTATGAGTCTAGGGTAGTCCTTGAGTTAGGGATGTCAAGGGTTGAGGTGACTAGGATAGCATCTACCGAAGGTCTGGCTAAACTCTCCGAGCCACTTTGCTTGGCAATCACGAGGCTACCGATAAGGCAGTGGGAGTCTATCTGGCCGATATCCTAAATGTCCCTTACTTCATGGGCATACCTTAAATTAGGATCCTTCTCATCTATAGAAATTCCCACTCATCTTTTCTATAGGAATATTTTTCCCTCTTATCTCAAATTTTTGAAAATTGTTCTTCCCTTCATCTTTATGATATAAGATTAGGAAAGAGTCTCTCTATTTAGAAAGTCTTAAGGACCGACTAATAAGGACTTTAAGGTAACCTCCATAAATTGTAACATCAAGAACATTAATAAATGATATAAGAGAATAATGAAATGACATAATGATAATGACAAATATAATTGTTGAGTAATAAATCTAATATATCCGAACTAATTTCAGGATGCCTCCTAAGACTCACAACTCGAAGGCCTCAGAGGAATCGTCCTCTAAGAAAAGAAAAGAGCCTGAAACCTCTAAAGTACCTAATCCCGATGCTGCGGCCAAGGAAAGGTGGGAGGAATAGAAGAAAATCCTTCTAGATTTTATGGAAACCCTCGCCACAAAAGGAACCCCTGAACCTAACTCATCTAGGAAGAAAGAAGTGACAATGATAGATTTTATTAAACTAAACCTTGACTCCTTTTGGGGGGAGGATCATCCCGAGGTCATGGACAAGGCTGAAGCCTAGATTTTAACCATAGAGAATGGTTTTCATACCCTATAAGTACCCAATGAGAAGAAGGTCAAGTTTTCCATCCATATGCTTAAGGGAGGGGAAAAAATATGGTGGGAGAACTATGGCGGGAATAGGGGTGAGGAAATAGACAAAATGGAGTGGGAAGCCTTCAAAAACCTCTTCACAGATCATTTTATGCCCATAGCCGAGAGGAAGAGGAAGGAGAAGATGTACATTGAGTTAAGGCAGGGTAGTCTTTCAGTAGCTGATTATACCCGAAGGTTTAGGCCTCTGGAGCGTTATGCACCCATCAGGACTGAAGACCATCTTACTGAGCACTATGTTGACTGCCTTTCCACCCACCTAAAAACTCTAGTCATAGCCTCTCATTCCAGAAGCATAGATGAAGCCCTAGACATGGCCCTTAAGCAGGAGAGAGAGTAAGGCATGCAAAAACCTTCTAGCATGGGATACTTAGGGTTTACCATAACTGAAGAGGACAAATCTAGAAAGTTCCATCCTGGACATAACAGTAAGGGATCAGGGAAACGAGGAGGTTCGGGAAAGGGAGGATAGAAAAGCTACCGGAACCAGCCGAGGACGAATCATCAAAAGTGCAAGACTTGTGGGCGTTTCCATGGTGGATTATGCCGCCACACCAAGACAATCTGCTATAACTGCAAGAAAGAGGGTCATTTCGTCGCTAAGTGCCCCAATCCCTCCATCTTTGGCAATCCTACGGGTGGTGCTCTGCAGCCTCAGGGACACCGCAATGGCAGGGTATTTGCAGTAAATGCATAAGAGGCCAAGGCAAATCCAAACCAGCTCTGTGAAGGTAACCTAATTTCTTTATAATTCAATATCTTATTCAAGCCTGCAATTATTCATAAATTGATTACCTTATGTAGGCACTGTATTACTAAATGGTCATCATGTTAAGGCTTTATTTGACTCTGGGTCTACAAATACATTTATTTCTCGAAATCTGGCATCCATATTAGATATTCACAAAAGGGACTTGGGATATATTTTGGATGTGTCTACTCCGAGTGGAAAAATACTCACAACTCTTCAGAAAACCAATGAACTCTCTCTTAAATACGAAAATCATGATATGCCCTTTGAATTCATTCTCTTAACTATGGAAGAATTTGATGTCATACTTGGTATGACTGGCTTGACACATACCATGCTCACATTGATTGTATAAATAAGATGGTAGTCCTCTCTCAACCTCATTCTCATCCTATGAAAATCCCTAGGGGAAGCAGATTCTGTAATAATATTATAATCTCCTCTCTTAAAGCTAAAAAGCTCATTTCTAAAGGATGTAAAGTCTTCCTCGCATTAGTCTCAGAGACCAGTCCTAGTAACGGGCTTGTAGAAAGTCTGGAGGTGGTACGTGACTTCCCTGACATTTTTCCGGAGGAGCTTCCTGGGCTGCCTCCAAATAGAGACATTGAGTTCTCCATAGATCTTCTTCCTGGAACCACTCCGATTTCTAGGGCACCGTATAGGATGGTTCCTGATGAGCTTATGGAGATGAAGAAACAGTTGCAAGAACTTCTCGACAAAGGTTTCATTCATCCTAGTGTTCCCCCTAGGGAGCTCCTATTCTCTTTGTTAAAAAGAAAGATGGTTCTATGCATATGTGTATTGACTACCGCATGTTGAACCAAGCCACTATTAAAAACAAGTATCCTCTTCCTCGTATTAATGACCTCTTTGATCAGCTTCGTACTGTGAAAGTTTTCTCAAAGATTGATCTCCGTTCTGGATACCATCAACTAAAAATCAAGGATTCTGATATTTCTAAAACTGCTTTTCGAACTCGTTATGGGCATTACGAATTTCTGGTGATGCCATTCGGGTTGACCAATGCACCAGATGTATTTATGAATCTGATGAACAAAGTCTTCCAACCTTATCTTGATGAGTTTGTGGTCATCTTCATTGATGATATCTTGATCTATTCTGATTCTATGGAAAAACACCGTGAATACTTGCGAGCAGTTCTTGACATTCTTCGAACCCAGAAGTTTTATGACAAACTTTCAAAATGTGAGTTCTGGATTGATAAGGTTATGTTTCTTGGACATGTCATTTTTGGAGGTAGTATATCTGTTGATCCCGCCAAAGTCTCTACTGTACTTGATTGGAAACCTCCTCGTAATCCTTCTGAAATACGGAGTTTCTTGGGTTTAGCCAGATGTTATCGTCCCTTTATCCCAAATTTCTCCAAAGTTGCACTTCCTCTAACCAAGCTTACTCGGAAGGATGAACACTTCATCTGGTCAGCCACTTGTGAGTCCAGTTTCCAGCAGTTAAAGCAGAAGTTGACGTCCGCTCTTGTTCTCATTCTACCCTCTGGAAATGAAGGGTTTTTCATATTCACTGATGCTTCGAGGAATGGGTTAGGGTGTGTCCAGCAATAGAATGGTAAGGTAGTGGCCTTTGCGTCTAGACAGCTAAAACCCAATGAACTTAATTATCCCACCCATGATTTGGAATTAGCTGCAATCATTCATGCACTCAAAATCTGGAGGCACTACCTGTACGGGGCAACATTAGACATCTTCATCGATCACAAGAGCCTAAAGTACATCCTGACTCAGAAGGACTTGAATATGCGTCAATGTCGATGGATTGAATACCTAAAGGACTACAATTTCACTATTGCCTATCATCCGGGTAAGGCAAATGTAGTCGATGATGCCCTTAGCAGGAAAAGGGTAGTGTGTGCATATTTTCTATCCCTAAATGGTGGAACATGGAGGATCTAGTGGGCTAGAAACTGTAGTTTTGTCTGATCGTGTGCATGTTAATAACATCTCCATTACGTCCAACTTGCATTTCGAACTTATTGAGGCACAAAAGGATAGTCTCGATCTTGTAGAGCTCTCTTCTCTCCTGTCAAATCCGCAAACACATCTGTCTGTGGGTCTTGATGGTAGTCTCCGTTACAAGAATTGTATGTGGGTTCCTGAGTAGTCAACTATAAACACAACAATTCTAAATGAGGCACATGGGTCCAAGTACACAATTCATCCAGGCACGACGAAGATGTACAAAGACCTAC
Organism: Alisma plantago-aquatica; assembly: GCA_963693085.1. Classification (NCBI taxonomy): domain Eukaryota; kingdom Viridiplantae; phylum Streptophyta; class Magnoliopsida; order Alismatales; family Alismataceae; genus Alisma; species Alisma plantago-aquatica. The sequence goes on from OY856412.1 coordinate 1,027,692,031, forward strand.
AACATCAGTTTTGGTGGAGGGGCATGAAACGTGATATTGCCGATTTCATGACCAGGTGTCTGACATGTCAAAGGATCAAGGCTGAACATCAGAGACTAGGCGGTCTACTACAACCACTTGAGATTCCAGAATGGAAATGGGAACACATGACCATGGATTTCGTGATGGGGTTACCCAGGACCCGGAAAGGATACGACGCTGCATGGGTCATAGTGGATCGTCTCACCAAGTCAGCTCATTTTCTTCTTGTGAAGACTACTACAAAGGTTTCTAAGTTGGATGACCTCTACATACGGGAGATAGTACGTCTGCATGGAGTTCCAGCGTATATTGTCTCAGACAGGGACCCAAAGTTCACGTCAAAGCTGTGGAAGTAGGTCCAAGAGGAATTGGGCACCAAGTTGAACTTCAGTACAGCCTACCATCCGCAAATAGACGGGCAGTCAGAGCATACAGTACATATTTTATAGGATCTTCTATGAGCTTGTGTTCTCGATTGGGAAGGCTCGTGGGACTATTACTTGCCTTTAACAGAGTTCGCCTATAATAACAACTATCAGGCAAGCATTGGGATGCCTCCCTATGAAGCTCTTTATGGCCGACCATGCAGATCACCTTTACACTGGGACGACGTTGGAGAGCGTACCCTGATGAAATCTGAGGAGATGCAGTTGTATATTGATAAGGTTGCTCTAATTAGGCAGAGGATGAAGTGAGCACAGGACAAGCAAAAATCGTATGCAGATGCTCACCGGCAGGAACGTCAGTTCAAGGAGGGCGATCATGTCTTTTTGAAGATTCGACCTATTCGAGCTTTGGCCAAGAATAAAGGAAAGCTCAGTCCTCATTATGTTGGACCCTTTGAGATTCTAGAAAGGGTTGGTGAATGTGCCTATCATCTTACTTTGCCACCTCAGTATAGTGCCATGCATAATGTGTTTCATGTATCTAATATGAAGCCCTATGTCAAGGATTCCAGTCATATCTTGAATCATGAGCCTCTCGAATTGAAGGATGATCTGTCATATGCTGAGTCTCTAGTCATAATTCTTGACTTCAAGTCAAAGGAACTTCACAGTAATCATCATATTGAAAAGGTGAAAGTTCTCTGGAGTCACCATGATGAAACAGATGCCACCTGGGAACTAAAGACTGAGGTCGAGAAGAAGTATCAATATCTTTTTCAGGCTGCTTGAATTTTGGGGACAAAATTCTTAAAAAGGAGGGGAGAATGTGACAGAGTGAGTTTTTACATATATATTATTTAGTTCCTCTCTCTTACAATTTTAATTATTCCAATTATGCCCTCAATCATCTCTTTGACTAAATTGATTAAATGGATTATCAATTTCACTTAAGATCATCCATAATGGTACATAAAGTCAATAATACAAGTATTATGACAATTAGTCAATTGACATAGTCAATAATCAAATTTTGACTCCAATCTTTCACCTTAGCTGCATCATAACACCATTAAGATACCCCTAAAATTTGACTGCAATTGGGTCAACCAATTAAGAGATATGACCCATTTAATTTAGTGTATATTCCACTCATTTTAAACCCTAGGATCTAAGTTTGGGATTTATTTGATTCATATGCGTGACATTAATTGTCACACAACCTTTGAAGGCTTGGCCACGGGCCTTGTTTTATGCCAAGCTCTTCTAGCCATTGATCAATGATCTAGTGGGGGGAGACTTCATCTCCTACCTCCTGTAGGACCCGGGCTTCAGCCCCAACAGAACATCGATTACCCAGCGCCCCTCGCACCCAACCCTCACTTCTTCACCTCGAGAGATTTGGAGGACAGTTCCCTCTCACCGGAACAAGTCCAACGGTCCTTACCACGTCACCCATCTCCCCCGGATCAGGGAGAACAACCTCCCAAGCCCTCACACATCCCTTTGGCAGTGACAAACAATATTAGGGCTTTCCCTTCTAGCACCCCCACACCTAGTTAAGGATCCCAGTAGCTCTGCCACCTCCCTTTTAGTCACACGAACCTCTCAATTGCAACAGAGATCGCCTCTTTCTCCCTGACCTCAAGCACCCCAGCTCGCCTGACTCCAACTTCCCCCCTCACTACGGTGGCACTCTCCATCCAATTGAGCACGGCTACCCCATCCAGGGATCACGGTGAGTCGAGGAGCACCCTCAGTTTGTGTCGCAGAAGCCCAGAACCTCGGGTCGACTAGTCGCTGCAACTGAGCTCCAAAAGCTTCACGCCGGCGAGGTTGGAGCCGCTTCAGAGCTACGGGAAGCTCGTAAGTCCATCAATAGACCTCCGCAGAGCTATTGACTCCCTCAATCCAACCCGAGGGTAGGTAAATATCAACTTCGCTCCTTGGCCTGTTCTCAGTCAGTTTTGAATGAAAAATGAGCCCCGACCACCATTACTGGTGAGTTCGACCTCTTCGTTACCGCCGTCAGCCCGCAAACTTGACCCCAATCACCAGCATAACTCATCTCATCCTAAGAACCACCTCCGATCGATCCAGCTCTCCCGGACCCCTCGTTGCTGCCATGGTGCGAGTAGGGACATTCAGATGAGTGTTATCCCTTTCTCACCCTCACCTAGACACGAGCTCAACAGGAGAAAGACAGGGGCATTCCTGACAATTGCAGTGAGCCTGACCCCCCTTTGGACGAGCGCTTGCTCGCGGATCAGTGAGAGGGTCCGGTTGGTCAGTGAGAAAGACAGGGGCATTCCTGACAATCACAAATCTTTTTTTTTGTTTAATTTCTTTAAAATTTCCTAATTGGTCAGAGCTTATGAAAACCCTTATAAATGGTAGGATTATCAGAAAATATCGAATAAATATACCATTTTCATTAGAAAAATCTAATCTATTTAAATAAAATCATTCCAGGACCTAAATCTGATTCCTTCTCTGAAAATATGGCCTACATACCTAAAGACCCCTTAATATTTATATATTGTGTAATAATGGTTATTACTGATTTCCAATCTTCCTTGGGAATAGATTTAAAACCTAATTAGTGTTCCAATCATCATGTCACTGGAAATCCTATCTCAGAAAGATAGTTGAATCAATGATGGAGAAGAACCCTAATTTCTAGTTTTTCTCACCTTATCATGAATACTATGTACAATTTATGAAAAACCCTAATAACTAAAATGTCCTTGAATAACCTGGACGACCCTAATCTCAGACCCCAACTCTGAAACCTATGTATCCTAAAGTGACATCCCAAATAACCTAAACCCTAATTATAATAGTAATTAATGTTGATTGATGAGAAACCATGGTGACTTTAGGGTTTTACTATATTTCAAGATGATCTACTATCTTTCTCATAACCTAGGACTTGTGGAATTTAGATATGAGAATTAAATGTACGTGGATATAATTATAAGATTAGATTTTGCTGGATGCTAAATAAATGTACTTGTTTGCATGAAATTGACATACATTGATGGATGTGTATATTTATGCATAATTGATGATTTACCGCCTTGAACATAAAAGAACATAATTGAATATAAGTGAAATATAGTTACTAGTGGTGCTCATTAAAATCCTTATTAGAGAGGGAAAGCTTTAATGTTGACTAGCACCTCCCAAATGGTACAAGGTACACAGGGAGATCCTTAATGGTACAAGGTACGCAAGGATAGGGCCCTATATTTATGTTTGTGCTAAGTCCACCATAGTAATGCATGTTCATTTTAAATGAGGCTAATGACTTGGGATTACCTAATTTTCTGCCTTTAAATAATGGTTCTTCCCTTTCCTCCAATTTTGAGTATTTTATATACCAGCATAGTATAGATTTTAATTCCACGTACCAACTTTGTTGATGTTTTTGTTTCTCGTATTTTCTAGGTACAAGGAACAATTGACAATAGAAGAAGCACATCAAAGTACCTGAAGCCACTAAATAATGATCATGGAGGATATATGAGATAGATTTCCACTTCTCATCATATTCAGTCCAGTTAGATAGTTTTATTCTTCTAGATGATGTAATAGGATACTATAGATCCTATGTAATAATCACATTCCCTTTTTCATAGACTTATTCTTCTCTTTCTCAAGTATTATTATGTATGACTTTATCTTTTATCATTGAATGAAGTGTTGTATGGCTATCTACTGATGATGTGAACATGACCTTGGCTTATCTCTGATTTTAGTTGACTATCTTGATTTCTATTATTTTCCCTTTTGACATTTATAGATATGAGTGCACGCATATCTGCATATGTCACTAAGGAAAGTATGTAGAAATTGGGGTCGTCACATATATAATTTCAGATCAATTGACATCATATACACACACTAAAAATTTAACATAATGTAAATTTACCATACAGTTTCAGTATAGAGGACATCTGCTTTTGGCCACAATATCACTCTGCCTTCTGCCTCACTAAGCGTTTCACAATCTGGGTGGGCATATGGCAATGGAAGATCCATGCAATTGGGGAATATATGTATCAGGCTCACACGAACCCAACCAGCTAGTAATGGAGACCCATGAAATATTTCCCATGGTAGGTATGGGTAAGCCGACGCCTATGCAATGACAAATTCTTTACTTTTTAGACGACATGGCTTGAACCCCTACAAATTTTTGTGTAATTAATGTTATATACATATATACATATCATCTTGAAAACATATCATATTAAAAAGAGTAGTTACTATGTCATAAAAATACTTACAGAGGATGTTATAGGTGGTGGGTCTACAGGATTACTCCCAACCTCTACAGTAGGAGTAGAGAGGGATGACATAGGTACTGTCTACTGAGTGGCAGTCAGAGATGCCTTCCACTTGCTCATTGCTTCTTCGAGTTTCCTATGAACTAACTTATCTATCTATACATGGATAAAAGAAACTTTAGATTCTCATTATTGAATTCTCTTTTACAGTAACATTATAAAGAAAAAATAGGTTACCCCTTCTTGTGAAAGTTCCACTTTTGGGACATGTTTGCGCTGGGATGGCCCAAAGAATGCTTTGATGCCCACACCAGTGCATGCAGCCCTAACACGTCTAGGATGCTCTGGGTGACCCAGAGCAACTATCAATTCATCCCTTGTGCCCTCAGGGATGAACTTGCCTTGTTTCCTCAGCTCATACAACTCCCTCTAATCGCCAAAACAAAAAATTTTAATTAAGTAAACACCACAAATAATCAATATTCGAACGATTGCTCTAAGAGTTGTATTTTACCATTTTTACAACCGCCTCAGCAGTAGAGGGCTTCCTTATTTCTCCCTTCTTGTTTTGCCTCCCAGCTATCCAGACATCATGGTGAGGTAGTGGTGTGGAATCTATAGTAGAGGACTCCTGAGTAGCAGTAGACTGAGCAGTAGACCCAACCTATAGTCTTTGGCGAATGCCTGCATACCCCTTACGACCCATTGTGTGGTCATGCACATTCAGTGCACGCCTTACTTTTTGTGCCTCACTGAGGGCCTAGTTAGGTAACACTAAATGTTAATCATGAATAGGTGAATACAATGTACATTAATTAAATTGGGAGTGACGCCTAATACCTTGAATTCATCAGTTTTTCTTGAAGCAAAAAACGCATCCCATTCTTCTTGGTCCAGGAAGTTCCACTGTTCAGTGGTTTTCTTCTTCCTCTTGTCACCTTCTTTTATGTATTCTCATGTGAGATTTGTCCTATAGTTCCATAGGACTCTCCCATAGCGTTGCATCATGCATTTACGATGCAACTTTTCATCCAATTCAAATATACTCAGCAAAATAGAATTGATATTAACTAGTATCCAAAAAATTAGTAATCTACAAAATAGAATTGCAAATTAATAATAACTCACGCATAAATTCTTCCATATTACGTCTTTCTTCCCCTTAGGAACTTTATGCCAAGAATCTATCTTACAACTGCAATGGCTACGAGTAACATACCCAAGATATGAAACAAACGAATTGCGATTCACTCCAATTGCATTTCCTGCATTATCAAAATCCACAACAAGTTTGGGTCCATTTCCCCTTTGTGCTATTAACTTCTTCATCATAGTGATGCCCCTTCTCTTGTCAACTTTTTGGTGCTGCTCATCAAGTGCCTCAAGTGCTTCAGAGGGTACATGTGCATCATCAACCTAAAATTTGACAAAATAAACATACTTACAAGATATAACTATAAATGGACATGTAGATATAAATATATGATATATTTTTAAAACTTACATTGTGAGGCGGCGCATTGATGTCCTCACCCTCACTGTAATCATCAGCATGGTCATAAGGAAAATGCTCAACCATCTGAAAGTCCACATTCACATTGTAAAGTTAACATTGTAGAGTAATTCACATTGTAAAGCTCACATTGTAAAGTTCACATTCACATTGTAAAGTAATTCACATTGTAAAGTAATTCACATTGTAAAGTAATTCACATTGTAAAGTTCACATTCAAAAAAATAAAACATATAAAAAATATAAACATACCTCTAATATTGCGAGTTTTTATGAATTAACAATCCTTCATTGTGATCTCCACGCACATACAAGTCATCATTAGGTTCAATATTTGCTGGTGTTGGCAACCCAACTGAGAATGGACTAGAATTATCATACTTATCATAGTACTCTTCTTCATCTATCGGATCTTCAATGAACTGTCTTTTACCATGAAGAACAATCGACCATTTATCATTTGCAGGATCATGGATAAAAAATACTTGTTTCGCCTCTGATGCCAATATGAATGGTTCACCCTTCTCGCCAATCTTTTCAAAGTTCACTCTAGTGAAACCCAATTCATCCACTATAACTCCTTTGGTGTTATCAACCCAATTACATTTGAAGAGCAGAATTATGAAATCTATGTAGTCAAACTCCCATATGTCTTCAATGACACCGTAATATGACATTTTAGCTTCACGTAGACTCTTATCCTTTGCATTTGCAAAAAACATAGTCGACGCTTGAAGGGTGACCCCACTATTTTGGACGACACTCTTATCATCTTGGCGCTTTGTGTAATATGTGAATATATTAATGTCATGCCCTTCATAAGACATAACATTCAATTTTGGTTTAAAGGCGAGGCATTTGATAGTTTCAGTAATATCATCTGGTGTTTGAGATAGTTGATGTAAGACTTTATCTTCAAACCACTTAATAAATGTCTTGTTATGCTCTCTAGCAAACCACATTGTATTGGCTCGAGGATATTGTCTCTTGATGAAATTGGTATGTTCGTCGATATAAACACTCACTTTGTCCATGTTGTGTAAAATATATAAGTGACCTTGTTCCAACTTCTCACGGCTGATTACTTTCACACGTGATCCCAAAATTCCTTTGCCAAATTGCTCCTCAATATTCTTGTCATTACCAGGAGTGTCATTACCACTGAGAAAGTCATTGCAAAAATCCATAACCTCTCTCACCACATAACCCTCAATAATACTCCCTTCAGGCCGATAACAGTTTCGAACATCACTTTTAAAAATGCTCATGTATCGTTCAAAGGGATACATCCAATGCAAGAAAACTGGTCCCAACATTTTCACTTCACTAGTCACGTGCACAACAAGATGTACCATGATATCAAAGAACGACGGAGGAAAATACATCTCAAGCTGACATAGGGTAACAACCACTTATGTAACGACCCCACCTCCCATTTAAGGTAGACCGAAAGGTCGGTGCCGTTATCTGATTTTCCAGATCAAGGTTCAACAATTAATTGGAAACAATTATTAAATTCTACTAGACTATACTGAAAAGCTGTAATAAATAAACTTTTGCATACCTTTGAAAATTTTTGATTTCTAAACTTCCATCCAGGACTGGGACTACCTAACTAATCATCCTTGAACTTTAATTCGTGTATTTCACTATATGACGATTTACTGTTTGTCCTTTTTGTTTTGTACCTAAAACACCGACAAACAAAACGTCAGTCAGCTGAAGCTGGTATGTGGGGGATTCACTAGTCATGCAATTATCCATAATAATGTATTGCAATCAATTATCATTTAACAAATGATTTTACATTTTAAGTATAACTACGCGATCCATGTGTACCCTATCCCGTGTGTTGTCCCTACAGTGGACCTGGATACTACCTCCCTTATGGTAGATTCTCATTATACCCCTCATGACTTTCACCTAATAGGTGAATCGATTTCTAGGGCTGAGTCACATGGAACTACCCGTAGGTAGCCCACTCCTTAACTCATGGTATGCTAAGAGTCTCATGGCACTACACATGTGTAGCCCAGTTTCTAACTCATGATACCCTAGACCTTGCTCTAGGTTATCCTTAGCCTTTGCATAGCCACAGGGGTAGGTTCGGATCTAGCTAGTTATACATGTGTACTCATAGTGATAGTCATAGTCACTCTATAGTTGCATGAATTAAAACATCCAACAGTTATTTCAAGCCATGAGGGAAACGTCAATAAAATCCTCAGAAAACTAATCGGGATAATCATAAGCATAACCACATACCTGATTTGATGATTCCACAAGCATTAAACAAACCCAACCAAGAATTAAATTCAAGCAAGCAATTCAATCATCACATAATTCCTGAAAAGAATATGTACTCTATTTATTACACACTTTATCAAGAATCTACTATATTGACTTGGATTCACTTTCTAGGGTTTTTATATCCATTTTAGGGTTTCATTTTGCAATTAGGGTTTCCCTTCCTCTTTACCATATTAAACCTTAATTTTATGCCATTACTCATAAACCCTAATTATCTCATCTATTCTTCAATATTAAGGTTATCTTAACAACATATAACTCTATTTCCATATTAAAGGCACATTAATCATTAATTAATTTCATCAAACTTCTTTTCATTAAAGCTACTATTTTTATACTTTTAATCCATGACAAGATCATTATACACATCTATCATTAATTCAAAGTTCATTAGGGTCTAATTAACATATGAACTCGTTTTACCGTCAATCTACCTTTTATTCATGAGAAAACCCTAATCACTACACATAGGGTATTTATCCATAATTAAGGACTTTTATGTACAAATAACTTAGGACCATAATTTTACAACATATTTTCATATTTTCAAAACATATGAGATCTTATCCTCTTTTACCCTATGTTTAGGGTTTCTAAATACTTAATCATTCTCATATGGGGTAAAAACCCTAAATCATGCAAATATCATCTAGATCAGGTTCGAATCTAACATTATCATTCAATAGGTTATTAATACTTCAATTAACCCATTAAGCATACTAGATTCAACCTTTAATCACAAATAGGGTTTTTAACTTAACTTTAATGCACTTTTCATTAACTTACAATACTTTTGCAATTAGGAATGGAATCAATCTTTAATATCATTTTTATTGGATTCCAATCGTTCTTCTGAGAAAAATTCATATATTACTTGTCCTAATCGGAGTTACCAATCATTAGATATGACTTTTGCAAGTAAATTACCTTCCGACCAATCAGAGATTGCCACGTCGCCAAGTTACCATGCATGCTGCTTGCTTTGAAAACATAACGAAATTCTACTTATACCCTCACGTTGTTCCTCGGTTCTTCTCAAGACTGAAGGGTAAAATCGTCCAAAACACCCCCTCGTCTTCAACCTTGTGTGGTTGCTGCTGCTGCCGCCCTAGCCGCACACCGATCAACTTCTCCTCCTCTTCCTGAGCCCGATGGCCACCGCCAAACCTTCTCCTAACTTCACCACACTCTGCCGCCCTTGGGGTGCCACCTATCTCACATTCTCGGTGGTCGGTTTGAGCGGGCAGGCGTGCGACTTGCTGCCATGTCATCGGCCTCCTGCAGGTGCTGCATGGTGACCAGGGGCCTGGGGGTGATAGCCAATCATCCCAGGTCATCGTGGGCACTTCGTGAATCTGACGAGACTCCATTACAACTCCTCGTCGCCCTCAAGACATCACTATCTTCTTAGGTTAGGGTTTTGAACGTAAGGAAGCATGAAGAAGATAAGGAAGAAAGTGGGAGTCGTGGGATCTCTCTAAAACTCAACCCTGGGCTTTACCCCTTATATAGGGAGGGTAAAGAAGCCCTAGGATGGCTTGCTCACGAAGAAACACAGTCCTAAAAGGAATTTGATTTCATCATTACTAAGCAAGTTCCTCTTTGTCTTTCTCCTAACCATCTCTTTTTTTTCATACCTTATTTCTTGAATATTTTGGAATACGAAAATCCTTACTCTCTTTATTCTTGCCTTTTGATTCATTGGCACGAATTTCTATTTTTAATAGAAATTACTTCCTTTTTATCAATATCACCAAAATTCATTAATAATGTATCATATTATCTTTTATTTTGCAAATTTTGGTATTATCACTTTCTTTCGTCTTTATTGGGACTCCTTGGATCCCAAGACACTCCATTATTTCGAAATTCTTTTGATTGGATACTTATTATCCTTCTAGATGCATCTTTATGCATTATTTCACATTATCTTGTTTATTTCTCATTAAAATAACTCTTTTTGAGGTTTTCCCTTTATTTCTCTTTTATTTTCTTCATTGGCATTCCTTTTAATATTAGCAACCTCATGGATATGAAATTTCACAAAGAAATCTCATTTATGCCTCTTTCCACTCATTTTCCACATTTTATCATTATTTTCAATTTCTTTCTTAATAAAGAAATACTTAATTAAACTTTTCTTTTCTTATTGCCTTCTCTATGCAACTTTGGACTCCTTGGAACCCAAGGAATCCAAGAGGCATGAAATCCATCCTTAGATTACATCATTTTGCCTTCTAGAGGTTTCTATTTCATTCTTTTCTCAAATATTCAATTATTCATTTACTAATGGAATTGGCTTGTTATTTGGGCCCAATAGCCAATAAAGTCCACAATACAATCATCAAGGCTATTGTAAACTAAATCCATTTATCCCAAAAAAATTGTATCAATATTTGTTCAATTATCTTTAATATAAGAAATTACATTTCTCACCAATTGAACCCAAAAGTTGGGGTTGTAACATCCTTCCCCTCTTATAGGAATTTTGTCCTCAAAATTCTATCAAGCAAACAAATAATTCAGGATAAGACTTTTCCATGTCTATTATTGGCCCCTATGTGGATTTATCATACTCATGGTGCTTCCAAAGAACCTTTATCATCCCATATTCGTTTTCTCCGAGTTCTTTCATCCTGGCGTCTACAAACTACACAGGTGGACTCATGCCATTTCAGCCTCCCTTGGGGCTCACTAGGTTCATTGTTCACACATGGTCTGGGTATCTCACATAGTGCTCTAAATTGGACACATGGAACTCATCACACATTACTTTATCCTGAGGGGTAAGATCAAACTTAATCTTTTCCACCAAACCATATCAAAAGAACCCATGCATCGGGGACTCAACTCTTTTAGCTATAACATAGAGGGGTCAGATTTTCTCATATTCTCCCACAGTGAACTTGTATGTTTGTCTACTTTACATCTTCTCACGACTCTCATCATCTCTAGGCTTCTTTCATCCCTTGCACAATCAAAGCGACTTCATCTACACGCACTGTGTCCCTTTTCTATCCATCATGTGGTCCTTTCACCAACATCACCTTACTGAAGTGGTGACTGACACAACCTCCCTTACAGAGCTTCTTTAAATCCCAATACTGGCTATGGTGGTCATCATCACATCTTTCATAGGACAATAACTGTCTCTATCTATCACCCTGAACAAGCACATATGCTCTCATCAGACCCTTTAGTCTGGATCATACTAACCATTAGTTAGGGGTGATAAAGTGTACTAAGATCGAATTCTTTATGTACCTACTTCCACCTTTTGGAAGGGAACCTTTAGGTCAAACTCAAGAACCTTTGAACTCACATCATGGTATAACTGATCCATCTCTCTCATGGGTAGTTCAACCAAATCTGTCCCTTGACAGAAGGCTTTCTTTCTTATACCATCTAGGTGATGTGATCTACCATAGCCCACATTGCATCTTGACCATCCTTGGTCTAGGGGAGACTTATCACCACATCCATAGTGATGAACTCTCATTCCCACTCGGGAACTCTTTATCCTCTATATCCATGCACTGGGTTACCGATGTTCATCCTTCACCTTCTATCATGCATGGAAACATACCCCATGCAACTTCATCTTAGGCAACCAAAGTAATACTGTCACTTATTACCTACGTAGTACGGTGTATGGTGATCTTAAAATCATGATCTCTTATATGTCATTATTCTTCAAGATCAATACCTCAACCACCCTAAACCATTCTATCAGGGTTTCATCTCCTTCCTTTCCAAAGAAGTGCATCTGAGGTTCTACCACCATCCTTTCATTGAATCAAGGACTAGACTGTCTAACCAAACAACCCTTAACTTTTCAACATATCTCGTTACATCTAAGTGTTATCCAAACACCTCTCCTTTCCAAACTTAGGGTTAGCCAAACAACCTCTTCTAGCCAAACTAGGCAGCTATAACTCAACCAGGCCATCCATTACCACTTCACATCCTTAGGTATTAGGTAACATTGAGGACATACACTTACATGTATTTCACTTATCACCTTAACTCTTAACTCTAAGTCTATCTTTATTGAGAACAATTTTGAGCTCATTTTCTTAGTAATCAACTCAACCTTGTATGACTTCATATCTCATGATAACATCATCCTCATAAGGTGACTACCTTATTCCTCTTAGTGTTTGCAAACCATCCATGTATCATTCACTTTACCAGGGTATGTTATCATCTTTGTCCTCATACCTCATAGCAGCATTCCAACTCACATCATCTTTTATCCTTGGTGTATGGCATGCATAATGTCCTATATCTCACTCCCATAACAAGAGGAAATAAGCATTTGGTTGCAGTCCAAATACAGAGTTCTTCCTGTTCCAAGAATAGAGATGGTACATCCCACCTTGCTAGTACACCTTTAAATCTAAGTTGAAACGTGTTGTTTGTGCATCTATATTACGATCATCAAAGTTACTTCCATGGAAACTAGTCTTAAACCTACTGAGGTTTATATCCTTGGTCATCTCCTCTAGGTCTATAGGGTGCCAGCTCTTTTGGGGTCATCCCTCTTCCCTCATGCATCAAGAGAGTTCCCTACTCATCTGCCCTTTGGGTCCCATGAGTTCATGAAGGTGATCAATCTCCTAACCCATGGCCCTCAAACAATGATATTTGTTACCTCCCGACCCTATGGTCATGTGCAACTGGGGAATTACGCAACTCCTACTTCCATCGGTCTTATCCCTACTTGACCCTAGGATAGACTTAGGATTCTCCATTTATAGTATATGTCCAACTTAGAACCTTGCCCAAGCCTTCATCATCTCTCTTTGTATATATGGGCTGACATCCATCCTTTCATAGGGGTCATGGTGACGTGCCTTCCTTGGTCAGGCCCCTTACCGATTACTTCCATGGTAACACATCCACATGCACTTAGAGATGGATATCTATGGATCTACAGGTTCATTCTCATACCATGTACTTTTCACTTAGCTCCTCAAGATCCTATGATCCCTCTTTTGGTTACCTTAAACCAACAAAACTGATATACACCCTACCAAGGGGGTCCCTCTCCCAGGATGGGAGGAAACCTATCTCTTGACAACAAGGTCACAAAAGCTCTTAGGTCTAGGGTTTACATCCACATGAGCCTACTTAACCCTAGCAAGCTATTAAGGCATAAGCAGATCACCTACTAAACCATGCTAGGTCATACTTGTCCTCTTTCCTCGATGCTGGATCAAGATCATACTTTCCTTTATCATCAACCTAGTTTTGAGGGGTTCATCAAACATACCTTAAACTTAAGGGGCTTCCCTTTTCCTCTTAACATAGGAAGTATCATGTTCACATCTATGGAAACTCAACTCTCATCATGAGCATTAGGTACACCACTTCCCCTCTTAGGCCAGGAATCCTAGGTTCACTTTTGGGTACCCATCTGCATGCTCAATCTATTATCTATGAATCAAGCATCACACACACTTCCTGTCAGCCTTCTACTCGAGCAACACTACAGAGTCGAGTCCTCCTTAAGGACAATAAACAAGGCACAAGGCCTTTCAACCTGTTACTAAACCTCTACATGATTTAAGGAACTCTTCTCCTCATCTATACCATAGATACATAGGTATTAGCAGACTCATCCTCTCTCTAGGGTTTAGTTCCTCTAAGGCCACCAAGATATCATCAGTCTCCAGGGATCAAGCATGTGGAGACCACTATCATCCACTTAGGTCGCATCATCCTCAACTCCTGAATTTTCCTCATGTCTTGGGGTTTTAGGCTTCCAACCTACTTGCTGGGTTTCCTACTCTCTCTCTAGAGATATCCATGCATTCAACCTCACCATAAGAGGTCCTCTCTTCATAAAGGATCATCCTCAAAAGCATGCCCCTACCTGGTTGAAGCCTATGTTCAACTCATGTTTGCTCCAGGTTATCCATAGCCATTTATGCTTATTTCATAAGCCGTCCATCAAACTCATCCCGGCCAGGGTTTCAACCCATTACTTACACCAGTGATGCCTACTGGGTGCCTATTATGCCATGCCCATATCAGCTCATGGGGTTTCCATGGGTTCTTCTATATCCTTATCAAGGAAGGAGCTATCCTTCGTCCTGACCTACACGACCCCTTTCTAGGGTTGGGTTGCCAAAGGTACTCGGTCATCCAACCTCTCATGGCTCATATGGCATCCCAGGCATGTCCATCCAAACACTTGGTCTACCAAGACATCTATCTCTCCCTCTATAACCTTCACTTAGGGTTAGGGTTAACATCATCCTCAAAGGATGTGCTAGGTCTCTATTTGCAATGGAGATATCTATCTCCAAGACTAACTTATCCTCCTGACAAGAAGGTCTAGCCTCAGGTCTCTTCTGAGGACATGACAACTGATGTCATACGACCTAAGCATGTATCTATACTTTAGTTTGTGCTTAATCTATTAAGCTTATGTCCATGACATCTTATTTACATACTTTTCATTAATTTGGTGGTAGATTCCTTAGACCTTATTATCCTTACCCATACCTCAAGAGGGTGAGGAGAAGAGAAAACCCTAATCCTTAAGGTCCTTAATAGAATTTTGTGATGAGAAGGGACGAATAAGATGAGAAAGTCCTAAAGGTATCTTATTTCGATTCATACCCTAAGACTTTGTCCAGGCAGTCACACGGATCTGGGAGTCCTCGTATTCTGACTAGCAGTGCGGAGGAAAATATTGCCAGCCCCCGGTCGTGATTCTTTTCTAGACACGTCCATCTTTTGGATAATCCACTAATAACTCCCTTGGGTTCTATGGAGTTTGTAAAATTTAATAATTATTAACAATTAAGTGGAGAACCTTGGCTCTGATACCAAATGTAATGATCCCACCTTCCAGTAACCCCCATTTAAGGGAGACAAAAAGGTCGGTGTCGTTAAACAATTTTCCAGATCAAGGTTCAGCAATTAATTGGAAACAATTATTAAATTCTACTAGATTATACTGAAAAGCTGTAATAAATAAACTTTTGCATACCTTTGAAAATTTTTGATTTCTAAACTTCCATCAAGGAATGGGGCTAACTAACTAATCCTCCTTGAACTTTAACTCGTGTATTTCACAATATATCAATTTACTATTTGTCCTCTTTGTTTTGTACCTAAAACGCCGACAAACAAAACGTCGTTCAACCGAAGCTGGTATGCGGGGGATTCACTAATCATGCAATTATCCATAATAATGTATTGCAATCAATTATCATTTAACAAATGATTTTACATTTTAAGTATAACTACATGATCCATGTGTACCCTATCCCCTGCGCTATCCCTGCAGTGGACCTGGATACTACCTCCCTTATGGTAGATTCTCATTATACCCCTCATGACTTCACCTAGTAGGTGAATCAATTTCTAGGGCTGAGTCACATGGCACTACCCGTAGGTAGCCCACTCCTTAATTCATGGTATGCTAAGAGTCTCATGGCACTACACATGTGTAGCCCAGTTTCTAACTCATGATACCCTAGACCTTGCTCTAGGTTATCCTTAGCCTTTGCATAACCATAGGGGTAGGTTCGGATCTTGCTAGTTATACATGTATACTCATAGTGATAGTCATAGTCACTCTATAGTTGCATGAATTAAAACATCCAATGGTTATTTCAAGCAATGAGGGAAACGTCGATAAAATCCTCAGAAAACTAATCGGAATAATCATAAGCGTAACCACATACCTGATTTGATGATTCCACAAGCATTAAGAAAACCCAACCAAGAATGAAATCCAAGAAAGCAATTCAATCATCACATAATTCCTGAAAAGAATATATACTCTATTTATTACACACTTTATCAAGAATCTACTTTATCGACTTGGATTCACTTTCTAGAGTTTTTGTATCCATTTTAAGGTTTCATTTTGCAATTAGGGTTTCCCTTCCTCTTTTACCATATTAAACCTTAAATTTATGCCATTACTCATAAACCCGAATTATCTCATCTATTCTTCAATATTAAGGTTATGTTAACAACATATAACTCTATTTCCATATTAAAAGCACATTAATCATTAATTAATTTCATCAAGCTTCTTTTCGTTAAAGCTACTATTTTTATCCTTTTAATCTATGACAAGATCATTATATGCATATATCATTAATTCAAAGTTCATTAGGGTCTAATTAACATATGAACTCGTTTTACCATCAATCTACCTTTTATTCATGAGAAAACCTTAATCACTACACATAGGGTATTTATCCATAGTTAAGGAATTTTATGTACAAATAACTTAGGACCATCATTTTACAACATATTTTCATATTTTCAAAACATATACGATCTTATCCTCTTTTACCCAATGTTTAGGGTTTATAAATACTTAATCATTCTCATATGGGGTAAAAACCCTAAATCATGCAAATATCATCTAGATCAGGTTCAAATCTGACATTATCATTCAACATGTTATTAATACTTCAATTAACCCATTAAGCATACTAGATTCAACCTTTAATCACAAATAGTGTTTTTAACTTAACTTTAATGCACTTTTCATTAACTTATAGTTCTTTTGCAATTAGGAATGGAAACAATCTTTAATATCATTTTTTTGGATTCCTCTCGTTCTTCTGAGCAAAATTCATATATTACTTGTCCTAATCGGAGTTACCAATCATTAGATATGATTTTTGCAAGTAAATTACCTTTCGGCCAATCAGAGATTGCCACGTCGCCAAGTTCCCATGTATGCAGCTTGCTTTGAAAACATAACAAAATTCCACTTATACCCTCATGCGGTTCCTCGGTTCTTCTCAAGACTGAAGGGTAAAATCATCCAAAACACCCCCTCGTCTTCAACCTTGCGCGGCTACTATTGCTGCCGCTCTAGCTGCGCACCGAGCAACTTCTCCTCCTCTTCCTGAGCTCGATGGCCGCCGCCGAACCTTCTCCTAGCTCCGCCACACTCCACCGCCCTTGGGGCACCACCTATCTCACGTTCTTGGTGGTTGGTTTGAGAGGGCAAGCGTGCGACCTGCTGCCATGTCATCGACCTCCTGCAGGCGCTGCATGGTGATCGGGGGCCTGGTGGTGATAGCCGATCATCCCAAGTTGTCGTGGGTACTTTGCGAATCTGACGAGACTCCATTACAACTCCTCGTCGCCCTTGAAACATCACTATCTTCTTGGGTTAGGATTTTGAACGTAAGGAATCATGAAGAAGATAAGGAAGAGAGTGGGAGTCGTGGGATCTCTCTGGAACTCAACCCTGGGCTTTACCCCTTATATAGGGAGGGTAAAGAAGCCCCATGATGGCTTGCTCACGAAGAAACACAATCCTAAAAGGAATTTGATTTCATCATTACTAAGGAAGTTCCTCTTTTGCTCTCTCCTAACCTCTCTCTTTTTTTTATACCTTATTTCTTGAATAATTTGGAATATGAAAATCCTTACTCTCTTTATTCTTGCCTTTTGATTCATTGGCACGAATTTCTATTTTTAATAGAAATTACTTCCTTTTTATCAATATCACCAAAATTCATTAATAATGTATCATATTATCTTTTATTTTGCAAATTTTGGTATTTTCTCTTTCTTTCCTCTTTATTTGGACTCCTTGGTTCCCAAGACACTCCATTATTTCGAAATTCTTTTGATTGGATACTTATTATCCTTCTAGATGCATCTTTACACATTATTTCACATTATCTTGTTTATTTCTCATTAAAATAACTCTTTTTGAGGTTTTCCTTTTATTTCTCTTTTATTTTCGTCATTGGCATTCCTTTTAATATTAGCAACCTCATGGATACGAAATTTCACCAAGAAATCTCATTTATGCCTCTTTCCACTCATTTTCCACATTTTATCATTATTTTCAATTTCTTTCTTAATAAAGAAATACTTAATTAAACTTTTCTTTTCTTATTGTCTTCTCTATGCAACTTTGGACTCCTTGGAACCCAAGGAACCCAAGAGGCACGAAATCCATCCTTGGATTACATCATTTTGCCTTCTAGAGGTTTCTATTTCATTCTTTTCTCAAATATTCAATTATTCATTTACTAATGGAATTTTCTTGTTATTTGGGCCCAATAAGCAATAAAGCCCACTATACAATCATCAAGGCTATGGTAAACTAAATCCATTTATCCCAAACAAATTATATCATTATTTGTTCAATTATTTTTAATATGAGAAATTACATTTCTCACCAATTGAACCCAAAAGTTGGGGTTGTAACAACTTCTCTTTACAAATTATCGAGAGTATCAGGGTCAATAACTTTGCTGCATAGACTGTTGAAAAAGAAACAAAGTCTGGTGATTGCAAACCTTACATGCTTCAGCAATATAGATCAAATTGCCACAGGCAATATTTGTTGCATTAGTGTGACAATCATGAGATTTAAGACCTATCAACTTCAGATCTATCATTGATACCAATCTATGGATGTTGGATGAGTAACCCTGTGGCACCTTAACATTTACCAAACATTCACAAAAAGCTTTCTTCTCCTTTCTAGACAATGTGTAACAAGCGGGAGGTAAGTATGTTCTCTGATTTCCCATTTCACATAATTCTGTTAATTCTGACCTTATTCCCATTTCACGTAGGTCCAGTCTGGATTTTAACCCATCTTTAGTCTTACCTGGTATATTCAACAAAGTACCAATGACACTATCACAGACATTTTTCTCAACGTGAATGACATCGATACAATGCCTGACTGTCAAAGAACTCCAATAAGGATGATCCCAAAACATTGACTTCTTCTTGAATAAAGATTTGTCACTCCGTGTGGCCATACATTGTGATCTCTTACCAAATTCATTGACAAAGTCTTTTACTCTTTCATAAACAACCTCCCCTGGTATAGGTTTAGGTGCACTCCATTCCTCATTCAATCCATTGAATGCTTTGCGCTTCCTACGATACAGATGGAATTTTGTAAGAAACCTTCAATGACCGAGATATATAGTCTTACCGCCATGTTTTAGTCTTGTTGAATCAGTGTTTTCTTCACATGTAGGACACACTTTAGCTCCTTTGACACTATATCCAGACAAATTCCCATATGTTTCAAAGTCATTAATAGTGCAAAACAACATAGCATGAAAATGAAATGTCTCTCTTCGTGAAGCATCATAGGTCATCACACCTTCACCCCAGAGTTTCTTTAAGTCATCAATCATAGGTTCAAGATAAACATCGATATCATTTTCAGGTTGTTTAGGGCCCGATATCAACAACGACAACATTACATACTTATTTTTCATACACAACCAGGGAGGAAGATTGTATATAACAAGCATGACTCGCCAAGTGCTATGTTGGCTGCTCAATATCCCGTATGGATTCATCCCATCTGTACAAAGCCCAAGTCTTAGATTTCTGACTTCTTCACCAAATTCAGGGTACAATAGATCAATCTTCTTCCACTTTGGGGAATCAGACGCATGTCGTAGGATCCCATCATTATTTTTCTTAACATCTGCAAGCCACCTCAAATTCTTCGCATCTATCGGATTGGAAAACAAGCATTGAAACCGTAATATTATAGGTAGATACCACATCACCTTGGCAGGAGAACCCGTTTTGGACTCCCCCAAAATTGTTAATTTATACCGTGACGCCCCACATTTTGAACAATCTTTCAAATCCACATAGTCCTTTTGAAATAATACACAATCATTCAGGCATGCGTGTATCTTCTTGGCATCCATTCCCATTGGGAACAATAGTTTCTTTACCTGGTATGTTGAGATTGGCATCCCGTTTCCTTCAGGAAGCATTTCTTTCAACAAAGACAACATTGACGTGAAGCTTTTGTCACTCCATCTATTGTTAGCTTTTAGCTTATATAATCTCAACACAGCACTAAGCTTTGTAAACTTAGTACAACCTATGTATAATGATATCTCAGCATCATGCACAATGTTTCCAAAAATGGGAGGTGGATCGGTGTGCTCTACCCCACAACTATCCAGTATCGCATCAACGATGTCTACTGGAACTGGTTCACTCACATCTATGTCATCGGAGGCAATTTATTCTTCCACACAAGCACTACTATCGACATCCACTAGTTTCGGGTTTGAAATCTCTCCATGCCATTGACATTCTGTATAGCCTTGTATAATCCCGTTGCACATGACATGACTTTTGATTTCGTCACCAGTGCTGACTTTCAAGTTGTTACCGCAATGCCTACATGGACAATAGAACCTATCTCCAGGTTGTTTCCTATGTTCCTCGGCAAATCTAATAAACTGGTCAAGACCAAATATAAACTCTGGGGTGCAGCGATTGCGAATGGACATCCATGATCTATCCATTCTATGATCAAAGAGAAAACAAGTATATATTACAACAAGATTAGGGTCTAGGGTTAACAGATTAGAGTTTATGCATGGTTAAAAATGTTGGCCAACAAATACATGTGTTGTCATTCTTATATATATTAAATGTGTACCACCTATCCCATTCTTAAACACCCAATCTCACTAGTAAGTGTATAATGTGTATTGGGTTTTCAAGAAAATTTCGGCAGCATTTCCCCATTGTTCTCCAAGTACATATGTACTTAGAGAACAAACAGGGAAATGCTATTGAAATTTTATTGAAAACCCAATACACATTATACACTTACATCCTAAGTGAGATTAGTTGTTCAAGAACAGTCCCAAACAGGGGACTATCCAAGATTTACTCCTAATGAGTAAATCTTGGACGGGTTTCTAGGCCAACAAATACATGTATGTTGTCATCTTATACCTACAAACCTAATTTCATCATTCATATCCTAAGTTTTGTGTAAAATCATTAATCATGTTTGTTAGTAAATACTAAATAATAAATAAACCTTGATTCCATATATCAAAGATTTGAATCAGGGGTCAATCTTGAAGTTTTAACTGGAGCTTCATATATCAACATACATACTAGGTCATATTTCAAGTCAAGATTTAGGCATTTAATAACCTTATGGCACATACATGATTCACAAGGTATTGGGGTGCACAAAGAATAATATATGTTATTGATTTAGGAGTTCACATTATCATTTAGAAGATCCACACGTGAGTTAATTTTGACATTCAACATCAATGTATATTTAACACGTATGTTTTAGGGTTCAAAGCACATAATCAAATCAAATTACGATGCCAGAATGGACAAGTTTGAATCTTATAAAAACATGCATCAAAATTTATTGAATTAGGTCAAGCATGACAATTAGACAAGTTAACAAAGTACATTATTACTAATCAATAGATAAATGAATAAAAACCAGTAGATAATAAATACAAATCAATAGATAAGTAAATACAAATGAGTAGATACAAATCAGTAGATAAGTAAATACTAATCAGTTGATGGAAATAAGTAAAATAAAGATATGTAACCTAAACAGCTCCTCCGGCGACCTCAGGCTCGGGCTCTGACGGTGTGAGGAATAGGGGCAGAGGCTTGATCGGACAGTGGTGGCTTGACCATGGCCGTTTTGGCAGGATGGAGCAGTGTAGGAGCATGACCGGTAGAAAAGGGCACCAAAAGCAGGAGCAGGATGGCACCGGGAGTAGGAGTAGGAGCAGCGACGGTAGCATGCGGCGGTGGTAGAAAGCGGCGACGGAGCACACAGAAGCAGGCGACGGCGGCAGGAGCACAACAAGCAAGAGACGATGACGGCGGTAGGAGAATAAAAAATCGATAGCCCTATGTTCTCGGCAATGAAACAGAGAGACAGGAGAGTCTGGCTTGAGCGGGTTGTGTTAAGTTAACAATAGGATTCAATTATTTAAAAAACCGACACCTAAATTGAATAAGCATCAATTGCTACTAAAAATCGACGTTCAATTGGACAAACTTTACCCTAAAATTTTTGGCAGGAACCATTATCAGCGTCGGTTACACCAAGAAAACCGACACCCATATTGGAACTTTGCGTGCAATATTTGGCTATATGTGACACTTTGGGGGCAATTTTTTTCTCTTGCAAAATTGGATTTCGCGGGCTATTTTAGGCGTCTGTTTCTTTTCTTCAATCGACGCTGAATTAAAAGTGATACCCGTGTCTGGCTGGTCTTCAAACATAGATGTTGGATTTCTTAAATCGCCGACGTTGAAGGTGTACAACGTCAATTTCTGTAAATAACCGACACCTCTAAAAGCGACGTTGATCGTTGTTTCTGTAGTAGTGCAAGAACATCTTCTAAGGTTTATAGACTCCGTCTCTTCAAATATTCTCTTGTCAATAGAACCATGAGTTGGTATAACTCCTTGCAATGCGAACCCATCACTACTTGGAAACAACTTCAAAATGTTTTCCTAGCGAAATTCTGTCCTCCTTCCCTCACCTATAAAATTAAGGGCCGCATAACACAATTTGTTTAGGTCCCTGGAGAAACCCTTACAAAAGCATGGGAAAGATACAATGAGCTTCTACACAAGTGTCCACACCATGGCATACCTAAGAATTACCTCATTGAAATCTTCTATAGGGGTGTGGATGATGATATTAAGAAGTTTTTAGACTCCTCATATGGAGGAAACTTCATGTGTCAAAGTTATGATAGTGCATGGAAGGTTGTCACCCTTAGAGCTGAAAATCAAGCCAACTGGGATAGACCCATAGGGAAAGGAGTGCTGAAGGTAGATATGGAAGAAGCTACTCCTGAGTACAAGTCCACCACCGAATCTCTAAAGATGCTAGTTGCTAAGCAAGATAATCTTGAATCATCTTTTAACACTTATGAAAGGAGGCGCTCATCCCCTCGACAAGAAGAACAAGTCAAGTCAGCTTCATTATTCTGTGAAGCATGCAAAGACACTGATTATTCTATGCTAGCCTATAACATTCTCTATGATGTTGTTCTAGGCAAAGCTTGTACCCAAGGAGGTGATGGTCAGATGGAAAATATAAATGTTGTCCACACTATCCCTGGTCAAGGATATTATAATCTAAACTAGAACAGGAACCATCCAGGTTTTCAATATGGAAATTCTTTGGGAGCAAAAAACTCACAACAACTCAATTCAGATAATCAACAACGAGGCCCATCGGGATACCAGTATAACCAACAACAAAATTTCAAGAATCAAGGGAACTTTAGAGGTAACTTCTAGAATAGAAACTACAACCAATATCAAAATAACTCTTAGTTCTAGAATCCAAACCAAGTCCCTTATCAACATCAACAACATGGGCCACAAGCCGATCTCATCTCTTTTGATGACAAATTGTCAATCATTGAGAAGATGCTTCAGTCACAATAGACTATGATAGAAAATTAGCAAGCCCATCATAAGGCTATTGAATCCCAACTAGCTCAACTTTTAGCTAGCCTCAAGCCGCCTGCTGGAGCTTTTGTTGGCCAACCAGAGAACAATCCTAAGAATCTAGAGCAGCTAAAAGCTGTCACCACCCAATCAGGAAAAGACTATTCTGAACCTCCTGTCATGACAGTTGTGGTAGTTACAGACGATGATGAATTTGTGATTTCCCAAGACTCTACAGTACCTGAATCTCAACCGAAAGAACCACCAACCACTGACAAGATAGACAAAGCAAGTTATGAAGAACCTATTATTGTAGAAGTGAAGGACACACCTGAGCAAGCTGTGCTAGTGTACAAGCCTCTTCCTCCCTTCCCATCTTGACTAAAGCAGACAAAGCTTGACACATGTTTCAACAAGTTCAAGGAAGCAATGAAGAAGCTTCATGTTGATATACCCTTTCTCGATGCACTGGCTGAGATACCAGCCTGGACAAAGTACTTAAGGTCCCTCCTCACAAGGAAATATATAACTGAAGAATATGAGACAGTCAAGTTAGCAACAACTACTTCCGATATTATTCATGGCAAGATGCCCAAGAAGCAAAAAGACCCAGGTTCCTTTGGGATATAATGCCATATCAGTGACTCTTCATGTAAGAAGGGACTGGTCGAACTTGGTGCTAGCATCTCTATCATGCTACTTACCCTTTGCAAGAGGCTAGGGTTTTCAAAACTTCTCCCAACTGGCATGACCATACAACTTGTAGACAATTCTATGACCTTTCCCTTGGGAATCATTGAGGATGTCCCAGTCAAGGTAGGCAAAGACTCTTACGTCCCATGTGATTTTGTCATCATGTACATAAAAGATGACTCTAGATATCCTCTTATCTTTGGCCGTCCATTCCTCGCCACTTCAAGGCCCCTGATTGATTTCAAAGCAGGAACCTTGCTCCTCAGACTAGGTAAAGAAATACTCGAGTTCAAAGTTTTTGAAAGTATGCGAAGACCAAGCATGCAAGAAGAAGTCTATTTGATTGATTGCATAGAGAAAATGTCACTCCTCACACAAGAGGATAATTGACAAGACGATCCCTTAGAAGTGGCTCTAACAAACCTGATTGCTAATGACTTTTTTGATGAACAAGTAAAAAATTATGTTCTCCTACTCAACAATGTAGAAGAAGATCCTGAAGCTAAATTTGAGGAACTCAAGGCTATGAATGTAACTGAAGAGCCATGCGAGAAGCCATAGGCCTGTGAAATGAAGCCCCTACCTGAGGGATTGAAGTACATGTTTTTGGATGATCTCAAGGTTTGTCCAATTATCATACATTCTGATCTAACGTCCAAACAAGAAGATAAAATTCTGACAGAATTAAGGGAAACAAGAAAAGATATCAGATATAAGATGAGTGATCTCTCCGGGGTCAGTCAAGCGCTTTGCATGCACAAAATCCCAATGATGGAGGACCACAAGCCGACTAATGAACATCAATGGAAGCTTTATCCAAATATGAAAGAAGTAGTCCACCTTGAAGTCATCAAACTGCTCACTACAAGAATCATCTATCCTATATTTGACTTTCCATGGACAAGTCTCGTACATGTTATCCCAAATAAAGGTGGCACTATTGTGATATAGAATGAAAATAACAAACTCATCCCCACTCGAATGGTCATTGGATGGAGGATGTGTATTGATTACAAGAAATTAAACAAGGCAACACGCAAAGATCATTTCCCGATGCCTTTTCTTGACCAAGTTTTGGAGCGACTGCCTCACCATGAATATTTTTGCTATCTCAATGGTTACTCTAGGTTCTATCAAATTCCTATACATCCAGATGACCCATAGAAGACAACTTTCACTTTCCCCTTTGGAACATATGCCTTTAGAAGGATGCCGTTCGATCTTTGCAATACGCCTGCAACCTTCCAACGTTGCATGGCAGCCATATTCACTGGTCTAACTGAAACTATTATGGAAGTTTTTATGGATGATTTTTCTGTCTATCGGGATTCATATGACTCATGCATGAAGCACCTTTCCCTGGTCCTCAAATGACATGAAGAAGCACATCTAGTGCTTAATTGGGAGAAATGTCACTTTATGGTGAAAGAAGGCATTGTCCTCGGCCATAGGGTCAGTAGTTGAGGAATTGAAGTAGACAAAGCAAAGATCAAAGTGATTTATAGACTCAATATTCCAACCAATGTAAGAGAGGTCTGCACATTTCTTGGTCATGCATGATTTTATAGAAGGTTCATAAAGGATTTATCTAAGATAACCAAACCTATGACAAATTTATTACTAAAGGATGTTGACTTCCACATTGATGAAGAATGCATCAAGAGTTTCAACAATCTTAAGGATGCCCTTACAAAAACTCCTATCATTAGAGCCCCATATTGGGAGCACCCTTTTGAAATCATGTGTGATGCAAGTGAATATGCAGTTGGTGTATTTTTGGGCCATTATATAGAAAAGAAACATCATGTCATCTACTATGCATCTAAGACCCTTGACGAAGCTCTGAGGAAATATGCAACTACTAAAAAGGAACTTTTAGCAGTTCTGTATGCATTTGACAAGTTCAGATCCTACCTTATCAGTTCTAAAGTAATTGTCTACATTGATCATGCTGTGATTCGTTACCTCCTAACAAAGAAGGATGCAAAACCCAGGTTTATCAGATGGATCCTCCTCTTACAAGAATTTGATCTTGAGATAAGAGATAAGAAAGGAATAGAGAATGTTGTGGCAGACCACTTGAGTCGTATCTACACATTGGATACTAAAAGATCCCAATTAATGACTCTCTACCAGATGACCAGCTCATGAAAGTCTCAAAAGCTACTCCGTGGTACTCAGATTATGTGAACTACCTTGCAGCCGATGCCATCCACCCTGAATGCCCCGACAATGCACTGACAAAATTCATGCACGATGTAAGGAAATATCACTAGGATGAGTCGTACCTTTTCAAGATCTGTGTTGATGGTCTCTACAGGCGATGTATTGCCGAGGAAGAAGCTCAACTTATTCTAGAGCAATGTCACTCAGGCCCTGTTGGAGGCCATATGAGTTCTAAGAAAACTACTTTGAAGGTTTTGCAATGTGGCTTCCTTTGGCCAACCATATCCAAGGGTGCCTACAACTTTGTTTTATCATGTGACAAATGCTAGAGGGTGGGTAACATAACAAAAATAGATGAGATGTCCCTCAAGATTTGGCAAGAAATCGAGATTTTTGACATTTAGGGAGTGGACTACATGAGCCCATTCCCATCCTCACATGGATTTTTCTACATTCTGGTTGCAGTGGATTACGTCTCTGAATAGGTGGAGGCCATACCAACCATCATCAACGATTTCAAACTTGTCATCAAAATGTTCAAGAATATTATATTTCCCCATTTTGGAGTCCCACACGCTGTGACATCTGATGGAGGTTCTCATTTTCTGGAGAGAAGCTTCGAAGCATTGTTGAGAAAATATGGTGTAACACACAAGATAGATTCCCCCTACCATCCAAAAATGAGCGGACAGGTAGAGGTTTCAAACTGCCAACTCAAAGCTATCTTGGAAAATATAGTAGGCCTCAACTGAAAGGATTGTTCAGTAAAAATCAATGACGCCTTGTGGGCATACCGAACTACTTTTAAGACTCCTCTTGGGACAACACCATTTAGGTTAATCTATGGAAAGTCATGTCACCTGCCCATAGAAATCGAATACAAAGCTTGGTGGGCAATCAAACAACTGAATTTCAACGTGAAGAAAGTTGGCCAAGCTAGGATTATGCAACTTCAGGAGCTAGAAGAACTCCGGATGACAGCTTATGAGAATGCAAGAATCTACAAAGAACACACTAAGTTATGGCATGATGGTCATTTGAAAAGGAAGGACATACAAGTGGGAGACCAAGTTCTACTATTTAACTCAAGACTGAGATTGTTCCCAAGGAAAATCTGTTCTCGCAGGTCTAGACCATACATTGTCAAGAGTATCTACCCACATGGTGCTTTTGTTTAATGGAGTGAAAAGTCAGATGATTTTGTGCCAAATGGCCAACGCTTGAAGAGATTTTTCACCATACCTGATACTAACATTGAAGAATCACTGAATATTTCCAAACCAACACATCTACCAAAAAATTAAGGGAGTCATGTGCAGCCAAAGACATAAAACAAAGGCACTTATCAGGAGGCAGTCTGATCCTTAACTCAGCTTTTACATTTCAATTTTGAATTAGAAAATTTTGCACCCAATAAATATTGCATCACAAGATGCAATATTAAGTTCTGATAGTTTTCATTTTTTGAGATTTCAGATGGAGGACATGTTGCTGAGAGGAACACAACCACATATGGTGGTCCAACTGGCATGATTTTCCCCCTCCATCTCAGATTTAGAGTTTGCTTAGGACGAGCAAATTTCTAAGTTTACGATGGAGGGTGGGTGGTATGTACTTTACATTCCACCTACACCCATTTATTTCAGACTTAAGATTCCATCGTTGCAATTTTCATCAAAAATTTGAAGTTTTCAAAGTAGTCTTGTATAGAAACTTGATGAAGTTTTGACGCTTCTTTTTCAATTAAAGCATTTACCTAGCTGGCTAATTTCTTTGTCTATGCAGTTTTGAATCATTATACCCTCCTTATTCAAGGCAACGCTTCAAAAAGGACAATTTCTAAAACTAACCAATGGTTAGAAATCACCATATAAAGCTTATGAATCGTAACATCATGATCTGTTAGTTAAAATGGCAAGTATCTATCAAACTGAGAGGGATCAAACACATCATGCTTCCTAACTAATTGGTGGAACAATAGCATGGAATCTCCACTGGATCCCCATCAAGTCATAATTTGAGGAGAGTAAGATAAAGAGAACAACTTAGTGCACTGAATTGTAAATCAAGTTGTATTATGATCTAAACTCTCTTCTACACTTCTTTGACCATCTTCTTACCCCTCCATCCATCCAAAAGAAACAAAAAGCCATACAAAATAGTGCCAAACCCTATGTTTGGGGTGGCACACCATCCCTCTATTTATTCACTACTTCCATACCCCTCTCTATGAAAAAGGGGCGTATCACCAAAATGAAAAATAAAAGATGCCAATGAGCACACAAAAAAATTTCAATCTCGAATCGAATGGAGGAGAGATTCACACAAAAAAATGCAATCTATGTAATTGCAACCATATAATCAAATCTCAAGCCAAATAGAGGAGAGATTCACTACTTCCTTCCATACCCCCCCCCCCCCTTCACTCCCTTTTCCACATACTAGCACAATCAATGCCTCAATTTAGCCACTCTTTTATAAAACACCAGTGTTAGATCAGATGCACATTTGTTGTTCTATGGGTTTCTCTGGACTCTTATAGAACTCTTAGACATGCTAGATGTTGGAGAAAGCGGGGAGGAAGTTCTTTTGAGAAACAAACTCAAGAAAAAAGATTAAGATGTGTTCTGTGATCTTAGGAGGTTAAGATGCTAAGCCATACAAAGAAAAAAAGAAACAATCATGATGTGTAGATGAGGCAATCACATGAGTTGAAAGTATTCTTTTGGAGACTATTTCAAGATTTTGTGTTACTTGAGGAAGAGAAACATTGAAGTTCAGGGTGTTTTGATGAATGCATATTCATTTAAGTTTTAGTCGCTATTTTGGCCCAATTTTGTATTGAATACTAATATTCTCCCCTTGAATATGCTCATATACAATTTTCCTCAATTCCATATCATTATTTAGAGCTAAGATCAAATCTATTCATCTCCATTGTAGGATTGAACATCACGTGATATGTGCCAGTGTAGGAGGTGTAGGGGGGCGGTGGTTAGCAATAGCCCCCCCGGGGGTGGTTTTGTTTCATGATGACCGCGACCGCGGTCTCAAAGAAGGACTGCGACCGTGATCCCAAAGGAGACATCACGACTATAGAAGATCGCCACTGACCACAAGTTAAAGTGCACCGCGATTGAGGTCTACACATGCTCGACTACAACCTCAATGCTAGATGATGCCTACACCTCGACTTGCATGGAGATTGCAACCTGAAGAGAACTCCTACTGCGATCAATGCTAACCGCGACCGCGATCAATGCTAGCTGCGACCTCGATCAATGTTAGATTGCGACCATGATCTTTCCCCTCCACAATCTGACTTCGACCATGATCGGTACCACACCGCGAGCGTGTCACACCAATAGAACTGCAAAACACCACTACGACCGCGACCAAGCAAAGGTGGGCCACGAGTGCGGTATACAACCTCGACTGCGGCTAGCACCTCGACCGCGGAGTTATGTCGGCGGAGTGTGCCTATAAATAGGCCACCCACCCATCTTGTCAAAGCATCTCTTCTACAATGTTGGTAGGTGGCCGCTCTGTGCCCAACCCTCAGGAAGACGATCTCCGCCACCAAGTACTACCTCTATGGAGTTCTTACCTATCCTCCATCTTCACTCTATCTAGATCTATCTTGTATCCACAAGAGTGGTGGGACTTCAGATCTGTAGATCTACTTTGCCGTCAGCCACCTACCACTTTTTCTCCAGCAAGCAAGTGCATGAGTAGAGAAGGAAGAAGGAGAGAGAAGATCTACCTTGCCTGCCTTGGTGTTCTCTCCCTCCTCATTCTAGATCTGCCCCGACATCGTGTAGAAGACCATTTCTCCATCGAGATCCTGCCACCTTCTTCACCATGACCATGGTGAAATCTTCCCTCTCTCTTGTTTCCATCATGAGGAGTGAGTAGTCCTCTTTGCTGGGGTGCAGGGACTAGCCCGAGTACCCATTCTTACATGTTCATCTTAAAACATTTCAAGGCTTGTATATAACTTTTCATCTCATGTTAATCGTTTGATGCGTACTTGTAGACTAATCACCTGCCTTGCATGATCTATTATAACCCTTTGTTGTGAGAACTTCAATACTTAGGTTTATTAATATCATTTAACATGGTTGATGTATTGACGAGAACTTCTGAAAGATATCCTCAGAGTAGTAAGTGTGTGATCTATAGGTGACGAGACATCTGATACCTATAGGTGATGCTTACACAAATGTAACTTCCATACATAAGGTTTGCAACTCTATTTGGATAGTTATTTCTGGCCTGGATTTGTTTTAGATGTGTTTGTATGTGTAGTGGTGGTGAAATCCGGTTCCACCCCAATGATTCTCATAATTAATCTAGACTCTATTTTAATTCCCGCTCTTTTACTTTCCTTACAATTAGTTTAACTAAACTCAACCCAACTCTTTGTTCTAATATTAGTCTTAGTTGAGCTAGATTTGACTAGCAAAGATTCTTAAAAATGTTTTCCCTTGGGATTCGATCCTTAACTATACTGCAATAAGACCCGTCCACTTGTGGGTGGTATTATTTCATGAGGTTTTGGTAAAAACTCAGGGATTTCAGCCCTGGGTGAATTTGTTAGTGCAGTAAAACCCACGTCAGCTATCCTCCACTACACCTAGTGTCTCTACCTCTACTTCTACCTTGACCCGAGAACCCCCACCACCTAAGCCAACCTAACCTGCCTATGCCTCGTTTCATGTGTCAAATGAAACCCTTATGGTCTATATGATGCATCAATAAGCATACAACCTCCAAGACCAAGAGCACCTGCATCAGGACTTATGTTCAACCATGTCCAACATGATCATGTCCTGTGCACATCCCAACCCAACCTGCCAACCCTACCCAAGAGGTGATTATGTATCCTATGCATACAATTACTTTTACCCAACTCCTCCACCCGCACCTTCCTCTGCTACTACACCCTCTACTATTGGTGGACCTTCTCCTATGGTGTTGCTTCTACTTGCTAGCACTTTGGCCACACTGCTTGCTAGCTTTGGAAGTTCTGCTCCATCTTTCCCACAGGCCAATGAGCTCCATGATCTTGGTATGTCTTGGGATGAGCAAAATGCTCACTGGCCTAGTCATGGTTTTGGTTCCTCTACTAATGAAGAGATGTCAGACTAGGCTGAAGAGGAGGTTGTTGATGCTGACGAGGATACTAATGATGATGCGGATGATGATGCTGCATCTAACAATGATGATGGCTTTGATGGTTTTGTTGGTGACTCTAGTGATGAAGGTGATGTTGTTGCACCTTCAGACGAAGATGATGACTACGATCTTGATGCAGATGATGATGTTGTTGTTGATATAGATAGCTTAGATGTCTAGTTGTTCTTTGTTTTTAGTCTAGTTTGCTGATCATATATATCTTTCTAGGCTATTTTGTATTAGAAACATCTGGGCACATGATATGAGATGTACTATTTTATCATCTTAATTTTCATCATTTTGGCTTGTAGCTGTTTTATGAGAACTTGCTTTCTGGGTTGTAATCTTCATTCAGTGTACTCTTACTCTTTGATGTATTATATCTTATGAGTGTGTGCCATGTTTCACCATATTTTGATTATGACTTAGTTTGGTTGTTTCTCTCGTCTCTATTTGGTGTATGTTTTGAGATTGCATGTTTTGGATATATGCTTGGTTGTGCTTGGAGAAGATTTTTTTGTGCTCTTCTAACCCCTTCCATTTGGATAATGTCAAAAGGGGGAGAGAATTTCAATATGTTGATATATTGAAGCTCAACCATATTGTTTTATTACCTATGTGATCCTTTTCTTGTTCATTATATGCTTTATCATGCGACTTGCTAAAGGACCATATGGTATGTATGTTTTATATTATTTTGTGTAGATATACTAACTATGTAGGTTATAATAAGCATATATTGAGGGAGAGCAATTCACATTATTCAAATCTTGAATCCCCTTACAATTCACAAGGAAAAGGTACAATTTCAATATACTTTTCAATATGATTGAGAAATGGTTTGTCATTGTCATAAAGGGGGAGAATGTTGATTTGAGAGTTCTACATTGTCCATATTTTGATAATGACTTAACCATTCCATTCCTATGTATCTAATATGTTTATTCATGATTGATTTCAGGCTCTAGGTACATGAAAAGGATCAAATTACACATGTCCTAGCTTGTTCAAGTTCAAGTCAAATGCAACGCAAGTGTGCAAGTTAGGAAATCACTCCAAACGACCTTTGAAGAATTTTTTAATCACTTGTATTGATGATACGACTAGTAACTAAGATGAGAAAAATATAAGGGACACTTTATACCAATGTTTCATCACCCAAAAGTCAACTTAGAAAAGTTGTCACAGGCTGTCTATCGATCGAGTTGGAAACTGGACCGATCATATGATGGATTTTCTAAAGATGACCCATCGGTCGAGTTGTACACTCATAAAACTCAACCGACCAACTCACTGAACAAATCTAATTTTAGCTCATTGGTCGAGTCTCCTAGAACAAAATTGACCAATAGTTTGAAAATTGGCTTTGTCTTTTAGTTGATTGGTCAAGTTACCTTTATTGAAACTCGACCAAATATACTGTACAAAAAACATAGAAAAAGTGATTATAATTGTTGGTGAGTTGTTTAGGGTGAAAATAGATCCGTTGCATTGTGTACAATGGCTATATTTTGACCCTAAGTGATCCACAACTCATAGGAACACCCCCATCTATAAATAGGAGCCCTTGGAGTTCATTCCAAGTTTGCTCATTCATGCTATTCTAAGTCCTTTCTATAGTTGAGTGTGTTGCAACACCTTGAGCCCCCTTCTATCTGTAGTTTACATTTCATTTCATGATTGTGAGTGAGTTAGACATATTGTAAGAGAGCTACATCCTTGTGCATGTAAATCTCTCATCTTCTCCTACCTCCCTAGTTCTTTCCTCAAAGAAGAAAAGGTGAAGCAAGCTTCCTCGAGTGAAGGAGGAGTTGTAGTTGTTCCTCTTCAAGGCTGATGAAGAGGTGGTGATCTTCTCCTAGTAAAGGAGAAGGCAAAGGCTGAAGATCCAAGAAGAGTTGAAAAGTCCTTGAAGGTGGAAGACTTGTGCTTGAGTGGGTAAGACCTTGGAAGAAGGATGAAGACTGCAAAGTGGGTAAGTCCTTGGTAAGGTGGATTTCTCTTTGTGCTTTGATATATGGGTAAGTCCTTTGGTGGTATTGTGTTGTAACTCTTATTGGTGATAATATAGAGAAAAGCACTTGCAAAGTTCTAGAGGTTGACCTCTCTGGTTAGTGGATTGACTCTCTCCTAGTTTGGAGCGTGGAACCACTCTACGTCACCTTGTCAAGTGCCTGCTATCAATCTCTCTCACCCTTGCTATGCTTGTTAGTTAGGACCTCAAATTGCACTTAAGCTATTGGTTTTAAGTTGATATTATTTGAAGTTCTAATATATCTTGTGAGATATTATATAGCTCTATTCACCCCCCTCTAGAGACCTAGATCCAACAACTCCATTAACCATACACCATCCACAACATCATTGAACCATCTCTAGATGGAGACAGGAATGGGTAACCCTCCCCATTTCTCTCTAGCACGTCTGACTTGATTAAAATCACTCACCACAAGGTGTGGCAGTTCAGTTTGAGTAGTGTGCACTATAGTTTCCCAATGGCACCTACGATCCCTCTCTGAATTTGAGCCATACATCATAGAGACTACACAGTGGAATTCCTCGACATTGATGCAACTGACCATAATCAACTAGTCTCTCTCAAAGATCATTTTAAAAGTACCACACCAGGGGATTCCAACCAATGATGATCTTACCACCCGTAATCTTGTTGAGGTTTGAGCATAGGTTCCACCTGTTCAAAAAAAGGTCTTTAGTTCGCTCTCTGACTTCTCTTCGTATCCTAGTTTCCAAGTAGACAATTAGAGAAGCCATTCTCTCTTGAATGATGTACTTGAGAGTGCTCTACTTCCTTGGAAGGGACACACCTCTCATGTTCCACACCATTATGTCCATTTTTTATCCTTTTCAAGTCCCCCCCTCCTGGGGAAATTTCCTCCTCCTCCTCGTTCTCTCCCTCTTCTATGAGAGACTTTATTAGTTCTAATGTTTCTTATGGTAGTCACCCTTCTAGTGCTGCTAATCGAGATCTTCTCAAAGTCCTGGTCCTCTAAAAACTGAAAAGGATTCCCAAAAACTGTGTAGACCTCACCCTCTTTGTGATCCTGCCCCTTCTCTGGCACAATGTTGTTATCTAAAGCATCAGAGTCAGCCCTCATCACAACCTCTTCATTAGGATCAGTGTGTGTGTGTCCTCCATCACAACCTTTGTTCCCATATCAAGGTCAGGGATATCCTGCTCATTGGACTCCCGCACACTTGACACATTGGCCACATCAATTACAGTTGAAGACACACCCTGTCCTTCGCCATGACGTCCATGGCTCTTCTTCCATTCTTGTTTTTCCTAGCATGTCTTTGGCTCTTGGAGCACCCCCACATAACTGGTGGCTCGTTGAACTATTTTCTAGCACCTGGACATCCATGAGGCATATGCCCGAACACCTTGTAGGAAGGGCAGTGTTTGGGAAATGCATCACAAATAACCTAAATTTTAGGCTCAGTTCCATCAGACATCTCTATCATCACTACTGGAGAAGGTTCCATATCCTTTGAGATCTCAATGCAGAGATGTGATGCCCCAACGTGCTTACCATCCAACCAAAACTCAACAACCTTTGGTACTCCATGTGTGTATTCGATGATGGTTAGCAGCTACCTCGTCTAGTGTCTACCCAAGTTAGTAAGAGTGACCCACACGAGAGCAGTCGTAAGAGTAGCACGCCGGACATCTTCCTATGAAGTCCACTTCCTTATCAACACCAACTGGATGTCGAAGAACCATGGTCTGTGCTCCAACGAGACCTTCATGTCCTCCTTGTTCACAAAATGAGCAAAGAACATGTAGTCGTTGAGGTAGGACACTTGCAAATCACCACACAACTTCCATATCCAAAGCATCCACCCATAAACTTGTTGATATGGTGTTTCCTCCCTAGTATCTTGACTATGACAAAGCAGCAGTGGAATTCATCCAGCTCCTCCATGACTGGCGCAGTGAATCTCATCCATGGCCTCTGATATTTAGGCCTGAAGAAAGTGGCCTTTAGGTCTTTGGGCATATTCACTGGCCTACAATTGCATTGCACAACCATCAGCCTGGCGACAATATCAACCCAGGCTCTTCTAGTCATGATATACGCCCTTGGGTCAGACCAAGGCAGACACAATCAAGTTGCTTGGTCCGGTCTCAGGACCATCAATTGTTTACACTACTACAGAAAATGCTTTTTACAATGGGAGATAGACAACAGTTCTGATGATTGTGTTGTAGTTAGCATACTTATCACAACAAGCCCATTTTTGTGTTGTATATTGTATATTTTATACAACACAAGTCATTTACAACATGCCAAACCTGTTGTAGTATAGGACGATACTACAACAACTGCTAAAGTGTTGTAATAGGTTGTAGTATCACAACATATTCAAAACCGTTGTATAAGATGTTATTTACACAACATATTTTGACCCGTTGTAATAGTCACATGTTGTAATAGACCATCATTACACAACGCAGACTCACCCATTGTAGTATGTGTTAATTATACAACATGCCTTTACATGTTGTATTTGGTACATGTTGTAATAGAACACCATAATACAACATATTAAAACTCATTGTTATATCCCAACATGAGACAACCGACTCCAACATGTTGTTATATATTATAATTACACAACATGTTGTAACCTGTTGTAATATCCACACATAAAACATCATTGTAATAGACCTCCATTACACAACGTATTCTAAACCATTGTAATATAATATAATTACACAACATGATATCACCTATTGTAATAGCTACATATTGTAAAAGACCATAGTTAAACAACACATCATATTCACATAATTCTCTGAATTTTTCATATATTCGCGTATAATAAACAACACATCATATTCACATATTGTAATAGTCACACAATATGCTATAATTAATCCATTGTTATATGCCAAGATTATACAATAGACTCTGACTTGTTTTATATACCCGGAACCGAGCTAAACCCAATTTTTTTATTAGAGAATTTTATCATGAACATGTAATCAAATAATTAATTATTTTTTCATATAAAATTATTGTCAAATATGGGTCCAAGTTCTTTTTGGGATTTAATTTTTTTAATATGGGTTGGTTTCAGTTTGAGAGGTCGATTGAACAAAATTTAATTTTGTGTGGTCATGTGGGAATGACAATTTTTTCACTCTGGGTAGATGTTTTGACTCGGAACTGACCACCCAATATTTTATCACACGAAATATAATAATCAACATCTAATCAGAGATTTCTTTTTATATTCATTATCAAATCTGGCTCAGAGTTTTCTTTCGAATCTAATGTTTTCAATCTGGGTCGTTCTCAATTGAGACACCATTAGAACAATTAAAATCTAGTTTTGTATTTGGGTCCGATACTGACAATTGAACTCTCTAACTAGGCCATGTTTTGTCCCGAAATTGACTGACTCAAAACCACTTTTTAACACCCTGTGTGATATTATAATAGAGTAACTAATCAACCTCTATATTTACATGTTATACATATGTGTCTACTATTTTACATACAAAATAGCCTTTGAAATATTTTGCTAAAAAATTCAATTTTAGATTGGGTCCGAGATTGGATGGGCCGGTTCATTTTTTTACCCAGAACTAACAATTATTTAACACCCTTATGTGATATTATTGCATAATAATTATTAACCTACATGAATCATATACATTGCATATATATATATATATTTATATATGCAATGTATATGATTCATGTAGGTTAATAATTATTATGCAATAATATCACATAAGGGTGTTAAATAATTGTTAGTTCTAGGTAAAAAATGAACTGGCCTAGTCAATCTCAGACCCAATCTAAAATTGAATTTTAGATTGGGACCCAGGTTCGACCCTCGGCGAAAATCCCCGGGGTGCAGTTAAGGCCCCACGTTATTGAGCACACCGCGGTGCCCCCATGTACGCGGCTGGTTCCGGGGTTTACCTTGTCTGCGGGGGTCACAAAAGTGGCGCTCGTGCGAGAGGGGTTCCTCGTCATAAAAAAAAAATATGATACACATGTATAGATGAGAGGTTAATAATTATACATTGATTAGTAGTTTTGGGGGAAAAAAATGCCCCGTGCTTCCTCTTTTCCTCCGCGTGACTGGTTTCCCCCAAAAGATATGTTTCACCGCCACACAAACTGCCCCCCCGTCTCACAACGCTACAGCAGTTTCACGGGCGTACGACGACCGACAACGTGCGAGAGGAGTTTACCGTCCCAGAGCGTCGCAGCTGACGACGGACGGACGACGACCCCACGGAAAGCGTTGCTGCCCTCTGCCCTTCTCCATACGGACGACGACCCCCCCCCCCCACTTCTCTGGAAAGCGCCGCTTCCCCACGGACAAAAGACGGACGAACGATGACCCCGCTGCTTTGAGCTCCCTTCAATCCAAGGAAACCTCTGTAGGGAAAGGACTCATAGCCCTGCTCAGTTTGCAACTAGGCTCCACTGTGGTAGCTCCATCTCATCAGTCTGGCATCAGCTGTAATAAATACCTCCTCCTTCAAACAGACCTTGTCCTAGAGGTGCGTTGTTTCTATGTAAGTGCGCAGGCACGCAAACGCCCAATATTTTTGACCACCGTAATACCGTCCTAGGCCACAGGCCACCGACACGCATCTCTCTCCAATACTGCCGTTTTCTGCTTGTCTGTTGGCCTGTAATATGCTCCTTGCTAATGGCGTCCCATGCAGACTGGGTACTGGTATTTGCCTCTCATCACAGATTCTCTCGTGATTGTGTCGTCAGAAGAATGCAAATCCCCACAGTCTCAAAGTGAGTTCACATGAATCCGTACTCGATACATACTGTTGCCAGCTGCTGCATACATTATTATCACTAACTATCTTGGTTCCCCACCTAACTCCAGCCATGTGCCTCTCCATCCCTCGCTCATCTGCCTCAAATCAGATTCCCGATCGACTTTTAGTACCACCTTCCATGTGCGTTACTCTATTATTATAACGTGTAACTCGTCGTTGTTCAATCTTAATCCAATGGGTAGCACCCAGATTATATCCATGCTTCCCTAAATAACAGCTTTTCCTTTACTGCGGCCGACGACGATAATGGATTACAGGGGTTTGAGGGATCAAACGAGCATGGCAACACCACCACTTGCCTTGTGGGGGTTTCCTCCTCCTCATCATTCGATGATCCCCTCCTACCCAATATCTCTTTCAATATACTTATAACCATTCAATTCCTTTTGCCTTATTTGGTGAACTGAATCGACAACAAAAAGGTTTGGTTGGACCTAATTTAAACTTGCTAATTTGGTTTGCTTCCAGCGACATGTTGCAGGGAGTCTACCATGTAAATTTTTAGATATATATCTGTGATCTAAAATTCTGAGTCAACTCTAACTTGGTCAACCCTTTCTAAGAAATGATCATATACCAACTATTAGTCTCACCATGAACCCTACTTATTTGCCTTTTGATGTTCAGTTTATGCCGTTAAGCTATTTCCATGTATATTGTGTTACCTTCATTATGGAATTGATGTTAGATTCCAGATCGGAATGTGCTAGTAAAGCTGACATCTCATTCCAATGTCATTATCTATGAATATAATCCCATAAACAAATTACTATTTTTAATCACAATTCATCATCATTTAGAAATAGATGCATTTTAACATGTGTTATTAACGTATCACACTAGTCTAACAGTAACAAGCTATGTTTATGTATCACACTAGTCTTAGAGTAACAAACTGGAAGATTTTGCTACTGCATGTTGATTACATGAAGTTTCTAATTTCTGATGTTTAGTAGATTTGGGCTCTGTTCTCATCTAGGATTTGTGAATTATTTTTCTTGTGGGGTAGTCTATACCTTGTTGTTAACTTGTTTCTATTTTTTTGGATAATGTTGGCAGCTACTGCATATTGTTATTATTGACTTGTTTAGTACAAAATAGTTTTGGTATACACGTTAATCTTTACTAGATTGTATTAAAGTGATTCTATATATACACATTGCACTTCTATCATCCTTAGGGGGAGATACAATTCTTATATATATCGTATGAAGATTAAATGGCATCGACAAAGCAACTACTAAACGGAATACACATGCACACACAAAGTGATGTCTAGACTTGGTTTGGTGTGTCCTGAACATGAATGCTTGACAGGTTGTACTTTTTGCATGTTGATTTCCCCTTCACTGGTAGTCTATTGTGTCAAACAACTCTGGTATATACTATCATAAAGAAACAGTCAAGTTGAGTCAGGTGTCTAGGATTCTATAGGTAGTCTAGCTGGGTTCTAAATAGTTCATTTCAGTGGTTCTTTTTCTTTCTCTGCTTTTACTTGTATGTAGAATACGGAGAAAGGTAAAATAGATTAATATTATAAAATCAAACTTTGTATGCATGTTCATATGAGTAACTTATATATCAACACCAACATAGGTCATCCTATATCTGCAACATAATGGATGACCTCTCTTTACTCATCATGTTTAAGAGGTTGTGATTTGAGTCATGCATATACTAATGTTGTGTAGAGTGTCCTACATTTTAGAATATAAAACATCATTGTCAAGTTGATTTCCACCTTTGAAAATGATGTATAATTTCCCTTTTATCAAAGCAGCTAAAATAGAATGCCCAGGCCTCTTTCTAGACACGCATGTCCTCACTGAATGGGTAAGCAACTTGTTGAATAGTGGCTACTAGAATTCTATGATTGAATGCCCATTTATAATCTACTGAGTTTATGACCTACATTAATGACCATTGTATATCATCTGAATAAGGTACCTAGAAATAGGTAATACCTACAACATCTACATAGATAGGAGTCACTACCATCAATATAACAAAGTGTTATTCAACCATCCATCACAAAAGAAACCATAAAGTTTCAGTTGGACAATGGACGTGGGGGTATAGATGTCGATTTTGTTTTGATATTGTGCTAGAGATTGATTTCCAACATGAACGACTTCTAACATCTTCCCCCTCGAATGGAATGAGCTTTCATCCCACTAGATAGTTTTACCATTTCAT
Organism: Alisma plantago-aquatica; assembly: GCA_963693085.1. Classification (NCBI taxonomy): domain Eukaryota; kingdom Viridiplantae; phylum Streptophyta; class Magnoliopsida; order Alismatales; family Alismataceae; genus Alisma; species Alisma plantago-aquatica. The sequence continues at coordinate 1,027,732,879 of OY856412.1, forward strand.
TCTAGACATTTTGGATACTTTCACACTCATAAAGAACAAGCTTTAGAAGATATTAGGTTGTAACAGTATGTATCGTTCTATCAGGTATCCATACCTATGTAATTAAATATATTTATTTTGTGTCTATCACTTTATATATATTCATGGATGAATCACTGAATGATCAATATATGCCTATTCTATATATTTCATATATAGTTTCATAGTCACTGATTAGTTTGATAAATGGAGTTGATTAGGGCATCCTACAGCAAGCTGCTAGAAAATGTTGGTTATTTAGGTGTGCTTTCCCATAAAACTGTAGCTTCTCCCCTGTTCATGATGTCAAATATTTCAAAGATTGGCTTCTGTAACAAAGGCTAATTCAAGTGGTTTAGAATTGTAGTTTGAAGGGTTACATTGGTTGAATTTAGCTTGGGATTCTATGGAATAGGCTTTAGTTTGTTTGGAAGCTAGGTTTTGTTGCCTAAGTATCCCAGCACATCACCTTGAATATTCTCAGTCGTTTAGGTTTTTGCACTAGAATCATATCTTGTGATTATTATGGTAACTTTTATAAAATATTATTTCAATTTCATATCTATCTTGTATAGAATATAACTTCAATATATTTGTGCATGTTTGATACTGCAACTATGTGTCAGCAAGGCTAGGCATTTTGTTGGATTGTTGCCTTTATTTGATCATCCTAGGCATGACAATGCAAGCTATTTGTAGGTCTTATAGAAATGATTGTATGTGTGTGATTATAAGCTGTAAACTTAATTCAGTTCAAGCTATGGGGTTTAATGTTTGGAATTTTTCGAGATCCTATCAGTGCTTAGTCATGCTCTTACATGGAGGAGAGCCTTGCTTCTTTCTTGTTTCTAGTTTTCTTACAATCTTTTTAGAGTGTTGAGAAAATAAAGAGATTTACTAGGTGCATGTCAGTTTGAAGATTATAGCATTTGAGATGCATGAAGAATAGATGTAGACTTAATGAATTGATGTTATATTGAATGCATTAATGGGGAATAGTTTTATTTTCTTACTATTTTACAGAATATGAAAGTATATGGTTTTTCTTTTGATTTAGTTATGGCAACCTCTTGATGATTAGTTTGTTTGTTGTTGGTTTAAGTGCAAATATTTATTTAAGCTAGTGTTGATACAGTTAGATGGCAACTGGATTGTGGGTTATATAGTTTGTTTATCTTAAAGTTTACTAGGACCATGACCATCTAGTGGCCTCCTATCCTATGTATGGTCTATGATTCTTATCTAGTTTTACCTAAGTATGGTGTAGGGCTCCCTTTATTGGAGGGTTGTTTGCAACTATGCCTTCCCTACAGAAACTATCCACATATTTGTACTCACCCCTTTTATCGTTGTGTAGCAATGGATCGAAAGTGGATGTCTTCAAATTGCTTATCTGAAGAGTATGAAAAAGGAGTGGATGAATTTGTAAGGTGTGTAATTAAACATGCAGGAAATGATACTAGACTTCTTTGTCTTTGCACAAAGTGTGATTTCGGTAAGCAGATTAACAAAGACGCATTGCGTCGTCACTTATTTCGAGACGGCATTGATACGACTTACACACGATGGATACATCATGGAGAGAGGGAAGATTTTCATATTGTTGATCAGAGTGAACAATTTGAGGGAGGCGAAGGAGACACATTGCAGGACATGGCTTACAATGTAGAAGAAAAGATACGAGATTGTCCTAAAATGTTTGAAAGGTTAATGACTGACTCTGAAACACCATTATACAATGGCTGTGTCAAGTTCACCAAATTATATGTTGTTTTAAAGTTATATCACCTGAAGGTGAGCAATGGTTGGTCTGATAAAAGTTTTATGACCTTGCTACATCTCCTGAAAGATATGCTTCCCGAGGATAATGTGCTTCCTCATCGCACTTACGAGGCAAAGAAAGTGCTTTCATCCATGGGCCTTGATTATGAAAAGATAAATGCATGCTCCAATGATTGCATTTTGTATCGAAATGATCATGCTTTGAAGGACAGTTGTCCAGTCTGTGAAGAACCACGATACAAGAAGGATGGAAGCCCTAGTAAGGTGTTGTGGTATTTACCAATAATACTGAGATTTAGGCACTCGTTCAATAATGTTGATGATGTGAAGACGTTGGTTTGGCATGCTGAGGATAGAAAAAGATATGGTTTTCTTAGACACCCTGTAGATTCTCCGCAATGGATGACAATCGATAATATATTTCCAGAATTTGCTGGTAATCCTAGAAACTTAAGACTGGCACTTTTTGCAGATGGAATGAATCCACATAATACCCAAAGTCATAGTACATGGCCTATAATTTTGGTTATATATAATCTTGATCCAGATGTATGCATGAAACACAAGTATATGCTTTTGACTTTGCTGATTTCAGGACCAAAGCAGCCTGGAAACAATATTGACGTTTACTTGGCTCCACTTGTTGAAGATTTAAAGATTCTGTGGGATAAGGGTGTTGAGTTGTATGATGCATACCACAAAGAGAATTTTAATATGAGGGCGATGCTATTTTGTACGATTAATGATTACCTGACATACATAAATCTATCTGGGTACAATATCAAAGGACATATTGGTTGCCCTATCTGTGAAGACGAGACCTCTTTCTACCAACGGAAACATGGGAAGAAAATTGTTTATCTCGGCCATCGCAGGTTCTTGCCTAAGGATCATCATTACCGTAGAGTGAAGAAAGCTTTTAACAGAAAAGTAGAACTACGAAGAGCTCCACGACCATTAATCGGACAAGAAATCTTCACTAAGGTGAAATAGTTGAAAGTAAAATTTGGAAAAAAGAACAAATCTCCAATTCTCAATGGACTCTACAAGAAGAGGTCTATATTCTTTGATCTTCCTTATTGGAAGTCTTTATATGTGAGGCATTGTTTAGATGTGATGCACATAGAGAAGAACATATGTGATAGTCTGATTGGAACATTACTTAATATCCCATGGAAGACAAAAGATGGCCTCAAGGCAAGATTGGACATGGTTGACATGGGTATTCGAGATAGATTGGATCCACAAATGAGGGGAAGTTAGACCTACTTGCCCCCAGCATGTTACACACTTTCAAAGTCTGAGAAAGTTGTATTTTGCAGGTTCCTAAAAGGAGTTCCAGAGGGATATTCTTCAAACATGAGTAGATTTGTGGATATGAAAGACTTGAAATTGTTGGGCTTGAAATCACATGATTGCCACATCTTAATGCGACAGTTTTTGCCGTTGGCTATCCGTTCCATTTTGCCTAAGCGAGTTAGAAATGCAATCACTAAACTTTGTATGTTCTTCAATGCTTTATGCTCAAAAGTCATTGACCCTGAGACGTTGGACTCATTGCAAAATCATATCATCATCACTTTGTGTCAACTTGAGATGTACTTCCCTCCTTCATTCTTTGATGTAATGGTTCATTTGACTGTGCACTTGGTTAGAGAGGTCAAACTATGTGGTCTGGTATATTTACGTTGGATGTATCCGTTCGAGCGATATATGAAGCTATTAAAGGGGTATGTGAAGAATAGATATCGACCCGAGGGTTGTATGGTGGAAAGCTACATAGTAGAAGAGGCTATTGAATTTTGTGTCCAACATGTATCCAATGTTGAAGCCATTGGTCTTCCTAAATCACGACATGTCAGAAAAATTGATGGACAAGGCAGTAATGATGCAAGTTTGTACGTCTTTCCACTGATGAATTACACACAGTGCATGTGTATGTCCTTCGTAATACAACCGAGGTTGAACCATATGTTAAAGAACACATTGATTATTTACAAACTCGTTACCGATCTAAGAATGAGAAGGATATAATGAACTTACACATTTGTTGTTTCGCCGAATGGTTAAAGAATCATATTAGTGAACAGATTGAGCATTCACCAAATTCTGTTTCAAAGACCTTGAAATGGTTATCTGTGGGGCCTAAATCAAACGTGTTGTCATTTGCTAGTTATTTTATAAATGGATACACTTTCTGTACAAAATGTCAAGATGACAAAAGCACGATGGAAAATAGTGGGGTGTCTTTGGTATCCGAAGCTTTGCACATTGCTAGTGCTAAAGACAAAAATCTAGTCTGGTGTGACATGTCCTATTATGGTGTGATCCAAGATATATATGACTTGGACTACAACACGTTTTGGATTCCTATTTTTCGTTGCAAGTGGGCTGAAAATGATAAGGGTGTACGCACAGAAGATGGATTGATCTTAGTGAACCTAGATAGGGAGGGATGTAAACACGATCCATTTATAATGGCATTATAGGAAAAACACATTTTCTATGTGATAGACACAGCTAACAAGGGCTGGTTTGTAGTCTTATCTCACAGAAGAAGGCCCCATGAAGGAGATGATGATGACGATGACATCGTTTTAGAAGAAAAAACTTCTTTATCTTCAATCATTCCATCTATGTCTGTAAATGATGATCTTGTTGTTGAAGAAGAAGAGATATGTGCTCGAGAAGATGATAATGACGAGACTTTGTTGATGATGTCAGTGTGCATAAAAATAAAAAATAGCGTACGCATAAGTGATAGTAAGTATTAGCATTTTCTTGATGTGCACTAATATCTTTCTGTAATGAATGTAAATATGTCTTAAATTTTGTAAGATTTTATTATGTTGTTTTATATGCAGTTTGCTAATATTTTTTTGTACCAAATTTTGTTGTAGATGTCTTCCAATGAATACGACGCAATGACCACAACGATTAGTAGGGGCCGTACCACAATGCCTAAAGTTTCGAGAAAGAGACGTAAAGGACAAAAAATTCAATTGGAATGGAATTCAGAAGGACAACCAATTGGGAAAACCCAAAACATTTTTAGTAGCTATATTGGAGTCGCATCCCGAGAGCGAGTTCCAATCAACATCGATACTTGGAGTGATGTGGGAGAAGGTCTCAAGGACCTTATTTGGGAAGAGATTGAGGTGAGTATGTATACGTTAATATTTTTTGTATATTTTTGTATGAAAATATTATATTATATTTTATGTGTATGTGATTTTGTTATTTGTAGGGTGTTTTTTCGATTGGATCTGTCAGAAAGTAGTGGGTATTACAAAGAGCCAATGATAGATGGAGGGAATTCAAATCTCAGTTATCAAGAAAATTCATGAGGGATGAAGATGGAAACATATGTTGGGTTTTAGAGGAGGCAGAGAAGCAACAGAAACAAAAAATTTTCTCCCCAAACCCGGAACAAAAGGAATCGCGTCAACATCTATATAATAGGAAAGATGGTTTGTGAATCATACCTTGTCCCGAGGCTTGCTCGGCGACAATACCACGCACCTTGCGCGGTCTTCACCTCCGGTCTTGGACGGTGTCTGTCAGCTCTAGGTCGCACCGGGACTGAAGACTCCTCCTCCTACCGGACTATCGGATGACAGTTGTCCTCCTAAGCGGCAGTGACCTCCCGCCTCTGAAGTAGTCCACACGGACCACCTGGAACTCCACTCTCCTTGTCCCATAAGGAAGTGGAAGGAGTCGCACCCTCCTGTTGACGTACTAGTCGCCAACACACTCTCCTGCTGTCAATTGCAACTGCAGTTGTCCTTCCCTTACTGCACCTCCCTTTGCGGGAAGCACTTGCTCGAGCTCTCTCTCGGTTACCAAAACCAGAGAGAACGACAACTTTGCAGAGCAATCAACTTGCACTGATTTGTACTCTGAGAAGCCCCCAATACCCCTATATATATAGGCGGGTCATGGGACAGGGTTCTCTGTGCCCGGCAATACGGGACTAAAGCAGGAGTAGAAGTGTTCGGGATTTTCAACAAAAAGCAACCATCTCGCAACCTGAACCGATCGGTTCACAAGTGAACCGGTCGGTTGGGGACATGAACCGATCGGTTCACCACTGAACCGATCGTTTGGGACCCTTGAATCGATCGGTTCACTAAATAACCGGTCGGTTGGGGTTCCAGGTTGGTTCCCGATTGACTTTCCTTGTTTCTTTCCCACTTGGTATCGAATACCAATATTATTCCCAATCGAATTGGGCAATTGAAACGAAAGGAAAATTCTCACCAATCCTACTTTCCCAAGTTGCTCGGTTGCACCAGTTGAACCGATCGGTTCAACACTTGAACCGGTCATTTCACTCTGTGCATGAGCCGATCGGTTCAACAATTGAGCCGACCGGTTCAACAACCTCAGCCGACCGGTTCATCACATGAACTGATCGGTTGGGAATGCAGATTGTGCAGAATCAGTCAAATGCGATTTCAATCAATCTGATACTCCAATCAATGCGTCCAACACCTTGAACATTATGATATTGAGCTATCGATTAATTGAATGTTTAATTGAACTACTAAACTCCTTTAGTAATCAATCTAAACATTGCTTGTGGACAAAACTCCTCTTCCAGGTTAAATCCTATGTGTGTGACCCTGCAGGTCCATTTCACGTTGGCAGTGAAAGTCCATAACACTTATGACTTCACAAGCAAAGAGCGGTGCCTAGTCACACATCATTTCTACCCAAGTGGAAGTAGAAAGTTGGAGAACAACTTTCATCCTACAATCCGTGAATGGTGTTACAGTGAATGTATAATTCCTTTTTCACTGATATCCAGAATGAACTTGAGGCATGGAACTGTCATCCTGTCAATGTTCATTCATTTCCTTGATCTCAGAGTAGACCGAGTGAGATGTGTATGACATCAATATCACATATTGATTCACACATGCATGCGCATGCCTTTCTCAATCCTACTCATCAAGTGGCCAAGGATATCAAACTCCCTTAGGAGGGACAAATTCCATATCTATCACTCACCCCTCAAAAGCCCCATGTGTCAAAGCCACCCAATCATCACCTTTATAACAACCCATGTTTCAGGACTGCGTTTGATGATGTCAAAGTGTACCCAACGACATGTGTTGAGTGCAGTGATTTTAGGTCTAAGAATCACACTCACCACCATCACTGTGAGAGCTGACTGTGACTACCATGTCATGGTTCCATGTGTCACTCTCACGGTGGGTCTGTCCGGTACCTTGTTCTCTAACAAGTACATATGTGCTTGGTTTGATATCACCATATCATGACTAATGAGATTCTGTCATCAACCAACACACAATCTAGTCTTTAGTGTTATTGATGTCTATGGTTATTTCCACAATAACAACCGACTAGGGACTATACAAGAATGTATACTCTTAACATCCATATGATCTCATCGTTTAGGTCCTCAACCCAAAAGCATACGTCATTGAGTAAAACAATCTTTAGACATCTATCATGTTACACCATCATTTCAGAAACAGTTTAAACATATAGATTGGAAATTGCCTTTTTTATTATTCAAATCATTTACAAAGTATTCCCATTACAATCATCATATGACTTGCTCTATGGGCATACATACCAACAGACTCCCACTTGCACTTAGAGCCAGTCACCAAGGAAATGCAGTCCTTGTGACCTAGCATGACCATCATGCTTCTGCTGAGAAAGGGCCTTAGTCAGTGGATCAGCTATGTTGTCTTCAGTTGGTACTTTGCAAATCTTCACATCTCCTCGCTGTACGATCTCTCATATGAGATGGAAGCGCCGCAGTATGTACTTGGACCGCTGATGTGATCTGGGTTCCTTAGCTTGTGCAATAGCTCCATTATTGTCACAATAAAGCTCAATTGCATCACAGCTACTGGGAACTATACCAAGTTTAGAAATGAACTTCCTGATCCACACAGCCTCCTTTGCTGCATGCGAAGCAGCAATATACTCGGCCTCTGTAGTAGAATCAGCAACTGTTTCTTGCTTGGAACTCTTCCAGCTCACAGCTCCATTATTAAGGCAAAACACAAATCCGGACCGCAATCTGTAGTCATCTTTATCGGTTTGGAAGCTTGCATCGGTGTAACCCTTTACAACCAGCTCTTCCTCACCGCCGTACACAAGAAACTGATCCTTAGTCCTTCGCAAGTACTTGAGGATGTTCTTCATGGCTGTCCAGTGAGCATCCCCAGGATCTGACTGGTACCTGCTCGTCATGCTGAGAGCATACGAGACATCTGGGCGTGTGCACAACATAGCGTACATGATGGATCCGATGGCTGATGCATATGGGATCCCATTCATACGCTCCCTCTCTTCACAAGATTGGGGACATTGAGCTCTAGAGACGGTAACTCCATGTAACATAGGGATGTTGCCTCTCTTTGAGTTCTCCATGCTGAACCGCTTCAACACCTTGTCAATGTACGTGCTCTGACTTAGTCCGAGAAGCCTTCTAGATCTATCTCTATAGATCTTAATTCCTAGAATATAGGATGCTTCTCCTAAGTCCTTCATTGAGAAAGTTTTCCCAAGCCAAGTCTTTACCTTCTCTAAGGCTAAGACATCATTCCCCATCAAAAGTATGTCATCCACATACAATATGAGAAATGTGGTCAAGCTCCCACTAACCTTTTTGTACACACAAGGTTCATCTTCATTTTGAATAAAGCCAAACACTTTGACTTCTTCATCAAATCGAAGATTCCAACTCCGAGATGCTTGCTTCAATCCATAGATTGACCTTTGCAGTTTACAGACTTTATTGGCATTCTTTGGATCTACAAAACCTTCAGGTTGTGTCATGTACACATCCTCATGAATATTCCCGTTAAGGAATGCGGTTTTAACATCCATCTGCCAAATCTCATAGTCATAATAAGCTGCAATAGCAAGCATGATCCTGATGGACTTAATCATGGCAACTGGAGAAAAGGTTTCGTCATAGTCAACACCTTGAATTTGTCGAAAACCCTTTGCAACCAATCTACCTTTATAAGTTTGCACATTGCCATCCATGTCGGTCTTTTTCTTAAAGACCTTCTTGCACCCTATGGGTTTTACCCCTTCGGGTGGTTCCACCAAAGTCCATACTTTGTTGGAGTACATGGATTCCATCTCGGATCTCATGGCTTCAAGCCATTTCTCAGAATCTGGTCCCTCCATAGCCTCTACGTAGGTTGTTGGATCATCATCTATGATCAACTCTCCGCCTTCCTGAGTTACAAGGTATCCAAACCTCTCAGGTTCAAGGCGAGTCCTACTACATCTATGAGGTCCTTGTGTTACCTGAGGAGACTGAGATTCCACAACACCTTGTGAATCTACATTTTCCTCTGGTACATCTACCGATTCAATGTTTTCTTGTTGGGCTTGAACCTCTTCAAGCTCTATATTCCTCCCACTGCTTCCTTTGGAAATAAATTCCTTCTCTAGGAACACAGCATCCCTGGCAACAAACACTTTGTTGTCAGTAGGGTGGTATAGATAGTATCCCTTGGTTTCCTTGGGATATCCAACAAAGTAACATTTATCAGATTTGGGTCCAAGCTTATCAGGAAACATTTTCTTGACGTAAGCCCCACAACCCCAAATCTTCATAAAAGACAAATTGGGACGCTTCCCAGTCCATATCTCATATGGTGTCTTTTGAACCGATTTACATGGTACACGGTTAAGTGTAAATGCGGCGGTTTCAAGAGCATAACCCCAGAAAGAAATTGGAAGATCAGCAAAACTCATCATTGATCGCACCATTTCTAACAATGTGCGATTCCTTCTTTCAGACACACCATTATGCTGTGGTGTTCCAGGCGGAGTCCATTGTGATACAATACCACGGGCTCACAGAAGGTCCTCAAACTCCTGGCTCAAGTATTCTCCACCTCGATCGGAACGAAGTGCCTTAATACTTTTACCAAGCTGATTCTGTACTTCATTCATGAAATCCTTGAACCTTTCAAGGGTTTCTGACTTATGTTTCATCAGGTACACATAGCCATACAACTGAAGTCATCAGTAAAGGTAATGAAGTACTGATACCCTCCTCTGGCATTAGTTCTAAAAGGCCCACATACATCAGTATGTATGAGTCCTAATAGATCACTAGCTCTCTCACCTTTACCTGAAAAGGGAGCCTTGGTCATCTTGCCCAACAAACAAGATTCACATGTCTCTATTGATTCACAATCAAAGGAGTCTAGATAACCATCTTTATGGAGTCTAGAAATGCGCTTCTCATTTATGTGTCCTAGACGACAATGCCAGAGATATGTTTTGTTTGAGTCGTTGAGTTTTTGCCTTTTGGTGTTTACGTTGTATACACTTGTCTCCAAGTCTATCAAGTATAGACCATAAGACACAGGGGCACTGCCATAAAAGATCCCATCTTTAGAAATGGAACACTTTCCATTCTTAATAAGAAATTCAAATCCATCTTTGTCCAAACAAGAGACGGAGATGATATTCCTATTTATGGCAGGTACATAATAGCAGTTCTTCAACTCTATTATTAGCCCACTAGGTAGAGTTAACTCATAGGTTCCTACGGCACTGGCGGCAACTCTTGCCCCATTGGAAACACATAGTTCAACCTTGCCTTTCCCCAAAGGCCTACTTCTCTTAAGATCCTTCACATTTGAACAAATGTGAGATCCGCATCCGGTATCAAGCACCCATGACGAAGAAGTAGTAAAGTTAATCTCTATCACGTATACACCAGAAGTAGAGATCTCTATCTCCGACTTCTTCTTCCATTGTTCCTTCCATCCTCTCCATGTAGAAGAAATTGGTTTGGCGAGAGAACACTTCTCTCCCTTACCTACTTTCCTCTTCACCAACGCATTAAGCGTACATAGAGTGGATTCTAAGGCTCCTGGTATATATGGATTGTGCAGAACACTTCTCACATTCCTCAACCAGTTATGGAATTTATTCTCAATTAATTTGCCCATTTTAAAAGATGATTCTTTTGCCATTCTACAAGAGAAAATTTGCATTTGTCAAAACCTTTTTGATTTGATTTGAATAAAATTTGACGATAGTTAATTAGGCCTTTAATTAATTACCGCTCCCACTATTTTGACTCAAATTGATAGCCCTCACCATCAATTCGAAAGATTGCAGCGTACAATCTTCTAGTGGGTCAAGATCCTAGAATCCTCTAAGCCATGGACCAGCTTTTGCTGTCACCCACAACTCAGATCTTCTGGGTAGGCAACTCTTGCCAATTGCATCATATGCAACTCTTGATGAATGAACATGTGCAACACCTTGCCATGAACATTCCGTGCCTCTGGGCTTAGACGCTCTAAGAATCACCAGTTAAGTCTAACCCAAAAGCCGACACGGTAAACATGCACCCTGCTTTGGCAGAACCTACATGTCGACCCTTCACACTTCCACAAGATAGATGGCGCACCACGCTTTGGCATAACCTACGCTTTGTCGATCAAGTTTTCCATGTGTGTCGCTAATGGAAGGCGTATAAGACTTAATATTTTAATGAGGGATTTGGTTTTATATATACATATACATATCCAATCACCACAATATATAGTACGTATCATATACATGCTATATCCCACAGAAAACATGCATAAACGATAAAAAACAATGATTATGGCCATCCTATTTGTGATTCCTCGAGCCAAGAGGAATCACGGTCATCTAGGTCTACATCACATGCAACCTGTACAAGATGAAATCTGTGTCTGCCTTTCCGGGTTTGATCAGCTCATCTCCATGACTGATCGGCTCGCCATCAGGTAGGTTGTTCGGGTGCCACCAACCGATCGACTGGCGCCTCCAGCCGATCGGTTCACCGGTCATCGTGCATCTCCTCATGTCGCCACCCGCTCATCTCGTTCCTGGAACCGGCCGTCTGGATCACCAACCGGTCGATTCACTCCTTGAACCGATCGTCTTCAGGTTGTCCGCCGTTCTTTGACATAACAGGAAAAAATCTATCATATTTTACAATTGAATTGTGAAACCCCGAGTTACATTCGGGGGGAGCAAAGGTAGGAAAAGAATTCGCGAATTATTTCGAGTTACATCAGGAATAAGAGAAAAGGGAATCGGTGTGCAGACCGAGATGCAAGCAACCACACAAACAACCATACACAGATATAGGGGTTTATAGGCCATAATCATGCTACACATCCACCACAAAACTCGTTTAAGGGCGAAGCGTATCGAGTGCATTAATATTACATATCATATATGTATATTAGGGATTTGTGGATTGGACATCTATAAAGCCGATATTATTCGCATCACATGCAATAAATAAAGGCGACAAACCAAAATCGATCATATCGATAATCCTAAAATATAGAGAGGTTGACGTGGCTCTGATACCACTGTTGGGTTTTAGAGGAGGCAGAGAAGCAGCGAAAACAAAAAATTTTCTCCCCAAACCCAGAACAAAAGGAATCGCGTCAACATCTATATAATAGGAAAGATGGTTTGTGAATCATACCTTGTCCCGAGGCTTGCTCGGCGACAATACCACGCGCCTTGCGCGGTCTTCACCTCCGGTCTTAGACGGTGTCTGTGCAGCTCCTGGTCGCACCGGGACTGAAGACTCCTCCTCCTACCGGACTGTCGGATGACAGTTGTCCTCCTAAGCGGTAGTGACCTCCCGCCTCTGAAGTAGTCCACACGGACCACCCGGAACTCCACTCTCCTTGTCCCACAAGGAAGTGGAAGGAGTCGCACCCTCCTGTTGACGTACTAGTCGCCAACACACTCTCCTGCTGTCAATTGCAACTGCAGTTGTCCTTCCCTTGCTGCACCTCCCTTTGCGGGAAGCACTTGCTCGGGCTCTCTCTCAGTTACCAAAACCAGAGAGAACGACAACTTTGCAGAGCAATCAACTTGCACTGAGTTATACTCTGAGAAGCCCCCAATACCCCTATATATATAGGCGGGTCATGGGACAGGGTTCTCTGTGCCTGGCAATATAGGACTAAAGCAGGAGTAGAAGGGTTCGGGATTTTCAACAAAAAGCAACCATCTCGCAACCTGAACTGATCGGTTCACAAGTGAACCGGTCGGTTGGGGACCTGAACCGATCGGTTCACCACTGAACTGATCGTTTGGGACCCTTGAATCGATCGGTTCACTCATGAACCGGTCGGTTGGGGTTCCAGGTTGGTTCCCGATTGACTTTCCTTGTTTCTTTCCCAATTGGTATCGAATACCAATACTATTCCCAATCAAATTGGGCAATTGAAACGAAAGGAAAATTTTCACCAATCCTACTTTCCCAAGTTGCTCGGTTGCACCAGTTAAACCGATCGGTTCAACACTTGAACCGGTCATTTCACTCTGTGCAAGAGCCGATTGGTTCAACAATTGAGCCGACCGGTTCAGCAACCTCAGCCGACCGGTTCATCACATGAACCGATCGGTTGGGAATGCAGATTGTGCAGAATCAGTCAAATGTGATTTCAATCAATCCGATACTCCAATCAATGCATCCAACACCTTGAACATTATGATATTGAGCTATCGATTAATTGAATGTTTAATTGAACTACTAAACTCCTTTAGTAATCAATCTAAACATTGCTTGTGGACAAAACTTCTCTTCCAGGTTAAATCTTATGTGTGTGACCCTGCAGGTCCATTTCACGTTGGCAGTGAAAGTCCATAACACTTATGACTTCACAAGAAAAGAGCGGTGCCTAGTCACACATCATTGCTACCCAAGTGAAAGTAGAAAGTTGGAGAACAACTTTCATCCTACAATCCGTGAATGGTGTTACAGTGAATGTATAATTCCTTTGTCACTGATATCCAGAATGAACTCGAGGCATGGAACAATCATCCTGTCAATGTTCATTCATTTCCTTGATCTCAGAGTAGACCGAGTGAGATGTGTATGACATCAATATCACATATTGATTCACACGTGCATGCGCATGCCTTTCTCAATCCTACTCATCAAGTGGCCAAGGATATCAAACTCCCTTAGGAGGGACAAATCCCATATCTATCACTCACCCCTCAAAAGCCCCATGTGTCAAAGCCACCCAATCATCACCTTTATAACAACCCATGTTTCAGGACTGCGTTTGATGATGTCAAAGTGTACCCAACGACATGTGTTGAGTGCAGTGATTTCAGGTCTAAGAATCACACTCACCACCATCACTGTGAGAGCTGACTGTGACTACCATGTCATGGTTCCATGTGTCACTCTCACGGTGGGTCTGTCCGGTACCTTGTTCTCTAACAAGTACCTATGTTCTTGGTTTGATATCACCATATCATGACTAATGAGATTTTGTCATCAACCAACACACAATCTAGTCTTTAGTGTTATTGATGTCTATGGTTATTTCCACAATAACAACCGACTAGGGACTATACAAGAATGTATACTCTTAACATCCGTATGATCTCATCATTTAGGTCCTCAACCCAAAAGCATACATCATTGAGTAAAACAATCTTTAGACATCTATCATGTTACACCATCATCTCAGAAACAGTTTAAACATATAGATTGGAAATTGCCTTTATTATTATTCAAATCATTTACAAAGTATTCCCATTACAATCATCATATGACTTGCTCTATGGGCATACATACCAACAACATATGCAAACACCCACCCAAAGAATATGATTTTATATCTATAGATCAATGGGAGGATTTTGTCATGAGTCGATTGACCGAAGAATTTAAGGTGATAATATAAACTAGTGTACTTTTGTTGTTTTGCTTGTAAGACATTTAAATATATTTTCATATTTATTGTTCGTAAAAATAACCAGAGAAGAAGTAAGGCTGGAAGAGAATTATCGTCAAACAATGAGTATCGACCTAGAATTTCTCGTAAGGGATATGTTGGCCTAGAGCAAGAAATTGTAAGATTTGATTCATTTTTAAGCGATTTGTGAAATTTCATATAGAGGTATAAAAGTATTGTGGTTTTATCATATTATAAACAGATCAATGAGAATAGTTTAGATCCACTTATTTCAAAAATTTCTAGAGCAGAATTATGGAAAAGAGCTAGAATGGACAAAACTGGTGCTGTTACTAGTGACAAGGTCAAGGAAGTGGTGTACAATATTGTAAGTTTAATTTTTTATCTCGTTGATTTTTCATCACAATATATAGTTTTTATTATTTTTACATATGTATGTTTTATATTTTGCAAGGATGCTCTATCTCAGGAAGTTTCTAAGGGACTCATTAGTGAGAAGGGATGTAATGATGTGTTAACAATGGCATTGGGAAAAAAGATCACCCAGGACATGCGAGAGCAACCAGACCAGGAATAATAATTACAAAATATTGTCAAAGTGTGGCTCAAACAAATGATCAACCATCCCATATGTTGTTACAAATGCAACAGACCATTAAAGCTTTGTCCATGAAGATCAAGTACCTTGAAGGGAAGAATACGAGCAAGGATCTCGACAATGTTGGGGATGCAGACCAATACCCTACTTCCAAATCTAATTGTCCACTTGCACAATTCTCACATCTACTTGAGGTAATCAACAAGTCTGATATGTAGTAAATGTTAGAGATAGTCATTTCTCATGTTGACAATATCTATATTTGATTTTTGTAGGGCTATGACAAGTGTATTTTGATGTTGGATAATCCATTACGTTCAGTAGTTGATGGAAGGGTGTATATATCTCATACAAATGAGCCAATTATCCTAGTGATAATTGATACCCCGTTGATGCCTGAAGAAAGTGTGCCAATACCTTTAGATATGGCTGAAGTTTATCAAGTTTGTCAAGGCATAGGCACCTACCTTCCTTGGCCTACAGAATTGATCAAAATAAATATGAAGGTATATGCGATAACTTGACAGTGTTTTTATTAATTTATTGAAATGAATCATGTATATTAATAAACTATATTTTTTATTTTTATAATCATATGCAAGGAATCCCAAGACTCATTGTCTCAAAGAAAAGTGAGGGAACCAATAACCACACAAACAGGAAATTCAAAAACTAGAAAACATTGTGATGAAGTCTCAAGTCCTGTCAAGCCAACATGCAAAAAGCCTCCAACGAAGCTGAAACTGTTGATGGTGTAAGTGGAAGATGATGAGAATCGTAACATCTCTCTTCAGATGTCTGAAGATGTAGTAGGTTACACACATGAGCTAATTATCACACCGAAATTGGTTAAAATATGCCATGATAAAGACCAACTAGAAGCCTCACACATATCGGTGTACATAAAGTAAGTTTCTATACGAGTAATATGTGTTTCTATACAAGTTTCTATACAAGTACAAAGACTAATTATGTGTTTCTATACAAGTACAAAGAATAATTATGTGTTTCTATACAAGTATAAAGACTAAATATGTGTTTTTTGGTAGGCATTTGTTCAACAAAGTGACCTCGGGAAATATATTTGGATTTATATGTCCACATTTTATAGATCTGCTATACAATGATAAAGTGGAGACTCGGGAACAGTACATAGAAGATCAATTCATTAGAGGGAAGAAACAAAGATTAGAATTGTTCTTTATACCTTATAATGTGGGGTACACATATATTTTGTCGATTGTCTGTTATTTGATTACTTTAAATGTTGCTTAAAAATACATTAATCTTAAAATGTAATACTCATGTATGCATAGGGGACATTGGATACTTTGCGTCTTTGACCCTATGTGGGGTAAGTGCCACTATCTTGATCCGTTAAGAGGAAAATTACGTGGGAACGTGGAAAAACTCATAGAGTTGTAAGTACTTCATAAAACAATTTCAATTACATAATACATGTATTGAAAGTTCCATATATAGTTACTAATGCATAGAATTCTTAATATGAATTTGAATAGGACTCATAAAGTTTATCAAAAGAGAGATGTGCAATATAAGAAGAATTTGAAATGGGAAATTATCAAGGTAATTTACCATTTTGATCCAGAAAAATACTGCTTTCTGATTCACCAATAGAAGTGTTGTTCTAGTTTCTTCAGATTCTGCTACTTGATTTGATATGGTGTTATTTTTACAAATGCTCTTATTTTTACATATATCGATTAGATCTTCTTCGGGTCAATATCATCAAGGGCATCCAAGGGCAATTGTTAATTGTTGTATGTGATATTCTTAGGTGTTTCTTCCTTCACTTCATAGGACGACCAGGAAATTATCAAGTGTCCTGTCACTTCTTTATGTTTTTTTCTAGTATCACAATTGCATAAACAGATGCAATTACATAAAATCGGGTGTCCTCTTTCGTTCATGTTTGTTGGAAATAACTATTAGATAAGGTGGTGCTTTTACATAAATGGTTGGAGCAACAAACA
The DNA here is from genome assembly GCA_963693085.1 of Alisma plantago-aquatica. Classification (NCBI taxonomy): domain Eukaryota; kingdom Viridiplantae; phylum Streptophyta; class Magnoliopsida; order Alismatales; family Alismataceae; genus Alisma; species Alisma plantago-aquatica. The sequence goes on from OY856412.1 coordinate 1,027,750,011, forward strand.
TAAACTCACATCTGTGCCACCTTTCGAAACAACTATTACATAAACTCACATGGGGGGGATTCCACTTACTCGTGGTCGGACATACTTTCACACTGTGTTCTCCCAAACTAAACCACTTCATGTCAAGGGCTTGCTCTGGAACCCTCCTAGTTTATGAAAGGCTAGCACATAGACACTACTATGTCAATTCTGATTTGCTCGTTCTGTCCTAGTGTTTCTAAAACTATTAAACATGCCATGTTGGAATGTCAATGGGTTGTTACCTACTAGAAGGAGGTGGCAATGGGTGATCTTGTTCCAAGGATGAACACATGTGAGTTTGTGTAATAGCTGAGGAGTTTCTCCTACAAAGAAACATCCATGTGTATGCCCTTTTTGGGACCTTAAACAGATATGAAAAAATAAGAAACACAGAAAATGATACAAACAATCAACTTATGAAGCCTAATATAAACAGAAAGCATGTGCTATGACTTCATTGCTACCTTGATGCCTTTTTTATTCATTCCAAATTAGTACAATGGACATTAGTGTTCTTTTCTTGTGTCAAGAAGGGCACTAAAATTGATTTCGGGGAAACAGAGTCAACAACCCGATGTGTTAGTCACAGATGTGTTTTTGCCTAAATGATAGTGAATATCAACTGTATACCAAGTAAGCAACTGACCAAGAATTAATTTGTGCATATATATATATATATACCTAAACTCCCCATAACCTCACCAAATTTGATAAACAACATTAGTAATTATGCTAATTGTGTAGGACCTTCTTAAGTATTATGTGATGGATTAGGAGATAATTGAGAAAAACACATACCAATTAGGAGTGTCCTATAACTGCACTAATCAATCCACATGGCCATACCTCCTTATAAATGCTTTTATGGTATTGTTTGCAAAACTATTTTTTCTTGGAAATTATATACATATAAGATTTAAAAGTATTTTGGTGATTGAATCATGCATGTTGAACAGGAAGATTTGATTAAGAAAACAATGACACAATTCCAAAACAATATATTCATGTTTGTAATCATATCATAGATATAAATTTCTAGTCGAAAACTGTCTTTTTGAAAAATAAAACCTCTAAATAATTATTAAATTCATATGCCTTCTTCTGTTTTCCTAAAAATAATTCCTCTTCATAGCCATCCTCTTATCCTAGATTAATATATAGTATGATATTTTTATTTTAATATTCTAAAAGATTTCAATGTGTTCATGTTCTTCTTTAAATAGGTTTTAGTAGGGGACATGTCGTCTTCTAGAAATAAAGCTTCTTCTAGCATTTACCTTAATTTATAAATCAGATCAGTTGAGAATAAATAAGAATCATTTCATTGATTGACTGAGATATTTCCCGTGCTATGGACCACCAATACAACCAAAAAGAATCCCTTAAGGTAGAACACCCTAGGACACCTCATCTATTTCTGCTATGGGCATCACATAATAAATGTCTCCCCAACTCTGTTAAGCTAACTTACACAATCAGAGAAGCAATCCATTACTTTCTTAATAGACAAAGGAACAAAAATAGCAAGGAAGTTTAGATTTCTAATATTTTATAGGTGACAACTACCTTTGTTCGTAATTGCATGCTATCTAGATCCAAACTCTGTCTATACCTCATTCAAGTATCAAACCAAGGAATCTTATCTTTACCAGCTCGCATAATTTCTGGAATTTTTTTCCCTATCCATCTTGAGCATTGCAATCAGTTTGCAAGAATATTAACTGAGCAAGCAAGAAGAAAAAAAAAGTGAGCAATGAATTAAAAGATGGAGTCACTATAGAGTTTGATTTCTTTGAAGTGTAAACACATAAAGTAATTGGGTATGGAACACATAAAAATAGAGAAGAAATACATACCATGAGTGAGGAACATGAAAAGGGATTGGAAGAGGAATGTGATTTCAAAGGAGAATGAGACAGATTTGAATAAGACTCTATAGATGTATTAGATTTAGTAGGGGAGAGTAAGAAGCACACTCACATTGTTGTAGACATCACCCCAAAGAGCACTTCCATCCTACTCAGCTACATGTCTAGCTGTCTGCATAGATGCCCCTACGCAAATTTGTGTGAGCCTCTCTTCATTCCATTGATCTTGTTTAGGCAGTCTCTATTACTGCTATAACTTTACTTGTTGCTCATCATAGAGGATAGGGTGAAGAAGTTCCGCTCAGGACCCTGTTAAAATCATATATTCTTCAAAATAGTAAATGTATACATAAAATAACTATTTGAAATGCAATCCCATGTGAAAAATATATTCAACAGAAAAATGTATATTCATTAGTCAACTTTGATTTAGAAACATTAGGTGTAAGTCACAGAAATGCTCAGTTTTACTGGCTTTTTCTTATGGAGATTGAAATGTGTTATATTTCTTTGTGTTACGGCTTTGTGGGAATATTCAACTTGTAGTGGTTGGCCTTAATATTTCCTTGTTCACATGATCTTGATTTCATTGTGCCCCTACCATCTATTGGATCTACTATGCTATATCTATATTTACATTCTAGGGATTATTTTCCCTGGAATTTGGCTTTACATTTTACTCTGTCTTGCTATAATTGGCATGAGATCTATAGGGATCCTATCAATTGCCATAACTTCTCTTACAATATTGGGTATTTTCCTACTTCAAGAGTTTCTATATACATCTGCTTGATTTTGAGGCATGTATTATGTTCCTATTTTCCTAAATTTTTCTTTCTCTTAGTTAATTACTGGTGCATTCCGTAATGTGTGCTCAGATGTTCAACTGCATGTATGTATGTTGGATGTTCTCTGAAGACAATCTGGAATGAGTTTCATGCTATCCTGACATGTGAGATGGTATGATGGATGCCAATTGATAATATCCTATATTAATGTTGTCTCAGTATGCAATGTTTTACATACTTAGCACAGAACTGAGCTGCAAACAGACAAAAAACTAAATGCTACATGATTCACTTTTTGTTCACTCAAGAAATTTGGCTTATTCTTGCATTTAACTTCCATCATATTCATTTGTTGGGCATGGCAGAGAGCTTCATACATATGCATGGCTTCATAATATAGAATGATAGGTGAAATGTTTAAACTTAATTCCCCATCCAATAAGGTTAGCAGCTTCTAATGTTTTCATGGCTGAGAACGAGAAGTACTTTCATATTGACATGAAAGAAGAACGGCACTTATCTCATTTCTTGTTATCTAATATTATACACAAGTATAAATATAAGATGGTCTCTGTATAGGTCATTGCAGTGAAAAAACAAACTAGCGGTTATAATTTTGTAGCAGCATAGAAGGGATACAAGAACAATTAATGTTTCTAAGTGCTTTAGTTATGTTATTAATATTTGGGACTTACAGCAAATTTACATGTTTTGTCTTTTTTCTCTTGCCAACATGAGCTAAATATGTCCATAATGGTTTGACACTACACATCTAGCAAGTTGCTTCTTTTATTTCTACTAAGATAAGTATGGGTAACGGCTTCCTTGCCCTGATTGAGCAAATAGCTCCATCGTCCTTAACATACCCAATGAATGTACATAAGGATTAAACACACTAGTCAATAAATACATAATAAAAAATAGAAAATTGTTAGATGAAAAGAAATGAGATATTGAGGCACTTAAGGGCCCAAGCACTCCCCTATTTTAATTTTAACTGAAGTGGGCTTTGAAGCATTTTTGGAGTTAAGCGGCAGCTTTTGTCCGCTATTTTGTACTTCTGGCTGCTTTTTGACCCTGCTTAAGTAGCCCCTTTAACCAGGTATTGTTGGACTGGACAAATCACCGACCACATATTTGAAAATATGGAAACACAGATTTTGGGAGATATGACACTCCAATTGATGTACTGTAATATGTTTGGTGTTTAGTATTCGTCTTTGCTTACTGCTATTTTTACACTCTATGCAGCTATATTAGAAGTATGTACCGTCATATCTAGAGTTTGTAACAGTATTACCAATTTACCAGGTTATGTTATTTTGTTGTTTATTGCCTGTTAAGTCTAATATTATATAGTTAAATCAAACTTTATACATCCATCTATAGATTTTAATTGAATAATGTTATATTAATGATTGTGTTGTTTGTTAAGTCTAGTAGTCTCTTGCTCTTTAGGATTCATTGAGTAATATCTTATTTTCTACTACTCTGTTATGCTGTCATGTATGGCTCTTTAATTTTACTATAAAATTATTTACCTATTAATATTGCAAACAACTTCCTTATCATGTTAACATCATTTGTAGCAAGTACTAGGATTTATGTACTTGTATCTACTACTGATGTGTATTTAGAATTTACCAAATGCTAATATATATATATATCTAAGCTCGGCTGCTGAGACGGTAAAAACTACTAAGAACTAGTATCTAAGCCTAACTATGTATTTGTGTAATCATTTATCTATGATTGGTCTAATAATATATACTAATTAGAATGTGGCCACTACGTAAGCTGCTTCATATAGCTTCTTTTATAAGCTCAACATCATATGCCGCTTCTATGTAAGCTGCTTCATATATGTTAAGCTATACATGTCTATATATCACACTACATAAAGCTTTTTCGATAAAGCGGTCACTATGTAAGCTGCTTCACGCTTAAGCCCTCTGGTGAGATTGGTTGCTCCCTTCCTTCTTCCTACCTCCTGAATTTTGATGTTTGTATACAATTACTGACCTTTTCCATTTTATAGAATTTTGTAATTTGTTCACAAGAAATAATTGATAAAGCTGAACAATCATATGGAGTCATTTCAACAAATTAATGTTTACATTAAGTCAGTTTGGGAAAGATTGAACGAGCATCTCATATGTAATCTGATTTGGACGTACATTCTTAAATTTAATGTGATAAAACCACTCAAAAGCAACACTTCCTAGGTTGTTCACATCCACTGATGATAGCATTATAGGTGACAATCGTGGCTGCTAGCTGCTAGCTGCTGTCAGTATCTAAACTGCTGTTCACATATCTTAGAAAACAAAATCAGTCTTTTAGTCATTATAGGTGACCAAAAATAAAATGTGGGGGTGGGGGGAGAAGGTGGGTCTCATGTTCATCTGAAAAATGTAGAAAGGATTGAGTGGCCTATTGACCGGTAGAGTAACGAAGTTAACAGTTTGGTAGAAATGAAAAATAATATACCCACAAGTGATGTGGATGCAATTATCAGAACGTGGTGATATATTTGTTAAGATAAGGAAACATAATGTATTTCTCTAAACTTTACCCTATTTTTTATTGTGATAAGCTACCATGATACTATCGCCAGTTGTCAAACACGAGTAGTTCCTGAGAGTTTTTTCCAAAATATCTTTGGGGTTTGATATATCTAAAACATCTTTTGTGTGAGGCTACAGTTTAACAAAGGTTCCTTTTGGAAGGGTGACATTCTTCACTCTTACAAAATCCTCCTCTTGCAAGAGCAAGTTTTGCATCATCCAATATGGCATATAAACCACACCTTCTTTAGCAATAAACCATGCCTTTTTCACTCTTATAGCATTTTTGATCCTCTTATTTGCTAACAAATTCTCACAATTATTTGGATAACAAATTAATATTTATTTTGTATAGTGTCCAAAGCAGCCGAACAATACAAATTGCGGGTATTATGTGTTGAAGTATATGAAAGACATCATTGATGTGAGAAATAGAAATATTCCTGAATGTGTAAGCTACTTAACATTATATTCTTTTAGTTTGTTCAAATTTCTAAATAACTTGAAAATATCACAACATGTTGATATATTTGTCATATGATTGCATTATTATTCGAAGTATATTGGTCGTTGCTTCAACCAAGAAGAAATCGATGAGGTCTGAATGAGTGGGCGACATGTGTTCTTGAGCACACATAAGATTATGTGACATGTGGGGGAGACATTTGTTCTTTACCATAGACCAATGTGTGAAACTTTTTTAGTTATTTTTCAGTTCGATTCTAGAGTGGATACTCAGTACTTTGTATTATTGAATCATTGTATGGATGATTTAATATTAATTAAATTTAATATGAGTTTCTTTCAAGGTTTGATGGAAATTTTGTTCAACTATGTGTTTGTTTGTGAAATGAAAAAGTATAATTGCATATTTATTAATAATATGGTTAATTTGATCAATACAATTGGTTCGATATATGACCTTTCAAACTCTAATCAAAGACAACAATTAATAATATGTTGTAAAATGTATGATTCTACAACAAACAACACATGTTGTGTTATCCACACCTATTACAACAGGTTTGTCAGGAAAACATAAACATATTACAACAGGTGTTTCTAGTGAACTACAACATGCATAACATGTTGTATAAATTGTGTATATTACAACAGACACACACCGTGTTGTCTAAATAATATTATTACAATGGTTAACTGTATGGAAAGACAACATACTCCAACTGTTGTATAAACATGTATATTACAATAGGTGCACTGCATGTTGTAATAAACCTACCTATTACAACGGGTGTGTTTAGTGAAAGACAACATGCTTCGAATGTTGTATAATATATATTACAACGGGTGAACCACATGTTGTAAAAAATACCCCTATTACAACGGGTGTGTTTAGCGAAAGACAATGTCGTTCAACTGTTGTATAATATATATTACAATAGGTGCACCACATGTTGTGTAAAAGACCCATATTACAACATGCCATTCCTTAAAAAACATGTTTCAACTATTGTATAAAATACATCTATTACAACATGCGATCACATGTTGTGTAAAGCACCCCCCCATAAGACCACGTGATCTAATACTACAGTTAACACCTATTGTAAATTGAGAAAAGGAACTGTGGTAAAAAGCATTTTTTGTAGTAGTGTTATGTTTTCAATTTAAGGAACAAATCAATTGACTGGACTCCCAACCAATCGGATCAAGGGTTGAACCGATCAGTTGGAGTGTCAAGTTGATTGGGTATTACATTGACTAAATTCTAGATGAGATGCGGAGCCAAACGACTGGTTCACTTAGTGAATCGATCTATTCATGTCTGTGAGATGACCATTTCATGTAGCGAGATGCCTGGTTAGTGGTGCAATTTGATTGCATCTATTCATGTAGTGTATTAATTGGATTAGAATTGCCGCTACATATGTGATTGGGAAACATTACAAAATGATCAGTTCATTGGATGAATCAATCAGCTAGCATGCCAACCAATCAATTTGCATGGCAAACCAACCATTTTTCTTTTCATAGGTTACAAATTTTGTGAGATTCTGGTCCCTTCCACTGCCACGCATACTGGGAAACTTGACCCTAATCCCTCCTATAGATAGAGGGGTATCGGGGGCTTCCAGACACATCAACTACCTTTGACAATTGTTTGTCTTCTTTGGGTGTGGTAACAAAGAAAACCCAAGCAAGTTCTACCCGATAAAGGGAGGGATAGCAAGGGAGAATAATTGTGGGAGAGCAAGTTGGTGACTTGTGCACCAAGGGATGAGACAACTCATTCCTATCTGTTATGTTAGAACAACATGACTTCTACATGATCCATGTGGACTACTATAGAGGTGAGGAGGTTATTTCCTACCTCTAGGAGGGCATCATCAACGTGTAGTCCATGATGATCAACCACGAGGATGATGCAGATGTCGTTCAAGGGTGCACAACCACAAAGAAGAATTGCCACTGGACTTTCTCTAGGACTAGGTATATCTGTTGGATTTAAGGAAGGGTGATCGTGTTCTCTAAAGGTGGGGTAAATAGACTTGAATACACTTAAACAAAATTCATTAGACCTTCAAGATATATGATAAGATAAGGTTGCTAATATGGTACTTTTGAGTGCAACTAAAACATACATAGAAAGGATGAGAGAGATTGAAGAAGCACCAAATGACAAGATATGTAGAGTGGATGCATACTCTCAAGTTAGGAGTAAGTTAGTCCACTACCTAGAGAGGTCAAGCTCTAGCATTTTGCAACCTTGCACTCTTATATTCCATTATAAGACATACAATGCATGACCTACCTTTTTTCAGACAAGGTTATTCAGCCTTCCCTTTAAGGAAAGGGAGCCAACAACATACCAAATGGCTTACCTATCCAAGACTGAGTCTTCTACCTCACCAAGGACTTACCCACTTTTCAAGAAGTCTTCTGCCTTCAACAAGGACTTACGAACTCCTGCAAAAGTCTTCAACCTTTGAGGAATCACCAACTCTTCTTAGATCTTCCACCTTTGACTTCACCTTTGCCAAGGAGAAGCTTTCACCAAGGGATGCCTTCCCTTCTCCTTCTTCACATCTCTTAGACAAGAGAGAGAACATTCATCTTCATTGTTGAATGAGAGATTGGAATGTAGAGGAAGTGAGAGCCTCACAAGATATACATGTATGACTAGCTCTCTTATAAATCTCCTACTCATTAATGGATGTAGCAAGCAATTACATTTAGAGAGAGGAGGAGGATGTAGAGACACTCAACTATAGTACAGGGACCTTTATAGTGCTTGGCTAACCAAGTGATGTAGTCCAATAGGTCTTATTTATAGTTGGAGATGCCTACTAAATGGTATAAATACTTAAGGATAATGTGACAAAGTGGATTTTCTGGCTTAATTTCGAGGACGAAATTTCTTTTAAGGTGTGTAGGATGTGATAAAGTGGTTTTTGGAATCTTTTAATGTTCAATGACATAAGTGAACTCATGCATGTTGAGAAGTTTTGAGAATCCCAAGTGTTTTGGTAAAGTTGGAGTGTCGATTGAGGTTTGTATAATGATTTGGATCAATAAGTTATGCCTACTTGAGAAATTTAATTGACAAGTCAAATAGCTGAGTTTTTGCACCAAAATCGAATGGATTGTACCTTGAGGTATGGTGAAGCTATGGTTAAATTTTGGTGGCATTTGGATGTTCCTAGAGGGAGTTAGTGAGGTTTGATATTTGAGAAATAATGTGCTTGATTGATGGGTAATAGACCTAAGTTCGACAATCACAGCCTAAGCTAGGCTGTATCACGCACCCCTTATTTGTGGGTGGGCTGCGTGGACGCTTTGTAGCCATAGATCTAAGATCCAGTGGCTGGGACTGCCTACATTAGTGAGCCACATATTGCCCATTCACGTGCATCAATCAGGGCCTTACATTTCTGATCGGACGGTTTAAAGGCCTTTCCCTAGCTCAGGACGAAGAGGAGACATGGGACAGCGTCGTGGGCAAGCACCCACGCCCTCATGCTCACTGATCGTGGGATGAGAGGGAGGTCTGGGCCAGTAGTTGGCCCTGCACTGGCCTAATATTTCTTCTGACCCCTCATATACACTTTCCTGTGAAGAAACGAGCCAGTTCCACCTTCCTGTCGTGGCCAGTTCTCCACTCCACCGAGCCAACAAAGCATGAGATGGGAGAAGAAGGAAGAGCGGTCTAGGAGAGGACCTCAATGGCATATCATCATCTATAAACCTTGTCGAAGCTAGTGGAAGGTACAATTTCATGTGGTGGGCCGAGATCTGGGCAGACAAACTTGAGGTCGTCAGTGAGGAGACCTTGAGATTGTACTTGAGGCTGGTGCTTTCTCCCCCAATCGGATGAGGAGGAGATGTTCAGAAAGGTCTGAAGGAGAGCTCGCAGTCTCTAGCTTGATCTTGGAGGGACAAGACGCATTTTGCCTCTTCTGTACCTCCGCAACAGCTGCAAGCTGTGGCGAGCTCGCGGGGATGAAGACCTAAGGGCTATGGGGAGTTTTTGAGTATCTACAGATGTCTAGCTGGAGACTTCGGAGCTACTGGTGGCCAAAGGAAAAGATGAAGAGCACCTGAGCCTTGCAGTTTGCTCACTGGAGCTGAGCTCTACGGCGGCGCTCTGTGGAAACAGAGTCCGCGCTGAACGCGAGGACCAGAGGGAGGAGCAGTCGGGTCCTCGGATCCTTAGACCCATGGATCCCACACCAAATCCGGACCAGTTCCCAGCGAGTAGAGCTAGAGTTGCGCCAACCCTAAAGACACGTGGCGGGCTGTGATTGGTCTACCAAGGTAATTATTTCAATAAATCATAGATCTTGTTTAGTTCCTAGTAAATAGCTCGCTTATCAGAAAAATGCAAATAAGGTACCGTTTTTCTCAGAAAAATGTGTAAAACACAATGGAAGCATAATATAAGGCTTTTGATGCACCAATATCAGTGATATCTTGTAAATTGTGAAATGCTTAATTAATAGATAATAAATATCAAACAACGACCTAAAATTATGAGAAAATACCAGTAAATCATGATTCATGTTTATAATGGATATGATGTCAGATATGATCATGTTAATAAATGAATTCATGTATTTTGCTTAGAATGTCTATCTAGGGCTTGTAACCTTGATTAAAATGTAATAAATACATACATGCTCAATAAATGATGAGATTTAAAGAAAACCCTCATATCTGTAACTGGAAGATAATATGTAAATCTGAGATCAGTTTTATATACAAAATTCATGTTACATGAAGATGAACCCTAAATGCATGGGTTGTAACCCTAATATGTATAATGCATATAAGATATGATTAATGGACACACAAAAATATATGGAACCTAATGTTCAGATGATGAACTTTGATAATGAGATGTAATCTTTAAAATGACATCAGTAAGATAGCATAAGGCAAGAATACAAGTAATCATGAGAATATCTGAATGAACTAAGAGAAACCCTAATGGACATAATTAGGGTTAAGAAGAGATATAATAAGATGAGAACCTGATGATAGTATATGGTCTTGTTTTGATCAGATTTAACCAAGGATATAGATGACATCATTGATATGTGATTAGGATATCTCTTTGGAAGGTACGCCATTACCTCTTACTTGGCTTATTATACAATATGATTGTGTTATATGAGTAGTAAAATACTTGGCATATGATATTGGATGAAATGATTGCTCTTGTATGATATGTTTCCTGAATTTCCATACTTATTGATATGAACACATGAAACATAATATATTTGTTCCATTATATCTAAGCACTTCAACTCTTTGGTAGTAAAGTGATGGAAATAAGTACTTCAACTCTTTGGTAGTAAAGTACTTGGAAGTGATCCAACTCTTTGGTAGTAGATCACATTGTGAAATGATCCAACTCTTTGGTAGTAGATCATACAGGCCTTAATGCATTCAACTCTCAGGTAGTAAATGCATGGATGATATAATGGAAAATGAGCTTAAAACATGTGTTCTCTTTTGTTAATAAATATCCTTGTGCAAGTATATGTTTTTCTTATATTTCTTTATAACTGCCAAGTATTAGTTTTATCCTATTGCCAAGATATGATGAGAGGTATATATAAAAAGACACGTAGGCGTACTCAGTACAATATTGATGAAATATTGTGCTGACGTGTACCGCATGTAATCTTTTGGTTTAGGTTGTGGTTATGCTCTTGAAGATCCAGGATAGTTGAGAGTTGTGTGGCGAGCTGATGTACAGGTGGTCCTGTTATCTTAAGATCCTATAGTTTAGTAGTAGTACATGTATATGTATAAGTTTGTTGTTCAATATGTAATATCAAATGTTGTAACAATTCATGTTGTAATTATATGTTGAATGGTGAACGTGTTGTGGTTTGTTTATTGTTCATGTATATGTGTTACTGATTTTTTCCTTATGACTTCCTCTGATTTTCTTCTTCTTAGCCTCGTGTGGGATGTTTAAATTGAGATTCTCGCTGAGGTGAGGGTTTCAATTTGGACGTCGCACATCAGATTAAGTTTTAGAAAATTTGGGGACGTCACAGGTGGTATTAGAGCATGAACAATAGAAAAGCCTGACATTTGCTCATTATGCAACTTAAAACTAAAGAACCTTGAACCTTAATAATCTTTTAGGGTTAGATTAGTCATCTTTTAGAGATTAGATTTGACCTAGCTTCTAGGTTAGCACCTAGATGTCCGAGAACTAGGCCTAGACTGGTGCTTGTTGTATAGCAAGTCCTTAGATGTCGTTCTTTCCTTGTAGTGCAGCGGTATGGGACGTTGCACTATTTGGAAATGACGTGTATCAAGGGAAGAGAAACCCTAGACATATGGCGCTCGTTGTCTAGAGTAGCTATGCTAGTCTACACCATGTTCTCGCCCTTTTCACTAGTTTTCATGACACTAGACTCTCTACTATGTGTGGGACACTTGTTTTTAGGATTTGGTTTTTGATTCCAAATGGATCGAACCTCGATAGTTTTCTTTGACGCTTGTTTAATCGGAGAAAAACTATATAATATTTTATTATGTATATGTATTACAAAAATGTGTCCCCACACATGTATGAGTAGGAGGTGGTCATGTAACCTAAGTGAAAGTGAATGACATCAGTCTAGAAGAGAGAGTAGTTCTAGATTAGATGTCTAGAGCCCTGTTGGAATATATGATAGTTGGAATAGACGATATATGAGTTTAGATGTTATGATATAAGTTTGAGATAGTAATTAAGTTGTTTTATGATGATAAAGTTTGTTTGAGGAAAGTTTAGTTTTGAGGATTTGAGGTAAGTTTTGATGACGCAAGTATGAGTTCTTTTATGAGATAAGATAAGCTAAGTTAAGATAAGTTGTGGGTCAGCAAGAGCCTCAGTCTCTTTTACGAAGGAGGACCTCTAGTGAAAGGACCAGTTTCAGGGTTAACTCTAGAGAGAGTGAGACCCATTGGGAGAAGGTCAGAGAACCTACACTCCAAGATATGAGAATTATGAGATATGCGATAGGATATGTCCTAAACTAGAATACTCCTGAGTGATCGAGCTGAGTTTCTCTATGCATGATTCCTATAGTTTGTTGAACCCTAGATGTCCTTGGGAGGACCAAACCCTAGAGATAGAGAGAGGCTGGTTACACGTGTATATGTGAACATGGATATGAGTGCCTTTCATCTGGGTGAGGGAGAGAGCCCAAGACCCTGGAGGAGGTAGCTATGTTAGTTCCTATGAAGCCTCGTGCTTGGGTTGGTGGTTTCCCACATAGGAATCTAGAGGTGTATATAAGAGAGTTTTGGGTAAGCATGTTTCATGGGTAGAAGACCTGTGATGAGAATATCATATCATGTTTTGGTTTGTGCTATGTGGCTAGATCTTGTGAAGTTAATCAACTAGTGCCAATGAGGTAGACTTGGTAACCCTAGACGAAAGAGGGAAGATAAAGTTTTTGTTTATGAGATACTCATAGAGTTGAGTTAGCTCAGAGAGACTGAGCATGAAACTACCCTCATGATATGGGTCAGGATAACCTCAGTTGGACTAGGTGAAGTTTTGATATATGTTTGATTAGACACTTACATAAGTTTGTTTAGAACAACCATGATAAAATATATGTAAGGATGTGATCTAATCTCAAGATGTGATATATAGACATGATATGATGAAAATCTAGAATGGTTTAATAAATGGCAATGCATAAATGGTTAACCATATACATGAATAAAGATGATAATGTGATAGTGTTGGTTAATCTTGTGAGAATTCATTAATAAATGTTGAAATTTAGTATGAACAATGAAATAAGATCATATGAATGAAGCATGTTAAATGAGGTGTTAATCTTAGTGCTTAATAAAGATGAAAAATATAGATGGCAGTTAGCACAACATAATGATTGTGACACCTTGAAATTATTTAAATGGATAAAGTGAGTTAACTATAGTTAACTTCCTCCTAAAAGGCATATGTAATGTTGAACATGTTAAAAAATTAGCTAAAATAAATGTTGACAACACTTTGATATAATGGGTTAATTTAGTTAACTCCTTTATAATATGGTAATATGATGTGGGAACCCTAATGCACGGGTTAAGATAAGGATGCAACCCTGATATATGAGATATGTCATGGCATAACCTCAGTTTCTAAACCCTGAGTTTCACCTTGAATGGAGTGCTCGTGCACCAAGATGGTTGTAAAACCCCCCTAATAGTGCTTTGGATACATGGTCCTAGGTAACCTTTGCAGATATGTTACAAATAGAATAGTGCTTACATGTGGAGGAAGGCAAGATAAGGTTTTCCCTATAAGTATGTCTATGGTTTACTTTCGAGGACGAAAGTTCTTTTAAGATGTATATGATGTGACAAAGTGGGTTTTCTGGCTTAATTTCGAGGACGAAATTTCTTTTAAGGTGTGTAGGATGTGATAAAGTGGTTTTTGGAATCTTTTAATGTTCAATGACATAAGTGAACTCATGCATGTTGAGAAGTTTTGAGAATCCCAAGTGTTTTGGTAAAGTTGGAGTGTTGATTGAGGTTTTTATAATGATTTGGATCCATAAGTTATGCCTACTTGAGGAATTTAATTAACAAGTCAAATAGTTGAGTTTTTGCACCAAAATCGAATGGATTGTACCTTGAGATATCGTGAAGCTATGGTTAAATTTTGGTGGCATTTGGATGTTCCTAGAGGGAGTTAGTGAGGTTTGATATTTGAGAAATAATGTGCTTGATTGATGGGTAATAGACCTAAGTTCGACAATCACAGCCTAAGCTAGGCTGTGTCACGCGCCCCTTATTTGTGGGTGGGCTGCGTGGATGCTTTGTATCCATAGATTTAAGATCCAGTGGCTGGGACTGCCTACATTAGTGAGCCACAAATTGCCCATTCATGTGCATCAATCAGGGCCTTACATTTCTGATCGGACGGTTTAAAAGCCTTCCCCTAGCTCAGGACGAAGAGGAGACATGGGACAACGTCGTGGGCAAGCACCCACACCCCTCATGCTCACTGATCGTGGGATGAGAGGGAGGTCTGGGCCAGTAGTTGGCCCTGCACTAGCCTAATATTTCTTCTGACCCCTCATATACAGTTTCCTGTGAAGAAACGAGCCAGTTCCACCTTCCTGTCCTGGCCAGTTCTCCACTCCACTGAGCCAACAAAGCATTAGATGGGAGAAGAAGGAAGAGCGGTCTAGGAGAGGACCTCAATGGCATGTCATCATCTATAAACCTTGTCGAAGCTAGTGGAAGGTACAATTTCATGTGGTGGGCCGATATCTGGGTAGACAAACTTGAGGTCGTCAGTGAGGAGACCTTGAGCTTGTACTTGAGGCTGGTGCTTTCTCCCCCAATCGGATGAGGAGGAGATGTTCAGAAAGGTCTGAAGGAGAGCTCGGAGTCTCTGGCTTGATCTAGGAGGGACAAGACGCATTTTGCCTCTTCTGTACCTCCGCAGCAGCTGCAAGCGGCAGCGAGCTCGCGGGGATGAAGACCTAAGGGCTATGGGGAGTTTTTGAGTATCTGTGGATGTCTAGCTGGAGACTTCGGAGCTACTGGTGGCCAAAGGAAAAGATGAAGAGCACCTGAGCCTTGTAGTTTGCTCACCGGAGCTGAGCTCTGCGGCGGCGCTCTGTGGAAACAGAGTCCGCACTGAATGCGAGGACCAGAGGGAGGAGCAGTCGGGTCCTCGGATCCTTAGACCCATGGATCCCACACCAGATCCGGACCGGTTCCCAACGAGTAGAGCTAGAGTTGCGCCGACCCTAAAGACACGTGGCGGGCTGCGATTGGTCTACGAAGGTAATTATTTCAATAAATCATAGATCTTGTTTAGTTCCTAGTAAATAGCTCACTTATCAGAAAAATGCAAATAAGGTACCGATTTTCTCAGAAAAATGTGTAAAACACAATGGAAGCATAATATAAGGCTTTTGATGCACTAATATCAGTGATATCCTGTAAATTGTGAAATGCTTAATTAATAGATAATAAATATCAAACAACGACCTAAAATTATGAGAAAATACCAGTAAATCATGATTCATGTTTATACTGGATATGATGTCAGATATGATCATGTTAATAAATGAATTCATGTATTTTGCTTAGAATGTCTATCTAGGGCTTGTAACCTTGATTAATATGTAATAAATACATACATGCTCAATAAATGATGAGATTTACAGAAAACCCTCATATCTGTAACTGGAAGATAATATGTAACTCTGAGATCAATTTTATATACAAAATTCATGTTACATGAAGATGAACCCTAAATGCATGGGTTGTAACCCTAATATGTATAATGCATATAAGATATGATTAATGGACACACAAAAATATTTGGAACCTAATGTTCAGATGATGAACTTTGATAATGAGATGTAATCTGTAAAATGACATCAGTGAGATAGCATAAGGCAAGAATACAAGTAATCATGAGAATATCCTAATGAACTAAGAGAAACCCTAATGGACATAATTAGGGTTAAGATGAGATATAATAAGATGAGAACCTGATGATAGTATATGGTCTTGTTTTGATCAGATTTCACCAAGGATATAGATGACATCAGTGATATGTGATTAGGATATCT
This sequence comes from Alisma plantago-aquatica, assembly GCA_963693085.1. Lineage (NCBI taxonomy): Eukaryota > Viridiplantae > Streptophyta > Magnoliopsida > Alismatales > Alismataceae > Alisma > Alisma plantago-aquatica. The sequence continues at coordinate 1,027,766,333 of OY856412.1, forward strand.
CTTTTGAAGGTACGCCATTACATCTTACTTGGCTTATTATACAATATGATTGTGTTATATGAGTAGTAAAATACTTGGTATATGATATTGGATGAAATGATTTCTCTTGTATGATATGTTTCCTGAATTTCCGTACTTATTGATATGAACACATGAAACATAATATATTTGTTCCATTATATCTAAGCACTTCAACTCTTTGGTAGTAAAGTGCTGGAAATAAGTACTTCAACTCTTTGGTAGTAAAGTACTTGGAAGTGATCCAACTCTTTGGTAGTAGATCACATTGTGAAATGATCCAACTCTTTGGTAGTTGATCATAAAGGCCTTAATGCATTCAATTCTCAGGTAGTAAATGCATGGATGATATAATGGAAAATGAGCTTAAAACATATGTTCTCTTTTGTTAATAAATATCCTTGTGCAAGTATAAGTTTTTCTTATATTTCTTTATAACTGCCAAGTATTAGTTTTATCTTATTGCCAAGATATGATGAGAGGTATATATAAAAAGACACGTAGGCATACTCAGAACAATATTCATGAAATATTGTGCTCACGTGTACTGCATGTAATCTTTTGGTTTAGGTTGTGGTTATGCTCTTGAAGATCCAGGATAGTTGAGAGTTGTGTGGCGAGCTGATGTACAGGTGGACCTGTTGTCTTAAGATCCTATAGTTTAGTAGTAGTACATGTATATGTATAAGTTTGCTGTTCAATATGTAATATCAAATTTTGTAACAATTCATGTTGTAATTATATGTTGAATGGTGAACATGTGTTGTGGTTTGTTTATTGTTCATGTATATGTGCTACTGATTGTTTCCTTATGATTTCCTCTGATTTTCTTCTTCTTAGCCTCGTGTGGGATGTTTAAATTGGGATTCTCGCTGAGGTGAGGGTTTCAATTTGGACGTCGCACATCAGATTAAGTTTTAGAAAATACAGGGACGTCACAGATAAATACTAGCCATTTAATGTGTTACAACGGATATTTTTTCATGTTTTACAACACTCCAATGACTAGAAGCACTATTTTTCACTTTTTGTATAGTGCAATAGATTGAATTTCAATAAAGTTAACTCGACCAATTGCACTATATGACAAAGTAAATTTGAAGCATCAATCGAGCTTATCCTAGATGAAACTCTATGGATCACTTAAATCTTTATTTGTCAGTGTAGGGATGAGTCAAAATATGTGTAAGGTAAACTTGACCAAATGTTGGACACTCTCAAAATCCATCAAGTGGATTGGTTGAGTTTGTCATAGGGGAATCTCAACCGAAAAACACCCTATATTGAACTTTGAAAATGTCTTTAAAGTTCTTATATATTCGATATATGTTCACCTAATTTTTCCTAAGCTTAATTACATGTCATACAAGCATTACAAGTGATCTACATCTTGATTTTAATGTATTTACATCATATTCCACAAAAGTGCACTTGCATTGATTTTGATTTTTTTTCCTCTAGGTTTAGAAAAACAAGTTAGGGCATTTGGAGTGTGTCTATACCGAAACTAAAATCACTCAAGTAGAAGTATTAGACACAAATAATTGGAATAGTTTAGTCATTATCAAAACAAGGGTTTGGTCAATTTAGACCTAGAGTCAACATTGACCTAGAGTCAACATTCTCCCCCTTTTTGGATATGACAAACTATTTCATAAATGTATTTAAAACATTTAAGTAAATTCATACCTTTAGAGAAACTTAGGGGTTTTAATAGAATTGAGTTCATATGCTCCCCCCCAATTAATGCTCATGGAGTTCTCATACTCCCCCTCAGTTGATGTTATTTATCTTGCATGGTTATCTCTCACAATAGTTATAGAATACTATGCCTTCTACTCTTATATATTTTACATATATATCTATTCTCCCATTTACCTTCTCACTACATGTTTTCTCCCCCCTTCATGTAAGACACGCCTTAACGTTAATGTAAGACATACCTTCTCCCATGCCTTTCATAAGAAGACATGTTTTCTCCACCTTTTTCATTTCAAAAAAGGTGGGGGTATGAAGAGAGAAAAACACAACTTGTTAGCAAAAAAGAAATAACAAATATTATAAAGGAGAGTAGAAGAGAAAAGCTATGGGCTTGTACAAGCATAGTATGTAAAGCAGATCAAGATATGCATTTGAACAACCCACAATGTAATTCTAGCAAACATCAAGGTGATGATATGCGAGCAAGTAACTCAATATAGTAGACATGCAAGTCAAGGAGTAAGGCTTCATTATGAAATAAGATACATGCATATCGTATAGTTGAATGACACTAGATGAGAAAAGATATCAAAAGATAGTCAAGTCTAGAACTACATGAATAAGAACTACTAGTAGATGATATCACAAGCTAGGAATACTATATCATAGCTGAGGATACACAAGTTTAAGAAGAAGCTATGATTATATGTATATATATATATCCAAACAAAAGGATATGCAATATATATATATATATATATATCCAAACCAAAGGATATGCAATTTCAGAAGCATGAAAGGATATAGCTCAAGAAAATATGCATCATTACCAAAAGATGATTGCCACTAAGAACCTAAAGGTTGTATTTAAACAAGATATAAAACTATATAGATATAGCAGGTTTGAGCACAACGAAAGTAATTTTAGACACAATCAGGAGTATAAAGAGATCATAATCAGAAGATGAATAAAAACTCAAGACAATTACTTGCAAGATATATGGATACCACTTATTAAGTACCAAATTATAGAAAGTAGAAATATAGAGTTGTATGCAAGATAGGAAAATTAAAGCATGGCTATATGTATATATAGAAGTACCAAGGGAGTACCAAAGAATGAGGCTATTAGTTGAGAAAATCTAGTTGAGAGGGATCTCTCATTCAATAAGCCAATTGTATATTCTATACAAAGTGTTTTCAGTCAAGTAATTGTGTTGAATTAATAGACCGATGATATTTGTAGGAAAACCATATTGATCCTTGTCGGTCGATTTTCTATCAGAACAAACTCGACCGATCAAGCTACCATCAAGAAGCACGTATACTTTAGAAAAACATATCTAGTGGGATGGCAATAATATAAACCATATCCAAACATGGGTAAGCAAGTTCTTGATGCACTATGAAAGCATTAGAAGTAGTTTTTTTATCAAGAAAGTGATAATATTATTCACAATATACCAAATTTGACTTAAAAACCACATGTAAAGTGCACAATAACTTGGCAAAAACACACTATGATTGGATGTGAGAAAGAATAACATTACCTTTGTTCTTACCCTTATTTTTCCACTTGCTTCCACCCCATACAGATCTCACTTATTGTAAGGAGGTGGGATCTTCCCCTTACTAAAGATTTGAAGAATAAAACATCCATTCCAAACACACTCAAAGATATGCTGGAATAGATATAAATTTTTCAATTTTATTATAATGGTATGCAAAAGACCAAAGTGTAGCATCTGAACAAAACTAACTTACTATATTCAACTTTCATAAAAGATTACACAAGTACATCAAAATCTTCCATTAGGGTAAATTGCAGAAAAGTCCATAATGTCCCTAAAATTGCATAACTTTCACAAACAACATCGAAATTGGACCAAACCTCATCCACAAGTTATATTTGATGTGTTTAATATGAATTTGTCATTATATCCATATTTTGAAGTTATAAAATTATATTATTCATTACTTATGCCTTTTACTCATTTTCTCTCTCCTAAACTTATCCTAATATTTGAAGGTTGTCCAAATTAGATAAAATTTGACATGTAGGCTAATTTGTAGATTTTGAATTTGAAGTTTGTTTCCACTTTTGAGACTTCTTTTATGAGATACTTGATATGGCCCATTAACAACCCATTATCTAAATTATTCATCCAATTAAGTTTCTTATCTTCATATTACCACAAAAATGAGTTGTGTGGCATATTTTATGTATCCATTATAAACCTAAGATTAATGTTAGAACATTAGGTTACATTAAGGTGATCCATACATGCATTAGCTCATTGGGGTTATACTAAATATCTATTTAGGTCTAACCTTCAATCTTGTTGTTCCATTGGGGTTATAAACTTATCCTAATATTGATAGAGATTCTCCTTTTAGGTCACTTGCAATTGGATTGACATGAGCGATGGATCTGCAAATTGACTTCCCTATCCACATGAAAGAAGATAAGTGTAACATACTAGATCTCAGACACTACCCTAGAAGAGATTTTGGACTTAGCCCAATATCATTGCAATAGTTGCATGTCCCCATAGACTTGGAACTAGAGGATTCATCATGAAAGAGTGGAGGTCCTTTACCTTTGTTGTTCCTTTGGTGACTATCATACCCTAAACCTTGTATACCAATTTGTTAAATAGTATGGTGTAGGATATCATTTAGATTATTTTTACCAACTAAGAATCTTTGTAAGGAAGAACTCAAGCTATTATTATCATACATAAGATAAGTAATCGTAGAATACGATTGATTCATATAATCTCTAGTATGCATAAGATCATTTTATAAGCAAAGAAATTTTGTCATATAAGAATCTCTCTCAATATGAAGAGCCATAAAACTATTCTCTCTACTAGTAGAACTAGAACTAGATTCAAGAAAATTGATTTTAGCAAGCAAGGAAACATTCTCATTTTCAAGAAAAGAAATCATAGAAAGATAAAACCATTTTCGTATTCTAATCCTTGCAAAACAAAATATTTACCCTCATTTATAGTTCTAAGAATACCAATATCAAGCATGAGAGAATCCACAATGTTACTATGATCTACATTAGTACTATGCATAAAAGGTTGAGCTTCTAGAAATCTAATCTTGTCAAGTAAGCTACAATTTCTAGTTTATGAGAATCTGCTTGACTAAGACAAGCATTTATATCATTAAGAAAGGAAATATTAGCATATTCAAGATCATCTAATTCTACATGCAAGTTATAAAAAATTCTAGCAAGCTTTTTATTTTTATTTTTATTTTTAAAAGACTTAAGAGAGGCACAAGTAGCATGTATAGTAGCAATTAAATTTTCTTTATCTAAAGAGTTTATATTTACCTCATTTGAGTCTTCACTTGTTGAAGCCATGAGAGAAAAATGGCATTCTTCATCTTCATTGGAGCTAGAACTAGATCCTCCACTTGATTCTTAAATTGAGCTTGAGTTGCAGGAATCACTAGAGATTTTTTGTCATTTTTTCTTCTTCTTGTTCTTATCTTATCTTCTCTTGTGATGGTGGATATTTTTGCCTTGTGGACAATCTTCCTTGAAGTGACCCTTCTTTCCACATTTGAAGCACCAACTAGATAAGTAAGACTTTCCTTTTTAGAGTCTACCCTTGGAGAACATAGCCTCATCTTCAACTTGAAAGGATGAAGAAGCTTGACCAACAATAGCTTCAATTTGAGATTTAATTTCATTCTTCTTCATTCCCTTGAGTTCTTTCTCTTCTTCTCATTCTTCTTCCTCTTTCTTGTCAAATTTGGCTTTATGCGCTTGTACATTTCCAATTAGCTCTTCAATGGGGATATCCTTAAGTGAATTTGCTTCTTCAATGGAGGTCACCTTGGATTCACACTTCTTGGGGAGAATTCTAAGGATCCTTGAGTTTATCTCTCCTCTTTCCATCAGATGACCTAGAATTGCAAGACCATTCCCAATGGTGTTGAGCCTTGAACACTATTTGACTATCGTCTCTTTCTTCCCCATCTTGAAGTTTTCAAGAAGACCCTTGAACATGTAGACTTTGCTTTCCTTCACTTGTTGAGTACCCTCATAAGTGATACATAAATTTCTCCATATCCCATAGGTCGTCTCATAAGATGAAATCCAGTGGCACTTGGTGGGGGACATGGAGGCATAGAGATAGGAATGGCACAAATAACCAGGAACCATCACCCATACCATACTGAACTGACCCAAACATATTTAGATTGTAACCGAGGCATGTTTTGGTTTTATGGATCGGGCGCCCACTTTCATTATAGTTTCAGATGGAACCAAACCATGCATAGACAATGCTTCAAAGCAAGCCATGTAGCCATGCACGGTTCTGATTACAGACCTTTAGAGGACACACATTCCAATCTTCCTCTCTGATCCTAACAATACATCTGGAAGGTTGACTTGCTCTCTAATATTAGTCTACATGTACCTAACCTATTCCATCACTCCTGTATTTCCTCAAGACGACCTTCGCCTCTGACTTCAGTCCTGCCTTCTTGCCCTGCAGGAGCAACCTCTCCTTCTTCATCATGCAGACTAAGCTCACCTAGAGAGAATCGGAGCCCCTATTTGGCAACATACTAGGATTTCGTAGTCTGGACTGGATTAGATGGGGTTAGTCATGATTTAGTCTGATTATGTTTGGCAACCCAGCCTGATTCTGTTTGGCATTTCAATCTGATTCTGGTTAGCTGGTCTGATTTGAGTCTTATTGCAGTCTGATTCTGTTTGGCTACTAGGCTGGATTCAGTCTGCTTTTGTTCGGCAACGTAGTTAGTATCTGCTGATTCTGTCCTGATGTTGTAGAATTATTTTAACAAGAGTAAGGAATGTGTAGTTGTGATGCCGCTTAAGCAGAAGGGCAATTTTTTTAAAAAAATCAATGTAGATTTTGTGAATTTTGTGAATGTCAGTTTTGTACTTACGAAAACTAAAAATAATATATGAGTATGGTCATACATACGTGATGATTTAAAATAAACCAACTATATTGTTGTCTTCAATTGTTGTGTATGTTGTAAATAAGTAGTATTTTACATATTTGATCCAAGAAATGTAAAATGAAAATATTATTGACATTGTCCTGCTATCTTGTTATATACCTATAAATAAGTGAGGAGTGTGATTTAGCAAATATATCCTATCTGTAGCCTCTAACTCAAAATCATATTGTTTAATCTTTGTGGACATGCTCTAATTTTCTAAATTTTAATCAGTCCATTCTCTTTTAATTGTACATTAAATTAACGTGAATATTAATACGGATGCAAAGAAAATTTTGATATGTCAAGTAATGTGTGTAACACCTTGATATTGTTGTTGTTTCAGTGAAAGATAACATTCAAAGATAATTGCATAAAGAATGTATTATATAATAAATAACAAGTAAATAATATATAAAATGCATAATTTATGCATTTAAATTCAATGGTAGCAAACATGCGTAGCAAAGAGAATAGCATGTCTCTAGTAGAACTTAATACCCCATAAAAAACAGATAATAACTTATTGGTTCTCGGGAAAATACATCTCTAACATACACACTGAGGGACACAAAGGAGAGGCTTGCCCTGGATCTAGACATAGACACCGCTACACAATCTAAGATGGTGAGAAGCCACTGTAGGGGATAGACTTTGATCCCAGGTAGGAACATCCTAGTCGGCCAACTTCATGGCCGCGTCGTACTCGTCCCATGAAAGAGGACAAGCTTCATTCAACAACTGATTGGTTTCCAATTTGATGGCGTCTTTTGGCCACTGAAATAGCAACGACAGATAGTGAATAGGAAGAGTAACACCCTTGGCTTGTTCGTGGCTCCCATTTGTGCCCTCATCACGTGTAGGCTCGCAACATTGTTTCTTACAAACAACGTTTTCTTCTACATATTTTTGAATCTTCGACGGAGACATCAATTATTTTTCAAACTTTGTCGTTGCCTATGACCACGATGATGACATCTATAGTTAATAAATTAAAATAAGTATTAGAAAATATAAATAATAGTAAGATAATTGTGACAATATTGAATACAAATAAATGCTTCAAACAAACTTAGCTACAAACAAGTAAGAATGTGATGTATGCCTTCAATACATAACAATAAAGTAGACGTTTTTCAACTGATGGTCCAAACAAAACAATGCAACACATAAGTTTTGCAACTAAATGTTGTGAAGTAAACACAAACAACTACAATGTCGTGGAAATATATTACAAGTTCATGTGTTACTTTCACCATCTAACGTGGTTGTTTGATTCACTCATCTGTGTTAATAAGGTATTCAGCAACCCCAGGTGGGTAAATGCGACGAGTCATCATGAAGTTGTGCTGCACGGCCAATGGCGAGGGAGGAAATAAATCTCCCAAAATAAAAAGATTGTCTCTTATGAACTCTCTCCTTATGTGTTCCCATCTCATCTACAACTCTGTCAAAGATATGTATGGCCCCCCAATTATGTTTCGGAAGTCACGCCATGCCTCCACCCAAGCCTGTGTAGTATATACTCCATTAAAACATCTCCCCAACTCATATTGGTTTCTCATCATACCTCGGAGAACCATATCAAGCTCCGTACACCACATAAAATAAGGCTTCGTTGGAGGCCCAACCATATTACAGATTCTGTAAGTAATATATTTCAGACGTAAGGGAATATGGAACAATTAAGGGAATATAATATGCATATTCGGTGCTAACTAACATTCAACAACATCACGATGAAAAAAAATACACCCTCCATAAAACATACACCAACATTATGATAAATAACAAAAGCCTGTTAATGTAGTACAATGGATGAATTAAGAAAGATTTAATGTTAAAAACATCAAATGGTAGACAATGTAAATTGAGAACACAAACTAAATGTAACTATACCATTCAACGTTATGGCATCACCGTGGGTGAAGGAATGTCCAAAAGAAAACTACAATCTTCCTCCAGATTGGCAACATAGCATTCGAGAACCTCATGCTCATACTTTTTTTGGGTGTATATATCATCATAGTTGTGATGAATTTCAACAAAGTCCTTCATGTTCATTACCTGGCCCCACAGTGACTTGCATTCGACAGTTAGTAACATAATTTCATCTTTCAAAGAATCAATTGTTGCGGGGAGATCGACTGCCCAATGGAAGTATCTACATCAATCTTTTCCCTAAAATATATTATCAAGTTTAAGTGAATTGCAATGAATGTGCAGCGTACACAATGGCAACCTAATATCTTGTTAGAGCCTATCAGTGTCTGCTCTTGTCGAACTGACAAAGTCACATTGTTCAGACCATAGCTTATGTTCGTTGCATGCATATGCAAGTTGTGTTAGAATAACATCCTAACTACAGTAAGTGTGGCAACTGTGGGTGGTACACGTTGTGCGGACAATCTCATCTTACATCTACTCAAAACAAGACCCCTACCACATGTAAAATACGGTTTGTGGGGGTTGTTGTTTTCAAAATGTCCATTTGCCACGTCTGCAACATCCATATACACGCGTACAGTGCATTGAAGGTTGCATGTACAACAAGGCATTCCATTCTCCATTTCAAGACAACCTACTAAAACATTATGTCATGTATATTATTAGGATCCAATAAAAAGTTCGTAAAATAAATAACTAAAGGCTACAAAGTTATGTGGTGGATGATTTAACAAATAATGTCAAAGAATATTAAAAATACAACTATAGGTCAACGGGAATCCCATAGCAAATTAGAAATGGATTCACGTAAACGATCACCCTCCCTTGAATCGGCCTGACTTGTTTGTTGGAGGGAACTCAGGTCAACCCTAGAAGGGGGAATGACAAATGTTGAAATGTCAATTGGGAGTTCATCCATGATACTGTCGCCATCATGTTGGCGGCGTATGAAATTGTAGAGGATACAACAAGCCATTACGAGGTGACACTGCGAATGTATGGGATATGTTGTCCCCTTTTTAAGGTAGGCAAACCGCCACTTCAGCACCCCAAATGCTCTTTATGCAACATTACATAATTGTGTGTGGCAGTGGTTGAACATCTCCTTCTTGCTGGTGTAGGCATGTATGTTTCCTCGGTACTCAGAAATATGGTAAGTTGTGTTGCGATACGGTGCAAGGAATTGCCGAGTGTTGGCATACCCTGCGTCAACTAGGTAAAACTTTTCTGGCGGAACTTTAAACACTCATGTGGTCGTTGTTGACTGTAGGACCCATTAGTTAGTAGCCGATCCCTCCCACCCAGTTAGGACATATGTAAACTCCATGGAGAAGTCAACTACAGCCAAGACATTAAGAGAGACATTCCCTTTTCTGTCTCGGTAGCGATTTTGCTTGTCTCGTTTAACAAAAATTGGGATGTGTGTTCCGTCAATTGCCCCGATGGCATTCTATAACACCAAAATAGGTTGTAAACATACTAAATATTTCCAAATGATTAAAGATTGTAGGGGCTAACTATTACCTTGATTTACGGGTAGAACCTTGGGGTCTCCAATATACAAGAATGTGTTGTCGTGCATGTCGCTGTAGTTTGCATGACAATTTAGTCATTGGACAACGAACACACATCGTCCAAAACTTTGTTGAACTTTCTACTAATGGTCTCACTAGACTGAATGTATTCCTTAGCCAAAGCATGATTTGTATGTCCATGGCCAACCATCTGTAGGAAGTAGCATACAGCCTCAACTGAAGTGACGCCTCTAGTACTTCGCAACAAGGCCCGACTCTCTAGCTTATCCACAAGGGCCAATATAGTATGTGGTCTCATTCGGTATAGGTCATAAGCACTTTGTTCATGACCGTTTAATATTTATAAGACCTTTTGGTGGCCACTCCTAATGCTAACTGACCTAGGTATTGTAGGTGGTATGTCAGAAATGTCATCGATGATGGAGTTTGCTATGGACTCAGCTATTGTATCAGCAATGTGATTAGGTGGACCAGACAATGTATGTAGAATGTGCGTGAGGCGGTCAGGTGTTTCGTTTTTGTCAGTGGTTGACATGATGCCTACAAGTGGAATCGTAGCAAGGCTGTCATGGCAACAACAAGGAAAAAATAACTACTCGACAACCATATGTAACCGTGGACATGTCAAATAATGGCTTGCAGGATACATAGTGAATTAGATTGAATGAAAAATAAAAGCATGATAGTGAAATAAAATATTACAACAATTAATCAATTTAGTTTGTGCGGTAAAATAATGTCTGGATGGGAATAAAAATATTACAACAATTCAACAAATTAGATTCTGCGGAAAGAAAATGTTTGGATGGGAAATAGATTATTACAACAATGAAAGAACTTTCTAATGATTTGCTGAGTTAAATGTATGGCCATTAATCAAACTGATGTTCCCCCTTATGATCTGAAAGGGCTAGCATCATTGGACAAAAGAAAAAATGCATGGTGAGATGGCATAAACGACGATGGCATACTTGGTCTGTTGCTGAAGTTGGGTGTTGGGGATTGTGGGAAAAATGCATGGTGAGATGGCATAAATGAGGATGGCATTGGAGGTGTTGGTGTTGCATTGGTAGCTTGGGACCTTTCCCAAAGGTCTTGCAACCATATGGTTGTCTTTTGAGGTGTGTCTATAAGGTTGAGGTAGATGTTGCAGTTTGTTGAGTCCTTGATGGCGTTCACAAGTGTTGTAAACATAACAGTGGGGGCATCGGGGTAAGTGTCATGGAAATGTTGTAAGATGGTTGCAAACTCTTTCTTTTTAAAGGCTCTAGTTTCCACACCAATGTCATGGAACCTTTGCATAAACCTATGTGAATTCAGATAACACTTCATTTGAAAGCCCACATTGGTCTTGAGCCATTGATGGCCGCTTCTTGCACCTAACGACAAGAGGCCTCCTGCCAACACTTGGTGTATCTGTTCTGCCTCCCCCGGTGTCTCCCTCACTTTGCATCCAATATGTGGCCATATTCAGTTCCCCTGATTGGATTCCAGTGTTCATGGGTGTCTCTGACCCATCTAAGTCGACAATGACATCATCCTCGGAAGCAACGTCAGAAGGGATTTGTGTGTCCATTGAAGACATTGCATGATGTCCTCTAGAAATGTTCCTCCCCACCATCATCTCGATGTCATAGAAGTGGGGAAACGGCTGCTTAAGTAACCTAGCAAGGTCCTTTTTTGCCTAAGTATACAAAAAATTTGTATTAGGAAATTTAAGTGTAAATATAGGACATTACTTTTTTTGATTAAGGGACTGGTTATTGGACATACCGCAAGGCTCTCCCTCCACTCAAGACTGTCAAGCAGCGTGGGCATATGGCTAGTTTCATCCCATCCAACACCCCTTTATTCATCACAAGCTTCAAAGTGGCATAGTCCCTCCTCAAGTTCTTCCACTGAGTTTTGAGCTGGTCTATATTGCAGGCCGTCTTCCCCATCCTATTATGCATTTCCGCAGTTGCCTCCCTCCAAGCCTCCCTAGTTAAATGACTATCGACAGACCTGCCTAGGTCATATTGTCTGCACAATGTTGATCCTAGAGTGGCATCAGATTCTCTTGACCAAACAATACAAAAGTTGGGGTCAGCGGAATATATACCCCCACAGGTGCTGCAATATATTATGACAGTGAGGAGTGGCTACAATGACAATTACTATATAACATGTTTGATTTGTAGGGGCACATCCCATAACAATACCCAAATCGTTATGCTAACAAGAAAATATTGTATTCTAGTATAGACAATAAACAACCATCATACTATAGAGACTAGGTTGATATATATATGGTGAAGTTGATATAACACTAACAGAGCTAGGGCTTGATGGGAAAATGTGCATATGGTGAAGTTGATATAACACTAATAGAGCTAGGTCTTGATGGACAAATGTGCATGTGGTCAATTTCATATATATATATATATATGTATATATATATATATATATATATATATATATATATATATATATATATATATATATATATATATATATATATATATCTGTGTGTGTGTGTGTGTGTGTGTGTGTGTGTGTGTGTATATGTGTGTATATATATATGTATATATATGTATATATATGTATATATATATGTCTATATATATGTATATATATAAAAAATTAAACTATGGAGATTTTTTTTGCTTATCTCAGCCTTGCATTATATCTTTTCAGAGAAAGTATTTACTTAGATAGTGGCATCTAAGCTGCAATTACACTATGAAATAATCTTGTGCATTAGTTGCATATATTTTCTCTGTATATAGTAAAAACAATATATGTATGTGAATATAAGTATAGTAGAAACAATATAAAAGTAGTGACAACACACTATTTTCTGCACATGTGATACATTTTACAATAAACAGACGAGTTCCCACTCAGTATATTTACTACAGTAGAATTTGATTCATGCCATCTGATTCATATCAAATTGTACATGTTAGCTATATTTAAAGATGTGTTTTGTTTGCTGATAAGATCTCTGTCTTGCATTACTTGCTATGCCAACGAAAGCATGTACTTGAATGGTGATGGCTGAGCTACAATTACACCAAAATTACTCTATACACCAGCTACTGCTATGTTGGTGTGTCCTGGAAGTATTTTGTAACCAAACTTACTCTATACACCAAAATTGATTCCACTTTTTATAGACCTAGGTATTCTGTAACAAAATCACTACTAAATTGCACATGTCTGTAAAAAAATGTTCTATTTCAGTATAATGTACATCTTCAAAGCATGGAAAGTCAACAACAAGCCATGATAGGATAATCCAAGCATATTTGTTTGATGACTTTCAAGCAAAAGAAATATTATCATATCATTTCAATGTTATAAATCAAGACACATGGTAGATATACCAAGAATACCACTAGTAATGTATAAATAAAGGTAGTTATTAGTACTCATTTTCGACCTATAATACTGCAATACTCATGAGTAGATTAAATTGATTCAATTTTTTACAGAGCTAGTTATTATGTAATAGAAACACTGCTAAATTGCACATGTATCTAAAAAAGTTGTTCTATTTCAGCGTAATCTACAGGTTCAGTGCATGGAACTCAACAAGAACCCATGACAAGATAATCCAAACATATTTTTTTGATGAGTTTCAAGAAAAAGAAATATTATCATAGCATTTTAAAGTTATAAATCGTGAAACATGATAACTTCGGGTAAGATTATATATTAATATCACAAATGTAAAGAAAGTGTGCGGTCGTCAAGTAAGAAAGAGAATTGAACTGTATGTTGTTGAAATAGAGGAAGTTGGGTCACTGAAAACTACTCTATATACTAGCTACTGCTCTGTTGGTGTGTCCTAGAAGTATTATGTAACCAAACTTACTTTATACACCAAAATTGATTCCATTTTTTACAGACCTAGGTATTCTATAACAGAAACACTACTAAATTGCACATGTATGTAAAAAATTGTTCTATTTCAGTGTAATGTATAGGTTCAGAGCATGGAAAGTCAACAACAAGCCATGATAAGATAATCCAAGTATATTTGTTTGATGACTTTCAAGCAAAAGAAATATTATCATATCATTTCAATGTTATAAATCATGACACATGGAAGATATACCAAGAATACTACAAGTAATGTATAAATAAAGGTAGTTATTAGTACTCATTTTCGACCTATAATACTACAATACTGATCAGTAGATTAAATTGATTCAATTTTTTACAAATCTAGTTATTATGTAACAGAAACACTACTAAATTACACATGTATCTAAAAAAGTGGTTCTATTTCAGTGTAATCTACAGGTTCAGTGCATGGAAACTCGACAAGAACCCATGACAGGATAATCCAAACATATTTCTTTGATGAGTTTTAAGCAAAATAAATATTATCATAGCATTTAAAAGTTATAAATTGTGAAACATGGTAACTTCGGGTAGGATTATACATTAATATCACAAATGTAAAGCAAGTGTGCGGTCATCAAGTAAGAAAGAGATTTGAACTGCAAGTTGTTGAAACAGAGGAAGTTGGGTCACTGAAAACTATTACTAGCTATAATAATCAAGTAGGTTGGCAAAATGTTTAATTTGGATTTAAGTTAAATGATGCTTAAACTGAGGAATTGTCTAATGTTGTATCATATTAATAGATTGAGTAATTCGTGTATTTTAGTAAAATGCCATTCCGAACCACAACATTGTATCTACATAAGAAAATTCCTACTTTCACAAACTTATCTAGTTCAATAAACTAGACATCACATGAACTAGGCTTTTTTAGTGCACTCGTGAACCTATTCGTATGCAAGAAAATCATCAAAAGATGTGTCTTTCAACTACAAATCATATGTCAGAAATAAATTATGGTGATCAATTAGACTCAATGTAATTCAATCATTGTGTAGAATCCAAAATAATAATCATTTATTAAAGATTATCTCTTCCTAGTCGAAACTAATTCCATTTTTTAGAGACCTAGGTATTCTATAACGAAAACACTGCTAAATTGCACACGTGTGTAAAAAATTGTTCCATTTCAGTGTAATGTACACGTTCAATGCATGGAAACTCAACAAGAACCCATGATAGGATAATCCAAACATATTTGTTTGATGAGTTTCAAGCAAAAGAAATATTATCATAGCATTTAAAAGTTATAAATCATGAAACATGGTACGTATACCAATAATACTACAAGTAATGTATATCTAAAGCTAGTTATAAGTACTCTTTATCATTTTATTATTCCCTAGGTGCACATAATCATTTATTACAATTAATTTTTCGACAATAAAATCATTTTGGGATACTTGTGGGTACTAGATAAAACTATCTCTTCCTAGTCCAAATTATCTCCATATAGCAAGCAACAAGAAACAAAAAAAAGCATAAGAATGGGAGAGAAAGAAGGAACTTTGGGGTAGATATCAAGCAAAAAGGTTGTATTATTCCCTGGCCTCCTCTCTGACAGTATTCAAACATGAATAATGAGATGGATATATTTTCTCCTATCCATGAAAAACATTGCTTAAACAAAGTGAGATTCATTGACTGATAAAATGTGACTGTCATACATAATGATGAACTTGTTTGGAACCAGTGTTGTCTGAATAAATATACAAATTAATGACCAATCCACCTCAGAAATGTCTTCCCTAATCGACATCACAAAAAAAGTGTCGGCTACCCTATTTGTTACTAACCTTAGCAGGAAGGGGCGACAAAGAAGAAGCATTGTGGAATCCTAGCTCTGTGTAGAGTCGCCGGAGCACCAGGGAGGAGAACCGTTCGACTTCAACAACAGATGAGGCACAACTTCCATGAATAGCTACTCCAACAAGCGAATGTGGAAGTGCAGAACCTCATAGAAGAATGACAAGAATAAGAAGGCACACAGACACGGATACTTGGTAGGGTTTCTTCTTGACTTGGCTGACCTAGGGCATCTACTGTGCATCGAAAAGACAAATCACTATGAAGGCAGGTAATACAGAAGAGAAGAGCAGGCCAGGGCATGGCTACCTTTCTTTTAAGGGGGGTAGCCACCTAGGTAGACCGATGGTGGCATACGGGAGCATTGATTCTCCATCTCCACACAGACGCTTCGCCCGATGACGCATGCCATCCATCCATCTGCGATTTGTGACCTACTCGAGGTAGCATCCTTCGCCGCCTTTGCCTTTACTTCTCTAATGAATCAAAAATAGGGAAGATGTGTGACTATACCACAGCGTCACGAGGGAGAGGAAGGTTTGGGCGAGAGGGAGAGAGGGGCACATGAGAGATCAAGGTCGGGGGGGAGGTTGGTGTCAGGGCTAAACAAGACTGAGATCCCTAATCCTACCTCGAGCGGGACTGGCTTAAACTGGATAATGGGATTTTGTAATCCCAAAATGGGTTCCGACTCGCTTGCCTGCCAAACGCCTTTGACGCCCAATCCGGTCCGGATTTTGCAGACCTGGCGCAAAACGACAATGCCTAATCTGGACCTGGTCCATTCCCAAACGGGGTTCCCAAATAGTATGTAAAGTAGATACATATATGCATTTGAAAAAACCACAATGTAATTCTAGCAAACATCAAGGCGATGATATGCAAGCAAGTAACTCAATATAGTAGACATGCAAGTCAAGGAGCAAGATTCAGTATGAAATAAGATACATGCATAGCATATAGTTGAATGACACTAGATGAGAAAATATATCAAAAGATAATCAAGTCTAGAACTACATGAATAAGAACTACTAGTAGATGATATCACAAGCTAGGACTACTAGTAGGATCTATATCATAGCTGAGGATACACAAGTTTAAGAAGAAGCTATGATTATATGTATATATATATATCGAAACAAAAGGATATGCAATTTTAGAAGCATGAAAGGATATAGGTGGAGAAAATATGCATCATTACCAAAAGATGATTACCACTAAGAACCTCAAGTTTGTATCCAAATAAGATATAAAACTATATAGATATAACATGTTTGAGCACAACGAAAGTAATTTTAGACACAATTAGGAGTATACAGAGGTCATCATCAAAAGATGCATGAAATTTCAAGACAATTACTTGCAAGATATATGGATACCACTTGTTGAGTTCCAAATTATAGAAATTAGAAATATAGAGTTGTATGCAAGATAGGAAAATTAAAGCATGGCTATATGTATATATAGAAGTACCAAGGGAGTACCAAAGAATGAGGCCATTAGTTGAGAAAATCTAGTTGAGAGGGATATCTCATTCAATAAGACAATTGTATTTTCTATACAAAGTGTTGTCAGTTGAGTAATTGTGTTGAATTAATAGACCGATGATATTTGTTGGAAAACCATATTGATCCTTATAGGTCAATTTTCTATCAGAACAAACTCGACCGATCAAGCTACCATCAAGAAGCACATATACTTTAGAAAAACATATCTAGAGGCATGACAATAATATAAACCATATCCAAACATGTGTAAGCAAGTTCTTGATGCACTATGAAAGCATTAGAAGTAGTTTTTTTTATCAAGAAAGTGATGATAATCACAATATACCAAATTTGACTTAAAAAGCACATGTAAAGTGCACAATAACATGGCAAAAACACACTATGATTGGATGTGAGAAAGAATAACATTACCTTTGTTCTTACCACTATTTTTCCACTTGCTTCCACCCCATACAAATCTCACTTATTGTAAGGAGGCGGGATCTTCCCCTTACTAAAGATTTGAAGAATAAAACATCCATTCCAAACACACTCAAAGGTATGCTGGAAAAGGTATAAATTTTCCAAATTTATTATAATGGTATCCAAAAGACCAAAGTGTAGCATCTAAAAAAAACTAACTTACTATATTAAACTTTCATAAAATATTACACAAGTTTATCAAAATCTCCCATTAGGGTAAATTGCAAAAAAGTCCATAATGTCCCTAAAATTGCATAACTTTCACAGAAAACATCCAAATTGGACCAAACCTCATCCAAAAGTTATATTTGATGCGTTGAATATGAATTTTCCATTATTTTCTTATTTTGAAGTTATATAATTATATTATACAATACTTATGCCTTTTACTCATATTTTCTGTCCTAAACTTATACTAATATTTCAAGGTTGTCCAAATTAGATAAAATTTGACATGTAGGCTAATTTGATATGTAGATTTCGAATTTGAATTTTGTGTCCACTTTTGAGACTTATTTTTATGAGATACTTCATATGGCCCATTAACGACCCATTATCTAAATTATTCATCCAATTGAGTTTCTTATCTTCATATTACTACAAAAATGAGTTATCTGGCATATTTTATGTATCCATTATAAACCTAAGATTAATGTTAGAACATTAGGTTACATTAAGGTGATCCATACATGCATTATTTCATTGGGGTATACTAAATATCTATTTAGGTCTAACCTTCAACCTTATTTGGCTAAGTCCAAAATGTCTTCTAGGGTAGGGTCTGAGATCTAGTATGTTACACTTATCTTCTTTCATGTGGATTGGGAAGTCAATTTGTAGATCCATCGCTCATGTCAATCCAATTGCATGTGACCTAAAAGAAGAAAGATGGAATGGTCCCCAATCATGTTTTTGGTTCATGAGGGGTTAGCTTAGCAACTCAAGTCCTACTGCTCTTGGGTGCTTTCCTAAAAGGACAATAAGTATAATTGTGACCAATATCATTGCAATAGTTGCATGTTCCCATAGACATAGAACTAGAGGATTCTTCATGAAACATTGGAGGTCCTTTACCTTTTTGTTTCTTTAGTGACTATCATACCCTACACCATGTATACCAATTTGTTAAATAGTATGGTGTAGGATATCATTTAGATCATTTTTACCAACTAAGAATCTGTGTAAGGAAGAACTCAAGCTATTATTATCATACATAATAGAAGTAATCGTAGAATACAATAGATTCATATAATCTCTAGCATGCATAAGATCATTTTATAAGCAAAAAAGTTGGTCATATAAGAATCTCTATCAATATGAAGAGCCACAAAACTATTCTCTCTACTAGTAGAACTAGAACTAGTTCAAGAAAATAGATTTTAGAAAGCAAGGAAGCATTCTAATTTCCAAGTAAAGAAATCGTAGAAAGATAAAACCATTTTCGGATTCTAATCCTTGCAAAACAAAATCTTTATCCTCATTTATAGTTCTAAGAATACCAATATCAAGCATGAGAGAATCCACAATGTTACTATGATCTACATTAGTACTATGCATAATAGATTGAGCTTCTAGAAATCTAATCTTGTCAAGTAACCTACAATTTCAATATTATGAGAATCTGCTTGAATAAGACAAGCATTGTTATCATCAAGAAAGGAAATATTAGCATGTTCAAGATCATCTAATTCTACATGCAAGTTATCAAAAATTCAAGCAAGCTTTTTATTTTTATTTTATTTTTAAAAGACTTAAGAGAGGCACAAGTAGCAGAAATAATAGCTACTAAATTGTCTTTATCTAAAGACTTTATATTTACCTCATTTGAGTCTTCACTTGTTGAAGCCATGAGAGAACAATGGCATTCTTCATCTTCATTGGAGCTAGAACTAGATCCTCCACTTGATTCTTCAATTGAGCTTGAGTTGGAGGAGTCACTGGAGCTTTTGTGCCATTTTTTCTTCTTCTTGTTCTTCTCTTATCTTCTCGTGTGATGATGGATATTTTTTCCTTGTGGACAATCTTCCTTGAAGTGACCCTTCTTTCCACATTTGAAGCACCAACTAGATAAGTAAGACTTTCCTTTTTAGAGTCTACCCTTGGAGAACATAGCCTCATCTTCAACTTGAAAGGATGAAGAAGCTTGACCAACAATAACTTCAATTTGAGCTTTAATTTCATCCTTCTTCATTCCCTTGAGTTCTTTCTCTTCTTCTCATTCTTGTTCCTCTTGCTTGTCAAATTTGGATTTATGGGCTTGTACATTTCCAATGAGCTCTTCAATGGGAACATCCTTAAGTGACTTTGGTTCTTCAATGGAGGTCACCTTGGATTCCCACTTCTTGGGGAGAATTCCAAGGATCCTTGAGTTTATCTCTCCTCTTTCCATAGGATGACCTAGAATGGAAAGACCATTCACAATGGTGTTGAGCCATGAGCACTATTTGACTATCCTCTCTTTCTTCCCCATCTTGAAGTTTTCAAGAAGACCCTTGAACATGTAGACTTTTCTTTCCTTCACTTGTTGAGTACCCTCATAAGAGATACATAACTTTCTCCATACCTCCTAGGTCATCTCATAAGAAGAAATCCAATTGCACTTGGCGGGGGACATGGAGGCATATATAGGAATGGCACAAATAACTGAGAACCATCACCCATACCATACCAAACTGACCCAAACAAATTTAGATGGTAACCCAGGCATGTTTGTGTTTTATGGGTCGGGCCCCCACTTTCATTATAGTTTCAGATCGAACCAAACCATGCATAGAGAATGCTTCATAGCAAGTCATGTAGCCATGCATGGATCTCATTACAGAGCTTCAGAGGACACACGTTCCAATCTTCCTCTCCGATCCTAACAACACACCTGAAAGGTTGACTTGCTCTCTAATATTACTCTACATGCACCTAACCTATTCCATCACTCCTCTGTTTCCTCAAGACGACCTTCACCTCTGACTTCAGTCCTGCCTTCTTTCCCTATAAGAGAAACCTCTCCTTCTTCATCATGTAGACTAAGCTCACCTACAGAGAATCTGAGAGACGATGTCTATGGATTGTCATCTCATCTTTTAGAATGTTAGACTCAATCGACTTCCATACCAGCTCTTCCACTAGTGCATCAATAGAGGCAGAATCACCACCTATTTAAATAATCCCCTACTACTTCTCTGGATGATCTTGTCATTCCAAGGAGGAGTCTTACTGATATGAGAAGGTTTGGGTGAAGGATGTCGGTAGTGACGATTAGATCAAGGAGGTCATACACAATGTGGCATCATCATTTTTAGCTGTGAGGTTGCATGCGATGTCTATGATCCTAGTGTCTTCCTTGCAGCGGTCATGATCTAAGTTCAATAGAGAATTGTCTGTCTTGGTTAATATGTAGTTACTGCTGGTGAGGTGATGGAGGACGTCTTCTTCATTATTATCGGCCTAAAGTGCCCTTGAGTGAGTTGTGTCAGTGTGTATGCAAGGGTATGTACACCGATGCACACGAACACGGCGGGAAATATCATGTCGTATGTTGGGTATTCTTTTTGTGTTTAAACTATACACTGCTTCTATTAGGAAAAGTAACATGTCAGGTTGATTTGGGAGTTTGCGGATCCCCAACCATGGGAAATCAAATATTACTAGTTCGGAACCTGGTGGGTTGTCTGCCAACAGTAATTTGTGAAACCAAATGGTGGGTATCTCCCACCTTGGTAATCACCCATCTTCTCCTAGTTGTGGAAGTATGCTTGGAGAAGACCTACTTTAATATCACTTGTTGGAACTATGGGTGATTATGTGCTCTAGGGGGGTGAATAGAGATTAATGCAGTTAAACAAAATTCATTAGACCTTCAAAATCTATGATAAGATAAGGTTTCTAATATTGGACTTTGAGTACAATAAAAACATACATAGTAAGGATGAGAGAGATTGAACAAGCACCAAATGACAAGCTATGTAGAGTGGTTCCATACTCCAAACTAGTAAGTCATTCCACTACCTAGAGAGGTTAGGCTCTAGGATTTGGTACCTTGCACTCTTATATCCTTTATAAGACATAAAATACATGACCTACCTTTTTGGGGACAAGGTTACCCAACCTTCCCTTTAAGGAGAAGGGATCCAACAATCTACCAAAGGACTTACCTATCCAAGAGTGACTTTTCTACCTCATTAATAACTTACCTACTTTGGAGAAAGTCTTTAGCCTTCATCAAGGACTTACTCTTACAAAGATGTTTAGCCTTTGAGGAATTACCCACTCTTCTTGGATCTTCCGCCTTTTACTTCACCTTCACTTGTATAGAACTCACCTTTAGTGTCAGTTAATTAAGGCTTTTGGCGTCAGTTTCAAAGCGACACCCAAGTGGACGCCACTAAAAGTAAAAACCTTCAATGTCGATTTCAACACCGACGCCATAACCCTTCTGGACACCAATAAAACACGCAAGTAAGGGCACAATCGACGTCAGTTTTTACCGACAACTGACACTATATCCCTCTAAAAGACGTCAACTTTATATTAGCAACCGATGCCATAACCCTTCCCGCCACATAATTGGCGTCAGTTTTCACAGACAACCGACACTATATCCCTGTGCCCACCACAGCCGTGCTTCCCAGAATGGTCGTACTACCTAACCACCATGGCTGTACAGGGCACAAATAGGAATCAATTTTTATCGGTAATTGATTCCAGTAAGGGATAAAGATGTCGGTTTTATACTAATAACCGACGCCTATGTGTTTTGTTGCCAGTTTTATACAAATAACTGACGACTACTGTATGGCTGGTCAGTAGGATACAGAACCTATAGTTTAGTTCTAAACTACATGTTTACAACATCCATTGATTTCAGCCAACAATAGGCCACAAACCTACAAAATTAACAAGATGGACAACAATATATGATCACACACATGTATAAGCACATTTGATTCATATTATTTTTCATCACACACATTCAGAAACCTGTAGTTCCATTTTAAATTTGCTCTATTTTCACACACATTTAGCAACCTGCAGTTCCATTCATTTCATCTCTTTCCACATTCAGACACATGTAGAAATAATCATGTATTGATCATCTTCACATTCACACATATGACAACTCAAAAAAATTCATTCGCATTCACACAAAAATAATTATGAGAACAAACTTTATATATATCATTTTTTTATTATTATCATCATCGTCATTATCATCATCAGTATCCCAATCATATTTAAAAATTCTCACTACTTGTGGGGCTTTTTCCCATTTTTCTCTTACATCATCGAAGTCTTCCATCATATAGGGAGTATGTACATCTAATAACTTTTGACCTGTAGTGAAGTCAATTTTAAACACCTACAAAGATAATGACGATAATTAATAATATATAATAACATTGATATATTTTATATTATCTAATGAGACTATATATAATACATGTTGTATGGTATCGATTTCCATTGTAGAATGTTTGATAATTAGGTCCATATATCGCATCACATAGTATGCACTTGCCCATCCATTGTCTTGTGTAGAGCACTATAAATTGAAACATAAAAATTTTTCAAAAATACAAATAAGCACAGTTCACATAAATAATATATACATTGGAGTTGGGAAATTACTTTCACATTCTCCCAAATTAGTGGTTGTTTCTTTTTCTTGGAGATCTTTCCTCCATCTTTTTTGAACTCAGGTAAAGCCCTACATGCTAATGTCACACATTAATTTGCATAATTAAATAGTAATGTAATAATAAATCTTAATGTATATAAAAATATGAAATATTTCTCACGAGAATAATGGCTTTTTCATTGGGTGTCCATATAATGTGTCCAATTCCTTCCCCGCATGATCTAGATAATAAACAGTGAACGTCTTGGGGACAATAACCAGTAACTCCCAATGCCTACCACTAGAGGTAAGAAAGTTAAAAATTAATAAATCAAAATCAACAATAAAAATGTAATTTTCTTAAGTCCGAATTTTAAGCAAAGTAAACTTACTCAACATTATATGTAACTATTATCACCATCTTCTTTTCTTTACCAAAATATATAAAAGCAGCAGAGAAGTATGAGGTAACTGATGAAGGGTCTTTATCTACAAGACTGATCAAATATGGAACTAGAAATCCCACATGGGAAAATAAAAAATATTTACAGATCATGTGTAAGTCACTGCAAAACATGTATTATGTATGCATTAATATATAAGAAACCAGATCACTGTATATAAAACAAGGTATATGGATGTATAAACAGGATCTCACCATATCCATATCTCTATCATAGATGTATTCAACCAATCATAACGAAAAAACTCCAAAATATCTTGTATAAATAGATTGTTATCATATGATTGACCCGCAGCATCCTCTAGAATAGAAACATTTATAGGGCAATTTGGGTCATGTTCCCCTATTCATACCGCCATACCCCTACAATTAGGATCTAACGAGGCGTATAGGTCCCTTGGAAGCCAACTACATACTTCAGAAGGTGGAGGTGGAGGCCGAGATGTAGCGGGTGTCTTCCTTTTGACTTGTATATATAATTTCAGATCAATTGACTCATATATACACACTAAAAAATTAACGTAATGTAAATTTATCATACAATATTAGTATCGAAAATATATGTATTGGGCCACAATATCACTCTACTTTCTGCTTCACCAAGCATTTCAGAATCTGGGTGAGCATATGGCAATGAATGATCCCTCTAATTGGGGAGTACACGTATCGGGCTCACACAAACCACACCATCTGGTACTGGAGTCCCATGAAACGTGTCCCCTGGAAGGGGTGGGTAAGCCTTAGCCTCTACAATGATAAATTCTTGACTTTTTAGACGACATGGCTTCAACCCTGACAAATTTACGTAAAGAAGGTTATATACATATATACATAAACATATCATCTTGAAAAGACTAGCTACTATGTCATAAAATATACTTACAGCGGATGTGCTAGGTGGGTCTATAGGATTACTCCCAACCTCTACAGTAGGAGAAGAGCGGCACCCCACAACAACTGTCTAAGTGGCAATATTAGATGCCTGCCACTTCACCATTGCTACTTGGATTCTCTTATTAATTAACTCATCTACCTATACATCAACAAAAGAAACACTAGCTTTTGATTATTGAATTTCCTTTCATAATAACATTCTGAAAAAAGAATAAGCAACCTCAACATTTTATAATCCCACTATTGGGACATGTTTGCGCTGTGATGGCCCAAAGAACGCTTTTATGCCTTCACCAGCACCATCACCCCTAACATGTTCAGGATGCTCTGGGTTACCAAGAGCAACTATCAATTCATCCCTTGTTCCCTAAGGGATGAACTTGCCTTCCTTCCTCTACTCGTGAAGATCCCACTAATCACCATCAATAGAAATTGGTAAGTAAACATAACAATAATCAATATCGATTGCTCTAAGAGTTGAATTTTACCATTTTTGCAGCCGCCTCAGCAGTTGCGGGCTTGGTTATATCACATTTCTTGTTTTGCATCCCAACTATCCACATAGAATGGTGAGGAAGAGGTGCGAGACTAATAATAGAGGACTCTGCAGTCTCCTGAGTAGTAGCAAACTGAGCAGTAGACTCAACCTGTAGTCTTTGGTGAATGCCTTCATAGCTTTTTGGACACATCGTGTGATCATGCACATTCAGTGCACGCCTTGCTCTTTGAGAATCACTGATAGCCTTGTTAGTAAGAACATTGACTTGGTTAGTAACACTAAAGGTTAATCTTGAATAGGTGAATATATAAGAATGTATATTAATTAAATTGGGAGTGGCACTTAATACCTTGAATTCATTCATTTTTCTTTTGGTAACAAACTCCTCCCAGTCGTTGGGGTCCAGGTAGTTCCATTGCTCAGTGGCTTTATTCTGCCTCTTCTCAGCATCTCTTATGTAATCTCGGGTGCGATTTGTCCTATAGTTCCTTAGGACCCTCCCACAACATTGCATCACATATTTACAATGCAGCTTTTCATCCAGTTCAAATATACTCTGCAAAATAGAATTGCTATTAACTAGTATCCTAAAAATTAGTAATCTACAAAAATAGAATTGCAAATAATAATAAATCATGCATAGTTCCTTCCATACTAAGTCTTTCTTCCCCTTAGGAACTTTATGCCAAGATTCTACATTAGGACTACAATGGCTGCGAGTAAGAATCCTAAGATATGAAATAAATGAGTTGTAGTTCACTTCAACTATATTTCCTGCATGATCGAAATCCATAACCAGTTTGGGTCCATTGCCCCTTTGTTGTAGTAACTTGTTCATCATAGTGACGCCCCTCACTTTTTCAAATTTTTTTTGCAGCTCATCAAGTGCCCCAAGTTCTTCAGGGGGTACATCACCAACCTAAAATTTGACAAAAAAAACACACTTATAAGATCTAACTATAAATGAACATATAGTTAGAAACCTCAGGGATATATTTTTAAAACGTACCTTCTAAGGTGGTTCATTGACATCCTCACCCTCACGGTAATTATCATCATAGTCATCATATGAATGCTCAACCATCTAAAAGTTCACATTCACATTGTAAAGTAATTCACATTTTAAAGATCACATTTTAAAGTTCTCATTCAAAAAAATCAAACATATAAAAAATATAAACATGCATGCCTCTAATATTGCGATCTT
Source organism: Alisma plantago-aquatica (assembly GCA_963693085.1). Classification (NCBI taxonomy): domain Eukaryota; kingdom Viridiplantae; phylum Streptophyta; class Magnoliopsida; order Alismatales; family Alismataceae; genus Alisma; species Alisma plantago-aquatica. The sequence continues at coordinate 1,027,792,876 of OY856412.1, forward strand.
TTATAAATTAACAATCTTTCATTGTGATCTCCGTGTACATACAAGTCATCATTAGATTCAATATTTGGTGGTGTTGGCAACTCAACTGAGAATGGACTGGAGTCATCATACTTATCATAGTACTCTTCTTCATCTATAGGATCTTTAATGAACTATCTTTTACCATGAATAACAACCGACCATTTATCATTTGTTGGATCATCGATAGAAAATACTTGTTTCTCTTGTGATGCCAATATGAATGGTTCACCTGTCTTGCCAACCTTTTCAAAGTTCACTAATGTGAAACCCAATTCATCCAGTATAAATCCTTAGGTGTAATCAACCCAATTACATTTAAAGAGCGGAATTTTGAAATCTACATAGTCAAACTCCCATATGTCTTCAATGACACCATAATATGACATTTTAACTTCACGTGGACTCTTATACTTTGCACTTGTAAAAAACAATGAAAATACTTGAAGGGTGACCCCACTATTTTGGACATTACTCTTATCATCTTGACGCTTTGTGTAATATGATAATCCATTTATGTCAAACCCTTCTTAAGACATAACATTCAATTTTGGTTTAAAGGCAAGGCATTTGATAGTTTCAGTAAGATTATCTGGTGTTTGAGATAGTTGATGTAAGACTCTATCTTCAAACCACTTAATAAATATCTTGTTATGCTCTCTAGCAAGCCACATTGAATTGGCTTGAGGATATTGTCTCTTGATGAAATTGGTATGTTCCTCGATATAAACACTCACTTCACCGATGTTGTGTAAAATATACAAGTGACCTTGTTCCAACTGCTAATGGCTAATTACTTTCATTCGTGATCCCAAAATTCCATTGCCAAAATGCTCCTCAATATTCTTTTCATTAACAGGAGCATCATTACCACTTAGACAGTCATTGCAAAAATCCATAACCTCTCTCGCCACATAACCCTGAATAATACACCCTTCAGGCTGATAACTATTTCGAACATCACCTTTAAAAATGCTCATGTATCGTTCAAAAGGATACATCCAATGCAAGAAAACTAGTCCCAACATTTTCACTTCCCTAGTCAAGTGGACAAAAAGATGTACCATGATAAGAACAAAGGAGGAAAATACATCTCAAGCTGACATAGGGTAACAACCACTTCTCTTTGCAATTTATCGAAAGTATTAGGGTCAATAACTTTGCGACAGAGATTGTTGAAAAAGAAACAAAGTCTGGTGATTGCAAACCTTACATGCTTCGATAATATAGATCAAATTTCCATGGGCAATAGTTGTTGCATTAGAGTGTGACAATCATGAGATTTAAGACCTATCAACTTCAAATCTTTCATTGATACCAATCTATGGATGTTGGATGAGTAACCATGTGACACCTCAAATTTACCAAGCATTCACAAAAACTTTTCTTCTCCTTTCTAGACAACATGTAACAAGCGGGAGGTAAGTATGTTATCCGATTGCTACTAATTACTTCTGTTAATTCTGTCCTTATTCCCATTTCACATAGATCCATTCTGGATTTTATCCCATCTTTAGTCTTACCTGGTATATTCAACAAAGTACCAATGACGTTATCACAAACATTTTTCTCAACGTGCTTGACATCGATACAATGCCTGACTACCAAAGAACTCCAATAAGGAAGATCCCAAAATATTGAATTCTTCTTGAATAAAGATTTGTCACTCTGTGTGGCCATGGTACATTGTGATCTCTTACCAAATTCATTGGAAATGTCTTTTACTCTTTCATAAAAAACCTCCCCTAGTATAGGTTTAGGTGCACTCCATTCCTCATTTCGTTCGTTGAATGCTTTGTGCAACCTACGATACAGATGGAATTTTGGAAGAAACCTTTGATGACCAAGATATAAAATTTGGTCACCATGTTTTAGTCGTATTGAATAAGTGTTCTCTTCACCAATATGACACGCTTTAGATCCTTTGACACTATATCCAGGCAAATTCTCGTATGCTGGAAAGTCATTAATAGTGGAAAACAACATAGCATGCAAACGAAATTCACTCTTCGTGAAGCCTCATAGGTCATCACACCTTCACCCCAGAGTTTCTTTAAGTCATCAATCATAGGTTCAAGATAAATGTCGATATCATTTCTGGGTTGTTTAGGGCCCGATACCAATAATGACAACATAACATACTTATTTTTCATACACAACCGGAGAGGAAAATCGTATATAAAAAACATAACTGGCTAAGTGCTATGTTGTCTACTCAATGTCCCGTACAGATTCATCCCATCTGTACAAAGCCCAAGTCTTAGATTCCTGACTTCTTCACCTAATTTAGGGTACAATAAATCAATCTTCTTCCACTGTGGGGAATCAAACCCATGTCATAGGATCACATCATTAGTTTTCTTAAAATCTGCATGCCACCTCAAATTATTCACATCTATCGGATTGGAAAACAAGCATTGAAACTGTGATATTATAGGTAGATACCACATCACCTTGGCAGGAGAACCAGTTTTGGACTCCCCCAAAGTTGTCAATTTATACCTTGACGCACCACATTTTGGACAATCTTTAAAATCCACATAGTCCTTTTGAAATAATACACAATCATTGGGCATGTGTGTATCTTCTTGGCCTCCATTCCCATTGGGCACAACAATTTCTTTAACTGGTATGTTGAGATTGGCATCTCATTTCCTTTAGGAAGAATTTCTATGAACAAAGACAACAATGACGTGAAGCTTTTGTCGCTCTATCTATTGTTAGCTTTTAGCTTATACAATCTCAACACAGCGCTAAGCTTTGTAAACTTACAACCTGTGTATAATGGTATCTCAACATCATGCACAATGCTTCTAAGCATGGGAGGTGGATCAGTGTGCTCTACCCCACAACTATCCAGCATCGCATCAACGTTGTCTACTAGAACTGGTTTGTTCACATCTACATCATCGGAGGCAATTTCTTCTTCCACACAAGCACTGCTATCAACATCCACTAATTTCAGGTTTGAAATCTCTCCATCCCAGTGCCATTCTGTATATCCTTGTACAATCTCGTTGCACATGACATGACTTTTGATTTTGTCACCAATGTTGACTTTCAAGTTATTACCACAATGCCTACATGGATAGTAGAACCTATCTCCAGGTTGTTTCATATGTTCCATGGCAAATCTAATAAACTTTGGGGTGCAGTGATTTGGAATGGACATCCATGATCTATCCATTCTATGATCAAAGAGAAAACAAGTATATATAAGGGCTTAGGGTTAAAAGATTAGGGTTTATGGTTAAAAGTTTAGTGTTTAAGGTCTTATATATAATAAATGTGTACCACCTATCCCATTCTTGAACACCTAATCTCACTAGTAAGTGTATAATGTGTATTGGGTTTTCAAGAAAATTTCGGCAGCATTTCCCCATTGATCTCCAAGTACATATGTACTTAGAGAACAAACGGGGAAATGCTACCAAAATTTTCTTGAAAACCAAATACACATTATATACTTCCATCCTAAGTGAGATTAAGTGTTCAAGAACAGTCCCCAACTGAGGACTATCCAAGATTTAATCCTTATGAGTAAATCTTGGATGGGTTTCTAGGCCAACAAATACATGTATGTTGTCATTCTTATACCTACAATCTGTGTACCACCTATCCCATTCTTGAACACCTAATCTCACTAGTAAGTGTATAATGTGTATTGGGTTTTCAAGAAAATTTTGGCATCATTTTCCTGATGTTCTCTAAGTACATATGTACTTAGGGAACAAACTGGGCAATACTGCCGAAATTTTCTTGAAAACCCAATACAGATTATACACTTACATCCTACGTGAGATTAAGTTTTCAAGAACAATCCCAAACCCGGGACTATACAAGATTTACACTCAATGTATCTTTAACATGCTTGTCTCATGGTTCAAAGAACATAATCAAATCAAATTAGGATGCTAGAATGGACAAGTTTGAATCTTATTTCAACATGCATCAAAATTTACTGAATTAGGTCAAGCATGAGGATTCGAAGCACAAATATATGCAAGCACAAGATTTGTTCATATCCTAGGTTGATTTACAATAGCAACATATTGTAATCTTAATCATACCCTAGTCTAGGTATTGTATTCTATAACATTAATTTCAACATCTCCAATGTGCATGCTTGTTCATCATGAAGATAATCATTACACACAGTAGGTATCCTATCATTCATCATTTATTTCAAAATCTCAAACTAACATATCTTCTCTGATTTTTTTTTTCATATTTTCATGACACAAAATCTAAAAGTAAGTCCCATTTCATATAACTTACCTACCAAAATTGGTTTTTTGTTTGTTCCTAACATATATGATTGACTGACCAAAAAAAACATATATGATTGACACCGTCACATAAGAAAATGGGAAACTCACAATAGCAACATGAATGTCATCTTCAGATTTTAAATTGATAGCAAGTATATAAAGTTACAAACTTGATGTTGTTGCAAAATTTTAAGATACAAAAAAAAGAAACCATATAGAAATCTTGTACTTCTTACAGTAAATTATGAACAATTTATCGATATATCCTTCACATACATCCATAGTTTCGAACCTTACTTGGAATTTAGCCAACTCCTACAAAAATAATAATTAGGTCAACATGTCGAGTGATCCTCCCCCTGCTCACAGCTTCCTTCACATAGAGGGAAACCCGATAATATTCGGTTTCACCAGCAAGCCTTATCGGCTCTCATTCACGATTTCCTTACCTATGGAAGTAGGGGAAGCAGTCTGGCGGCATTGAGCACACGAGCAGGTAGCGGTGATGTTGAGCACACGAGAAGGCAACAACGTTGAGCACATGATCAGGTGGCGGCGACGGCAGATGGCAGACGGCAGAAGATGAGCGACAGGTCAACCAAGCTCCTTGCGGCGGCCGCAGATCGCAGCGGCTGAGCAGACGACGACAGGTGGCGTGGCAGATAAGTAGAATTTCCAGAGACCTAGCGGCACTGGTGAAATTGTGATGAAATAGAGAAAGGGGAAGAGTCTATTTTGCGGGGGCTATTAAGTTTACCATCATCATTGGTAGTTTCAGAAACTGACACCTAAGTTCAATAGTCGTCGGTTACCATAAAAAATAGAGGCCAAAGGGGGGTAAATTTTTTTGCGGGGGATAGTGCACGAACACAATTCGGCATCGGTTATTGTAAGAAAACCATGACAAAAATGGGGCCGATTTCTATCTCTCAAAAAATCTTTAGTCATCGGTTATTTGGTAAACAACTGACACCGTATGTGAAATTTTGGAGGTAATTTTTTTGCACTGGAAAAATTGGATTTAGTGGGCGATTTTAGGTGTCAGTGTCTTATTCAACAACCAACACTAAATAAATAGTGATACCCATGTCTGGCCGGTCTTCACATATAGATGTCGGTTTGTGTTTTCAGCTGACGTTGTAGGGTTTAGGCATCATTTTTTTTTGATACAACTGACGCCTCTAAATGTGACGTTATAAGCTATTTATGTAGTAGTGCTTCAACAAGAAGAAGCTTCCACTTAGGGACTCCTCCCTTCTTTTTCTTCGCCTCTCTTAGCCAAGAGAGATAATCTTCATCTTCATGGTTGAATGAGATATTGGTAGGTAGAGGAAGTGAGAGCCTCACAAGATATACATGTAGGACTAGCGCTCTTACAAATATCCTACTCGCTCTAAGGGATGTAGCAAGTGATTAAGCTTAGAGAGAGATAAGATTGTAGGCGTCACTCAACTACAATATAGGGACATTCATAGTGATTTGCTAACCATGAGATGAAGACCAAGGGTTCCTATTTATAGTTGGGGCTATCTACTATCCAGTGGAAACACCTAAGTATGAATACTAGTCATTTGGGGTGTTGCAATAGATATTTTTTTGAGTTTTACAACACTCCAATGAATACAAGTACTTTTTTGCACTTTTCTCATAGTGCGAGCAATTGAGTTTCAATAAAGGTAACTCGATCGATTGTAATATATGAAAAAGCAAATTTGAAGCATTAGTTGAGTTCATCGTGGATGAAACTTGACCAGTCACTTATAACCTTGATTTGTCGGTGTAGGGATCGATTCGGTTCTAGGTAAGGTAAACTCGACTAAACCTGGACATTCTTGAAATCCATAAAGGGGATCTACCGAGTTTGTCAGAGGGGAAACGCGACCCAAAAACACCCTGTAATGAATTTTCAAAAATGTCATCAAAATGCTTAAATATTTGGTTTAAGTTCTCCTAATTTTTTCTAAGCTTAAATACAAGTCATACAATCATTACAAGTGATTTTCAACACGATTCTAATGGATTTGCATCATATTCCATGAAAGTGCACTTGCACTGATTTTGACTTGTTTTTTTCTCCAATTTCTGATGTGCAAGTTAGGGCATTTGGAGTGTGTCTATACCTAATATAAAATCATTCAAGTAGAAGTATTATACACAAATAATTGGAACAATTTATTCATCATCAAAATAAAGGTTTGATCAATTTAGACCTAGAGTCAAAAATATCTTCAAAATCATATTTTTCATTATATAGTTATTAACCCAATCCATTAGTTCAAGGGGAACATGTTAGTTAAATTTTTGTTACCACAACTTGTTATGTGCCATATTTTCCTAGAGTGGTATCAGTGCCACGTCAATCTACTATATTTTGAGATAATTGATTTGATCAGATATTTGGTTTTTTATTGCATAAGATGTGAATACTTAAACTGGTTAATGTGCACATCTAGACTAATCACCACATAGAACCCAATGAACATATATATATATATATATATATATATATATATATATATATAAATATATATATATATATATGCATATTACACGTCTCGCCTAAAAGCGAGTTCTGATGGTGGATGTGTAGCATGGTTATGGATAATGACCATATTATCTTTGCATGATGGTTGTGTGTTTATTCATGTTATATCTCAGTTTGCTTACCGAGCCTCTGCCTTATCTTCCCAATATAAAAGTAGTATGCTCTCCTACCTTTTGCACTTCTCAAATGTAACTCGAGATTTCCCTTACATCCTATAATATGTAATAAAGTTAGGATAGTTTACTTTCTTGTTGCGATGACAAAGAAGACACTCTGCATCAGGACAACCGACTATCTCGAAGGAGAACCAACCAGCTAGAGGACCGAGGAGGATGAGTTGAACCAATTATTTGGTGGGCCCGACCGATCAACTGGAGAATCCAAATGATGGTGAGCCGAAGGCTAGACGAACAACTTACAGTTAGGAGGCAAGATGATAGGTTCAACTGTTGAACTGATTGACCCAGAATGTCAAGCACATATCCTCATAAACAATAGGTTCTACATGAGATGTAGAACCTAGGTTGTGGTAGCTCCTTGTGTCTCTAAGGAATTACATTAGAATTGACATTACCATCATTTTTTTATTTATTGCATGTTTTCTTTACTATATGCGTATTGATTGGTCAACATATATATATATATATATATATATATATATATATATACATATATATATATAATCCATCAATATAATTTTGAAACTAAGATGATTTCCATATGTAGCACACATGAAAATCTTGATCCAGCAAGCATAGTTTAAGCCAAAGCATGATGCACAGTCTATCTCGTGGAAGTGTGATGGTAGGTATGTAGATTTGCTAAAGCAGGGTATATATTCTATTGTGTTGGCTTTTGGGTCAGGCATAATTGTGTGTTCTTAATGCTATTAAGCACCAGAAGCATACAAATGATTATGGCAAATAGTTGCACATATCATCTATCCAAGAGTTGCATTTAGATGAAATTGGCAAAGGTTGCCTACTTAAACAATTGAGTTGTGGGTGATCAACCAAAGCTGAGTCATGATTTAATGAAAGATGGATCTTGGCTTATTCGAAGATTTTATGCTGCAATCTTCCAAATTGGTAGTGACGGCTATTGATTAGAAGAAAATAGTAGGAGTGATACCTAATTAAAGACCTAATTAATATCAACTTTACAAATCAAATCAAAACAGAAATGAAGAATTTTCTCTTGTAGAATCAAATGGAAAACACTCGATCATTATGATCGGACGAACAAAACAAGATTTACTTCGATAAATGGTTCATGACAATGAGAAGCTGGTACTAGTAAAATCCACTCCATATTCTCCTAAGAGTGAAATGGATGCTTAGTTGAAGCATACCAACCTTATGTTAAGATGTATGAACTATGAATTGCATAAAAAACATGATAAACATGAAAGGTATAATGTTTAGAAAGTGCTATTTGAGTGAAAATTGGAAGAAGGAATCTAGTAGAGTCTCATGTGCTCAATGTGATTGGGCATATGGAGCATCTAGAGAGAGTGGGATTTCCTTTAGGTCAAGAGTTGGCCACATATACAATTTTACAATCATTACCTAAATCATATATCCAGTTTATCAAGTGTTATCACTTGAGTAACATGGATAAACCAATGTTAGAGTTGCTTGCCATCTTGATAAATGTCAAAGCACAAATGAATAAGGAAAATCACATGATGGTGATCAACGAAATAGAGTCGAAGGGTAAAAGCAAGACCAAGAAGTGTTCTAAGGCTAAGCTAAAGTCCAAGTCTTCTACATTCAAAATAAGGAGAGGGATAAGGAAACCAATTAAGATGAAGCAATGGATAGTTATATCTACTTATGGTATATACATAATTGAGATTAACTTTACTACTTCCTCATCTTGTGTACTAGAAATCGGATGTAGATCACACATTTGCTCAAATGTGAAGAATCTAAAAGGATGTAGACCTTTAAAGAAAGATAAGGATGAACTGTGTGATGCTAATGGAGCAAGAATTGCTTCCAGTGTGGTTGGAGCCTATGAGCTATCTCTGCCACATGGGCTTATCATAGAGTTAAAGTATTGCTATTACATACCTACAATTAATAGGAACATCATATATGTATCTTGTTTGGACAGGAATGGATTTGAATTTCTTATAAAGAATGGAAGATGCTCTATTAGTAAAGATGGAATCTTTTATGGTAGTAGCCCAATGTATTATGGTCTATACTTGATAGATCACAGATAAATGTATATAAATTAAATACAAAAAGACAAAAACTCAATAACTCAAACCAAACATACCTTTAGCATTATTGTTTTGGGACATAAATGAGAAACACATCTCCAGACTCCATAAATTTGGTTATCTAGAATCCATAAAGATGATTTGAGCTGGAATGTTGCTATGAGGTATGAGGACAGAGATGATAACATACCCTAGTGGAGTGAATGATACATGGATGGTTTACAAAATTTAAGAGAAACAAGGTAGTCATCATATGAGGATGTTTATATCATGAGATGTGAGTTATACAAGGTTGAGTTCAAAAACCAAGATAATAATCTCAAAGTTTTTCTTGATGAAGGTAGACTTAGAAGTGAGATGAAATAATAAGTGGAGGTGTATGTCTTCAAGGATGTGAAGTGGTAATGGATGCTCTGGATGAGATACATCTGCCTAGTTTAGATGGAGGCTAGAAGAGGTTGTTAGGTTAGCCCTCAGATGGAAAAAGAGATAAGTTTGGCAAATACCCAGATGGAACAAGATCTGTTGAACAAGTTAGTGGTTGTTTGGTTAGCCAGCTTAGTCCTTGATACAATAAAAGGATGGTTGTAGAACCTCGGATGCACTTCTCTGAAAAGGAAAGTGATGAAACCCCGATTAGAGTGGTTTAGGTTTTCCAAGGTATCATCTTAAGGAATCATGAAAACATAGGGGGTCATGATTTAAGATTACCATATACCATGGTACTACCATGATAATAAGTGACAATAGTTCTTTGGATGCTTAATATGAAGTTGCATGGGGTAAGTTTCCATGCAAGCCAGGAGGTGTCCTTTGCATGGGGTAAGTCTGATGAGAGAATTTGTGCTTGTTTAGGGTGATACATAGAGACGGGTTTTGTCCTTTCTAAGATGTGATGATAACCACCATAGCCAGTATCGGGTTTTAAAGAAGCTCGGTAAGGGAGGTTGAGTCGGTCACCACTTCATTAAGATGATGTTGGTGAAGGGACCTCGCGAAGGTCAAGAAAAGACCACAGTGTGTGCAAATGAAGTCGCTTTGATCATGCAATGGCTGAAAGGAGCACAGAGACGACCTGAGTTGTAAGTTGATGCCAAGTAGACTGACATGCAGTTCACTGTGGAGGAATATGTGACATGAAAATCTGACCCCTCTAAGTTATAGCTAAAAGAGTTGAGTCCCCGATGCATGGGATCTTTTGACATGGTTTGGTGGAGAAGGTTAAATTTGACCTTACCCCTTAGGATAAAGTAATGTGTGATGAGTTCCCTGTGTCCAATTTAGAGCACTATGTGAGCTACTCGGACCATGTGCGAAGCAATGAACCTAGTGAGCCCCAAGGGAGGCTGAAATGACCTGAGTTACCTATGAGGTTTATAGATGCCAAGGTGAAAGAACTCAGAGAAAAGAATATGTGATGATAAAGGTTCTTTGGAAGCACCATGGATAAGGTAAAGCCACATAGGGGCCAATGAAGGACATGGAAAAGTCTTATCCTGAATTGTTTGTTTGCTTGATGGAATTTTGAGGACAAAATTCCTATAAGAGGGGAAGGATGTTACAACCCCAACTTTTGGGTTCTTTTGGTGGGAAATGTGATTTCTCATATTAAAGATATTTGAACAAATAGAGATATAATTTGTTTTGAATGAATGGTTTTCGTTTATAATAGCCTTGATGATTGTTTTGTGGGCTTTGTTGGCTATTGGGCCCAATAACAAGGAAGAGACAAAAAGAACTCCGTTATTAATAAGAAATGGACAAAAAGAAAAATGTAGAAACCTCTAGAAGGCAAAAGTATATAATCCACAGGTGGATTTCGGGCTCTTGGGTTCCCTGGGTTCCAAGGAGTCCAAAGTTGCAAAAAGAAAGAAATAAGAAAAAAAAGATCAATTAAATATTCCTTTATTAAGAAAGAAATTGAAAACAATGATAAAATGTGGGAAATAAGTGGAAAGAGGAAATAAGTGAAATAATGAATATTGATGCATCTAGAAGGATAATAAGTATCCTTATGAAGGAATTTCGAAATCTTGGAGTTTCTTGGGGTCCAAGGAGTCCCAATGAAGAAAGAGGAAAGAGAAAATACCAATAATGTCAAATAAGAAGATAATATGATGCATAATGAATGATTTTAGGGTTTTGTTAAAAAAGGAAGTAATTTCTATTAAAAGAAAATAGAAATTCGTGTCAATGGATTAAAAGGCAAGAATAAAGAGAATAAGTGAGAGGAATTTCAAATTCCTAATTATCCAAGGGATAGTAAGGAGAGAGAAACATGCTTTTTCATGAAGGAATTGAATTCCTATTGAAAGTGTGATTGATTGCTTCAAGGGCAAGCATCCCAGGGCATTGCTACACTCCCCTATATAAGGGATAAGACCTGGGGCCTAGTCCAGAAGATCCCCCACATCAACTTCTCCTCTTCTTCCATGGTTTCATCTACAAACCCTAACTAAAGAGAAGTTTGGTGTTTTCTCAGCCACGAGGCTACCAGAGGGAGTTGTGAGGGAGCCTTTTCGCTTCCACAATGGCCTGAGGTGCTTGGGAGGGCGTCCCTTCACCCTAGCTGGCCGTGGCAGGTTTTCTCAGCCCATGTTCTACCATCATGGACATAGCCTAGGGCACCTGTAGGTGCGGTGGAGGGAGCCCAAGAGAATGGAGATGGTTCCGGTAGCCATCGGGGTCCATGGGAGTAGAGGAGTCGCTCGAATGGAGCCTAAGGCGGCTGCGTCACACCATCTCAAAGTTGAAGACAACGCAGGTTGCGTTGGACCGATATACCCTCCAGGGGTATGAAGGCCGAGAAACATAAGTAAGGGCAAAGTCGACAATTCAAAATGTTTTCCCAAAAGCAACATTGCATGAGAAAGAGGCTACATGTCAGCTTCTGATTGGCCGAAGTATGGTTTTATTACAAAAATCATATCTCCTTAATAGTAGCTCGGATGAATAAGCATAAAATATGAAAGTTGCTCACAAAAATGAGGGGAATCCATTGAAAATATAGTTGAAGTATGATTCTGAGTGAAATTCAAAAAGTGTGTGAAGATGATATGTTTAATGGTTTAATTAATGCAAAACTCAAATCTTTGGTGGTTAATGATTTGGGGAAGGGTTAAATGGATGATTAAAGTTGATATTAGCGTGTTAGTCATGAAAAGATACATTAAGATAAAAAATAATGAACTTTTCACGTAATTAGTTTAATTAAGAGTTCATGTGCATAAATATGCTTTAATGGGCCTTGAAACCCTAATATTAGTAAAGGTGACTCATAATGGGTTTAATTATTCAAAATTGTGAATAAAGTTGAGATATGATAATTCCAAGCTATTTCAAGTATAAAAGTGGATAAATACCCTTTATGTAGTAATTAGGGTTTTTCTAATGGATAAAGGTAGGATTAATGACAAATAGAGTTCATATGTGAATTAGACCATGATGAACTATGCATTGATGATAAAGGAGCATAATGATCTTGTCATGGATTAAAAGGATAAAAATGGTAGCTTTAATGTAAAATAGGCTTAATGGACTTAGTTGGTGATTAATTGTGTTGTTTATGAAATTAAGGTTATATGTTGTTAAAAGGTAACCTTAATAACTTTCATGAAAGATAGATGAGAAATTAGCGTTTAAAAGAGTAAAATGAAGTAAAACCCCTAATTGCAAAGTAAACCCTAAAAGAGGCAGGAATCCAAAAAAGGAATAGAAACCTTAAGTAGCAAGATGGTTTGAATAGATTTTGATAAAAGGAATTGGATGTGATTTCAGGATTCTTGTACTTGCTTGATTGGATTTCCCTTCTTGGTTGATTCTATTTCAAATTTTCATGACATGTATGTGGTTATACTTATGAATATCTCAAATTAGTTTTTTGAGGTTTTCCAAAGTTTTCCCCGGTGACTTGAATTAAACTGTTGGATGAATTTAGTTCATGCAAACTATAATGTGGATATGACTATCACTTAAGATATGTGCCTACTAGCTCAGATCCTAGTCCCCTCTGTGGCTTAATAGTTTGACCTAATACATGGCTACCTATGGGGTAGGTCCATCAGGTCATTGGATGACTTAGTATATGGCTACCAATGGGGTAGGTCCATCAAGTCACCTTGAGTTAGGGATTGGGCTACCTATGGGTAGTGCCATTCACACCATGAGTTAGGGATTCAGCTACCTATGGGTAGTACCATGCAACTCAACCCTAGATATTGATCTACCTATTAGGTAGGATCATGCGGGGTTTAATGGGGATCTACCACGAGGAAGGTAGCATACAAGTCCACTACAGGGACAACACAGAGATAGGGGATAGGTAAGGATTGAGTAGTATTGTTTAAGACATAATTTTGGCTATCAAATGATAATTGGCTGATTACATTGTTATCATAGTTTCATGATTATTGTTTCCCCCACATACAAATTTTATGCTGACCGACATTTTGTTTGTCGGCATTTTAGGTACAAGTAAAAAAACAAACAGTAAAGTGGCATATGTGGAATTAAATAAGCATTAACAATCAAGGGGGATCAGTTAGAATATTCTCTCATATGGATAGAAGTTTTGTAATCCCAGTTTTTCAAAGGTATGCAAAAAGTTTTAATTTATAACAAATTTCATTATAGTTGGTAGAATTTGATAATTGTTATTGATTAATTGTCGAACCTTTGATCCAGTTAAATGGGATAATGGCTATGACCTTCTGGTCTCCCTTAATTGGGGGTTATCGGGAGGTAGGGTTGTTACATTTGGTATTAGAGTGTAGGTTCCTCATTTAATCTTTAATAATTATTAAATTTTACAAACTTTGTAGAACCCAAGGGAGTTATTAGAGGAATTTCCAAAAGACAGAGGTCTCTAGAAAAGGATCACGTCCGGGGGGTGGAAAGATTTTCCTCCGCATCGCTAGTCAGAATACGAGGACTCCCAGATTAGTGTGACTACCTGGCCAATGTCTCAGGATTTGACTCGAAATAAGATACCTTTAGGACTCTCTCATCTTGTTCATCCCTTCTCAACTCAAATGTTGTTAAGGATTACAAGGATTAGGGTTTCCTCCCTTTTCCTCACCCTCTCATAGTATGGGTAAGGTTGATAAGGTTTAAGGAATCCTCCACTAAATTAATAAAAAACATGTAAATAGGATGTCATGGACATAATCTTAATAGATTAAGTGGAAAAGAATAGATACATGCTTAGGTCGTATGACATAAGTTGTCATGCCCTCAGGAGAGATCTGAGGCTATCCCTTCTTGTCAGGAGGATAAGTAAAGAGAGTTAGCCTTGGAGGTAGAGACCTCCATTAAAAGTAGAGACCTGACACATCCTCTGAGGATGATGTTAACCCTAACCGTAAGTGAAGGTTAGAGAGAGATGAGAGGATGAGTTAGATGTCATGGTAAACTAGACGTTTGGATGGACATGCCTTGGATTCCATATGTCGCATGAGGGGTTGGATGACTGTGTACCTTTGGCGACCCAACCATGGGAAGGGTCGTTCATGTTAGAGTGAAGGTTATATCCTTCATTGATGAGGTTAGAGAAGAACCTATGGAAACCCCATGAGCTTATATAAGCATGGCATAGTAGGCACTCAGAATAAAAAACTAGTGTGTATGTTGAAACCCTGGCTAAGGGAGTATGTTGGATAGATGATGAGATAAGCATAAGGAGTTGTGGATAACCTTAAGCAAACATAAGTTAAACCTAGGCTTCACCCATGTAGAGGTATGCCTGTGGGCTTGATCCACCTTCAGGGAGAGAGGACCTCTGGTAGTGAGGCTATTTGTAGGGTTAGCTCTAGAGAGAGAGAGAGAAGGAACCATGCAAGAAGGTCGAAAGCCTAGACTCCGAGTTATGAGGAACAATGGGTAGTTGAGGGTCATGCGACCTAAGTGGATGGTAGTTGTAACATCCCTGACCTGGGTTATTCTTTAACCCTAGGTGTTTTGATTAAGAAAGATGATTATATGTTTAATCTCATCTTGTGAAAAGTAATTAGGGCTCATGAGGAACTTATGTTTCAATTTTGGTCATGTTTGAACAATGTTGAAGCAATGATTTCTTATTTTGGACTAAAGTGCAAATTACCCAAGTTGAGGGGTTAACTTGAAAATTTCACATAATAATATGTTCCTCTGATGTTGAGACATCATAAGGATGAATATGATGTATTAGTATGGTTTCTACAAGCCTGGACACCAAGATAGAGCTTGTTGGACAATGTTGTGCATTAAAACCTAGTTTTGGAGTAAAGTGCAAGTTACCCAAAATCTAGGGTTCAATATGCAAATTACCACTTCAATAAGGTCCTTAATGTTTCTTGGCATCATGTATAGCAAAGAAAATGAGAGGGACTCCTCATTTGAACTAAGTTGGAGGAGAGAGAATCTTGACATTAAAATAATCAAGAATAATGCCTAATTGAAACCCTAATTCGATTTAGGGAAAAAATGAATAAAAATAATTGAAGGGCTTTGAACCAAAATGTTTTGGGTTGATTTTGAATAAGGATGGACGTTCCTTTGCTAAGATAAGGAACGAAAATATCTTAAGTAGGTGAAATTCCATTCACCTTATTATAAAGAAAAGTAATTTCCACTCACATATGGGATATTAATATAATAAGCATTAAGGTGCTTAATTTGCTTTTCTTTAAATTGAGGATAATGAAGGGGAATAAAAGGCAAAGGAAGGTTCCTCGTATCCATGGAATTGATGGGGAAGAGGCGGCCATAATTTTTGGATCAATTGGATTTTTATAAGGCATTTTCTCTCTCATCAATTTCCTTATAAAAGTGCCTTTTCCAAATGAATTGAAAGATTTTTTCGGCCCTTTCTTCTTCCTTTGCTTGATATGAGCTCAAGGGGACTTAGGAGCAACAGGAGGACGAGCCCCAACCTGTTGGTAAGCTTCTTGACCCTCGTTCTTCATGATTTCATGGTGGAAATCGAAAATAAATTATGGATTCCTTCTTATTTCGATCTCCTCTTCAACCCTAGCCAACTTTTACAATCAAAATCTTGAGGACGAGCCTAGGGGGAGTTGCAAGAGCTTCATACACCATTAATGGCTTGAGCTTGGAGCTTTGAAGCTCAATTGGAGGCGGGTTTTATAACTTAAACCCTCAAACATTGTTATTGCATCTATCTTCTATGCTTTGTTGATTGATTTCTTCAATTTTATACACTTTTGTTTCTTTGCTGCAAATTCCATCAAGAACGGTTGATGTTCTTGGGTGCACGAAGGAAGATGATGATGAAATCATCATAAGCAAGAACCTCACTAAATATCTTGGGAGAAAACGATCTCCAAAGTTGGGACCAAACAGTTTCACCAAAACCGTTTGGTGACCAAACGGGTTGCAAACCGTTTGGTGGCAAACGGGTTCAAACACATTTGAAGGAGTTGACCAAGCATTGATCGTTTGGGAATCTCGTTCCTAATTATGTAGGTTAATGACCCTCCAAATGTGAGGGGTTAACTCCAAAGGAATCATAGGTTGAAGGCCAATGAATTAGACAAATCGAATTGAATTAAGTGCTGATTTTCAACCTGAATAACTTGACCTGCTTGGGAAAACGGGTTCAAGACCGTTTGAGATGGTTGACCAAGCATTGCCCGTTTGGGATTCCTGTTCATAATTATGTTAGTTAATGAATCTCCAAATTTGAGGGGTTAACGCCCAAGGAATCATGAGTTTAAGGCTATTCAATTAGGCAAACCCTAATTGAAAATAGTGCTGAAATTCCAATGAGTTAAGTTGAGATTTTGGGTTGATTAGCCCAAACGGGTTCAAGACCGTTTGGGGATCATCCAAACGGGTTCAAGACCGTTTGGGGATCACCCCAAGATGGTTTGGAGGTCTGGGGTCAAGTATAGTTGATCAATTGAAGGTCCAAAGGTACCAAATCATACTGCAACTCAATGCTGATTTGTTGATCAACTCGATAGACCAATCCATGATGATTTTTCACTAAAGTCTAAAGGTTGGATGAGCCAAACGGTCACAAGACCGTTTCGAGCTCATCCAAACGGTCTCAAGACCGTTTGGTGGTCACCCAAGACCGTTTGGAGGTCTAGGGTTGAGTATGGTTAGGTGTTTGAAGGTCTAAAGGTACTAAGTTGATATACAATGCAATGTTGATTTGGTGATCAATCCAATGAGCCAAACCCCAATTGGATTGCTTAGATTTGAGTGATATGATGGGCAAACGGTCTCAAGACCGTTTTGAGGTCATCCAAACGACCTCAAGACCGTTTGGGGTCAGGTCATACCCAATTTGGTTGATGGTTCAATGGTT
The DNA here is from genome assembly GCA_963693085.1 of Alisma plantago-aquatica. NCBI lineage: Eukaryota > Viridiplantae > Streptophyta > Magnoliopsida > Alismatales > Alismataceae > Alisma > Alisma plantago-aquatica. Next base: position 1,027,810,251 of record OY856412.1, read on the forward strand.
TCAAAGCAACTAGTCTTACATTGATTAGTATTGAAGGATCATCGATTCCAAACCTTAAGTCAATTGATTCAAACCCTAATTGTTGACCAAGTGAGGGTCAATTGAGGGTCAAATCAGTTGAAGGTTGACCTATTTAACTCAATTAAAGTATGATCATAGGTCCAATTGATGATTGGTTCCATGAATTCAATAACTGAAGGAATCAACATTAGAAACCCTAATTCAATCGGATACCTCATGTTATTGAAGGTCCAATTGATCAAACCTTTTTGGAAACCTAATGTAATTAGGTGAGAGATACCCTTAATGTTACTAATAAATAATGCATAACAAATGAATGGATCCAATACATGATTAGTAAACCCTGGTTGAGGGTGTATCCTTATGAAACCCTAGTTAAGGGTGTATCCTTATGAAACCCTAGTGGAGGGTGTATCATTGTGAACCCTGGTTGAGGGTGTATCCTTGTGAAACCCTAGTTGAAGGTGTATCATTGTGATTGTTTATAGGCAACTTTATAATAAAGTTATGCCTTAAACTAAGATAAGTCCATATCATGTGAGATAGCTGGACAATTCTAATGTGTGGCCTATGCATTATATGCTAGGGGTGAGTATTTTGTGATGGAATGTATTAAGAGGGGAAACACCTTAATACAAGATAAAGTTGGTTAACTCAAGAGGGTCTGAATTAATGAGAAATGGGGAACCCTAACCCTAATTTTGGGGAAAAGGGAATGATAAGCCCTGTTTGATAGTGAACCCTAATTCCTGGTTAAGGAATGATGGTGTTACTATTGTATCACATGATGTGATGAATATCTTGTATGACTGTTATCATGCCTAATAACCATGTAGGTATGATGAGATGATGAATATAGCCAGGTTTGGGCTGTGAAATTTATATAATAAATGTTGATTGGCTTTTTGTGCGTTGATGTTGTTTTTTCTTAATAAAAGTAACAATGTGTACAAATTTTATGAACCATGTGAATAAGTTGTTGTTTAGTGAGATGTGACAAGATGTGAATGGCCTTGTGAGCCATATGAATAAGTTGTTTCCTAGTGAGAGGTGACAAGATGTGAATGGCCTTGTGAGCCATGTGAATAAGTTGTTGCCTAGTGAGAGGTGACAAGATGTGAATGGCCTTGCGAGCCATGTGAATAAGTTGTTGCCTAGTGAGAGGTGACAAGATGTGAATGGCCTTGTGAGCCATGTGAATAAGTTGTTGCCTAGTGAGAGGTGACAAGATGTGAATGGCCTTGTGAGCCATGTGTGATGCTTGAGTAACAAGTATCATGTTTCTTTATAGCATTTGTGTTAATAAGTTATGCTAGAGAACTTGGTTGATGTTACATTTCTGTTATATATCTATAGTTCATTGATGATTATTCATATTTGTTGTATTCATTACAAGTAGATGGATGAACTATGAGTCTACCATGGGTAGATGCAATGCTCTTATTGAAAATGGAGATTTTCTTATTCTGTTCTATGAAGAATAAATCTGCCTAATAATGTAAAAGTAACCCCTGCTCAGTTTAATTTCATAATATGCTATAACAATGGTTCTGGCGGAGAGTTATATCTCTCGCTGGGGCAATTTACAATTGTCTCACCCCGTGGGAAACATTTTTAGGTATGCATGAAAGGCAGAGCAGAAACCCTAGAACAGGGAAAGAGCAGCAGCAATAGCAACAACAGGGACAGCAATAAGATATCAGGTGGAGATATTGTCTGTCTAGTCTTATAGATAGTAGTCCTATGTGTCGTCTCTGTACTCTCAGGTCCTCGAAGTTTTTAGTCTGTGTTTTTGATATATCAGTCTGAGGTTTTGTCTTGATGCCTCGAGATTTGTATGTTGCCTGCATATATGTTTATAAGGCAGCTGATGATGTAGTCTCTTGAAAGTGATGATACAGGATATGTACGTTTGAAACAGAATGTATATAATATACAATGACATTTGTTGGAAAAGATTTCCTACGTGTGGATCTCTTTGCAAAAAGTTTTAATTTTTAGTGATTTTCAGTAATTCCGCTACACATGATTTGCTTCCGCATGATTTATTATTGTTAATGGCACTTGTTATCTTAACGAAGGCGAGTGTCGTTACAATTAAGTGGTATCAGAGCTCTAGGTTCGCTGAGTCTACAGAGACATAGGACTAAGGTAGTAGAGTCTGTTCTGGTGTCATCCAGTGTATTTGAAAGTGCCTTCTGCTCGTATAAGAGAAGAAGAACTTAAAGATGACTGGGTCACATGAGGAGGTTGCTGTAGGAAGAAGCAATGTTGCACCAGGAAAAGGTGCATGGGAGAAGGCAAGAGAGAGATATAGAAATGATGCCTGAAGAAAATCTAGAGATGGAAAATCTTGTGTGTATAATGGTATGAAAAGTGGGGAATATGATAGTAAATAAAGTGCATACTACCTAATTTCAATACTTGTATACCCTGGCCAGGTATATGGTTATGAAGATAAGGCAAATATGGAACTCTGAGATTGTTATCTTTCTGATTACTCTGATCAAGTAGTCATTTTGAAACAATATAGAGAATATAATGAAGCTAATAGGGAAAAGCTATGTGACATTCCCAACCAACAGGGGAAAGCTGTCACAACCGTCTCGCGAAAACATGATTAACTAATGTGGAAGCGTTCATCAAGCAGCGGATTAGCGAAAATCACTAAAAATTAAAACTTTTTGCAAAGAGATCCATTCATAGGAAAACCCTTTCATTCAGAACCAAAGTAAAACCTTACATCCTGGTTCATATATATACATCTCATGTACTTTTGCTTCTCGAGGAATACAAACATTAACTACTCTGTCTTAACTGTACACAAGTAGTATAAAACCCTCGAGACACTAAACCAAAATCTCGATATCACTAACTACTACTCTGAGGACCTGAGAGTACAGAGACGACACATAGGACTCTATATACAACTGAACATGACATGACAGTCAATGTCTCCACCTGAGACTTCACTGTTGTCCCTGTTGTTGTTGTTGTTGTCCTTCACCTCCTGAATGATTTCTATCTCTTCGTCCGCGTCCACCTAAAAAATGTGGTTCCCACGGGGGTGAGACAATTATAAAAATTGCCCCAGCGAGAGATATAACTCTCCGCCAGAAACATTGTTATAGCAGATTATGAAATTAAACTGAGCAGGGGTTACTTTTACATTATTAGGCAGAATTATTCTTCATAGAATAGAATAAGAAAATCTCCATTTTCAATAAGAGCATTGCATCTACCCATGGTAGACTCATAATTCATCCATCTACTTGTAATGAATACAACAGATATGAATAATCATCAATGAACTACAGATATATAACAGAAATGTAACATCAACCAAGTTCTCTAGAATAACTTATTAACACAAATGCTACAAAGAAACATGATACTTGTTACCCAAGAATCACACATGGCTCACAAGGCCATTCATATCTTGTCACCTCTCACTAGGCAACAACTTATTCACATGGCTCACAAGGCAATTCACATCTTGTCACCTCTCACTAGGCAACAACTTATTCACATGGCTCACAAGGCCATTCACATCTTGTCACCTCTCACTAGGCAACAACTTATTCACATGGTTCATAAGATCTGTACACATTGTTACTTTTATTAAGCAACAACAACATCAATGCACAAAAAGCCAATCAACATTTATTATATAAATGTCACAGCCCAAACTTGGCTATATTCATCATCTCATCAGACCTGCATGGTTATTAGGCATGATAACGGTCATACAAGATATTCATCACATCATGTGATACAATAGTAACACCATCATTCCTTAACCAGGAATTAGGGTTCACTATCAAACAGGGCTTATCATTCCCTTTTCCCCAAATTAGGGTTAGGGTTCCCCATTTCTCATTAATTCAGAACCTCTTGAGTTAACCAACTTTATCTTGTATTAAGGTATTTCCCCTATTAATACATTCCATCACAGAATACTCACCCTTAGCATATAATGCATAGGCCACACATTAGAATTGTCCGGCTATCTCACATGATATGGACTTATCTTAGTTTAAGGCATAACTTTATTATAAAGTTGCCTATAAACAATCGCAATGATACACCCTCAACTAGGGTTTCACAAGGATACACCCTCAACCGGGGTTCACAATGATACACCCTCCACTAGGGTTTCACAAGGATACACCCTCAACCAGGGTTCACAATGATACACCCTCAACTAGGGTTTACTAATCATGTATTGGATCCATGCATTTGTTATGCATTATTGATTAGTACCATTAAGGTTATCTCTCACCTAATTACATTAGGTTTCCAAAAAGGTTTGATCAATTGGACCTTCAATGACATGAGGTATCCAATTGAATTGGGGTTTTCAATGTTGATTCCTTCAATCATTGAATTCATGGAACCAATCATCAATGCAAGATTGGTTACTTTGAAACTATTGAACCATTATCCAAATTGGGTATGACCTGACCCCAAACGGTCTTGACGTCATTTGGATGACTTCCAAACGGTCTTGAGACCGTTTTCCCATCATATCACTCAAATCCAAGCCATCCAATTAAGGTTTGGATCATTGGATTGATTGCCAAATCAGCATTGCATTGTATATCAACTTGGTACCTTTAGACCTTTAAACACCTAACCATACTCAACCCTAGACCTCCAAACGGTCTTGGGTGACCACCAAACGGTCTTGAGACCGTTTGGATGAGCTCCAAACGGTCTTGAGACCGTTTGGCCCATCCAACCTTTGGATTCTAGTGAAAAATCATCATGGATTAGTCTATCGAGTTGATCAACAAATCAGCACTACATTGCAATATGATTAGTACCTTTGGACCTTCAATTGGTCAACTATACTTGATCCCAGACCTCCAAACGGTCTTGGGGTGATCCCCAAACGGGTTTGAAACCGTTTGGGTGATCCCCAAACGGGTTTGAACCCGTTTGGGCTAATCAACCCAAAATCTCAACTTAACTCATTGGAATTTCAGCACTATTTTCAATTAGGGTTTGCCTAATGGATTAGCCTTCAACTCACGATTCCTTGGGAGTTAACCCATCAAATGTGGAGGGTCATTATCCAACATAATAGGGATCAATAATCCCAAACGGTCAATGCTTGGTCAACGCACTCAAACGGTCTTGAACCCGTTTGCCCAAAAAGTTCAATTAATCAGATTGAAAAAGAATCAGCACATAATCCAATTAGGTTTCCCTAATTTATTAGGCTTCAACTCACGATTCCTTTAGAGTTAACCCCTAAAATTTTGAGGGTCATTAACCAACATAATTATGAACATGAATCCCAAACGGTCAACACTTGGTCAACCATCTCAAATGGTATTGAACCCGTTTTCCCAAACAGGTCAAGTTATTCAGGTTGAAAATCAGCACTTAATTCAATTCGATTTGTCTAATTAATTGGCCTTCAACCTATGATTCCTTTGGAGTTAACCCCTCAAATTTGGACGGTCATTAGCCTACATAATTAGGAATGCGATTCCCAAACGGTCAACGCTTGGTCAACTCCTTCAAACGGGTTTGAACCCGTTTACCACCAAACGGTTTGCAACCCGTTTGGTCACCAAACAGTTTTGGTGAAACCGATTGGTACCAACCTTTGAGATCGTTTGCTCCCAAGATATTTGGTGAGGTGCTTGCTTATGATGATGTCATCATCATCTTCCTTCGTGCACCCAAGAACAGCAACCGTTCTTGAAGGAAATTGCAGCAAAGAAACAAGTATGTATCAAATTGAAGAAAACAATCAACAAAGCATAGATGAATGATGCAGTAGCAATGATTAAGGGTTTGAGTTATAAAACCCGCCTCAAATATGATCTACAAGCTTCAAGCTCCGTGGATATAATGGTGGATGGAGCTACAGCAACTATCCAAGGGTCGTTCTTGAGCTTTTGGATGAAATGGATGGCTAGAAATGGAAATCGAGTGAAGAAAACCTAGAATCAAGCATTGATTTAGGGTTTTCACCATGAATCCAAGGTAGAAGATGATCTAACCTTACCAACAGGTGGTGTTCGTCCTTCTCCTGCTCCTGGACTCTCCCTAGGTCGGCCAAAGCAAGAATGAATAGGAAAAGACTAAGGGTTCGTTCCTTATGTGTTATTGAAATAAGGTATATATAAAGAATATGTATATGGATCTTTTATGAAAGAGAAAATGAAATCATTTTCTTTAAATTCCATACCAATTTCCCCCAAATCCTCCTTCATTACCTGATCACGAAACCACCTTCATTCTCTTGCAAAAGCTCTTCATTATCCAAGAATTAATGGAAAAGAAATTAAGCACCTTAATCCATTATAATAATAATATATCTTTTTGAGTGGAAATTCTTTTCCTTATAATAAGGTGAGTGGAATTTCACCTCCTTAGGATATTTTTGATCCTTGCAAGCTCAAGGGAGTCCACACACACATCGGAATTCCACCATTTAAGTTTTTATTGAAAACCCTTCAAATATTTTTATTTATTTTTGCATTAATTTGAATTAAAGTTCCATATATGTTTAAATCTTGATTATTTTAATATCAAGATTCTCTCTCCTCCAAGATAATTAAAATGAGGTTCCCTTCTCATTTTCTTTGCACTACATGATGCCAAATATTATTAGGGACCTTATTGAAGTGGTAATTTGCATATTAAACCCTAGGTTTTGGGTAAATTGCACTTTACACCAAAACTGGATTTTAATGCACAACATTGTCCAACAAGCTCTATCTTGGTGTCCAGACTTGTAGAAACCTTAACACTACATCATATTCATTCTCATGGGGTCTCAACATCAGAGGAACATCTTATCATGCAACATTTGCAAGTTGACCCCTCAACTGGGGTAATTTGCACTTTAGTCCAAAATAAGCAAACATTGCTTCAACATTGTTCAAACAGGACCAAAATTGAAACATAAGTTTCTCATGAGCCCTAATTACTTTTCCCAAGATAAGATTAAGAATCTACTTATCCTTATTAAGCAAAACATCTAGGGTTAATTCATAACCCAGGTCAGGGATGTTACAAATTATAAACCCCTAACAAGGATTTCGTCCTCGAAATCCCAGACAAAAGGAGGAACAGATTATTCATTAATCATGCCCTCAAGTCTCCACATATCATCTTAATATCATGGAGATATCATGAACTCTGTGATTCCACACAAAGCTCCTTTTATTAGCTCAACCTCATCAATGTTTATGCAGAGCATAAACCCCTAACATATGATGTCCATATTATTGAAAGGAAAAAGCATAAAAGAACATACATCTATCATCACCCAAGAATATTTATCAAAAGGAACAAGATATATATCTAACAAAGATAATTTACTCAATAATCCTTTAACAAACTCTATGTAATTGGGATTGTTCACATAGTTCTTCTTATTAGTTGGGAATGCCACATAGATTTTCCCTTTTTGTTGGGAATGACACATAGCTTTCCCTTTTTGATTCGGAGTGACACATAGCTCTTCCCTTTCTGTTGGGGATGACACATAGCTTTCCCTTTTTGATTGGGAATGACACATAGCTCTTCCCTTTCTATTGGGGATGACACATAGCTTTCCCTTTTTGATTGGGAATGTCACATAGCTTTTCCCTTTAAGTTGGGGATGTCACATAGCTTTCCCCTATTGGTTGGGAATGTCACATAGCTTTTCCCTTTATGTTGGGGATGTCACATAGCTTTCCCCTATTGGTTGGGAATGTCACATAGCTCTTCCCTTTAAGTTGGGGATGCCACATAGCTTTCCCCTATTAGTTGGGAATGTCACATAGCTATTCCCTATTAGTTGGGGATGTCACATAGCTTTCCCCTATTGGTTGGGAATGTCACATAGCTTTTCCCTTTATGTTGGGGATGTCACATAGCTTTCCCCTATTGGTTGGGAATGTCACATAGCTCTTCCCTTTAGGTTGGGGATGTCACATAGCTTTCCCCTATTAGTTGGGAATGTCACATAGCTATTCCCTATTAGTTGGGAATGTCACATAACTCTTCCCTTTATGTTGGGGATGTCACATAGCTTTCCCATATTGGTTGGGAATGTCACATAGCTCCTCCCTTTATGTTGGGGATGTCACATAGCTTTCCCCTATTGGTTGGGAATGTCACATAGCTCTTCCCTTTAAGTTGGGGATGTCACATTGCTTTCCCCTATTAGTTGGGAATGTCACATAGCTATTCCCTTTATGTTGGGGATGTCACATAGATTTCCCCTATTAGTTTCATTATACACTCTAGATTGTTTCAAAATGACTACTTGATCAGAGTAATCAGAAAGATAACAATCTAAGAGTTCCATACTTGCCTTATCTTCAATAACCATATACCTGGCCAGGGTATACAAGTATTGAAATTAGGTAGTATGCACTTTATTTACTATCATATTCCCCACTTTATACCATTATGCACACAAGATTTTCCATTCTTGAATTTTCTTCAGGCATCACTTCTAAATCTCATCTTTCAACACACAAATAAGGGCGATTATAAAACATTTTAAGAAACACTGAGTAAGATATAAGTTCTCATCTCCCTTGTGTCCTTATAGAACTAGTCAAAGGAATTTCAAAAACAACTACTTTCATATCTTAACACATAGAATAAGAAAATGAAATATCAAAATGAATTTATTTCCTCTGACCTGCCTGGGATGTCTGTCCACGTCCTCTATTGTTATTAGGAAACTGCCTCCCTTGTGATCCTTGCTGACTCTGCCCCTGAGGTTGAGTCATTATTGGATTCCCGCCTGGACAATCTTTTACTAGATGTCCCCGTTGTCTGTAAGGATAACAGATCCTAGGTATAAAATAGGGTCTGTGAGGTCCAGACACCGATGTTGATGCTATGTTGGAGGCTCTATTTAGAATATTACTACGATCCCTATCCCTACTTGACATCCATTGTGTCCGAGTTTGGAATCTTGATGATGCTGCCGATGTAGAAAATCTCGGCTTCTTAAAACTTTTGTACCTTTGTTTTTGAGTCTGAGTGTACACTTTCTTGCCACTAGTTTGTCTTTTCTCAATTTCAGACCTCTCTATCCTCCACCAATGACCAACACTCCCTTTTAGGAGGTACACAACATGTCTTACCTTTTCAGCTTCAGGGATATCAAGAATCTTGAAACCTTTTCCAGTTCTGTCAGCCACAAATCAGCATCTGCTAGATCAGATGTACCAGCATAATCTATGGCCCCAACCCGGCGAAGTCTCTCAAAATTCTTGCCGACTCCATAGCCCTCATGGTGAGATGATGTCCTAGGTGCAAGTACTTGCATCCTATCTGTCATGTGAGTTATGGCAGCCATAAACTGCCCAAACATGGCTTGGAGAGCTGGGTTCCCCATGTCATCTTGATTGAACTGGGGTTGTTCAGGAATGGGCTCCTCTCTATTATGGTCTCCTGCACCTCCCCCTGGTGCAGCAGTGCTTCCCTCCGCAACATGTTCTTCATGTGGTCCAGACATCTTTAAGTTCTTCTCCTCCTATGTGAGTATAATATACTATCAGATAAATTGGAAGACACTTAGAATAGACTCTACAACTTAGTCCTATGTCTCTATAGACTCAGCGAACCTAGAGCTCTGATACCACTTATTTGTCACGACCGTCTCGCGAAAACATGATTAACTAATGCGGAAGCGTTCATCAAGCAGAGGATTAGCAAAAATCACTAAAAATTAAAACTTTTTGCAAAGAGATCCATTCATAGGAAAACCCTTTCATTCAGAACCAAAGTAAAACCTTACATCCTGGTTCATATATATACATCTCATGTACTTTTGCTTCTCGAGGAATAGAAACATTAACTACTTTGTCTTAACTGTACACAAGTAGTATAAAACCCTCGAGACACTAAACCAAAATCTCGATATCACTAACTACTACTCCGAGGACTTGAGAGTACAGAGACGACACATAGGACTCTATATACAACTGAACATGACATGACAGTCAATGTCTCCACCTGAGATTCACTGTTGTCCCTGCTGCTGCTGTTGTTGTCCTTCACCTCTTGAACGATTTCTATCTCTTCGTCCACATCCACCTAAAAAATGTGGTTCCCACGGGGGTGAGACAATTATAAAAATTGCCCCAGCGAGAGATATAACTCTCCGCCAGAAACATTGTTATAGCAGATTATGAAATTAAACTGAGCAGGGGTTACTTTTACATTATTAGGCAGAAATATTCTTCATAGAACAGAATAAGAAAATCTCCATTTTCAATAAGAGCATTGCATCTACCCATGGTAGACTCATAGTTCATCCATCTACTTGTAATGAATACAACAGATATGAATAATCATCAATGAACTATAGATATATAACAGAAATGTAACATCAACCAAGTTCTCTAGCATAACTTATTAACACAAATGCTACAAAGAAACATGATACTTGTTACCCAAGCATCACACATGGCTCACAAGGCCATTCATATCTTATCACCTCTCACTAGGCAACAACTTATTCACATGGCTCACAGGGCCATTCACATCTTATCACCTCTCACTAGGCAACAACTTATTCACATGGCTCACAAGGCCATTCACATCTTGTCACCTCTCACTAGGCAACAACTTATTCACATGGTTCATAAGATCCGTACACATTGTTACTTTTATTAAGAAACAACAACATCAACGCACAAAAAGCCAATCAACATTTATTATATAAATGTCACAGCCCAAACTTGGCTATATTCATCATCTCATTATACCCACATGGTTATTAGGCATGATAACGGTCATACAAGATATTCATCACATCATGTGATACAATAGTAACACCATCATTCCTTAACTAGGAATTATGGTTCACTATCAAACAGGGCTTATCATTCCCTTTCCCCAAATTAGGGTTAGGGTTCCCCATTTCTCATTAATTCAGACCCTCTTGAGTTAACCAACTTTATCTTGTATTAAGGTATTTCCCCTCTAAATACATTCCATAACAGAATACTCACCCTTAGCATATAATGCATAGGCCACACATTAGAATTGTCCAGCTATCTCACATGATATGGACTTATCTTAGTTTAAGGCATAACTTTATTATAAAGTTGCCTATAAACAATCGCAATGATACACCCTCAACTAGGGTTTCACAAGGATACACCCTCAATCGGGGTTCACAATGATACACCCTCCACTAGGGTTTCACAAGGATACACCCTCAACCAGGGTTCACAATGATACACCCTCAACTAGGGTTTACTAATCATGTATTGGATCCATGCATTTGTTATGCATTATTGATTAGTACCATTAAGGGTATCTCTCACCTAATTAAATTAGGTTTCCAAAAAGGTTTGATCAATTGGACCTTCAATGACATGAGGTATCCAATTGAATTGGGGTTTTCAATGTTGATTCCTTCAATCATTGAATTCATGGAACCAATCATCAATGCAAGATTGGTTACTTTGAAACTATTGAACCATTATCCAAATTGGGTATGACCTGACCCCAAACGTTCTTGAGGTCGTTTTGATGACTTCCAAACGGTCTTGAGACCGTTTTCCCATCATATCAATCAAATCCAAGCCATCCAATTAAGGTTTGGATCATTGGATTGATCGCCAAATCAACATTGCATTGTATATCAACTTGGTACCTTTAGACCTTTAAACACCTAACCATACTCAATCCTAGACCTCCAAATGGTATTGGGTGACCACCAAACGGTCTTGAGACCGTTTGGATGAGCTCCAAACGGTCTTGAGACCATTTGGCCCATCCAACCTTTGGATTCTAGTGAAAAATCACCATGGATTAGTCTATCGAGTTGATCAACAAATCAGCACTACATTGCAATATGATTAGTACCTTTGGACCTTCCATTGGTCAACTATACTTGACCCCAGACCTCCAAACGGTCTTCAGGTGATCCCCAAACGGTTTTGAAACCGTTTGGGTGATCCCCAAACGGGTTTGAACCCGTTTGGGCTAATCAACCCAAAATATCAACTTAACTCGTTGGAATTTCAGCACTGTTTTCAATTAGGGTTTGCCTAATTTATTAGCCTTCAACTCACGATTCCTTGTGAGTTAACCCATTAAATTTGGAGGGTCATTAAACAACATAATAGGCATCAGTAATCCCAAACGGTCAACGCTTGGTCAATGCACTCAAACGGTCTTGAACCCGTTTGCCCAAAAAGTTCAATTAATCAGATTGAAACAAAATCAGCACATAATCCAATTAGGTTTCCCTAATTTATTAGGCTTCAACTCACGATTCCTTTAGAGTTAACCCCTCAAATTTTGAGGGTCATTAAACAACATAATTATGAACAGGAATCCCAAACGGTCAATGCTTGGTCAACCATCTCAAATGGTCTTGAACCCGTTTGCCCAAACAGGTCAAGTTATTCAGGTTGAAAATCAGCACTTAATTCAATTCGATTTGTCTAATTGATTGGCCTTAAACCTATGATTCCTTTGGAGTTAACCCCTAAAATTTGGAGGGTCATTAGCCTACATAATTAGTAACGAGATTCCCAAACGGTCAATGCTTGGTCAACTCGTTCAAATGGGTTTGAACCCGTTTTCCACCAAACGGTTTGCAAACCGTTTGGTCACCAAACGGTTTTGGTGAAACTGTTTGGTCCCAACCTTTGAGATCGTTTTCTCCCAAGATATTTGGTGAGGTGCTTGCGTATGATGATGTCATCATCATATTCCTTCGTGAACCCAAGAACAGCAACCGTTCGTGAAGGAAATTGCAGCAAAGAAACAAGTATGTATCAAATTGCAGAAAACAATCAACAAAGCATAGATGAATGATGCAATAGCAATGATTAAGGGTTTGAGTTATAAAACCCGCCTCAAATATGATCTTTAAGCTTCAAGCTCCGTGGATTTAATGGTGGATGGAGCTCCAGAAACTATCCAAGGGTCGTTCTTGAGCTTTTGGATGAAATGGATGGCTAGAAATGGAAATCGAGTGAAGAAAACCTAGAATCAAGCATTGATTTAGGGTTTTCACCATGAATCCAAGGTAGAAGATGATCTAACCTTACCAACAGGTGGTGTTCGTCCTTCTCCTGCTCCTGGACTCTCCCTAGGTCGGCCAAAGCAAGAATGAATAGGAAAAGACTTAGGGTTCGTTCCTTATGTGTTATTGAAATAAGGTATATATAAAGAATATGTATATGGGTCTTTTATGAAAGAGAAAATGAAATCATTTTCTTTAAATTCCATACTAATTTCCCCCAAATCCTCCTTCATTACCTGATCACGAAACCACTTTCATTCTCTTGCAAAAGCTCTTCATTATCCAAGAATTAATGGAAAAGAAATTAAGCACCTTAATCTATTATAATAATAATATATCTTTTTGAGTGGAAATTCTTTTCCTTATAATAAGGTGAGTGGAATTTCACCTCCTTAGGATATTTTTTATCCTTGCAAGCTCAAGGACGTCTACACACACATCTGAATTCTACCATTTAAGTTTTGATTGAAAACTCTTCAAATATTTTTATTTATTTTTGCATTAATTTGAATTAAAGTTCCATATATGCTTAAATCTTGATTATTTTAATATCAGGATTCTCTCTCCTCCAAGATAATTCAAATGAGGTTCCCTTCTCATTTTCTTTGCGCTAAATGATGCCAAATATTATTAGGGACCTTATTGAAGTGGTAATTTGCATATTGAACCCTAGGTTTTGGGTAAATTGCACTTTACACCAAAACTGGATTTTAATGCACAACATTGTCCAACAAGCTCTATCTTGGTGTCCAGACTTGTAGAAACCTTACCACTACATCATATTCATTCTCATGGGGTCTCAACATCAGAGGAACATCTTATCATGCAACATTTGCAAGTTGACCCCTCAACTGGGGTAATTTGCACTTTAGTCCAAAATCAGCAAACATTGCTTCAACATTGTTCAAACAGGACCAAAATTGAAACATAAGTTTCTTATGAGCCCTAATTACTTTTCCCAAGATAAGATTAAGAATATAATTACCATTATTAAGCACAACATCTAGGGTTAATTCATAACCCAGGTCAGGGATGTTACAAAATCTATGTGTCATCCCCAACAAAAAGGGAAGAGCTATGTGTCATTCCCAACCAATAGGGGAAAGCTATGTGTCATCCCCAACAAAAAGGGAAGAGCTATGTGTCATTCCCAACCAACAGGGGAAAGCTATGTGTCATCCCCAACAAAAAGGGAAGAGCTATGTGTCATTCCCAACCAACAGGGGAGAGTTATGTGTCATCCCCAACAAAAAGGGAAGAGCTATGTGTCATTCCCAACCAACAGGGGAAAGCTATGTGTCATCCCCAACAAAAAGGGAAGAGCTATGTGTCATTCCCAACCAACAGGGGAAAGCTATGTGTCATCCCCAACAAAAATGGAAGAGCTATGTGTCATTCCCAACCAACAGGGGAAAGCTATGTGTCATCCCCAACAAAAAGGGAAGAGTTATGTGTCATTCCCAACCAACAGGGGAAAGCTATGTGTCATCCCCAACAAAAAGGGAAGAGCTATGTGTCATTCCCAACCAACAGGGGAAAGCTGTGTGTCATCCCCAACAAAAAGGGAAGAGCTATGTGTCATTCCCAACCAATAGGGGAAAGCTATGTGTCATCCCCAACAAAAAGGGAAGAGTTATGTGTCATTCCCAACCAACAGGGGAACACTATGTGTCATCCCCAACAAAAAGGGAAGAGCTATGTGTCATTCCCAACCAACAGGGGAAAGTTATGTGTCATCCCCAACAAAAAGGGAAGAGCTATGTGTCATTCCCAACCAACAGGGGAAAGCTATGTGTCATCCCCAACAAAAAGGGAAGAGCTATGTGTCATTCCCAACAAAAAGGGAAGGCTATGTGACATTCCTAACCAATAAAGGAAGATGCTTTGTGCAATTCCAATAAAGGGAGATGCTAAATGCAATCCCAACCCTAATGACGGGCGATACTATATGAAGTCTTAACATAAAGTGATCTTGTATGAAGTTCAGATACAAAGTGATGAGTTGTAAGAAAATCCTAGTATTGTATGGTATTGATATATAATGAGCATAATCATTATCATGAGTACTAATCATGCAAGATTGGTTAAATCCAATACCTAGAAAAGGACATGGACATGTTATGTGAAGACTTAATGATATGAACATCATATGTTAGGGGTTTATGCTTTGCATAAACATAACAACTAAATATGTCTTTAAGATAAGATCTCAATTGACTCTATGAGAATATTGTGAGAAGGAACTTTGTGTTGATCAAAGCTCTATGATGTCTCCATAACAATGAGGTGTTATGTAGAGACATGATGATATGATGAATGAATAATATATGATCCCTTTATCTGGGATTTTGGGGACGAAATCCTTGTTAGGGGTTTATAATTTGTAACATCCCTGACCTGGGTTATGCTTTAACCCTAGGTGTTTTGATTAAGAAAGATTATTATATGTTTAATCTCATCTTGTGAAAAGAAATTAGGGCTCATGAGGAACTTATGTTTCAATTTTGGTCCTGTTTGAACAATGTTGAAGCAATGATTTCTTATTTTGGACTAAAGTGCAAATTACCCAAGTTGAGGGGTTAACTTGAAAATTGCACATGATAAGATGTTCCTCTGATGTTGAGACATCATAAGGATGAATATGATGTAGTAGTATGGTTTCTACAAGCCTGGACACCAAGATAGAGCTTGTTGGACAATGTTGTGCATTAAAACCTAGTTTTGGAGTAAAGTGCAAGTTACCCAAAATATAGGGTTCAATATGAAAATTACCACTTCAATAAGGTCCTTAATGTTTCTTGGCATCATGTATAGCAAAGAAAATGAGAGGGACCCCTCATTTGAACTAAGTTGGAGGAGAGAGAATCTTGACATTAAAATAATCAAGAATAATGCCTAATTGAAACCCTAATTCGATTTAGGGAAAAAATGAATAAAAATAATTGAAGGGCTTTCAACAAAAATGTTTTGGGTTGATTTTGAATAAGGATGTACGTTCCTTTGCTAAGATAAGGAACGAAAATATCTTAAGTAGGTGAAATTCCACTCACCTTATTATAAAGAAAAGTAATTTCCACTCACATATGGGATATTAATAAAATAAGCATTAAGGTGCTTAATTTGTTTTTCTTTAAATTGAGGATAAAAGGCAAAGGAAGGTTCCTCGTATCCATGGAATTTAGGGGGAAGAGGCGGCCATAATTTTTGGATCAATTGGATTTTATAAGGCATTTTCTCTCTCATCAATTTCCTTATAAAAGTGCCTTTTCCAAATGAATTGAAAGGTTTTTTCGGCCCTTGCTTCTTCCTTTTCTTGGGATGAGCTCAATGGGACTTAGGAGCAACAGGAGGACGAGCCCCAACCTGTTGGTAAGCTTCTTGACCCTCGTTCTTCATGATTTCATGGTGGAAATCGAAAATAAATTATGGATTCCTTCTTATTTCGATCTCCTCTTCAACCCTAGCCAACTTTTACAATCAAAAGCTTGAGGACGAGCCTAGGGGGAGTTGCAAGAGCTTCATCCACCATTAATGGCGTGAGATTGGATCTTTGAAGCTCAATTGGAGGCGGGTTTTATAACTTAAACCCTCAAACATTGTTATTGCATCAATCTTCTATGCTTTGTTGATTGATTTCTTCAATTTTATACACTTTTGTTTCTTTGCTGCAAATTCCATCAAGAACGGTTGCTGTTCTTGGGTGCACGAAGGAATATGATGATGACATAATCATAAGCAAGCACCTCACCAAATATCTTGGGAGAAAACGATCTCAAAAGTTGGGACCAAACGGTTTCACCAAAACCGTTAGGTGACCAAACGGGTTGCAAACCGTTTGGTGGAAAACGGGTTCAAAACCGTTTGAAGGAGTTGACCAAGCGTTGACCGTTTGGGAATCTCGTTCCTAATTATTTAGGTTAATGACCCTACAAATTTGAGGGGTTAACTCCAAAGGAATCATAGGTTGAAGGCCAATCAATTAGACAAATCGAATTGAATTAAGTGCTGATTTTCAACCTAAATAACTTGACCTGCTTGGGCAAACATGTTCAAGACCGTTTGAGATGGTTGACCAAGTGTTGACCGTTTGGGATTCCTGTTCATAATTATGTTAGTTAATGACTCTCCAAATTTGAGGGGTTAACTCCCAAGGAATCGTGAGTTGAAGGATATTCAATTAGGCAAACCCTAATTGAAAACAGTGCTGAAATTCCAATGAGTTAAGTTGAGATTTTGGGTTGATTAGCCCAAACGGGTTCAAAATCGTTTGGGGATCATCCAAACGGGTTCCAGACCGTTTGGGGATCACCCCAAGAACGTTTGGAGGTCTGGGGTCAAGTATAGTTGATCAATTGAAGGTCCAAAGGTACCAAATCATACTGCAACTCAATTCTGATTTGTTGATCAACTCGATAGACCAATCCATGATGATTTTTCACTAAAGTCCAAAGGTTGGATGAGCCAAACGGTCTCAAGACCATTTGGAGCTCATCCAAATGGTCTCAAGACCGTTTGGTGGTCACCCAAGACCGTTTGGAGGTCTAGGGTTGAGTATGGTTAGGTGTTTGAAGGTCTAAAGGTACTAAGATGATATACAATGCAATGTTGATTTGGTGATCAATCCAATGAACCAAACCCCAATTGGATTGCTTAGATTTGAGTGATATGATGGGAAAACGGTCTCAATACCGTTTGGAGGTCATCCAAACGACCTCAAGACCGTTTGGGGTCAGGTCATACCCAATTTGGTTGATGGTTCAATGGTTTCAAAGCAACTAGTCTTACATTGATTAGTATTGAAGGATCATCGATTCCAAACCCTAAGTCAATTGATTCAAACCCTAATTGATGACCAATTGAGGGTCAATTGAGGGTCAAATCAATTGAAGGTTGACCTATTTAACTCAATTAAAGTATGAGCATAGGTCCAATTGATGATTGGTTCCATGAATTCAATAACTGAAGGAATCAACATTGTAAACCCTAATTCAATCGGATACCTCATGTTATTGAAGGTCCAATTGATCAAACCTTTTTGGAAACCTAATGTAATTGGGTGAGAGATACCCTTAATGGTACTAATCAATAATGCATAACAAATGGATTGATCCAATACATAATTAGTAAACCCTGGTTGAGGGTGTATCCTTATGAAACCCTAGTTAAGGGTGTATCCTTATGAAACCCTAGTGGAGGGTGTATCATTGTGAACCCTGGTTGAGGGTGTATCCTTGTGAAACCCTAGTTGAGGGTGTATCATTGTGATTGTTTATAGGAAACTTTATAATTAAGTTATGCCTTAAACTAAGATAAGTCCATATCATGTGAGATAGCTGGACAATTCTAATGTGTGGCCTATGCATTATATGCTAAGGGTGAGTATTTTGTGATGGAATGTATTAAGAGGGGAAATACCTTAATATAAGATAAAGTTGGTTAACTCAAGAGGGTCTGAATTAATGAGAAATGGGGAACCCTAACCCTAATTTTGGGGAAAAGGGAATAATAAGCCATGTTTGATAGTGAACCTTAATTCATGGTTAAGGAATGATGGTGTTACTATTGTATCACATGATGTGATGAATATCTTGTATGACTATTATCATGCCTAATAACCATGTAGGTATGATGAGATGATGAATATAGCCAAGTTTGGGCTGTGACATTTATATAATAAATGTTGATTGGCTTTTTATGCGTTGATGTTGTTGTTGCTTAATAAAAGTAACAATGTGTACAAATTTTATGAATCATGTGAATAAGTTGTTGTCTAGTGAGAGGTGACAAGATGTGAATGGCCTTGTGAGCCATATGAATAAGTTGTTGCCTAGTGAGAGGTGACAAGATGTGAATGGCCTTGTGAGCCATGTGAATAAGTTGTTGCCTAGTGAGAGGTGACAAGATGTGAATGGCCTTGTGAGCCATGTGAATAAATTGTTGCCTAGTGAGAGGTGACAAGATGTGAATGGCCTTGTGAGACATGTGAATAAGTTGTTTCCTAGTGAGAGGTGACAAGATGTGAATGGCCTTGTGAGCCATGTGAATAATTTGTTTCCTAGTGAGAGGTGACAAGATGTGAATGGCCTTGCGAGCCATGTGAATAAGTTGTTGCCTAGTGAGAGGTGACAAGATGTGAATGGCCTTGTGAGACATGTGTGATGCTTGGGTAACAAGTATCATGTTTCTTTGTAGCATTTGTGTTAATAAGTTATGCTAGAGAACTTGGTTGATGTTACATTTCTGTTATATATCTATAGTTCATTGATGATTATTCATATTTGTTGTATTCATTACAAGTAGATGGATGAACTATGAGTCTACCATGGGTAGATGGAATGCTCTTATTGAAAATGGAGATTTTCTTATTCTGTTCTATGAAGAATAAATCTGCCTAATAATGTAAAAGTAACCCCTGCTCAGTTTAATTTCATAATATGCTATAACAATGGTTCTGGCGGAGAGTTATATCTCTCGCTGGGGCAATTTACAATTGTCTCACCCCCGTGGGAAACATTTTTAGGTATGCATGAAAGGCAGAGCAGAAACCCTAGAATAGGGAAAGAGCAGCAGCAATAGCAACAACAGGGACAACAATAAGATATCAGGTGGAGATATTGTTTGTCTAGTCTTATAGATAGTAGTCCTATGTGTCGTCTCTGTACTCTCAGGTCCTCGGAGTTTTTAGTATGTGTTTTTAATATATCAGTCTGAGGTTTTGGCTTGATGCCTCGAGATTTGTATGTTGCCTGCATATATGTTTATAAGGCAGCTGATGATGTAGTCTCTGGAAAGTGATGATACAGGATATGTACGTTTGAAACAGAATGTATATAATATACAATGACATTTGTTGGAAAATATTTCCTACGTGTGGATCTCTTTGCAAAAATTTTTAATTTTTAGTGATTTTCAGTAATTCCGCTGCACATGATTTGCTTCCGCATGATTTATTATTGTTAATGGCACTTGTTATCTTAACGATGGCGAGTGTCGTTACAGTAGTGGTTCCCTCATGCTTGCTCCCTAGAGGCTGGTGATATCGTGGTTGTTTAGAGGAACCAAACCCTAGAAAGAGGATGAGGCTTCTGGTACCTATGTGTCTATGGTATAGGTGTTTACCTGCTCAGATGAGACAAAGAGTGCCTTAAACCCTGAGGAGGTTTAAGTAACCAGTTCTGAGGCTTTATACCTAGTTGGTTTCCCTTGAGGAGGACTCAACTCTGAAGTGTTTCTTGAGTAGGACGATGACAGTAAGTGCAACTCATACCCTATACATGTTTGGTTCATGGTTAAGAGGTTGAGCATGCAGTTGGGCACCCTAAAAGTGAACCTAGGCCTAAGAGGGGAAGTGGTGTACCTGATGCTCATGATGAGATTTGAGTTTCTATAGATTCGAGCATGGTACTCCTCATGTTTAGAGGAAAAAGGAAACCCCTTGAGTTTAAAGGTATGTTTGATGAACCCCTCACAGTTAAGTGGATAACATGGGAAGGTATGATCGTGATCCAACATTGAGGAAAGAGAACAAGTATGACCTAGCATTGTTTAGTAGGTGGTCTACTTGTGCCTTAGTAGTTGTTGAGTTAAGCATGCCCATATGGATGTAAACCCTAAGGATGTTTGTGACCTTGTTGTCAAGAGTTGTAGTTTCCTCCAATCATGGGAGAGGGACCCTTTGGTAGGATGTATACCAATTTTGTGGGGTTTGAGGCAACCTAAAGAGGTCTCATAGGATCTTGAGAAACTAAGTGAAAAGTATATAATATGAGAATGAACCTGTAGACCCATAGATAACCATCTCTTAGTGCATGTGGTTGTGTTACCATGGAGGTAACCGGTATGGGTCCTGACCCAGGGTAGGCAGGTTTCCATGACTCCTATAAAAGAATGGAAGTCAACCATGAATGCAGAGAGAGAGATGATCAAGACTTGGGTAAGGTTCTAAGTTGAACACGTACTACGATAGAGTCCTAAGTCTATCCTAGGGTCAGGTAGGGATAAGACTGATGGAAGTAGGAGTTGCCTAATTCCCTAGTTGCACATTACCATAGGGTCGGAAGGTAACAACTATCATTGTCTGAGGGCCATGGGTTAGGAGATTGATCACCTTCATGAACTCATGGGACACAAAGGGCAGATGACTAGGGCACTCTCTGGATGCATAAGGGAAGAGGGATGACCCCTAAAGTCCTGGAACCCTATAGTCTTAGAGGAGATGACCAAGGGATGTGTGTGAACCCCAGTAGGTTCAAGACTAGTTTTTCATGGAAGTAACTTTGATATCGACATGATCATGATGTAGAGACATATGTTTCACGTTTCAACTCAGATTCGAAGGTGTACTGGTAAGGTGGGATGTACCATATGTACTCTTGGAACATGAAGAACTATGTATTTGGACTGCAGCCAAATGCTTATTTCCTCTTGTTATGGGAGTGAGAGATAGGACAATATGCATGCCATACACCAAGGATAAAGATGATGTGAGCTAGAACGTTGCTATGAGATATGAGGACAGAGATAATAACATACCCTAGTGGAGTGAATGATACATGGATGGTTTACAAACTTTAATAGAAACAAGGTAGTCATCTTATGAGGATGTTTATATCATGAGCTATGAGTCATACAAGGATGAGTTCGAAAACCAAGATAATAAGCTTAGAGTTTTTTTTGATGAAGGTAGACTTAGAGCTGAGATGAAATAATAAGTGAAGGTGTATGTCTTCAAGGATGTGAAGTGGTAATTGTTTGCTCTGGATGAGATACAACTGCCTAGTTTAAATGGAGGCTAGAAGAGGTTGTTAGGTTAGCCCTCAGATGGAAAAATAGATAACTTTGGCTAATACCCATATGGAACAAGATTTGTTGAACAAGTTAGTGGTTGTTTGGTTAGCCAGCTTAGTCCTTGATACAATGAAATAATGGTTGTAGAACCTCGGATGCACTTCTCTAAAAAGGAAAGTGACGAAACCCCGATTAGAGTGGTTTAGGGTTTCTAAGGAATCAATCTTAAGGAATCATGACAATACAGGGGGTAGTGATTTAAGATTACCATATACCATGGTACTACCAGGATAATAAGTGACAATAGTACTTTGGATGCTTAATATGAAGTTGCATGGGGTAAGTTGCCATGCAATCCAAGAGGTGAAGGACGAACACCAGTAACCCAGTGTATCGATATGAGTGATAAAAGAATCCCTGAGAAGGAATGGGAGATTATCATTATGGATGTTGTAAGTCTCCCCTAACCAAGGAAGGTCGAGATGCAATATGGGTTATGGTAGATCACCTTACCCAGATGACATGAGGAAGAAAGAGTACAGTCATGGGATAGTTTCTGTGGCAACACATCCCATTATTACAAAGATAACGAGGTGTTACGCGAAAACGTGCAGAAATCTCCATAACCACAACTTATCAAAAACACGGGTTAATTAAAACCAATTACGAAAAACATATAAACTGTGAAAATATTACTTTACAGTCCTCATCCTGCACAGAAACATGTCATATATATACATTCATGAGATCTGATACGTGTCCACAGCTCTGAAACAGCTGTTCATCCATCACATGAGTTCACCACCTGTTCATATACATAAAGGCCCACATCCGGCCAACAGTAGGATAAATAAGCATCATCGAACGATCATTGTGAAATAACGTCAAAACACTGCCAAGGACATGAGAGTACAGGGATGACTCTAGACTCTACTACAAAACATCCAAAACAGCAGCATGTCCATCGCTTGCCTTCTACTGCTCGTCAGGCTGCTCGGCTGCCACACCACGACCACGTCTACCTCGACCACCTAAAAAGGGTGTAAACCAACAGAGTGAGACAATTGAACAATTGTCCCAGCGGGAAACATAACTTCCCACTACAACTACAGAACCTCAGCAAGATAGACGATAACAACAGATAACTAACAACAGGTATAACAAGAGCAGTCTCTCTATATATATAAGGCATAATTATTCTTACCAACAAGCTAATCAGCTGTGCAAGCATATATCCAAATATATCTTAAAGAATATGATTTACAAGATAACATGTATCTCCATGTAACATGATTATCAGGACAAGATATAATGTCACATAACCTGCAAGGTATATCAGAGATATTACACAAACAAGGCTTCAACCAATGTTTCGTGTTTATCCTAAGCAATAAGTACTAAACGGTTGTATTACGTATTATTATGCCCTGAGGATTCGAACCGTACCGTTCAAATCCAACCTTTGGCTGTGAAGCCTAAATCCAGTGCCGTACAAGGTCAATGGAAGAGCCGGACTCCACGACCCCCCACCTCGTGGTCAGTACACGAGTACAACACAAGAAGGACCGTAGTCATATGCTGAAGTGGTCTAAGCCACAGGGACAGCTCCATAGGCTACCCTCACTCTAGCCCGCCTTGGTACAGGTCTCGGCGCTAGTAAAACTGATCCACGGGCCTGTTCACCATGCTCTGAGCCATGAACACATTCATGCTCACACATCACATATCCTGAGCCATGCTCTATATACAAATCTGAGTCTGTAACCGAAGTTACACTCTTACCTCCTAATTTTCAGGCTAGGAGCAACCTACACATATTCAACAATATGCGCTTCCAGATTAACCCGTAGGAGAACCTATTTCACCATCACCAAGTCCTGACGATGATGGATCTATGGCTAGGGCAGACTACATGATATAATTCCACTATAATTAATTAGTATCTTTTAGATGGATTGCAGGATTCAACCAAGTTATAATCATGCAAGATATAATAGAAAATAAAGAACATTATATTATTATTGAAACCTCATCAACCTGATCCATCACAAAGATCCAGCATCACATGTTACCACTTGGCCTCTTGCCAACCATCCAGATCCATATCAAGGATCATCACATAACATAGGATATCAATCCTTCATCATGTACTGTCACTGCCTCTCAAGGCTCACATCATCATCATGGGTCCAACACATTACATATATAATCTCATAGAACAATTATCAAGGTAATGTTACTCATCACATATGTCACATAGCCCTTTCATGGCTACACATCACCTGCATGGTTAGAATACACAATAACCATAGATTCAACATGAGGAATATGCTCACTATCATGAGTTATCATTCAAGATAATCTATTTATCAACATTACACTATTTGATGATCAAGCTTGTTAAGCACATCATACCATAATCATGCTTGCCCTTATCTTAGGATTAGTCAAGGTATTCACTTTATATAACAATTATGTTGAGTATACAAGTCAACTACTATTGTTACCAATATCATTACTATTACCATCCACTATCATCATTATTACCATTTTTATCATTATGCAAGCTACTAGTGTAACTATCATCATTATCACTAGCAAATAAGCACAAGGGTTAATTCATGCATGTCATTACTATCATTATTGCCATCATTATTATGATCATCATCATTATTGTCATTATGCAATTACAATCATCATCATTGTTACTATCATTAGCATTACCATAGTTTGCAAGGCATCACTATCGTTTGAGCATATACATCCATTTACATAACACATGAGATCATCACCATAAGGTCACCTAACCCTCACTATAACCCTTCACGACCCTCACTAAAACTCACCTAGACCTATCGGCCGACACATACACCAACCCTATCGGCCATCACCACCCAAGGGTGTCTCCCAACATGGCTATCGGCCATCCCCATGCTTAGCCCTGTCGGTCAACACAAACAACCATCAAGAGGATTAGGTCTATCGTCCTCCATGAGGAAGAGGATATCTCTCAACACAAGAAGGTCTATCTCGCCCATCATCATCCATCAACCACCTCAACCATATCGGCCAACTCAACCACAACTATGTCGCCCAACACAAGAACAAGGCCTATCGTCCAACATAGATCAACAAGGTATACAAACATATCAGCCAACCAAAGCTTAGCTCACCCTATCTCCCAACACATGGGTAG
Organism: Alisma plantago-aquatica; assembly: GCA_963693085.1. Lineage (NCBI taxonomy): Eukaryota > Viridiplantae > Streptophyta > Magnoliopsida > Alismatales > Alismataceae > Alisma > Alisma plantago-aquatica. The sequence continues at coordinate 1,027,835,276 of OY856412.1, forward strand.
GGTATCGGCCAACCTCAAGAACTCACCATATCGTCCACCAAGGTACCCTATCGTCCATCAAAGGAAGCACCCTATTGTCCAACACAAGGGCAAAGGAGAACATGTCGTCCAACCTCAAGGACATAACCCATTATTCAACAAAGCTTACATATCATCCAACAAAGAGATGCCATATCGTCCATCTCAAAGGCAAAAGTGCCTTGTCATCCATCAAGAGGATGTCGTCCAACAACTCAACCCAAGAGGGAGTATCGCCCAACACATGGTCACCATCAACCTCCAACTCAAGCATCACAAACCCTAGATCACTAGAAATCCTAAACCCTAAGGGTATATCAGCCACTAAAGGAAACTAAAGCATAGAACAAAGCTAAGCTACTAAGTTAAATACTAACATATAACAAGGTTATTGTTAGGGGTAAAGGAATTAGGGTTATAAGTCATGCAACCCGCCTTAAGCTCCAAGCTCCAAGGAAGAAGATGCACTCCAAGGTCCAAAGCTATCGTCCACCAAGCTACTCCAGGAAGGTGTATCGGCCACCACTTCAACTACAAGGGACTGTGTCGGCCAACACAAGCAAGATGGAGAGGGATATCGTGCACTCAAGGTGGTGGAGAGACCAAAAGAGCAAAGGAGACTAAGGCAAGGAAAAAAGCTACATATATAGGAAGAAGGGGAGGAGAAACCAAAGTTCAACCATGCTAAGTGTCGTCCACCCAAGGGACACTTGTCCTAGGGTTCAAGCCAACACATTAGCAAGCCAAGAGACACTTGTCCAAACTAGGAACCAAGTGTCACCAACCAAGGTCAAGCCACATGGGCGACACAAGCAAGAACTCCTGCTGGGCGACACAAACAAGCTACTGGGCGACACACCATGGTGTTGGACAACCCAAAGCTCTCTTGGACGACACACACAACCCCTAGGTCGACACAAACTTACCTTGGATGACACAAGGCAAGCCATGGCCGACACAAAGCTCAAACAAGCCCAAACAACACATCTCAAGGCCCAAACAAGCTCGACTCAGGCCCAAAGAACTCAAACAACAAGCCCAAGCCTTCCTCTCAACCCTAGAGGAAGCAAAGAGGGGAAAACATCTCACAAGATGGCAAACTTGCACACAAAACCCTAAACTTGGGTTATTTGCAAATAGCCCCCTCAACTATCAACAAAGCATAACAAAACCCTAATCACCACTTAAAGGTGATTAGCAAGCACCAAAGCACCAAGATTAAGAAAAACAAACATGGTAAACCCTAAACGTAGGTCAGGGTCCTTACAGGCTAACCCCCTTTAAGGGATTTCGTCCCCGAAATCTGAAGAGAAAAGTGAGGGATACTTTCTCCTCATCTCTTCCTCAAGCTCCCACGTGGCTTCCTCAACGCCACTACGTTGCCAAAGAACCTTCACAAGAACCATGTCTTTCCTCTTCAGCTTCTTGATCCTTCTGTCAAGGATTGCCACAGCACCTTCCTCATAATTCACATCTGCATCAAGCTCAACCTCGACTGGGTGTATCACTATACCTGAATCCGGATGACTTTTCTTCAACATGCTGACATGAAACACTGGATGCAACCTGTGCAACTCTGGAGGCAACTCTATCTTGTAAGCTACTTTGACAACACGTGCTATTACTGGATAAGGTCCCATATACCTGGGAGCTAACTTACCCTTCCGTCCAAACCTTAGCACACTTTTCCACGGCGAGACTTTGAGATACACTTCGTCTCCTACCTGGAATTCCAAAGGTCGTCGGCGATTATCTGCATATGACTTCTGTCTGTCCTGTGCCACTTTCAACTGTTGTTATATCACCTTGATCTTTTCCGTCGTCTGTTGTACTAGTTCAGGGCCCAACAACTGATATTCACCTGATTCGTACCAACACAAAGGAGATCTGCACTTCCTCCCATACAAAGCCTCATAAGGAGCCATGTCAATGCTATGCTGATAACTGTTGTTGTAAGCAAACTCTATCAAACTCAGATGTACATCCCAGTTGCCTAGAAACTGCAAAACACAAGCTCGAAGAAGATCTTCCAAAATCTGAATAGTCCTCTCAGATTGTCCGTCTGTCTGCGGGTGAAAAGCTGTACTGAATTTCAACTGTGTTCCCAATGCCTTGTGCAACTGTTCCCAAAAATGACTTGTGAACTGAGGACCTCTGTCAGAAATTATCGTCGCTGGCACACCATGCAAACTTACTATCTCATCCACATATACTCGAGCTAGTTTCTCAGCTGTATACGTCGTCTTCACCAGTAGGAAATGGGCAGACTTCGTCAATCTGTCCACTATCATCCAAATGGAATCATGATTCCTAGTTGTCTGGGGTAGACCAACTATGAAATCTATAGTTATATGATCCCATTTCCACTGCGGTATCGGAAAAGGATGCAACGTACCTGCCGGTTTCTGATGTTCATCCTTCACTTGCTGACACACCGCACATCTCGCCATAAACTCAGCTACATCCCTCTTCAAACCAGACCACCAAAACAAGTCCTTCAGACTATGATACATCTTAGTGACACCTGGATGCATCACATACATCGATGTATGTGCTTCCTCAAGCACCAACTTCCTCAGATCATCAGCATCTGGAACCACCATCCTATCTCGATAGCAAACTAGCCCATCTTCGGACTCATGAAACCCATCACGCTTGTCCCTGTCAAACTCTGATCTGATCAACTGAACTGCATCATCAGTCTGTTGTGCATCCTTGATCTGCTGTCTCAACGTAGGCTTAACTTGCATCTATGCAAAAAGACCAGACAGCAAAGAAACTTCCATCTGCACATTCATCTATCTCAGAGAAACAAACATATCTCGCCTATGGCATACCAGAGATCTCAACTGTGCCTTCTTTGAGGAAAGAGAAGAAGACTTCCTGCTAAGCGCATTAGCTACCACGTTCGCCTTACCAGGATGATACTCGATAGTGCAGTTGTAATCATTGATCAACTCCATCCATCGTCGCTGTCGCATGTTCAACTCTTGCTGCGTAAAGATATACTTCAGATTCTTATGGTCCGTAAAAATGTGACACACTTCCCCATACAGATAGTGTCTCCAAATCCTTAGCGCATGAACCACTGCTGCCAACTCCAAATCATGGTTCAGATAGTTCTCCTCATGCTTCTTGAGTTGTCGCGAGGCAAAAGAAACCACATGATCTTCCTGCATCAACACACAACCTAAACCTTTCTTGGAAGCGTCACAGAAAACAACATAGCCTTTCCCAGGCTCTGGCAAGATCAACACTGGAGCACTGGTCAGCTTTTCCTTCAAACTCTAGAAAGCTTGCTGACATCGATCATCCCAAACAAAAGGTACATCCTTCCTGGTCAACTTCGTCATCGGTAGAGCTATCGAACTGAAGTCCTTGATAAACCTTCGGTAGTATCCTGCTAGACCAAGGAAACTACGAACCTCTTTCGGCGTCTTCGGCTGTTCCCAATCTGCAACAGATTCCACCTTCTTCGGATCTACCTTGACTCCTTCAGCGGATATCACATGGCCCAAGAAGGTCACTTCATCCAGCCAGAACTCACACTTACTGAACTTGGCATACAACTGATGTTGACGAAGAAGAGTCAACGCTCGACGAAGATGTTGCTCGTTCTCTAGCCTATCTCGACTATAGATCAAGATATCATCTATAAAGACTACAACAAACTGATCTAAGAACGGATGAAACACTCTATTCATCAAATCCATGAAAGCAGCAGGTGCATTGGTTAGCCCAAATGGCATAACCACGAACTCGAAGTGATGATACCTTGTCCTGAAAGCTGACTTTGGTATGTCCTCCGCCTTTATCCTCAACTGATGATATCCAGACTGTAGATCGATCTTCGAAAACACTGTAGCACCATGCAACTGATCGAACAGATCATCTATCCTTGGCAATGGGTACTTATTCTTGATCGTGACTTTGTTCAACTGCCGGTAGTCTATACACAACCGCATCGAACCATCCCTCTTTTTAACAAACAACATAGGATCACCCCACGGCGACGTACTCGGTCAGATAAAACCTTTCTCCAACAACTCTTGCAACTGCTTCTTCAACTCTGCCATCTCTGCTGGAGCCATCCTATATGCTGACTGTGCAACTAGCTATGTTCCAGGGACCATATTGATTTCGAAATAAATCTCTCGGGGTGGGGGAACACCAGGAAACTCTTCAGGAAACACATCTGCAAACTCTCGAACCACTGACACCTCCTCAAGACTAGGACCCTCCGCCTTGGTAACCACAATGGTATCCACCACGTGAGCTAAGAACGCCTCACATCCTTGTCGTAACAACTTGTCTGCCACCATAGCTGATACCAAACACGTCGGAAGAATCTTCCTATCTCCCTGGAAGATACACTTCTCTCCACCAACATCAAACACTTCCTGCTTGGAACCACAGTCCAAGACAACCTTGTACTTCTCTAAGGTATCCATCCCAAGGATAGCATCGAAACCATGCATATCCAGTGGTATAAGATCCACTTGGATATGATGTCTCGAAAAAGACAAAACACAAGATGGGCACTCTTCTCGAAGCAAAGAGGAACCATCAAGAGGGGTTTCTGACAACAAGCTATCCTTCTTACAACTAACAGGTAAACGACAGTTTTCAAGCATACTATAGGCGATAAAAGAGTGTGTAGCACCTGGGTCAACCAAAACAGATATAAAGCAAGAAGAAGACATATCAGAATGAAATAACTCCATCTGACCTATCACCACTCGCGGGTTGACTATCGCCTCCGGCTGATTCATATCATAGAATCGAGCCGTAGCTTGTTGTCCACGACCTCTGCTTCCTTGAGCAGACGATCCAGCTTGAGACGCTTGACCACGTCCTTGACCTCTGCTACCACTGGGCTGTTGTCTCTCAGACTTCAAGAAACTCTACCTCAGTTGCGTCACTTCAACATCTCTATTCGGGCAATTAAGCCTGAAATGCACGACTTGTCCACAAAGATGACATGCCTTGTCCTCAAACTGTGGCCTAGTTGGCCCTGTCACTGCCACAGAAGCTGAACTGTGCGCCTTAGATGGCGAAGAAACATAACCTCTTCCCTTACTCAGAGACCACTGAGATGGTACACCAACACTTCTCATCGCTGACGGTGCCGAAAACCTGGGCTTCTTAAAGCCACCAAACCTTTGTCCTTGAAATTGGGCGGGTCTTTTAAGAGACATAGACTCTCTTTTCTCCCATACTATTCTCTCAATCCGCCGAACTGATTCCACAAACATAGCAAACTGCTCTCGGTTCTCCAACGCAGACACCGGGGTTGTCAACTCAGCACTCAAACCCTTCTTAAAATGTCTGATCCGTTCCTCATCTGTTGCCGCCATGTGAGGACAGAACCTTAACATATCCATAAACTTAGCTTCATAGTCGATGATGTTCATCATTCCTTTTCGCAGCTTCTCAAACTGACTGATCTTCTCGTCCAGATACGTCTTCGGAAAGTATCTGGTGACGAACTCGCGTCGAAACACTTCCCAACATATCACCTCACCAGGCCGCTTCTCTTCTTTGATGGTCCAACAGTGACCAGCACTACCCTTCAGAAGGTAGACAACATGCTTTACCTTGTCTGCTTCAGGGATGTCAAGGATCCAGAAAGCCTACTCGAGACTTGTCAGCCACAGATCTGCATCCGCTGGATCAGCCGTTCTAGCATAATCCGAAGCTCCAACTCGGCGAAGCCGCTCGAAGGTCTTCCCAATACCCGATGCTTCTCCATGGGGAACTTGTCCTCGCAAAAGGAGGCATTGGTAATCGCTCAACCATGAGATTCATCGTAGCCATTAACTACCCCAGAAGTTGTTGGTAGGCAGGATGTTCAAGTATGGTTGGGTTAGGTTGGGGGACCTCAGGCACCCGATCTTCATGTGCCTGTCAAGAGAAAATACCAATAATGTCAAATAATAAGATAATATGATGCATAATGAATTATTTTGGGGTTTTGTTAAAAAAGGAAGTAATTTCTATTAAAAGAAAATAGAAATTCATGCCAATGGATTAAAAAGCAAGAATAAAGAGAATAAGTGAGAGTAATTTCGAATTCCTAATTATCCAAGAAATAAGAAATATCAAAGGGATAGTAAGGAGAGAGAAACTTGCTTTTTCATGAAGGAATTGAATTCCTATTGAAAGAGGGATTGATTGCTTCAAGGGAAAGCATCCCAAGGTGTAGCTACACTCCCCTATATAAGGGGTAAGACCTGGTGCTGAGTCTAGAAGATCCCCTGCATCATCTTCTCCTCTTCTTCCATGGTTTCATCCATAAACCCTAACTAAAGAGAAGCTGGGTGATTTCAGAGCCATGAGGCTACAAGAGGGAGTTGTGAGGGAGCCTTGTCGCTTCCACAACGGCCTGAGGTGCTTGGGAGGGCATCCTTTCATCCTAGCTAGTCATGGTAGCAGTAGCACGACTGCATAGGGTGGTCGTGTTGCAGGTCTACCCAGCCCATGTTCCACAATCATGGACGCAACCTAGGGCACCTATAGATGTGGCGGAGGGAGCCCAAGAGAATGGAGATTGTTCCAGTCGCCGACGGGGTCCAGGGGAGGAGAGGAGCCGTGCCCATGCCACCTAGGGCGGCTGCGTTGTGCCATCTGAAGGTTGAAGACAACGCATGTTGCGTTGGATGGATATACCCTCCAGGGGTATGAAGGTCGGGAAACTTAAGTAAGGGCAAAGTTGACAATTCAAAATTTTTTCCCAAAGCAACGTTGCATGAGAAATAGGCTACGTGTCAACTTCTGATTGGCCCAAGTAAGGTTTTATTACAAAAATCATATCTCCTTAATAATAGCTCAGATGAATAAGCATAAAATATGAAAGTTGCTCACAAAAATGAGGGGAATCCAATAAAAATATAATTGAACTCTGATTCTGAGTGCAATTCAAAAATTGTATGAAGATGATATCTTTAATGGTTTAATTAATGCAAAACTCAAATATTTGGTGATTAATGATTTGGGGAAGGGTTAAATGGATGACTAAAGTTGATATTAGCTTGTTAATCATGAAAAGATATATTAAGATAAAAAATAATGAACTTTGCACATAATTAGTTTAATTGGGAGTTCATGTGCATAAATATGCTTTAATGGGCCTTGAAACCCTAATATTAGTAAAGGTGACTCATAATGGTTTGAATTATTCAAAATTGTGAATAAAGTTGAGATATGATAATTCCAAGATATTTCAAGTATAAAAGTGGATAAATACCCTTTATGTAGTAATAAGGGTTTTTCTAATGGATAAAGGTAGGATTAATGACAAATAGAGTTCATATGTGAATTAGACCATGATGAACTATGAATTGATGATACAGGAGCATAATGATCTTATCATGGATTAAAAGGATAAAAATGGTAGCTTTAATGTAAAAGAGGTTTAATGGACTTAGTTGATGATTAATTGTGGTGTTTCTAAAATTAAGGTTATATGTTGTTAAAAGGTAACCTTAATAACTTTCATGAAGGATAGATGAGAAATTAGGGTTTATAAGAGTAAAATGAAGTAAAAACCCTAATTAAAAAGTAAACCCTAAATGAGGTAGAAATCCTAAAAAGGAATAGAAACCTTAAGTAGCAAGATGGTTTGAATAGATTTTGATAAAAGGAATTGGATGTGATTTCAGGATTCTTGTACTTGCTTGGTTGGATTTCCCTTCTTGGTTGATTCTGTTTCAAATCTTCCTGAAATATATATGGTTTCACTTATGAATATCTCGAATTAATTTTTCTAGGTTTTCTGAAGTTTTCCCCGATGACTTGAATTAAACTGTTGGATGAATTTAATTCATGCAAACTATAATGCGGATATGACTATCACTTAAGATATGTGCTTACTAGCTCAGATCATAGTCCCCTATGTGGCTTAATAGTTTGACCTAGTACATGGCTACCTATGGGGTAGGTCCATCAGGTCATTTTTTTTGTTAAGCTAGGGGTCGCTCTTATTCATCCCACACCCCTCTTGTGGGAACAATCATCTAGAAATTACAGCTCCTGGTTATAACAGTGCAGGTAAAGAGCAATAAAAACCAGAAACATCATAACAACCTAACCAACGGAACTTCGCAAAACAATGTAAGGGACTCTACGTTTCTCTAAAGCCGCCATACCTCTTACTCTACATGGTATATTCAGTGTATCTGAAGCAATGAAAGGCTCATTCAACCTGCTGCCCCATTTCCCTAGTTCACGAGGTATCGAGTTGATGACCTTGTGAACCAAGGACCCATATATCGTAGCAGAATCAAGCTCCTCTCGCAGCTCCCTAACGAACAGTGACGTCTTCCATGGTTCCATCCCGTTGTTCCATAAGATGTCATGCACGTACGCCTCATCAATCTCAATACACGAAATAACCAAAGCATGGTCTCTCACTATCTTCAACCCGATAGCACACACTTGCATATATGCAAGAATGTAATCTGTACTCCTGAGCCAAGCTCTGAATACAAGGCAAATATTAGTCCTATGATTTCTTATAACTCCCTCCGCCCACCTTCGAGACACTCCTTGGTTATCTCTATCTCTCCTGATCGTGAGGTTGAGCTTAAGATTATGCAGGTCAGGAGTCTGCCATCTCACCAGCTCTATCTGTCTCATCAAGACTCGCGGCTCAGTCAAGCTTGCCTCCCTCATCCGTGCATAAATGCTGTTATTTGTATCTAACACAAAATATCTCCTCTTCAGCTGGACGTTCAGTGCCGCAATAACCCAACTCCATTCATGAGAGAAAGGTCAATGTTGCTCCTCGAATCTGGCTTGGCATCTCAACCTCCATATGCTATACGGGATCAGAACTGCCAGGTTTCCAGCTAGCCACTCTTTTAGTTTCTTCCTCTTCCCCAAAACACAGGTATCTATTAGGGATCTGACATCATTAGGTGGATGCAAATCTGTCAGCTCGGCAAACTTACCCCAAAAGAAACCCGCCATTTGTCCATGGAAAATCAGGTGTCCAATGCTCTCCTCGTGCGGCTCCTCGTAGCAGTTGCATAGAGATGCAAAGGGAATGTAGCATCTAGCTTTAATATTATCATCCGTTGACGTGGCCCCTCTAACAGACTTCCAAATGAAAGCTTCCGCCTTAGGGAAGCTACTCTTCCAAATCCACTCTAACCCAGCAGGACCTTCCCTTCTGTCTACCATCAGTAGCTTTTTGAATGATCTCATAGAGAATACACCTCTCAACCCCGGACTCCATACCATTCTATCTTCCACATCAGCAATCCATGCGTTAGATTCACGGATGATATCCAACCCATCATCGTCAACTATCATCCTCAGTAACTCCCAATCCCATCCCTGTCCTTCAATCCAGAAATCTTTAATAAGAAAAGGGTGTCTTCTATCACTAGTGAATCTAGCATGATTTGTCAAACGCTGCTCACACCACCTCGAGTCCCAAAAAGGAATTTCACCTCTCCCTACCACCCATCTACACATAGGGAACACCCACGGCATCATATCCCATATATGTTTCCAGTACGGAGAAGGAGAAGGTCCCAACTTCAAGGAACCGGGAAAGACATTATCACGACCTGCTACCACATTGGCATACTTCCACCTGCAGAAACTGGCCCATATTGAATTCGCCGTCAACACCTCCCAACAAGACTTCCCAATGAAAGCATCATTTATCAGACGGAGCGATGGAAACCCCAGCCCACCTTGAGATAGAGGTCTTGCAACTCTGTGCCAACTGAGCCAAGCTTTTATGTGTTGTTCATCCCTGCCTGCCCACAAGAAATGAGAAAGCTTCCTCTCAATGTAGTCTGCAATCCCCACTGAAATGCCAATCACAACCGCTGTATATACAGGAATGGATGATAGCACGTGAGCGATTAGTACTCTTCTTCCCACGAAGGATAGGAGTTTGGATCTCCAAGTTGTGAATTTATTAACAATCTTCTTCATCAAGAACTCGAAGTCGTTAAGTCGCATCCTTCCTTTTGTTATAGGGATACCCAGGTAAGTGATAGATTCCTTCACCACCCCCATATCCATACAAACTGCCACACTATTTATCATCTCCAAATCGTTCCCACCTACTACACATATGGATTTATCTTTATTGATTCTTTTCCCCGTGGCCCTTTCATACGCCTCAAAAGTATCCCTAACCTTCTCCATCGATCTTTGATCAGCATTGAAGAATAAAGCAATATCATCCGCATATAATAGAATGCTTGGCGGAATCGCCTCCTCCCTGATCTTGAATCTCAAAATGTTCCCCTCCTCTTCTATCTTCAGAAATTTTTTACATAGAATCTCCTCGAAAAGAATGAACAAGAAAGGGGATAGCGCACAACCTTGCTTGAGTCCTCTACTCATCGGAAAAAATCCTGCAGTTTCTTCCCCAACCATGACGGTAGACCATGTATTAGAAAAGAAACTTAAGAATAGCTTCACCATATCCGTACTAAACCCAGAATGTTGCATCATCCTCCATAGAACATTCCAGTCAGTCCTATCGTAAGCTTTTGACATATCATACTTCAGAATCACATTGGGTGTCCCTTGGCCCCTATTGATGTCGTGCATCAGTTCCTTCGCAAGCCTGACATCATGAGTGATGTTGGATCCTTTAGCAAAGGCACCTTGTACCTTGGAAATCAGTCTCGGCATCATGGGAGCCATCCTATCACTGAGAATACGTGCAAGAATATGGAGGGCAACATTTTCAATAGAGATTGGCCTAAAGTCCTCTGGTAGTCTCTTTGGGCAATCCACCTTCGGAATAAGCAGAATTCGGCAGCAGAAAAGGCCCCTAAAGCAAGGTTGTCCTCTAAAGAAAGCCTCCGTCGTCTTCATAAAATCCACACCAATGATTGACCAAGCAGCCCGGAAGAACATCCCAGTGAACCCATCTGGACCTAGACCTGCTGAGGAGTCCATCTTGAGTAGGGCCTTCACAACCTCCTCTTCATGGGGGACAGTGAGTAGGGAAAGATTTTCATCCATAGATACCAACTCCGGGATATTATGCAAGAAATCCTCAGAGTCATGTACATTTGTTTTCACCACCTCATTGAAGAAATGTTTATAGAGGTCAGTCGCCACCTCTGCCATCATCTTAGGATTTGATATACACGTGCCATCATGCAGGACCACATTGTTAAGCCTCATGTGCTTCCTCTGTGCTTTGACGGTAGCATGATAAAATTTCATATTACGCTCCCCGTCTTGAAGCCAGCTTATCCTCGCTTTCTCTTTCCACATCGCTTCTTCTTCATCCAACAATTGTTGCATTTCTTTCTCAGCCTTCTTTAGGTTAGCTTCATTCGCCATAGTTGGGTTCCCATCGAATGCCACCTATGTAGTAAACACCACATCCTCCAAGTCTTTGATGCGCTGCTTGATTTCTCCATAGGACTCTTTGCTCCATCTTCGCAAAGCTGATCTAACTCTTTTAAGCTTGTGACAAAAAATGAAGGACGGGTGTCCAGTCACCTGTTCACTCCAAGCTTGTTCAATCACCTTTAAACAGTCTTCGTGCTCGAGCCACGCCTTCATGAAAACAAAATGTGTCGTCTTTCGCTCTAATGCTTGATCGCCTGGAATTGTCACTATAGGACTGTGATAAAAAACTCTATCTCTGGTTAAGTGTATCGATCTGGTTGCGGGCGTTGCCACCATCCATGCCTCATTCACTAACACCCTATCTATTCTCTGCTACATAGTAGGTGTAAGAATCTTCTTGTTTACCCAAGTGAATTGACTACCTTCAAACAGAATTTCATCCAAAGCAACATCCTCGATCAAGGTGTTGAAATCCAACATGTCCTGATAACCTGGTGTGTTCCCACCTCATCTCTCCCTTATATTACGTACCACATTGAAGTCACCTGCAATCATCCATGGCTCATCACCTATATGTTCTGCCATTGTCATTATCTCTTCCCACAAAGACCTCCTCTCAAGGTGATCACAACTGGCATATATGGCTGTAACAAAGAACTTTGCCCCATCACTGGCCTCCAAGCTCACCATGATGTGTTGCCTATGTCTCTTGAAAACAGAAGGATTTGTATCTATGTCTACGTAGAACCAAATATTCCCTTCCTCCTCTTGATTATCCACCGTCCAATCAAGCCTCACAATGTCCATGAGTTCTGCAGCCTGCTCAGCATGGAGAAATGGCTCAAACAAACAAACCACACCTGGTTTATATCTACCACAAATTCTGCTCAGAACTCTCCTCGTAGGATTCTTAGATGCCCTTCTGATGTTCCAAAACATAGAAGTAAAGTCCATATTAACTTTGTACCGCCGTCACCACCAAAGATGAAAACGATCAGGGGCTATATCCCCCCTCTAACTCCGACCAGTATCCATCAAATAATTCTCCATCGTAGTCTGAGTGTCTCCTCCTGGAATGATACCATTTGTGGTACCGGATATCATCCCCATCTCTTCTATGTCTGCCATGACTCCTTCCAGATGTCCTCCTATGATCAACATAGTCACCCCCAACGAAAATGAAATCCTCCAATCGTCTGTTCGACAAAAATCTGTTGTTGCCCTCTCTATCCACGACCACTCGTCTTGGTGATCTATGGTGCTGCCTGATCGGGGATGGGCTCCACGTCTGTGGTATTGCTCTAGAATCTGAGGTTTTGTCTGATACAATCACCATGGAATTAGATACAATCGTCTTCCCCTGCATAGATAAGGCTTCCCTAGGTATTCCTGACTCTCTCCCAAACTCAGTAAGTTGCGTGCTATTGGACCCCACCGACCCTCTTGCCAACATGAAGAACTGCACAGATGTTCGATGTTGCCCGTAAGTAAGAGATACAAATTGAGGGACATTTTCACTGAATGCCTCAACCAGGATAATCAAGCCAGACAAGTCATCTTTTTCCTTCTGCTAGTCTGAAATGAACCTCAGTTTACCAAAAGGTGATATCATCTTCTCCATCATGTCATCATCTCTGCAGGTAATAGGGATGTCTACTACCCAAAACCAGAAAGCCTCCTTCCGTTGGTGCTGTTCTCCATTACTCATGAGTTGCAAACCAATTTTTTTTCCGCGCATATCCGGTACGCCCTTCTCCTTTACGTCCTTCGACTTCTTATCGCATGAGAAGAAAGCAACAGCGTTACACTCAGCAAATCTATATAGGTCCGCCGCATTGGGCCAGCACTTCCGCAAGAGTGGGCAAAGCTCCTTCCATTGAACACCATACGACCATGATATCTCCACTGCCCTCTCAAGCGTCGTCATCTTCGCTTTGCGCATCTCGTCGTCAGGCTCGACATCAACATCGATGTGCTTAGAGATGTGTTGCGGGCCGCCCCTGGCCGGGATGCCTGACGGCAGTGGCGGAACGTCGCCCTTGAGTGTACGTCTGGTGGCCTCGGTGTCGGCATATACTACGAACATCTAGCATCCACATGACTCGGTCTATGACACTTATAGCAAACCTTGCTTCCTCTACACTGCACCTGCCAATGGCCTCTCCCCATACATCTGAAGCATGTGTCATGAGGGATCCCGTATAGCGGTGTCTTCCTCTGTGTCCGCTTCGAGATGACCGGCTGTGTGATGGGTGTCGGAACAGGTTCCTGCCTAGGGTTTGGGACAGCAAGAACCTCTGTCATTCTGATCCCAGATGACCACGTCGCTTGATTCACCGGACCAGTATGGTCGATCGGTGGGAAGTCTGACTCAATCACCATAGGACTAGCTTCATCTCCTTCCTCCCTCGGTGGCGGCGGTTGCGCCCCCTCATCATCAGGACCCTGGGTATCTTCCTGCGGCTGCGCCGTCAATGTGCTACTAGACGCCGGAACCTCCGTCCGCTCGGGCCCAACACGATCAGGTTGATCATCCCTCCGTTCTTCCACCACTGAAACCCTAGACGGCGAGTCATGCAGCGTGTCTTCACTGGTCATCACAACCCTAATGCCGGGAAGCACCTCCTCTGGTGAGACTGCAGTTGATAACATCTTGTTTCTCCTCTCTGCAACGACCTGTTGCGTCCCGCGATCTCGCGTGGTCTGTCTTGTCACCCTATGCAAAAGCGGCGAGGGCAACATCTTGATCGGGTACTTACCCCCTCATGCACGATACGAGAGCTCAGCTCATGCACGATACGGTATTCTTTGCTCTCGTTTCCTCTATAACGGTTTGCCAACGCGTATCGGCTAGCTTTCTTGCATATCAGTTTCCTATAACATATCGGCTACCAAGCTTGTATCCACTCACTGGAGCTGCACGACACCAGAATTTTTGTCGCCCGATACGGGAGTTTTGATCAAGCTGTCACGGGAGCTTTGAACAAGCCGATACGAGAGCTCCCCCCATGAAACCGTATGCTTCAGTAAACAAATCTCTATCGGCTAAAGCGTAACGCCCGATACTCCATGCAAAGGCCTATCACACAACACTACTGCATGATATCTCCTACCCAGCTGCTTGCTCGATACACAGAATGCGTGAATCTGCCGGAAGCCTAACCAATAAACAAACCTCTATCGGGAACAGCCTATCGCATGATACTCCAAACAGAACCTATCGCACGATATGTGAGCCTATCACACGATACTTGATCCTATCGCATGACACGAGAGCTCACCCTCCCCGACACGAGAGCTCACCGGGGTCCATCAAGTCACCTTGAATTAGGTATTGGGCTACCTATGGGTAGTGCCATGCGTCTCTTTAGCACACCATGAGTTAGGGATGGGGCTACCTATGGGTAGTGCCATGCAACTCAACCCTAGATATTGATCTACCTGTTAGGTAGGATCATGAGGGGTTTAATGGGGATCTACCATGAGGAAGATAACATCCAGGTCCACTGCAGGGACAACACAGAGATAGGGGATACGTAAGGATTGAGTAGTATTGCTTAAGACGTAATTTTGGCTGTCAAATGATAATTGGACGATTACATTGTTATCATAGTTTCGTGATTATTGTTTCCCCCACATACCAGCTTTATGCTGACCGATGTTTTATTTGTCAGTGTTTTAGGTACAAGTGAAAAGAACAAATAGTAAAGTGGCATATGTGGAATTAAATAAGGATTAACAATCAAGGGTGATTAGTTATAATATTCTCACATATGGATAAAAGTTTAGTAATCCCAGTTTTTCCAAGGTATGCAAAAAGTTTTAATTTATACTAGATTTCAGTATAGTTGGTAGAATTTGATAATTGTTATTGATTAATTGTCAAACCTTTGATCCTATTAGGTGGGATAATGGCTCTGACCTTCTGGTCTCCCTTAATTGGGGGTTACCGAGAGGCGGGGCACCTGAAGGGTTAAAACCCATAGGGTCTAAGTGGGTCTTCAAGAAGAAGATTTACATGGATGGAAAAGTAAAAACCTATAAGAGAAGATTGGTTGCAAAAGGTTTTAGACAAGTTCTAGGTGTTGACCATGAAAAAACATTTTCTCCAGTTGCCATGGTTACGTCCATTAGGATCATGCTTGCTATTGCATCTTATCATGACTATGAGAATGGTAGATGGATGTTAAAACAACATTCCTTAATGATAATCTTCTCGAGGATATTTGACACAACATGATGGTTTTATAAATCCAAAGGATGCAAATAAAGTATGTAAGCTACAAAGGTCAATCAATGGATTGAAGCAAGCATCTCAGAACTGGAATCTTTGTTTTAATGAGACGGTCAAAGAGTTTGGCTTTACTCAAAATGAATATGAGCCTTGTATGTACAAGAAGGCTAGTGGGAACATGATTTTATTCCTCGTATTGTATGTGGATTACATGCTATTGATGGGGAATGACATTCCCTATTTACAAATGGTAAAGGACTGGACGGGAGGTACAATCTCTATGAAAGACTTGGGAGAAGTGTCCTACATGTTGGGGATTAAGATCTATAGAGATAGATCTATAAGGATTCTTGCACTAAGTCAAAGCACATATGTTGAAAAAGTGTTTAAGAGGTTCAACATAGAGAGATCAAAGAGAGGAAACATGTCCATGCATCATGGATTTACCATCTCTAAAGCTCAATGTCACAATTGTTGTGAAGAAAGGGAACACATGAGTAAGATTTCATATGCATCGACAATTGGATTTATCATGTATTCAATGTTGTGCACCCGTCTTGATGTCTCAAATGCTTTGCTTATGATGACAAGATATCAGTTAGATCCATGTGATGCTCATTGGATGACCATGAAGAACATCCTCAAATACTTGAGAAGGACTAAGGATCGGTTCTTGATATATAGAGGAGAGGAAGAGTTGGTGGTAAAAGGATACATTGATGCAAGATTCCAGACTGAAAAAGATGATTATGGATCGCAATCGAGATTTGTGTTTTCCCTAAACAATGGACCTGTGAGTTAGAATAGTTCTAAGAAAGCGACAGTTGTCGATTCTACAATAGATGTTTAGTATATTGTTACATAGAATGGATCAAAGGACGTTTTTTGGATCAAGAAGTTTGTTTCTAGACTCGGGGTAGTTCTGAGCATCAACGATGCAATTGAGCTATATTATGACAACAATGAAGCTATTTCAACAGATAAGGAACCCCATATCACATCACCGTTCTAAGAATATACAAAGGAAGTTCCATCTCATATGAGAGGTCAAACAACAAGGAGATATGAAGATTTGCATAGTACCAACCAAGAGCAATATTGTTGATCCCTTGACTAACGCACTTTAATAGCAGAAGCATGATGGTCATGTTAGAGCACTTGGAATAAGATTCATGGTTGATTGTCTTTAAGTGTAGGTGGGAGTTTGTTGGTTATTATACCCATAGAGCAAATGATATGATGATTATAATGGCATAACTTGTAAAATATTTGATTAATAATAAAAGAAATCCTCCAGTTCATTTCATTTAATTATTTATGAGATGATAAAGTAACATAATAAATGTCTAAAGAATGATATTACTCAATGACATACGTCTTCAGGTTAAGGACCTAAAAAATGAGATCATACGGATGCTAAGAGGATATACATTCATGTTATGTCCCTAGTCAGTTTTTATTGTGGAAGGTTGATAGACATTAATAACACATAAGACTATAGTGTGTGGTGGTTGATGAAAAAATCTTATTACTCATGATATGTGATATCAGACAAGCACATATCTACTTGTTAGAGAATAGATTATTGGACAAACCCACCATAAGAGTTATACATGGAAACCATTTTTGGTAGTCAGAATCACCTCTTATAGTGATGGTATTGTTTGTGGTTCTTAGTCATGAATTGACAACACTCATCACGTGTAGTTTGATATGCTTTGACATCATCTAATATAATCCTGAATAAGGTTGCCGTAACGGTGATGATTGGATGACTGAGACACATGGGGTCTGACTATAAGTGATGTAGGTGGGATTTGTCCCTCCTACAAGAGTATGATATACTAGCCACTTGATTAGTAAGATTGAGAAATGCATGACCATTCTCATGTGAGTCAATATGTGATATCGATCTTACATATATCTCATAGTCTTCTCTAGTTCAAGAAATATGGATTAAATGTTGAAGAGGATGACTACACCATATCTCAAGTTTAATCTGGATATCAGTGAAAAAAGGACCTATACAAACACTATAAGACCAATCATAGATTATAGGTTGAAGTTGTTCTCCAACTTTCCATTTACTTGGGTAGCAATGATGTGTGACTAGGCACCACTCCTTCCTTGTGATGTCTTCCCTACCAATGTAATATGGGACCCATAGGGTCACACACATAGGATACACCTTGAAGAGGAGTTTCAATCATGAATGATAATTGAATTGATTGGTAAACTGTGTAGGTATTCAATTGAAGCAATAAATCAACTGACTGGACTCCCAACCAATCGGTTCAAGGGTTGAAACAATCAGTTGGAGTGTTATGTTGATTAGGTATTGTATTGGCTGAATTCTAGATGAGTTTTGGAGCCAAACAACCAGTTCACTGAGTGAACTAATCAGTTTGTGTCTGCGAGATGACCGTTATGTGTAGCGAGACACCCTGTTCATGGTGTAATTCAATTGCATTAGGGATTAGTGTTGATGCCATGCCATGCATTAATTGTATTAGAATTGCCAATACATATGTGATTAGGAAACATGATGAAACAACCAGTTCACTGGGTGAATCGATCTTGATCAGTTTGCCTAGTGAATCAACCATTTTTCCTATTATAGGTTGTGGATTTTGCGAGATTCTGATCCCTTCCACTCTCACACAGTTTGTGAACCCTAACTCTAACCCCTCCTATAAATAGATGGGTATTGGGGGCTTCTCAGACACATCAATTGCCTCTGACAATAGTTTTTCTACTCGGGTTGTAGTAACCGAGAGAACCCGAGCTAGTCCTACCTGATAAAGGGAGGGATAGTAAGGAAGAAAAATTGTGGGAGAAAGTTGGTGACTAGTAAACCAATAGGAGGGACAACTCCTTCTTGTCTATTCTGCTAGAATGATAGGAATTGTAGGTGGTCTGTGTGGCTACTATAGAGTTGAGGAGATCGTTGCCTTTCTCTAGGAGGACATATTCAACCTATCATCTATGGTTATCAACCGAGAGGCTGACGTAGACGTTGTTCAAGGGTGTACAACTACAAGAAGGAATTGATGTTGGACTTGCTCTAAGATCATGTATATCCTCTAAACCATCCTTTCAATCATATAGTTATTGAAACAATTTGTTGGTTCAAGGGGAATATGGCAGTTAATTTTTTATTTCCTATACCTATTTTATTCCCTAATTCCCTACAACTCAAACATTTCAAAGACCTCCTTTCCCTTGTAGTTTAGGTACCATGGATTCTAGCATGAGTCAAACCCCTCATTATAATTATTTGATACATTTTTGTGCATTGCTTTTAACCTTTAGTGCATTGGGAGTGGACTCTTTTAGAAAATCATGATCCAATATGTAAACAATGCATGAATTCTTAAGAACAATTCTCAAGTTTCATTACCAATACACAAAATTCATTACCAATACCAAAAGCTTTTTCTCCTCAAGATCGATCACAACAAAAGGTTGTTGTTATTTTCCATCTGATCTACAACAAAAATAAGGTGGCATAAAAAGATTTATTTGTAATACCTTTGCATTTCATTAAGCTTTTCATAAAATGTTTACTCCCAATATTTTCCTTAAATTAGTAGACCTCACTATAAATTGAAAAGTTAAAGTGAATATCTTTCTAGTGGGATAAGGTTCATATTTTGTTGAACCCTTAGTCTACTTTGGATGATTGCATATGACTCAATTATTTAGGTAGGAAATGTTTTTCCAATTGCATCACCTACCAACCCTTAGATTGATGGGGAAAACCATTGTTAAGACCCATAATGTGTAACAACCATTCACATGCCTCTATTTTCTCAATCCTATAAAGGTTGTTATGAGGAATCCAACTATCAACAGTGATAATACCATGCACCATGCTTTGGATGACCCACACATTTACCTCACCCCTCAGCAAGATTGATAATCCACCACGATTTGGAAAGCCCACATAAATTAATAGAGGCCTTAATTTGTATTGCATGTTGGCATGCATCTTATGATTGACATGTAATGAGAAATTTTGTATAATACATATAAATATCCAATCACCACATATCTATGTACATTATATATCATATATACAAACAAGAACTACAAGTGATAAAACTAAAATAAAATGATTTTGGCCTCCTAGCCATATCTTTCCAAACTAATGGAAGATTGAGTTCATCTTGCATTTCCTACATCATAGGTATAAATAAAATACAACAAACCCTCATCTTTGGATTATGAATCACAAGCAGCCACCATGGTTGATCGATTATGTGTTGATTATTATTATAAATTCATCTTTCTTCATGTCCACCATGTTGGATATCATATATCCTTGACTATCCTGGCCTGTTACATCATATAAAAGAGAAACTTTTATTTATATAGAAGGAGAATAAGGTGGGAAGCCAAAAATCAAGAATCATTTGAGAAGGTATGACATGTAAGCTATATTATTAATTAAGAATAATCAACCACATGTAACAACGACATCACACACCAAATGAAACTACCTTGAGGTATCCTTTTACAGTTGCATATCTATATATATACATACATACATATATATATATATATATATATATATATATATATATATATGTATATATATATATATATATATCTGTGTGTGTGTATATATATGTACATATATATATATATATATATATATATATATATATATATATATATATATATATATATTGAAACCCTGTCATGTCCAGTCAACTGCTACGCCTGAACGCATTTTGGGGAGAACCATTCTGGGTTTGAGTGGAATAGATAGAGCCTCCACAATAGATGACAAGATAGTGATAGACGACAAAGCAGAAACAAACAGGTTCATAGTAGAGTTAAGATGATATGTAGATATAAAATCAATGATGGAATGTTTCGTGCTAGTGTGGGGCTGCTTGCAAACAACAATAGGGAAGTCTATATCAAAGGATGCTGCTGGCCGGAGAATCAGATTGCATGACGGGGTTCAGGTGCAGATCGCTTCTTTCTCTTCTCATATAACTTTTGGGCTGGCTGATCTGGAACAACAATATCAGAAGTAGAAGTCTCAGGAGAAGGAAAAACTAGAACAAGCAAGGGCACTGACCGTGTGGTGGTGGACTGCGACAGGAGGAAGATCAAAAGGAATATCATCAAAGAAGGTGTTACGACCCCACCTTTCAGTAACCCCCAATTAAGGGAGACCGAGAGGTCAAAGTCGCACCCATAATTTCCATATCAAAGGTTTAGCAACTAACCAAGCACAATTATTACATTTTAACTGACTAAACTGAAAAGTTGTAAGAAAATAAACTTTTGCATACCTTTTTGAAAGATTGGATTTCTAAACCTCTATCCTCCCTAGAACTAATCTAACTATTACCTCCTTGTTCTTTAATATGTGAATTCATAATATGTCACTTTACTGTTTGTCCTTTTGGGATTTTGTACCTAAATCACTGACAAACAAAACAGCTGTCAGTCGAAGCTCGTGTGTGGGGGAAACAATAATCGTGCAATTATTCATAACAATGTATTGTATCCAATTACCATTTAACAAACAATTTTACATTTTAAATATAATTGTGTGATCCATTCATTCCCTATCCTCTACATTTTCCCTACAGTGGACCTGGATGCTACTTTCCTTATAGTAGATCCCCATTAAACCCCTCATGGTCCCACCTATAGGTGAAACATTTTCTAGGGTTGAGTCACATGGCACTACCCGTAAGTAGCCCACTCCTTAAATCATGGCATGCTAAAGTGTCTCATGGAAATACACTTGGTAGCCCAATTTCTAACACACGATAACCTAGACCTTACTCTAGGTTACCCCTTTTTAGCCTTTACAAGACACAGAGGTGGATTCAGATCTAAGCCAGTTATATATATATATTCATAGTGATAATCATAGTCACTTTATAGTTGCATGAAATAAAAGGCATCCAACAATTATTTTCAAGCAACCGATAAAACATTCAGAAATTGCTGTGAAACTAAAGTGATTATTCATAAGCGTAACCACATACCCGTTCAGTAGATTTCTCAAGATAATATCAATTCCAACCAAGAAATACATCCAAGCAAATAGTTCAACCACACAATCAAGAATCTTGAAAAACACATGTACTCTATTTACTACACACTTTATCAAGATTCTTTCTATTCAACTTAAAATTGCTTCCTAAGGTTTTCGTATCCATTTTAGGGTTTCCTTTGCAATTAGGGTTTCACTTCATCTTTAATTATTCTAAACCCTAATTTTATACCATTACTCATAAACCCTAATTATCTCATCCATTCTTTGATATTAAGGTTAGCTTAACAACATATAACCCTATTTTTGGATTAAAGTCACCATTAACCATTAATTAAGTTCATTAAGCCTCTTTTACATTAAAGCTACTATTTTTAACCTTTTAATCCATGACAAGATCATTATATGCATTTATCATCAATTCAAAGTTCATTATAGTCTAATCACATATGAACTCGATTTGCCATAATTCTACCTTTTATTCATGAGAAAATCCTAATTACTACATATAGGGTATTTATCCATAATTAAGGACTTTTGTATTCAAATGACTTAGAACCATCATTTAACAACATATTTTCACATCTTTCAAATTATATATGATCTTATCCTTTTTTACCCTAAATTAGGGTTTCGAAATGTTTAATCATTTTCATATGGGGTAAAAACCCTAAATCATACAATTTCACATCTAGATCAGGTTCGAATCTAACATTACAATTCAATAGGTTATTAATACTTAAATTAACCCATTAAGCATACTAGATTCAACCGTTAATCACAAATAGGGTTTTTAACCTAACTTTAATGCACTTTTAATCAACTTATTGTACTTTTGCAATTAGGAACGGAATCAATCTTTACCGTCATTTTTATTGGATTCGTCTCGTTCACCTGATCAAAATACATATATTATTTGTATTATCCGAGCTACAGTTTATTAGATATGAATTTTGCAAAGTTACTACTTTGAGCCAATGGGGGGCTGCCACGTAGGTGTTTTCCATGCAACGTTGTAGGCTGCTTTTGGGAAACATAATCAAGTTACCAAAATACCCTCGGCGTGGCTCTGCGTTTCTTTGTACTTCGGAGGGCAAAACGGTCCAATGACCGATCCCTCATCTTCAACCTCGCGACAGAGGTTGCTGCCACCGCGCGCAGGGCTAAGTGTGCCTCTCCTTCCCAACTCTGGACCAGAAGACCTCGACAACACCTTCCCTTACCTCCGTTGGACCTCCCCGCTCCTCTACACATCCTCTGCTTGTGGCCATGGTGACCGGTTTGGCTTGAGTGGGCCTGCAAAGTGCGGCCATCCAGGAAGTCGTGCTGCTGATGTTCCGCGTTGTATAGTGTATGGTGATGCTAGTCGACCTTGTTCTGACTTCGTGGCATCTCCAGCACCCATCACAACCTCACCTGGGCTCCCTGATGTCCCAGGGTTACGTTGCTCCCTTCTGCTAGGGTTTTGAACAGAAACGATGAAGAAGGAGATGGAGAAGAGAGAGAGAGGGTGATGTGGGATCTCTCTGGACTCGATCTTGGGCTCTACCCCTTTTGTAGGGGAGGGTAAAGAAGCCCTAGGTCAGCTATCCACAAATCCAATAGCCCCTTTCCTAGTAGGAAATCAATTCCTTTAATGCGAAGTAATATTCTCTCTCTTCTTCTTTATCCTTTGGATTTTCTCTATTATTTGGATATTAGGAATTCGCAATCCCTCTTTCATTTTCTTTGTACTTGCCCTTTTTAATACATTGACCACAGATTTTATATTTCCTTAAGTGGAAAATACCACTTCTTTAACAAAACGATGAAATTCATTAATCATGCATCATATTATCCTCTTATGTTCTATTATTGGTATTTTCTCTCTCTTTCTTTTTATTGGGATTCCTTGGATCCCAAGACACTCTATTATTTCGAAATTCTTTTTCAAGGATACTCATTATCCTTTGAGATGCATCGAAATGCATTATTTCACATTATCTTGTTTATTTCTCATTAAAATAACTCTTTTTGAGGATTTCTCTTTATTTCTCTTTTATTTTCCTCATTAGTATTCCTTTTATCATTAGGAATCCTTGGGATACGAAAATCCACCAAGGATAACTCCATTATACTTCTTTTCACTTGTTTTCCACATTTTACCATTGTTTTCAATTTCTTGCTTAATAAAGATATACTTAATTAATCTTTTCTTTTCTTATTACTTTCTTTTTGCAACTTTGGATTCCTTGGAACCCAAGGAACCCAAGAGGCATGAAATCCCTGTTTGGATTTGCCTTCTAAAGGTTTTCACATTTTTCTTTGCTCAAATATTCAATTATTCTTTTTCTATTTGAATTTTCTTATTATTTGGGCCCAATCGTCAATAAAGCCCACTACACAATCATCAAGGCTATTGTAAATGAAATCTATTTATTCCAAATAAATTATATCAATATTTGTTCAAATATCTTTAATGTGGGAAATTACATTTCTCACCAAATGAACCCAAAAATTGGGGTTGTAACATCCTTCCCCTCTTATAGGAATTTTGTCCTCAAAATTCTATCAAGCAAACAAACAATTCAGGATAAGACTCTTCCATGTCCATCATTGGCCCCTATGTGGCTTTACCATACTCATGGTGCTTCCAAAGAACCTTTATCATCACATATTCTTTTCTTTGAGTTCTTTCATCTTGGATTCTATAAACTGCACAGGTGACTCAGGCCATTTCAGCCTCCCTTGGGGCTTACTAAGTTCATTGCTCAGCACATGGTCGGGGTACCTCACATAGTACTCTAAATTGGACACATGGAACTCATCACATATTACTTTATCCTGAGGGGTAAGATCAAACTTAACCTCTCCACCAAACCATGTCAAAAGAACCCCTGCATCGGGGACTCAACTCTCTTAGCTATAACTTAGAGGGGTCGGATTTTCATGTCACATATTCTCCCACAGCGAACTGCATGTCCATCTACTTTGCATCTGCTCATGACTCTCATCGTCTCTAGGCTCCTTTCAGCCATTTCATGATCAAAGTGACTTCATCTACATGTACTGTGGTCCTTTTCTAACCATCACATTGTCCTTTCACCAACATCACCTTACTGAAGTGGTGACCGACACAACCTCCCTTACAGAGCTTCTTTAAATCCCGATACTGGCTATGGTGGTCATCATCACATATTTCATAGGACAAGAACTATCTCTAGTTATCACCCTAAATGAACATACATGCTCTCATCAGATCCTCTAGTCTAGATCATACTAACCATTAGTTATGGGTGATAAACTGTACTAACATTGAGTTCTTCATGTACCTACTTCCACCTTTTGGAAGGGAACCGTTAGGTCAAACTCAAGGACATTTGAACTTGCATCATGGTGTAGTTGAACCATCTCTCTCCTGGGTAATTAAACCATATTTGTCCCTTGATAGAACTCTTTCTTTCTCATGTCATCTGGGTAAGATGATCTATTATAACCCATATCGTATCTCGACCTTCCTTGGTCCAGGGGACACTTACAACATCCATAGTGATGAACCCCTTTTTCCTTTCGGGGACTCTTTATGCTTAATATTAATGCACTGGGTTATTGGTGTTCATCCTTCACCTTTGACTTGCATGGCCATATACCACATGCAACTTTATCTTAAGCATCCAAAGTACTATTGCCACTCTTTATAGTACAGTGTATGGTGATCTTCAATCATGATTTCCTGTATGTCATGATTCCTTAAGATCAATTCCTCAGAAACCCTAAACCAATCTGATCAGGGGTTCATCTCCATCCTTTCTAGAGAAGTGCATTTGAGGTTCTATCACCATCCTTTTATTACATCAAAGCCTAGGTTGTCTAACCAAACAACCATTAACTTGTTCAACATATCTCGTTACATCTGAGTGTTAGACAAACATATCTTCATTCTTGACTTAGGGCTAGCCTAACAACCTCTTCTAGCCTCTATCTAAACTAGGCAGATATATCTCAACCAGAGCATTCATTACCACTTCACATCCTTAGGTATTAGGTAAGGTTGAAGACATACACCTCCATGTATTCCACTTATTATCTCATCTCAGCTATACATCTGTCTTTATCGAGAAAACTCTGAGCTCATCCTCTTGGTTTCTAAATTCAACCTTGTATGACTCATAGCTCATGATAAAAACATCCTCACAAGATGACTACATTATTGCTTTTATTGTTTGCAAACCATCCATGTATCATTCACTCCACCAAGGTATGTTATCATCTATGTCCTCATACCTCGTAGCAATGTTCCAACTCGCATCATCTTTTATCCTTGGTGTATGGCATGCGTACTGTCCTGTCTCTCACTCCCACAACAAGAGGAAATAAGAATTTGGCTGCAGTCCAAATACATAGTTCTTCATGTTCCAAGAGTAGAGATGGTAGAACCCACCTTGCCAGTACACTTTCAAATATGAGTTGAAACGTGCCACATATGTCTCTACAAACATCACGATATCAAAAATTACTTCCATGGAAAACTGATCTGGAACCTACTTTGGTCACCACACAATCCTTGGTCTTCTCCTCTAGGTCTATAGGGTGTCAGCACTCTTCGGGTCATCCCTTTTCCCTTATGCATCCAGAGAGTGCCCTACTCATCTGCCTTTTGGGTCCCACGAGTTCATGAAGGTGATCAATCTCCTAACCCATGTCCCTCAGACAATGATAGTTGTTACCTCCCGACCCTATGGTCATGTGTAACTAGGGAATTAGGCAACTCCTACTTTCATCGGTCTTATCCCCATTTGACCCTAGGATAGACTTAGGATTCTATTATAGTACATGTCCAACTTAGAACCTTACCCAAGCCTTCATCATCTCTCTCTGCATTCATGGGTTGACTTTCATCCTTTCATAGGGGTCATGGTGACCTGCCTTCCTTGGTTAGGCCCCATACCAGTTACCTCCATGGTAACACATCCACATGCACTTAGATATGGATATATATGGGTCTACAGGTTCCTTATCATACCATGTACTTTTCACTTAGATTCTCAGGATCCTATGAGACCTCTTTAGGTTACTTAAACCAACAAAACTGGTAAACACCCCACCAAAGGGTCCCTCTCCCAGGATGGGAGCAAAACTTCACCTCGATAACAAAGTTCACAAACGTCCTTATTCCTCAGGTCTACATCCACATGAGCATGCTTAACCCTAGCAAGGTACTAAGGAACAAGCGGACCACCTACTAAACCATGCTGGGTCATACTTGTTCTCATCCTCAACACTGGATCACGATCATACCTTCCCATGTCATCCACTTAGCCATGAGGGGTTCATCAAACATACCTTTAACTTAAGGGGTTTCCTTTTTCCTCTACACATGAGGAGTACCATGCTCGAAACTATAGAGACACAAATCTCATCATGAGTGTTGGATACATTGATTCCCCTCTTAGGCCTAGAAACCCTAGGTTCTCCTTTGGGTATCCAACTACATGCTCAAACTCTTAACCACAAACCAAACATGTCCAAGGTATGTCATGTACTCCAATGATCCTTTCATATGAGAAATACCTCAGAGTTGAGTCCTCCTCAAGGACAACCAACTAGGTACAAGGCCTCACAACTTGTTACTAAACCTCTCCAGGTCTAAGGAATTCTTCTTCCAATCTCAGAAGGTAAACACCTATACCATAGGCACATAGGTACCAGAGGCATCGTCCTCTCTCTAGTGTTTGGTTCCTCTAAATGCAACCAAGATATCATCATCCACCAGGGATCATGCATGAGGCAACCACTATCATCCACTTAGGTCGCATCATCCTCGACTCCCCATTGTTCCTCATATTTTGGGGTTTTAGGCTTCCAACCTTCTTGCATGGGGTCTTTCTCTCTCTCTAGAGCTAATCCTACAACCTACCTATCTATAAGAGGTCCTTTCTTCACGAAGGATCAAGTTCATAAGCATGCCCCTACCTGAGTGAAGCCTATGTTCAGCTTATTTTTGCTCAAGGTTATCAATAGCTCTTTATTCTTATCTCATAAGCTATCCTGGCCAGGGTTTCAACCTACTGTCATACCACTGACGTACTATGGGTGTCTACTATGCCATGCTCATATAAACTCATGGGGTTTCCATGGGTTCTTCTTTATCAAGGAAGGAGATATCCTTCGCTCTAGCCTACACGACCCTTCCCAGGGTTGGGTTGCCAAAGGTACTCAGTCATCCAACCTCTCATGGATCATATGGCATCCAAGGCATGTCCACACACCTGGTCCATCAAGACATCTAACTCTTCATGTCATCTTTCTCTCTCTAACCTTCACTTCAAGTTAGGGTTAACATCATCCTTAGAGGATGTGTCAGGTCTCTACTTATAACGGAGGTCTCTACCTCCAAGACTAACTCTCTTTACTTATCCTCTTGACAAGAAGGTCTAGCCTCAGGTCTCTTCTGAGGACATGGCAACTTATGTCATACGACCTAAGCATGTATCTATTCTTTAGTTTGCGCTTAATCTATTAAGCTTATGTCCATGACATTTAATTTTCATGCTTTTCATTAATTTGGTGGGGGATTCCTTAGACCTTATTAACCTTACCCATATCTCAAGAGGGTGAGGAGAAGAGAGAAAACCCTAATCCTTAATGTCCTTAACATAATTTGAGTTGAGAAGGGATGAATAAGATGAGAAAGTCCTAAAGGTATCTTATTTCGATTCATACCCTATGACTTTGGCCAGGTAGTCACACAGATTCGGGAGTCCTCGTATTCTGACTAGTAGTGTGGAGGAAAATATTGCCAACCCCCGGTCGTGATCCTTTTCTAGACACCTACGTCTTTCAGATAATCCTCTAATCTCCCTAGGTTTCTATGGAATTTGTAAAATTTAATAATTATTAATGGTTAAGTGAGGAACCTTTGCTCTGATACCAAATGTTATGAACCCACCTTTCGGTAACCCCCAATTAAGGGAAACCAAGAGGTCAAAGCCGCACCCATAATTTCCAGATCAAAGGTTCAGAAATTAACAAAGAACAATTATTAAATTTTAACATACTAAATTGAAAAGTTGAAAGAAAATAAATGTTTGCATATCGTTTTGAAAGATTGGATTTCGAAACCTCTATCTGCACTGGAACTAATCTAACTATTACCTCCTTGTTCTTTAATTCGTGAATTCACAATATGTCACTTTACATTTGGTCCTTTTGGGATTTTGTACCTAAATCACTGATAAACAAAATAGCGGTCAACCGAAGCTGGTATGTGGGGGAAACAATAATTGTGCAATTATTCATAATAATGTATTGCATCCAATTACCATTTAATAAACAATTTTATGTTTTAAATATAATTGCGCGATCCGTGCATTCCCTATCCTTTGTGTTTTCCCTGTAGTGGACCTGGATGCTACTTTCCTTATAGTAGATCCCCATTAAACCCCTCATGGTCCCACCTATAGGTGAACCCATTTCTAGGGTTGAGTCACATGGCACTACCTGTAAGTAGCCCACTCCTTAACTCATGGCATGCTAAAGGGTCTCATGGCACTACACTTGTTAGCCTAATTTCTAACCCATGATAACCTAGACCTTACTCTAGGTTACCCCTTTTCAGCCTTTACAAGCCACAGAGGAGGATTCAGATCTAAGCCAGTTATATATATATTCATAGTGATAATCATAGTCACTTTATAGTTGCATGAAATAAAAGGCATCCAACAGTTATCTTCAAGCAACCGATAAAACATTCAGAAATCGCTGTGAAACTAAAGTGATTATTCATAAGTGTAACCACATACATGTTCAGTAGATTTCTCAAGCTGTTATCAATTCCAACAAAGAAATCCATCCAAGCAAATAGTCCAACCACACAATCAAGAATCCTAAAAACACATGTACTCTATTTACTACACACTTTATCAAGATTCTTTCTATTCAACTTGAAATTGCTTCCTACGGTTTCCGCATCCATTTTAGGGTTTCCTTTGCAATTAGGGTTTCACTTCATCTTTAATTATTCTAAACCCTAATTTTATACCATTACTCATAAACCCTAATTATCTCATCAATTATTCAATATTAAGGTTATCTTAACAACATATAACCCTATTTTTGGATTAAAGGCACCATTAACCATTAATTAAGTTCATTAAGCCTCTTTTACATTAAAGCTACTATTTTTATCCTTTTAATCAATGACAAAATCATTATATGCATTTATCATCAATTCAAAGTTCATTATAGTCTAATCACATATGAACTCGATTTGCCCTAATTACTACATATAGGGTATTTATCCAAAATTAAGGACTTTTGTATTCAAATAACTTAGAACCATCATTTAACAACATATTTTCACATCTTTCAAATTATATATGGCGTTATCCTCTTTTACCCTAAATTAGGGTTTCTAAATACTTAATCATTCTCATATGGGGGTAAAAACCCTAAATTATGCAATTTCACATCTAGACCAGGTTCTAATCTAACATTATAATTCAACATGTTATTAATACTTAAATTAACCCATTAAGCAAACTAGATTCAACCTTTAATCACAAATAGGGTTTTTAACCTAACTTTAATGCCCTTTTCATCAACTTATTGTACTTTTGCAATTAGGAACGGAATCAATCTTTAGCGTCATTTTTATTGGATTCGTCTCGTTCTCCTTATCAAAATACATATATTATTCGTTTTTATCCGAGCTACAGTTTATTAGATATGAATTTTGCAAAGTTACTACTTCGGGCCAATGGGGGGCTGCCACGTAGGCGTTTTCCATGCAACGTTGTAGGTTGCTTTTGGGAAACATAATCAAGTTACCAAAATAACCTCGGTGCGGCTCTACGTTTCTTTGTACTTCAGAGGGCAAAACGGTCCAATGACCGATCCCTCATCTTCAACCTCGCGACAGAGGTTGCTGCCACCGCGCACAGGGCTAAGTGTGCCTCTCCTTCCCAACTCTAGACTAGAAGACCTCGACAACACCTTCCATTACCTTTGTTGGACCTCCCCGCTCCTCTACGCAACCTCTACTCGTGGCCATGGTGACCGGTTTGGCTTGAGCGGGCCTGCAAAGTGCGACCGTCCAGGAAGTCGTGCTGCTGCTGTTCCGCGTTGTATAGTGTATGGAGATGCTAGTTTACCTTGTTCTGACTTCGTGGCATCTCCAGCACCCATCACAACCTCACCTAGGCTCCCTGATGTCCCAAGGTTACGTTGCTCCCTTCTGCAAGGGTTTTGAACAGAAACGATGAAGAAGGAGATGGAGAAGAGAGAGAGAGGGTGATGTGGGATCTCTCTGGACTCAATCCTGGGCTCTACCCCTTTTATAGGTGAGGGTAAAGAAGCCCTAGGTCAGCTATCCACGAATCCAATAGCCCCTTTCCTAGTAGGAAATCAATTCCTTTAATGAGAAGTAATATTCTCTCTCTTCTTTATCCTTTGGATTTTCTCTATTATTTGGATATTAGGAATTCGAAATCCCTCTTTCATTTTCTTTGTACTTTCCCTTTTTAATACATTGGCCACGGATTTTATATTTCCTTAAGTGGAAAATACCACTTCTTTAACAAAACCATGAAATTCATTAATCATGCATCATATTATCCTCTGATGTTCTATTATTGGTATTTTCTCTCTCTTTCTTTTTATTGGGATTCCTTGGATTCTAAGACACTCTACTATTTTGAAATTCTTTTTCAAGGATACTCATTATCCTTCGAGATGCATCTAAATGCATTATTTCACATTATCTTGTTTATTTCTCATTAAAATAACTCTTTTTGAGGATTTCTCTTTATTTCTCTTTTATTTTCCTCATTAGTATTCCTTTTATCATTAGGAATCCTTGGGATACGAAAATCCACCAAGGATAACTCCATTATACTTCTTTTCACTTGTTTTCCACATTTTACCATTGTTTTCAATTTCTTGCTTAATAAAGAAATACTTAATTAATCTTTTCTTTTCTTATTGTTTTCTTTTTGCAACTTTGGACTCCTTGGAACCCAAGGAACCCAAGAGGCACGAAATCCCTGTTTGGATTTGCCTTCTAGAGGTTTCCACATTTTTCTTTGCTCAAATATTCAATTATTCATTTTCTATTTGAATTTTCTTGTTATTTTGGCCCAATAGCCAATAAAGCCCACAACACAATCATCAAGGCTATTGTAAACGAAATCTATTTATTCCGAATAAATTATATCAATATTTGTTCAAATATCTTTAATATGGGAAATTACATTTCTCACCAAATGAACCCAAAAATTGGGGTTGTAACATCCTTCCCCTCTTATAGGAATTTTGTCCTCAAAATTCTATCAAGCAAACAAACAATTCAGGATAAGACTCTTCCATGTCCATCATTGGCCCCTATGTGGCTTTACCATACTCATGGTGCTTCCAAAGAACCTTTATCATCACATATTCTTTTCTTTGAGTTCTTTCATCTTGGAGTCTTTAAACTGCACAGGTGACTCAGGCCATTTCAGCCTCCCTTGGGGCTTACTAGGTTCATTGCTCAGCACATGGTCGGGGTACCTCACATAGTACTCTAAATTGGACACATGGAACTCATCACACATTACTTTATCCTGAGGGGTAAGATCAAACTTAAACTATCCACCAAACCATGTCAAAAGAACCCCTGCATCGGGGACTCAACTCTCTTAGCTATAACTTAGAGGGGTCGGATTTTCATGTCACATATTCTCCCACAACGAACTGCATGTTAGTCTACTTTGCATCTGCTCATGACTCTCGTCATCTCTAGGCTCCTTTCAGCCATTTCATGATCAAAGTGACTTCATCTACATGTACTGTGGTCCTTTTCTAACCATCACATGGTCCTTTCACCAACATCACCTTACTGAAGTGGTGACCGACACAACCTCCCTTACAAAGCTTCTTTAAATCCCGATACTGGCTATGGTGGTCATCGTCACATATTTCATAGGACAAGAACTATCTCTAGTTATCACCCTAAATGAGCATACATGCTCTCATCAGATCCTCTAGTCTAGATCATACTAACCATTAGTTACGGGTGTTAAACTGTACTAACATTGAGTTCTTCATGTACCTACTTCCACCTTTTGGAAGGGAACTGTTAGGTCAAACTCAAGGACCTTTGAACTCGCATCATGGTGTAGTTGAACCATCTCTCTCCTGGGTAATTAAACCATATTTGTCCCTTGATAGAACTCTTTCTTTCTCATGTCATCTGGGTAAGATGATCTATTATAACCCATATTGTATCTCGACCTTCCTTGGTCCAGGGGACACTTACAACATCCATAGTGATGAACCCCTTTTTCCTTTCGGGGACTCTTTATCCTTAATATTAATGCACTGGGTTATTGGTGTTCATCCTTCACCTTTGACTTGCATGGCCATATACCACATGCAACTTTATCTTAAGAATCCAAAGTACTACTGCCACTCTTTATAGTACAGTGTATGGTGATCTTCAATCATGATTTCCTGTATGTCATGATTCCTTAAGATCAATTCCTCAGAAACCCTAAACCAATATGATCAGGGGTTCATCTCCTTCCTTTCTAGAGAAGTGATCAAAACACATATTATTTGTATTTATCTAAGCTACGGTTTATTAGATATGAATTTTGGGCCAATGGGGGCTGCCACGTAGGCGTCTTCCATGCAACATTGCAGGCCGCTTTTGGGAAACATAATCAAGTTACTAAAATACCCTCGGTGAGACTCCACATTTCTTTGTACATTGAAGGGTAAAACGGTCCAATGACTGATCCCTCATCTTCAACTTCGCGACAGAGGTTGTTGTCGCCACGCGCAGGGCTAAGTGCGCCTCTCCGTCCCAACTCTTGACCAGAAGACCTCAGCAACACCTTCCCTTACCTCTGTTGGACCTCTCCGCTCCTCTAGGCACCCTCCGCTCATGGCCATGGCGACTGGTTTGGCTTGAGTGGGCCTACAAAGTGAGGTCATCCAGGCAGCCATGTTGCTACTGTGCCAAGTTGTATAGGGCATGGCGATGTTAGTTGACCTCATTCTAACTTCGTGGCATCTCCAGCTCCCATCCCAACCTCACCTGGGCTCCTTGCTGCCCCAGGGTTACGTTGCTCCCTTCTACTAGGGTTTTGAAGGGAAACGATGAAGAAGGAGATGGAGAAGAGAGAGAGAGGGTGATGTGGGATCTCTCTGGACTCGATCATGGGCTCTACCCCTTTTGTAGGGGAGGGTAAAGAAGCCCTAGGTCGGCTATCCACGAATCTAAGAGCCCCTTTCCAAGTAGGAAATCAATTCCTTTAATGAGAAGTAATATTCTCTCTCTTCTTTATCCTTAGGATTTTCTCTATTATTTGGATATTAGGAATTCGAAATCCCCCTTTCATTTTCTTTGTACTTGCCCTTTTTAATACATTGGCTACGAATTTTATATTTCCTTAAGTGGAAAATACCACTTCTTTAACAAAACCATGAAATTCATTAATCATGCATCATATTATCCTCTTATGTTCTATTATTGGTATTTTCTCTCTCTTTCTTTTTATTGGGATTCCTTGGATCCCAATACTCTCAATTATTTGGAAATTCTTTTTCAAGGATACTCATTATCCTTCTAGATGCATCTAAATGCATTATTTCACATTATCTTGTTTATTTCTCATTGAAATAACTCTTTTTGAGGATTTCTCTT
The DNA here is from genome assembly GCA_963693085.1 of Alisma plantago-aquatica. Taxonomy (NCBI): domain Eukaryota; kingdom Viridiplantae; phylum Streptophyta; class Magnoliopsida; order Alismatales; family Alismataceae; genus Alisma; species Alisma plantago-aquatica. The sequence goes on from OY856412.1 coordinate 1,027,869,557, forward strand.
TTTTTCTCTTTTATTTTCCTCATTAGTATTCCTTTTATCATTAGGAACCCTTGGGATATGAAAATCCACCAAGGATAACTCTATTATACTTCTTTTCACTTGTTTTCCACATTTTACCATTATTTTCAATTTCTTGCTTAATAAAGAAATACTTAATTAATCTTTTCTTTTCTTTTTTCTTTCTTTTTGCAACTTCGGACTCCTTGGAACCCAGGGAACCCAAGAGGCACGAAATCCCTATTTGGATTTGCCTTCTAGAGGTTTCCACATTTTTCTTTTCTCAAATATTCAATTATTCATTTTCTAATTGAATTTCCTTTTTATTTGGTCCCCATAGCCAATAAAGCCCACAACACAATCATCAAGACTAATGTAAACGAAATCCATTTATTCCAAAAAAATTATATCATTATTTGTTCAAATATCTTTAATATGAGAAATTACATTTCTCACCAAATGAACCCAAAAATTGGGGTTGTAATAGAAGGTCACATCCACACTGACTCTTGTGTCAATCTAGATCAAAACAACTTTTGGGTGTGAGAGGGACCAAGAAAGATGCAAAGGATAGATCAAGGAGACATCTTATCAAGATTAGGATGCAGGTCATGCACAAAACATAGGCAACCAACACCTCCTGTGGTAGAGAAAAGGGCATGAGGATGAAGGAGTTGAAAAGGAACTTGATTATGAATAACACACGATGGAATATGGTTGAGGAGGTAATTGGTAGGGGATACTGCATTAGGCCAAAAAATTAGGGACATGCATTTGAAAAAACAAGGTACGCACAACATCAACGCAAGTGACGATTTTTCCTTTTGGCAACTCCATTTTTTTGTTGGGGGTTGTAGGGACATGAAGTTTGGTGAATGATTCCACACAAAAATCAAATAAAGAAAGATAGATATGCTAGAAATACATGGGGAGTCATACTCCACTCTACGAAAGAAGGGAAAAACACTTGTCTCTTCGAGGGGTACCAGTCGGTAGAAGGACTATGGGGATGGGCTGAAACCGCCATGTCCCCTTTTCCCGGGGATAGGAGGATGATCAAAGAGAGATGTTTCCATCCTATTGCGGGTAGACAAGGTCATCTATGCTTTAAATTGATCCTAAAGATTGGAATCATTTATCCCATGTCCATTTCTTGTCTTCTTTTGAAGAGTAGACATCATATATATTTCCCTAGTTTCTAGATCTTTGTGACAGTTCTATAGGTGAGGTGGTTTAGGTTTGGTTTGATGATTTTGTTTTTCTCTGCCTATTCCAGGTGTGTATCTAGATCTTCACATTATTTTCCATCCACGATGTTCACTCGGGATTGATTGTTTCATAGGTATTTGGTTGTTTGTCTTCGATTTATAATAAAATCAAATGGGTTTACTATTTGCTTCTATTATATAATCTATAATGAGAACATGTCTATGAAATTGGTATTTGGCCATGTAAGTATTCTGATTTTATTCTATAATCTATAATTAGAACATCTCTTTTTTCATTTTGTCCTCTTTGGAATGGGAATTTCTCTCATCTATGAGGGGAGGATGGCACTGTGATCGTATATCAACATGCTCCTAAAAGTGGGTAGAATGTGGCGTTAAACTGCATGGAAAATTGTGTCACTCTCTCGATTGCATCTCTTTAGTTTAAAGAAAATACTCCCTAGGATTGACCCATCAACTCTCTTGATGGTTGTGATACAAGGGGTCAAGTCTTCTTCATGAATATCCTCACGAGGGCTTTCACGATTTCTAGGGGGGTGCAGACGTTGATTCCTTCCCTATTCAATTTTGCATCTAATATTGCTCTATGTAAGTGGTAATGTAGATTGCATGATGGTGTCGGTGTATACTAGCATCTATATTCTCAGATGAGAATGTTCTTGGTTGAAGTGCCCTGATCTGGGAAAAGATAGACTGAAGTTCTCTGTCCCTAGGGATTCACTCTTATCTAAGAAGGGTGTAGTCTGTAGTGGTGCTAACGAAATGGTGACCATCACTAGAGAAAGAATTTGACGGTTGAAAGTGAGTGTAAAACAAAAACGTTGAAGAAGCATGGTGTGGCTCATCTACACTCTCTTTATGGTTATGGAATTGGTCTTCCTAAGTTTATAGTCTTAGATAACGCGAATCAGGAGATTTTGACGCCGGATTTTCTTGTAATTTCTTGATAATCAAGAGAAAAATGAGCTGATTTGATTGACATAATCTCACGAAGTAGCACAAGCAAGGTACTTTCGTGAAAAGAAAGAAAACATGCCATTCAACTCATCATATATAGGGTTTGTTGTTGAGTGAAAACGTTCAGAAAAAAACTTTCGGTTAGCGCAATTCCATGCCCCCTTCTCCATCAATGGACTACTAGGATAAGGGGATGGCGACTTTGAGAAAATCTCTCTTTCTCATGCAACTCTATTAGTTTATAGAACGTCTCCATAATAATAATAAAAAAAATTCCTATCTGGGATTGGAGTTCATGATTGAAATTCTTCTTCCTCTTTCTTTGTTGAGATTGAAATTGACGTTCTTTTGAGGTGGCATATTGAGGATGGCTTGAAGCTGACTTGAAGAAGGGGAATTTTGCCGCACTACTCATATTTCCAAGGAAGACTATATCTCTTGTTGGGAGAATCCGAAGAATAATTAGACTAAACAAATCATGAAAGAGACCAACATACCCTACAAGGTTCAAAGGGCATGAAAAAACCCTTGCACAAAGGGACACCATCCAATCGGGTTTGCAGCGGTGGAGTCAGGGAGGACACACACACATACATGTATGTACATATATATACATATAAATTATTGTATCATAATATGATCATGGTGATTTTAATCAAGACATTCCCATTAATTGGATTAGCACATAAGTCAATTTCATCATATGAAATATTTGTGCTACCATCATCCAAAGACAAAACTTGAATAATAATAAAAAAATTCCAATAAATGGCATTAGAGGTAGCTTTGATTACATTGTAGGAATCTCATGAGTAGAAAACATAGCAGAATAAAAAATATGAGAATCCTTTAAGCGTGATTCTTCTAATGGAACAGACCTATATTATGGTTTACAAGTTTATACCTTATTGTGGAAGAGATTCTAATGATTCAACTTGTAATTCTTGATGTAGATATGGACCCTACAATATATAACTCTTTTGAATTTTTCTAGATCAAAACCAAAACTCAATTTTGGGGTTTTTAGCACTCTGAAAGATGCCTGGGGATTCTTGTAGAAAATTGATTTTTTAGAGGAACTTTATGTAATTTTTGATTGTTTGGTTCTTTTGGCAGTTGGAATATATCCCAAGGTTAAAGAGTTAGATCTACTGGCTTAAGATATGATGAAAAAGTTGCCTCTAGTGGATTGAATTGTTCCATGGGGAATGTCTATTGTGTATTGTATTGTCTAGCCCCACAAATCTTCTCCTCAATTTGTGTTCACTTTGGTGGATCACATTCTTCCATCATGAACACAGTGGCAGAATGTGTTTTTAAGCCACATGGATATTCTCCTTGATTTGCATGTTTCCATTGAACTTCTCGAACTAGAATGAATTCAATCAACAAAATCATCTCTGAAGTATCCATGCAATCTCTCGATGATGACCCAGAGTTGTTAGTCTCCTACTCTCCATCTCTCTTTCTCCAAGTTTCTCTTAGGGATTCTCAAACCTTAGAGGAAACAATGAGAATATCTAAGTGTGTGGCTTGACGACCTCCTCTCATATCATATATATGAGTGAAGAGTTAGGGTTTCCCAAACCCTATTTCAGGATATGGAATCCCTCACAGAATGAGAGATTTCATGACACACTAGGTCCACATAACACAACATTCCTCTAGACCTGGTGTGTACAGACCTCCCTCTTCTATGAGGAATTGATCTTTGACTTATCGAGACTCATTTCTCAAGTCTAGATCTATATTTATTCCTGTTCTCAAAACTAACTTTTAGATCCCTATATTTATTGTAACAATTACAATGAGGTCCAATTCAGCATTTCTTCAAACTATCTCTATGTGTGTGACCCTATAGGAATCATACTACATCGAAAATGGATTCACCAACCAATATTATTATCCATAAGGAACGAGTTGTTTCTATCAACACATCATTTCCACCCAAGTAGTAGGATTACTCAGATAATACTAAACATCAATGACCACTGTTACCATGTTGTATAATTGTTTTGTCATAGGTATCAAGTTTGAAATATAAGCATGGCGACCCGTTATCGCCATTTCTCAAATGGGTTGCTTCAGGGAGACCCATTATCACCATTGTTTTTCACCATAGCTATGGAAGGATCTAGTCAAAGACTAGAAAAAGCATATCAAAGTCCTACAATAAGGCCTGACATTATTAGAAGAATAAGTGTTTTGAGCCACCTACTATTTGCATTTAATGTGTTGATATTCACTGAAGGTAGAGAAAGAAGCCTAAGTTTCCTTAAAAGCTTGGTCCTGGAGTTTGCAATACTCATGTATGAGGTGTAATGGAAATAAAAAACTCATCTTTATTTGTGAAAGTCATGCAAGAACAAGTTTAACTTGATTGAGAGCATGGTAATCCAGAAACAGAATGTCCTACGAAGTACCTAGGGTTTCCAATGGCAAGGGGAAATCTGAGAAGAAGACATTTTCACAAATGCCTTGATCGTCTGAAGGACATGATTAATAAGTTATCAGGAAGTCAAAATATCAATGGCGAGGAGGTTAATATTAATCAAGTAATGTGCCATGGGATTGATTGGCTACTGGTTGAATCAAGGTGAAATTCCTAGACCCGTTCTTAGTAGAATGGAAATCATTATGTCAGATTTCCTTTGGGCCAATGTAGTTCATCCTGCAAGCTGGAGTAAACTGGCATATCATGTGATAGAAGGAGGCATGGGTCTTTAACATTTATCAGATTTAGTAGATTATCACACTTTGAAGAGAATAAAATAGTTCAAGGAAGAGAGCTTATTCTAGATCTTATGGTTGAAACTCAGATATCGTGATGACCTTTCAAGACAACCAAATCACACCTAGGATTTCTCTACCTAATGGAGGATAATGGTAACTATGTGACTAACAATAGTGGTGATGATACAAAATTATGGGAGAGACGGTGATAGAAACAAGGGAGAACAAAAGATTTTGAATAGTTATGGAGCACAATGCACTATCCTAGATGGAGTCTAACAACCTTCAGAGCCCTGAATGACTATCTACCTATGAAGGAAAAAATCTATAAATGGAATCAAAATATTGATCCAACTTGTATCATGTTCCATATGAGTAATAAATTTGTTTGTCACTTGTTTGGTGACTACAAAATATGGATGTATCTATGGTGATGATCCCAACTAAAGCTGAAGTAGAGGGGATCCTACTCCCTACAAGAATGCCTAGAAGGTCTTGAAAGTAAAAATCCAAGCAATGCTACCATTGAGTTATGGGAAATTACAAGGATTGTCCATATAATATGGAATGAAAGGAACAATAGATTACATGGAGGAAGTGAGAAGGATATTCTACACATGTTTCACAAGCTTGAAGAGGGGACTCAACTAACATTTAGAGTTCATAAACACAAAATTTAGGGGGTTTCGGAAATTGCTATTAGAAACTGGGAACTCATGTAAATAGACGGAAATTGACCTAAGGTTGTTTTATTCTATTTTTTTTTCACCTTGATTTGCTTTGTTGAGTTACATGTATTGGTGTAACTTGTCACTTTGTCCCCTTGTGGGTTTGGAAATATATTTACCTATTTTTTCAAAAAAAAAAAAAAACATGGGCACGTCTTCCTCAATACATTCAATCCAAGTTCCTTAATCTTAAAGTAGACTACAAAGATAAATATGAACTCAATATCATATACTAAATAACATGCACACAACCATGCATTTCTCTAGACCCACTTATCAAGAGCCCTTGGATATCATTCTTGTTATGTGAGATGGACAATTCCTTCTACACCTCTCACAATGTGTAGTATGATTCTCATCACACCCAATCACTACCTTTATGGAAACCTTCTTAATGATCACATTGGGTAGTATCAAAGCATAACGATTGTCATATAACCATTGTAGTGACTTCAGGTGGAAGTACCACAAAACCAATATCACATCTATGAGGTTATTATGACTATCATAAAAATATTCCATGAATCAGTCTCATGGTAGGTATGTTCAATAAACTTGTTCTCTAACAAGTGCTTATGTGTCTCACTTTGTATCCAATACCAATGACACATGAGACTTGGTCATTAGTCACCATACTTACTAGTCTTATGTGTATTAGTATTTTTCAATCCATAATAATACTTGACAAAGGATGTTTTAAGAGTATTCTTCTTAACATCCATTAGGATCTCGTGTCCAAGTCACATACTTAGAGTCCCATAAATTTAACCAACTATCCAAAGAACATTTAATATGTAAAGTTATATCATATAAGTTCAATGTGCATCACTAATTTTGAATTTCTATTATTAACAAAATAAGATGTAAAAAATATCCCTATAACCATCATCTAAATATTGGCTTCTAGGGCATACACACCAACGCCCATGCAACACCTTCATATTTAAAATTTTGTAAACTCCTTAAATATATAAATTAGCATCCTTTTGTCTAATTCAACATTTACAAAAAAAATTATCTATTATTATTTATTATATTTTAAGTTTGGATACTAAAAATGATATTATGATCTTTGCCCCTATAATATGACTTGAATGGTGGGTAGAGGGGGCATACAAATTTATATTTTTGGCCAACCTAAGGACATTTCTTAGATCTGTCGTTGCCCTTGGACTTTCATTTTCCTTAGGACTTGTCTTTCAAGATTTGAGTCTTACTTTTTCTCGATAGTAGTGACAATGCAACTCATGACAATTAAATTTAAGATTATAGAAATAATTGTTGGTTTGATTTTATGGTCAACGCTTTTCTCAAGGGAAATCCAAGTCTTTCTACACTTTCTACATTCCCTTGCCTATCTATATAAGTTTAAATTCACTATAAGGAAGGTTTGTAACTCACCTTAAAAACACGAGAACCTTGATTCCCAATCAACTTGAGCACATGTGGATAAACTAGATCACCCTCTATCATATTGCACATAAATTAGGACTTGGAGATATCATGCCTCTCTTATCTAGATTTCTCTTGGAACATGGTCCTACGATATTTATTCATCTCTAGAGAACCCAAATTTTCGTTTCCTTTCAAATCTCATGATTTATGGAGCATAGCACGAGGCATTTGATAACTATGATGTCAACATTTTCTTATAGTAAACTTCCCTTTCCTCCCTTGGTGTATTTGGAGTTGGTTGTTCTAATAATAGTTTTACAAATGCATAGAGATTATCCTCATGAGATAAACATTTCTGAAGGTCCTATACCAATTGAGGAAGTTATTCCAATTCAATTCCTCCTTCTGAAGGACCAGTTAGAAAGAGAAATGGAAATTTATGTTTTTCATTTGATCTATAAGAAAATCTCAACAATAGTCAAAATTTAAATTTTATAATATTTTTTTGGTATTAGCTAGTCCCTTGATTAAAATCCCTTCATCAATTTTATCACTATTAGTTTAGAAGAATCCACCATCCAATCTTCTTTGTAGGCCAAGATCCATAGTTGATTAACTCATAAGTGAGCTCTAGTTGATCACCCACAATCTAACTTCTTGTCTAGGTAGAATTAACCAATTGTATCAATTGCAATTATTGGATATATGGTTGCACTACTCTTTTTCATAATTCATAATATGAAGGGCATGCCATCAATATGGCTCTAGGTGCTTAACTCTACTAAGATCACTTAGTTTGTGTCCAACCCAAATGCCACCATAATAAGACATACACCATTCTTTGGATGGCCCACATCTTGTTAGCAAACCTCTTCAACATAGATTGTGCACCTCATTCTTGTTAGCCCATGTGTAGCATACTCAATTTTCAACATATATGTTAATCCTTTCTTCCTCTATGACCCATTTGATTATGTTAATATCCAATGTTTTTTTAGTGTAAACGAATCCAAATAGTACCATGAATTCATAAATACCCTTTATATATAGTAAAATGAGCATAATACATTCATAACATGACTTAGTGTACAAATATATCCAAATAGTACATTTGACACTAGCCTTACACAATAAAGTAATCTTAGGAACATAAATTGAAATAAATCAATTTAATTTGTGTTATAATTCAATTGAATAGATAAGATGATTAAATACCATGAATTCATAAATACCCTTTATATATAGTAAAATGAGCATAATACATTCATAACATGACTTAGTGTACAAATATACCCAAATAGTACATTTGACACTAACCTTACAGAACAAAGTAATCTTAGGAACATAAATTGAAATAAATCAATTTAATCTGTGTTATAATTCAATTGAATAGATAAGATGATTAAATACATTAATTGGATGGTCATTATACAAATAATTAAAATAATTTTAAACATTTTTAAAATATGGAATTGATGTAAAATTTGAAGTTCTCACATCTAGATTAGCCTATTTATCAATTTTTATATTACTCAAACCTTATTAGATTCCCTGATTTAACTAGAGAAACAAAGGATAGTATTTAAACTAAGTTTTATTGATACAATGCATTTCATTAATTTCTATGAAGTTCATTTATTTCTTGGTCTAACTGTGGGCCATGAGACATCATCATATCTCTCATGTGGTTCACATATTCCATTCTCGAGACTAAAGCATTATTGTAATCATGTTGACCTCCTCCTTCTCCTTTTCTACATGTCTCTCTCTCTCTGTCTCTCTCTCTCCCCTCATATACCCCCTTCCTTTTCCTTCTCTTTTTCCTATCCATCCTATAGCACCTAAACCCTAACCCTAAGATAATGATGTCCATATCTCCCTTGAGTTAGATATATGGCAATTAGCTAGATTTCTAGCATGGGTTAAGCCCAATGTAGAGCAGCTAGTACATAGAGGAAATATAGTTTTGTGTCTAGTGAAAATGAGGAAGAGTTTATCACAAATTGACCACTCTTAGAACTTTGTAGTCCTTATATATAACATCACATGTGATACTAGTTTACAAAGGGTCCTACGATAGAGTATGCTCACCTCCTTGGTGGGGTATGGTGAACACAATACACACGCACACACGTGCACTCTATGCCACTCCTTGCCTCACCTGACTGAGTTGGGAATGGGCTCAGTTCTTGGGCTTGTGGGTTGTGGATCGTGGGTTGTAGAAATATCTTATATCTTCCTTTTGCATTAAGATACAACTAAGTAATTAATTATTAATTGGATTAATTGTTTCTTTCCAAAAAAGATTTATTAATCCTAACTGAAAAGTATTTTCCTCACAAATTTTTCTACAATGTCTACAAGAGAGATCAAGTGATTGCGTCTTAATGGGAATAGGATTTTAGGACATGTAAGGATATATATAAGCCTTTGGTCATTAGGGTTAAACATATCTTACAAATATCAGTTGTCATCCGTCCGAGTACGTATTGTGAAAATCCTAGCCTAAATCTTCTTGACATTTCTCTCTAGCTTCTATGTGGAGACCTTCTCTTATGCGTAGTGAGTTCATCCTTCATCTCCAGGATGAGATCTTTCAGGCAGTATTTCAAGTGATCATTGGGTTGTATAATAGTGCAACTGATCATTGTCAAGAATGAGCGATATGCCAACCTTCTATACGTTCATGACCAGATCGACTAGAAGAACGGTACCTATCTAGACAGATTATGGGCCACTGATTTCTTTAAGTAACTTATTTGTTTCTTAACAAACAATCTAGTCTAAGTTCCTAACTTTGTATTTATTTTCTTCTACCCTATTTATTCTTCTGCTTCTTATCTATATCTGGCCTAAACTTGTTAATAAATTTGCACCTATTTTCTACTTCATGTAATGATGTTACTAAAATTTGCAATAGTCTTAAAGGATAGTTTATGTCATTAAGTAACTTTGAACGGTCATGTTGGTTCTAGAAATAACTAATACTGCTAATATGCCTGAGAAATTTATTGATACTAACTTTGCTTGTTGGTAGAGTAGGATGCAAATTTGACTTAATATGGTTGGTTACAATCAATATATAGAAGAGGATGAATCTAAATATGATGAGTTCATCCCTGATAATTAAAATATAATTTCTTACTGGAAGAAGGGTGATAAGATGTGTCAAGGGTTGATTCTATTTTCTTTAAATAATAAATGATATGATTCATACTCAAATCCTCCTATTACTACTTCTAAAGGTTTATGGGAGGTACTAGTAAAGAAATTTATTACTTAAAACCAAGGTACTTAAAAGTATTGTGTGTCTAATTTTCTAAAATTTCAGATGGTTGAGGGTAAGTCTGTTTCTGATCAAACACATGACTTTTGTCTTTTGTGTCATAAAATCTCGTATGAAAATATGGAATTTCCTGAGAAGTTCATTGTTATGTCCATCATAGAAAAACTCCCTAGGTCCTGGGAATCGTTTGGGGTGACTCTTAAGAGTCATAAAGGACACATGTAAATGAATGATATAATGAGAGATATTAACATACAAGAAGAACATTTAAAAAAGAAGACCGTCAAGTTACCAATTGATGCAAACCCTAGTGTCAATTTTCCTACTTCTAAAATCAAAGATAAGAAAATAAAGAATATGCATAAATCTAAGGCCAAGATCCAGAAGAAATCAAAGAACAAACTTGGTTGGACTTGCAGATAGGTTGGCCATAGAACAAGGATTGTACTTCAAACAAGGCAAACAAAGTTTCCACATCTACAACTAACGAGGCTATGCTCGACATGATGAGTGCATCCTTGAACATCAATGATTGGTATGTATCTATAAAAGTTGAAATCCTTTCTATTTTTGCACCATTTTATTGGATAATTGACATTGGGACTAATGTACATGTTTGTGTTGATAAGTCCTTGTTTGTGTCTTACCAAGCCTCTAGACGTCGTTCCATGGTTTTGCGTGATTCCATCTCTATAGAAGTCAAAGATTAAGTATGTTTGGACTTGAAGTTCCCTTCGAGGAAGGTTGTGATACTTCATAGAGTCAGCCATATTCCAACTATTTGACAAAATATCCTTAGTGGTGTAGTTTTAGTTAGAGATGGTTTTAGAATAGATTAAAAATGCAATAACGCTAAGATTACATGCCTTCGTGGTTCCTTATTTTTTCAAGGGGTATCTATGTGATATGGAGAACTAATTTAAGATACTTGTTGAGCCTGTTTCAAATTCAGCTTTAAATTTGAAGGATAATAGTTCTATTTTCTTGATCTTGTATTGTATGATGTATGGCATTCTCGTTTGGGACGTGAATTTTTTATCAATGAAAAGGATGATGAATCTTGACTTAATTCCTAAGTTTGAAATTAATGATAGTAGATGTGAAATTTGTGTGCAAGCTAAATTGCCTAGGAAACCTTTTCATTCTATGAATAGGAATTCATAAGTTTTTTATTTAGTACTCACTGGTATTTGTGAATTTAATGAGATTGCTACTAAGGATCAAAAGTGCTATTTTATAACTTTTATTCATGGTGCTAGAAGAGAATGTTATGTTTATTTACTTAAAAGTGAAGACGATGCATTGGATAAATTAATATTTATAAGAAATAAGTTGAAACACAAACTAGTAAAACACTTAAGAAATTAAGGTCAAAGAGAAGGGGAGAATACACCTCCAACTTTTTTTTTGGAAATTTCGGGGTATAGTTCATGAGGTTACTACTCCTTATTCACCACAGTCTAATGGGATATTTGTACATAAAAACTGAACCCTTATAGATATTGTCAATACCTTACTCTAAACCTCAGGTCTACCCAACTTTTTGTGGGGGGGGAGCTTTGAATACGGCTTGCCATATTTTTAATAGAGTTACCATAAATATATAAAAAGTAGTTTGTTGTTATAAAAAAAAGTAGTTTGTTTGTGTAATGGAGTGGTACAAAATTGAGTCTCAAATATGTTTGAGTCTGGGATGTGTTGCTAGGATACTTGTGCCTGAATACAAAAGGAAGAAATTGGGACCGAAAATAATTGATGCCATCTTCTTGGGTTATGTATGTTGGTATGTATTCCCTGAGAGACAATCATGGAATGATTGGTGGGATACATTAAGATTGATTTGATAAATATCAATGGCAAGCTTCCAATTCTTTCTGGTTCAGTCATATGAGATAGTGACAGAACAGATTGAATGTCTAGAGAATGACAGTACTCAATAATGTATGCCTTCAGGTTGAGGACTTGAACGATGAGATCATACGGATGCTAAGAGTTTGTACATTCTTGTTATGTCCCTAGTCGGATGTCATTGTGGAAGGTAGATAGACAACAATGACACACAAGACTAGATTGTGGTGTTGATTGATGACAGAATCTCATTAGTCATGATATAGAGATATCAAACTAAACACATAGGTACTTGTTAGAGAACAAGTGTACCGTACAGAACCACCGTGATTTTGACACATGGAACCATGACATGGTAGTCACAGTCAGTACTCACAGTGATGGTGGTGAGTGTGATTCTTTGACCTGAAATCACTACACTCAACACATGTAGTTGGGCACACTTTGACATCATCAAACATAGTCCTGAAACATGGGTTGTTATAAAGGTGATGATTGGGTGGCTTTGACACATGGGGCTTTTGAGGGGTGAGTGATAGATATGGGATTTTTCCCTCCTGAGGGAGTTTGATATCCATGGCCACTTGATGAGTAGGATTGAGAAAGGCGTGCACGCATGTGTGAATCAGTATGTGATATTGATGTCATACATATCTCTTCGAATCTACTCTGAGATCAAGAAAGTGAATGAATGTTGACAGGATGATTGTTCCATGCCTCGAGTTCATTTGGGATATCAGTGACAAAGTAATTATACATTCACTGTAACACCATTCACGGATTGTAGGATTGAAAGTTGTTCTCCAACTTTCTACTTTCACTTGGGTAGCACTGATGTGTGACTAGGCACCGCTCTTTGCTTGTGAAGTCATAAGTGTTATGGACTTTCACTGCCAACGTGAAATGGACCTGCAGGGTCACACACATAGGATTTAACCTGGAAGAGGAGTTTTGTCCACAAACAATGTTTAGATTGATTACTAAAGGAGTTTAGTAGTTCAACTAAACACTCAATTAATTGATAGCTCCATGTCATAATGTTCAAGGTGTTGGACACATTGATTGGAGTATCGGATTGATTGAAATCGCAATTGACTAATTCTGCAAAATCTGCACTCCCAACCAATCGGCTCATGATATGAACCGATCGGCTGAGCTTGGTGAACCGGTCGGCTCAAGTGTTGAGTCGATCGGCTCATGGTCAGGGTGAAACAATTGCTTCAAGTGTTGCTTCAAGTGGGAAAGTAGGATTGGTGAGAATTTTCCTTTCGTTTCACTTGCCCAATTTGATTGGGAAATAGGATTGATATTCGATACCAATTATAAACAAAAGAGGGAAAGTCGATCGGGAACAGATCAGTACCACAAACCGATCGGTTCAGAAAGTAAACCGATCGGCTCATGGTTCCCAACTGATCGGTTGAGATGTCAACCGACCGGTTCAGTTCCCAACTGACCGTTTTAGTTGTGAAACGATCGGTTCAGGTTGCGAGTTGGTTGTTTTATGGAAAATCTCGAACCCTTATACTCCTACTTTTAGTCCCAAATTTCCCGGGATGGAGAACCCTGTACCATGACCCTCCTATATATAGGGGTATTGGGGTTTCTCGAAGAACAACTCAGTGCAAATAAGTTGCTCTACAAAGTTGTCGTTCTCTCTGGTTTTGGTAACCGAGAGAGCCCGAGCAAGTGCTACCCGAAAAGGGAGGCACAGTAAGGGAAAGACAACTGTAGTTGCGACTGGTAGCAGGAGAGTGTGATGGCAACTAGTAAAGCAACAGGAGGGTGTGACTCCTTCCAATTCCTTGTGGAACAAGGATATTGGAGTTCCAGGTGGTCTGTGTGGACTACTTCAGAGGTGGGAAGTTTCTGCCGCTAGGAGGACAGTCTTCAATCTCGTCAGTCCTGGTGCGACCAGGAGCTGCACAGACATCGTCCAAGATAAGAGGTGAAGACCGCACAAGGCGTGAGGTATTGTCGCCGAGCAAGCCTCGAGACAAGGTATGATTCCACAAACCATCCTTTCCTATTGTATAGACGTTGACGTGCTTCCTTATTCCGGGTTTGGGGAGGAAAAGTTCTTGTTTCCGCTGCCTTCTCTGCCTCCCCTAAAACCCAACACTGGTATCAGAGCCACGTCAACTGCTCTATACTTTAGGATTATCGATATGATCGATTTTGGTTTGTCACCTTTACTTATTGCATACGATGCGAATAAAGTTTGCTTTATGCATGTCCAATCCTAAATCCACAAATCCCTATTTACATATATGATATGTATTATTAATGCACTCGATACGCTTCGCCCTTAAACATGTTTTGTGATGAATGTATACCGTGGTTATGGCCAATAAACCCTGTCTGTGTATGGTTGTATGTGGTTGCTTGCATCTCGGTCTGTACACCGATCTTCCTTCTCCTATTCCTGATGTAACTCGAAATAATTCGAGACTTCTTTCCTACCTTTTCTCCCCTCGAATGTAACTCAAGGTTTCTCCTTTTACAATGTAAAATAGGATAGAATTTTATTTCCTGTTATGTCGAAGAATGGCGGACATCCTGACGACAGTTGAGACGATCGGTTCAAGGAGTGAACTGATCGGTTGATGTTCTAGACGATCGGTTCAAGGAGTGAGCCGATCGGTTGATGACTGGTTCGAGGAGCGAGACGAGCGGGTGGCGGACATTAAGAGATGCATGACGACTAGGAGAACCGATCGGTTGGAGGAGCCAACCAATCGGCTGGTGGCACCCAGACGACCGACCAGTTTGAACAGATCACTCATGTGATGAGTTGATCTACTCGGAAGGCAAACCACAAAGTTCATCTTGTACAGGTTGCATATGATGTAGACCTAGATGACCGTGATTCCTCTTGGCTCGAGGAATCACATTAGGATGGCCATAATCATCGCTTTTATCATTTTGCATGTTTTCTGTGGGATATAGCATGTATATGATACGTACTATGTATTGTGGTGATTGGATATATATATGTATATAAAAACCAAATCCCTCATTAAATATTAAGTTTTAGATGCCTTCCAAATGTGACACACGTGAAAAGCTTGATCGACCAAGTGTGGGCACGCCCTAGCGTGGTGCACCGTCTATCTCGTGGAAGCGTGAAGGATGAATGTGTGGGTCTGCCCTAGCAGGGTGCATATTCATCGTGTTTGCTTTGGGTCAGACTTAACAAGGTGATCTAGATGGGATCTAGTACCTTGAGGCATGGAGATGATCATGGCAAGGAGTTGCATATGACATCTTATCAAGAGTTGCATATGATGCAATTGGCAAGAGTTGCCTACCTGAGAGATCAAAGTTGTGGGTGACAACCCTAGCTAGTCCATGACTTAGAGGGTTTCAAGATCTTGCCCACTAGAAGGTTGTACACTGCAATCTTCTGAATTGATGGTGATGGCTATCAATTTGAAGTAAAATAGTGGGAGCAATAATTAATTAAAGGCCTAATTATATCGTCATTTTTTTCAAATCAATCAAACAAGTCAAAAGAGTTTTTGGACTAAAATTGCATATTTTATTTTGTAGTTCAAATGGCAACAAACAACACTCACTTTTCTTTGTGATCGGTCCTTGAAAAGGACAATCTAAACGGGACAAACTTCCACGACTGGTATAGGACATTGAGAATTGTTCTCACTCAAGAGCGAAAGCTCTATGTCCTAGATACTCCAATTCCAGAGGAACCTGCTCCTAATGCACCAAAGGCAGAAAGGGATGCTTACAAGAAGCATTCTGATGATGCCATTGATGCAAGCTTGATGTTGTGCTCTATGAACCACGAGTTGCAGAGACAACATGAGAACATGAGTGTCATTGAGATGATTCAGCATCTCAAGAACATGTATGAAGAGCAGGCACGGCAAGAGAGATACAGTGTATCAAGGGCACTGTTCAAGTGCGTCATGACAGAAGGAGATCCAGTTGGTCCTAACACACTCAAGATGATTGGGTATGTGGAGAACCTGACAAGACTGAGATTTCCACTGAGCCAAGAGTTGGCTACTAATGTGATACTGCAATCGTTGCTAGAATCCTACAGTCAATTTGTGATGAACTACAACATGAACAACTTTGATAGGCCACTTTCAGAGTTGTTGGGCATGTTGAGGACAACCGAGATATAGATGAAGAAGGACAAGCCTATGTCTGTGATGGTGATCCCGAGCAAGAAAGGAAAGTCCAATCGTAAGGGCAAGGGCAAAGCTAAGAAAGGTTCTGATGCTAGCCAGGAGCCCAAGTCATCTTCAGCTCTCAAGGCCAAGGGAGGCGTGACCAAGAAAGGAAATTGCCACCATTGTCAAAAGCCAGAACATTAGAAAAGGAATTGTCCTCTCTATCTGGAAGAACAAAAGAAGAAGGAGGCGACAGACGTCTCCACTTAAAGGTGTCATGAAAGTAAACTTGTAACACTTTTTGAGGTATATGCTACCAAGATGTAAAGTGTAAAGCACTCATAATTGGGGCAAGTGTTGCCGCCATAGATAGGAGTACTTTAGTTTATTTTAAGCCTATAAGGCATGTAATACAGTTATAAACTTCTATTTCATATTTTCCAATAGATAGAAACACTTTATTTTTTGCATATTGGTAATCAATAAAGAGATGTTTCAATTTCTAAAGATATGATCTTTGTGGCAATGCCTTGTTTATCTTGTGGTATTTGATATGCATAAGATTAAATGATACCTAAAAGTTATAGATAACTCAAACAATCAAATTAGCATCAATCATGAGAAATTCATTTCTAGTTTCCATGTGATGGATAAATCTAGACTCTATTGGTTAGAGAACCAGTAAGAGACATGAATATCTTGGACATGATTAATAAATCTTCACTAATGGTAGTGGGAGAATGATTATCCTATTAGGTATAATACATGTGATGTATTTACATACCTATTGGAACAAATGCTAATACTTCAAATGGTGTTTAGAGAAATAACAATATCAATATCTTGAAGTGTTCAAGATTATCATAGATGAAGTGCAAATTTGGTAAAGTGTTAATTCTTGATGAGATCAATGAATGAAATACTTGCACCAAATGTTTGAGATCCTTGTGAGTGATTATGATAGTGTATCATAGTGAACTCATGATTAAGGAAAGGTGATGTATAAATCAAGAAGGAATCATACTCTAAGGAGTTAGAGAATGATTATCAAATAACTTAATTCTTCTTAAAAGAATACCCTACACTAATAAAGGACATTGAGAATCACAAGGAGTTGTGAGTTCTTATATCCTTGACAGATACACCTCAATTACCTATGTGATGAGTTGTTCATGTGATGAGTCAACTATCTAGATGAATATGAGGAACCAAATTTTGAGTTATGGTTTATGACCATTACATCCTAAATGACTTCCATGTAAACCATAAGGTATGACCTTGATGGTAGCACCCATTGGAATAAAATCCATAAGTGCAAATAAGTCTTAAGTGTTAAGACACATTGATAACATTTTGCGAAGGATGATGCTTGTTAATTGCAACTTAATGACTAAGACATTTGGCAAATGGATACTAAAACCGCCTTCCTATGAGGAATAAAACAAGGATGTGTACGTGACACAACCTATAAGGTTTATGAATCCACTAATGCAAATGAAGTCTATAAGTTATAATGGACTAATCAATGTGATTGATTGAGTACAAGCAACTCAGAATTGGATCTTTACCTTGATGATATAGTCAAAGGGTTTGAATGATATGTCAAAGATAAAGAAGGGATCTATGATTTACTGGGAGTGTGTTCACATTCCACATGTTGATGTGAAATGGAAATGTTCTAGAATGGAAATCCAAAGTGGAAATTATATTTAAGGAAGATAGAGATGTTTCCTATGTGATAGGAATAGAGATCTATAGAGATAGTTCTCGAAAACCTCTTGACCTGAAAAGAGAAAGTATACATTGGCAATCTGTACTGAAGGGTTCGGTATGCACAGATTTAGTGTGAGAAAACTTATCCATGTTACATGGAGTTAGTATCCCAAGGCCAATGTCCAATTCTTATGAAGAATGGGAACAATAAGAATAGATATGGATCTATCATGTATGTAATCATCCCATTATCTTGCATGTATGGACATGGCAAGAGTAAAATGCATTCATCATCTTGTATGTAGGACATGACAATATGATGTGCTCATCCTGATAACTCGTATGTGGGACATGATGAGTGGATGTTTGTCTACTTCCAGTAAGGGTTACTAGAATACCATGAGAACTTGATAAGTACTTGAGAAGTACTAGTTCTATGGAGATAAGGAAGAGTTCAATGTAAAGAGTTACATCGATGCGAACTTCTGAAAGGACAAAAAATTAATCACAATATATATATATATATGATATATATAAAGTGAAAGTTTGTTGATAATTGGAAGTGTTCCAATAAAACCATTTAAAAGGGAATGTCGAGTATCTATGCGTTAGAGAACATCAGTGGATACTATATGGATCTGGAAGTTCATGAGATGAACTTATAGATATTCCTCTCATTGATGACAAGTATGGAATCCTTGATCATGCAATGTGGCTAAAGGTTAGCAAAGGAATACTAGATCGCATATTACGACAACTCCATCTCATACGTGTGACGTACAGTGAAGAGATGTGAGACATGCAATTTATACTGACTTTGGCAAGGTGTTTCCATTACTCACTATGTTCACACTAGAGCACAGTAACATGTGGGACATGTATAAAGATCACTATGAATATGATTCAAGGGTGATTGGCTCGCAGTGCAAGTGGGAGTCTGTTGGTATGTATGCCCTGAGAGCCAATCATGGAATGATTGGTGGGATACATTAAGATTGATTTGATAAATATCAATGGCAAGCTTCCAATTCTTTCTGGTTCAATCATATGAGATAGTGACAGAACAGATTGAATGTCTAGAGAATGACAATACTCAATAATGTATGCCTTCAGGTTGAGGACCTGAACGATGAGATCATACAAATGCTAAGAGTTTGTACATTCTTGTTATGTCCCTAGTCGGATGTCATTGTGGAAGGTAGATAGACAATAATGACACACAAGACTAGATTGTGATGTTGGTTGATGATAGAATCTCATTAGTCATGATATAGAGATATCAAACCAAACACATAGGTACTTGTTAGAGAACAAGTGTACCGGACAGACCCGCCGTGACTTTGACACATGGAACCATGACATGGTAGTCACAGTCAGTACTCACAGTGATGGTGGTGAGTGTGATTCTTTGACCTGAAATCACTACACTCAACACATGTCGTTGGACACACTTTGACATCATCAAACACAGTCCTGAAACATTGGTTGTTATAAAGGTGATGATTGGGTGGCTTTGACACATGGGGCTTTTGAGGGGTGAGTGATAGATATGGGATTTGTCCCTCCTGAGGGAGTTTGATATCCATGGCCACTTGATGAGTAGGATTGAGAAAGGCGTGCATGCATGTGTGAATCAGTATGTGATATTGATGTCATACATATCTCTTTTAATCTACTATGAGATCAAGAAAGTGAATGAACATATATAGGAGGGGAGGATAGTACAAGAATGCATAACTTAACCCTAATGGGCCAAGACGAAAAGGTCCATGTACATGATAAAAAAAATTATCTAACACTCCCCCTCCAGCTGGAGCATGAATGGAATACATGCCTAGCTTGCCAATACATGAAAAAGGTAAAATGACCATACCACGTAGCAACAAATAAATCTTCTCCCCTTGATGAAGATAAGATCAATGCAGAAGCATTAATAACAACATAGATTCCCTCTCAATTTGAAAATAGTTAGACTTATAGAAGTGATCACAAATCATTTCATAGAATGTTGACAAGCATCTAAAGTCGCAGATGGTGGAGAATATGTATCGAAGTCATTTGATTTGTTATTTTTGTTGAAGTATTTCTGCACAAGAAGCACCAACATTGGCATAAAGCGTAGTAGTTGCGATAAAAACATTGCATAGAAATGTTGCGTCATAATTGGTGGGCATGCATATGTGACACACTTGTAAAGAAATATGCTTTATAGTAGGTGTAATAACACAAATGAATACGCACAAACTAGACAGTATGGTCAGATGATTTGACTTCTTCTCTTCGTCTTATCTCCTCTACACTCTTCTACTTGGCTTCCTCTATTCCCTCCCTGACTCCAAACGTGAAGAAGATCATGAGTGGTTGGGGTGGAGAGTCATAAACAGTGGTACAAGAATGGTGGCACAGAAATAAAACACTATCGATATAAAGGCACGGTAGGAAGAACAAACTGCTATCGGAATAAGCAAAGTGTAACAAAATAAAAATACTACCGGAATAAGAACTCAGTAGAAAGAATAACACTATGAGAATGAATTTGGAACAAAAAATAAAACACTACCGAAATAAGCACGATAGGAAGAAAAATTAATACATTGCCCCTCTCTTTCTTTTTGTGCTTTATAAACTAACATGGGAACTTTGATTTCGTCTTTATTTTTTTATATACTACTAGAGAAAAGGATTACACCACAAATTTTATAGGAACACTTGATTTGGTGGAGGTGATGTGCTACTCTTTCGCACACATGCATGTCTAACAAAGGCAAAAGTGAAGATATAAAAAGGTAGATTCGATGTAAAAACTAATACCAATACGAGTCATTGATACGAGCATACAACACGGGATCGAGTACTAATATGATCGTTGCCTTTTTTTTTGGGTTTGTCGCTATCGAACCTATTAAAGCAACAGAGGAAGATGAAAAAAATAAGACCGAGATGCGAGATTCTTGCTCCTATTTTCCTTGTTGCGTGGCTGTAGCCTGTAGCCTGGCTGGATCCATGCATTCACTGTGTTGTTCTCCACGGAGTAATTAGACCAAGAAGCATCAACCGATGTAGCATCACTATACTCAGCAGAGTGTTCTTCATGGTTTCCAGACATCTTGACTTTTCTTTTGCTGAGGGCAGAAGATATTGTAAGAAAAATTAGACACTCATAAGAACAGACTCAACCTAGTCCTAGATCCCTGTAGACTTAGCGAACCTAAAGCTCTGATACCAAACTTGTGGCAACACATCCCATTATCACACAGATAACGAGGTGTTACGCGAAAATGTGCGGAAATCACCATAACCACAACTTATCAAAAATGCGGGTTAATTAAAATCGATTGCGGAAAACATATAAACTGTGAAACTATTACTTTCCAGTCCTCATTCTGCACAAAAACATGTCATATATATACATTCATTAGATCTGATACATGTCCACAGCTCAGAAACAGTTGTTCATCCATCACATGAGTTCACCACCTGTTCATATACATAAAGGCCCACATCCGGCCAACAGCAGGATAAACAAACATCATCGAACGATCATCGTGAAATAACGTCAAAACACTGCCAATGACCTGAGAGTACAGGGATGACTCTAGACTCTACTACAAAACATCCAAAACAACAACATGTCCATCGCTTACCTTCTACTGCTCGCCAGGCTGCTCGGCCGCCACACCACGACCACGTCTACCTCGACCACCTAAAAAGGGTGTAAACCAACGGAGTGAGACAATTGAACAATTGTCCCAGCGGGAAACAAAACTTCCCACTACAACTACAGGACCTCAGCAAGATAGACGATAACAGCAGATAACTAACAACAGGTATAACAAGAGCAGTCTCTATATATATAAGGCATAGTTATTCTTACCGACAAGCTAATCAGTTGTACAAGCATATATCCAAATATATCTTAAAGAATATGATTTGCAAGATAAGATGTATCTCCATGTAACATGATTATCAGGACAAGATATAATGTCACATAACCTGCAAGGTATATCAGAGATATTACACAAACAAGGCTTCAACCAATGTTTCGTGTTTATCCTAAGCAATAAGTGCTAAACGGTTGTATTACGTATTATTATGACCTGAGGATTCGAACCGTACCGTTCAAATCCAACCTTTGGCTGTGAAGCCTAAATCCAGTGCCATACAAGGTCAATGGAAGAGTCGGACTCCACGACCTCCCACCTCGTGGTTAGTACACGAGTACAACACAAGCAGGACCGTAGTCATATGCTAAAGTGGTCTAAGCCACAGGGACAACTCCATAGGCTACCCTCACTCTAGCCCGCCTTGGTACAGGTCTCGGCGCTAGTAAAACTGAGCCACGGGCATGTTCACCGTGCTCTGAGCCATGAACACATTCATGCTCACACATCACATATCCTGAGCCATGGGCCAGTTCACCATGCTCTATATACAAATCTGAGTCTGTAACCGAAGTTACACTCTTACCTCCTTATTTTCAGGCTAGGAGCAACCTACACATATTCAATAATATGCGCTTCCAGATTAACCCGTAGGAGAACCTGTTTCACCATCACCAAGTCCTGACGATGATGGATCTATGGCCAGGGCAGACTACATGATATAATTCCACTATAATTAATTAGTATCTTTTAGATGGATTGCAGGATTCAACCAAGTTATAATCATGCAAGATATAACAGAAAATAAAGAACATTATATTATTATTGAAACCTCATCAACCTGATCCATCACAAAGATCCAGCATCACATGTTACCACTTGGCCTCTTGCCAACCATCCAGATCCATATCAAGGATCATCACATAACATAGGATATCAATCCTTCATCATGTACTGTCACTGCCTCTCAAGGCTCACATCATCATCATGGGTCCAACACATTACATATATAATCTCATAAAACAATTATCAAGGTAATGTTACTCATCACATATGTCACATAGCCCTTTCATGGCTACACATCACCTGCATGGTTAGAATACACAATAACCATAGATTCAACATGAGGAATATGATCACTATCATGAGTTATCATTCAAGATAATCTATTTATCAACATTAACAAAGATAGATGTATAGGTATATAATGTACATAAAATATAATCTGGATATTCGAGTTTTCGGGCCTGGGTTTACCTCCGCCCATACCCGACCCAAATAAAATATGGATTTAAATTTTAAGCCCGACCCACCCATATTGTAAATCGGGTTTGAGTCTGGATCGGGTTATGCGGGTTGGGTCGCGGGTCGGATCGGACCGGCCCAACCCGATGCTCATCCCTACCCACCATGGAGAGAGTGTGGATCTGCTGCACCACGGAGATAGTGGTGGAGACCGCATATGGCAATTGACCGGCAGTAGCCACTAGACTTTCAAGGTACCATGAGTGTGATTTTATTTGAAGAATAATAAGCCGCCGATGTGAGAAATATGCAAGCATGTGCCTTGCGTTAATCGGCAAATCATCAAGATAATTATCTTCACCTGCGTAAAGGAGACATAGAGAAATGTGCGGGCATGTGCCTCCTATGATTGAGCAGTATCGTCTTGAGATATACAACTATATTCAGAAGAGATTCGTCGTGGACAATGATACGTAACCATTGTATGTCTTTTTTTATGTGACTTCCTTTCCCAGTAAGGCTGGAGGGAAATCGGGATCTCATAAGGCTAGAGACATCTACGCAGAAGATGATATGCAAAGATTGACCGGTCTGTAAAGGCATCTCCTTAGACGGTTTGCAAATGCTAAAGCATCAGGTTAGATACGATGACGAAGGACCAAAGACGGTCTGCAAATGCTAAAGCATCAGGTTGGGGACGACAACGTGGGCACAAGAGTAGGGAAGAGTTGGCTTGGGAAGTTGATCAAGGGCAGCACTAGGAGGTCTGTGGGCGTACTATGAAAGACATAATTTTTAGAAGAGAAGAAAGGAAGAGAGGCCATGGAGGTTGAGATGATGCTTGGGAGGTGACCAGCTTAAGCCATAGAGACGGTGGTTGCCCACAGGCATTGCTCTCTTTAGGAGAGAAAGGTGGCGGCTAAGACGGTAGAGAACAAAGAGAAGAGTGGGAAGCGGAGGCGGTGGCTAAGACGGCAAAGAACAAAGAGAAGAGTGGGAAGCGGAGGTGGCGGCTAGGGCTAGATTTCTTAGAAAACACTCTAATACAATGTGGAAAATAAGATGAAGGTTAGAAAGATATTTGTTATTGATAGTGGGTAAACTTCCCGCTTATATATAGGAGAGGAGACAAATATAAGGAAGCATAACTTAATCCTAATGGATCAAGTAAACAAGATCTATATACACAATAAACTAATTAATCTAACAACTCCAAAGTCTGTAAACTTGTTAAGCATTCTATTGTTTGAAACAAACTCCTTTGCAATGACATGAGAAGTTTGATTTTGTGATATCATCATTTGTCTTTGTTTCTAATATTTTGATAAGTATTTCTACTGCAAAATCATCACAGATGGACTCATTGTGTTATGCTTATATGTCGATGATATTCTGCTTTTTGGTTCCGATATGAAAGTAGTAAATGAGACAAAGTCATTCTTATGTAGCAAGTATAAGTTGAAGGATATGGGTGTTGTTGATGTAATTTTAGGGCTTAAAATTATACGGTTTACTGATGGCATAACTCTCTCTCAATCTCACTAAATTGAGAAGATATTGTAGAGGTTTGAGTACACATCATGTAAACTTAAGACTCCATATGATTCATTGGATACATTGTTCAAGAATGAGGCTAGGGTTCCAGTGTCCCAATTAAGATACCCTCACACTATAGGAATGTATCTTATGAATTGTATGGGTCCAGACATGGCATTTACCGTGAGCAAGTTAGGTAGATACACCATTTGTCCCGACAAGAACCATTGTGAAGCTTTTGATAGAGTTTTGAGGCATATTAAGGGAAATTATTCTCTTGGGTTGCATTATGGCAAATATCCTTCTGTAGTCATGGATATAGTGATGCAAGCTGGATGGCTGTGAACTCTAGGAGAAATTGTGTCTCAGATTATGTACTCATGTTGGGAGGAAGTGTTGTTGCCTAGAGGTCTAAGAAACAGACCATATTATCTCAGCTTACTTTTAAGGTAGAGTTGTGTGCTTTATATGAAACTGGATTGAAAGCTGAATAGCTACATGGACTTATATCCAGTTTAACTATCTTAAAGAAGTCTCTTCTTACAATTTCAGTTCATTGTGATAGCACTAAAACCATTGCTAAGATAAAAAGTTCCAAGTACAATAATAAATAGCATTGACATATCCAAGTTAGACTAAAGTCTGTAAGGGAATTAGTATCTAATGGAGTGGTGGTTGTAGACTAGTTAGTAACAAAGATAATACACACGATCCTTTCACCAAAGGTCTTATCCTAGCCTTAATGGAGAAATCTTGGTTGGGGATGGGACTGAAACCCCTCTAGATGTGCAGGAAGTAGAAACCCAACCTAAAAGAGCGGAGATTCACCAAATTAGTTTCAATGTGTTAAAAAAGATTCTTGGGCATCCACGCGAGTGCTCGGATGATGGAACAGTGCCACCACCCAGCAAAATCCGATCACCGACAGATCTAGAGTAAGAAAAACCCTAGAATCAACATCAAAGATCATAAACCAAAAGACTGGTATGAGATTTTCAATGTGGAAAATGGAAAGAAGGAAGCTCTGCTAAAAAATACTCAAATCAGCGTGAAAGATGGTACGATTAACTATCCTTAATCAGAATCAATTAATAATGCCTCACACTGGGAGAATTGTCTGGTAGATTATGTAGTGGATTTCGCTCCGGACCTTTATCTACTACATCAATATCTAGATCGTCTCGAGAATACTATTGAAGAGTTTGAAGTTATTGTCAAAGAGAATGATATGTTCATAGTCTGATTTTCAAATGTTGAAGACATGGATCATGCTCTAAATAACAGTCTATGGTTTGTTAAGAGAATGCCTCTCATCTGAATGAAATGACATCTGAGTCTTCCTTTGAAGAAGATGGGACTAAAGATTGTTCCTATTTGGGTAATATATTTCAATCTTCCTTTAGAGATATGGGATTCCAGAATACTAGAGATAATTGGCTCGTTTCTGTGTCAACCTCTGAGAATTGACAAGGCAACTAAAGACAATGTCCATCTAGACTTCACCCGAATGCATGTCCTTATGGGAGCAGAATAAAAACTTCCCGACATAGGTGGAGATACAGAGTGACTTGGGTGAAACTCGTGAACTCTTTCTTGAATATGAATGGGACCCAGACTTATTTGGCATATGTAATATGTATGGTCACGAACACCAATGTTTCCCTCTGTTGAATCTGAATCATGATGCTGAGAAGACTTATGATCATCAAGACCTAGCCCAATTCCTAGGAGGAAGGCCAGTTCCCTTGAATCCTATTCAAGTGTTCGACGACATGCCAGACAAAGACTCTGTCAACTTGAATGCTACTAGTAGTTCACCCCCTCTAGTAACATCAAAAGTGGTGTATAGAATCTCTTATAGAATAGCTAGCTCTCTATTTTCTCATATGAACAAACCTAATGGCATGGACATTAACGTTGTAGTCGATACATGAATGGCCCGAGCTAAATAATATCCCCACTAAATGTCTCCTCTTGGCACGTAAGGGGGTTTAGAAACAAAATAAAAAGCATCCAAGAGGAGTTGCAACAGGTGGGAGGTGATATTATTGTCCTGATTGAAACTAAAATTTGAAAAAAAAGGCTGGTGAATTTTATGGCAAGATATTTCCCTAATTATTAGTATATTTCTAATCATAAGTCTCATTCGTTGGGTCCCATTATTGTCATGTGGAATAGCTCAGATTATATTGTTCATGTATTGGAGATACTGATCAAACACTACATGTTAGAATCATTTCAGATGACATAAATTTCTGCATAACTATTGTTTATGGCCACACTTACGATAATGGTAGGTCTTCCTTATGGGAAATGATCAAGTCTATTAGTGTCGTTGCTGATTACCCCTGGTTGATTGTGGGTGATTTTAACTCCATTATATTGAATTCGGAGTAAGAAGGTCAACTCCCCCAACAAAGAAATTGATGGAAGAGTTTAATGATTGCTTTAATGTTTGTGTGCTCTTTGAACTTGACCTCAAAAGCACCTTTTTCACCTGGGATAACCTTCAGGAATCTGGTGATTTTATCACTTTGAAGATTGATAGAGTTCTCTATAACAATATTTTCTTAGAATAAATTCCTAACTTTCATGCCTCTTCTATTTCAAAATACAATTAGCGATCATAGAGTCATGTCCATTGTGCTAGGAAATAAAAGGAAGTTTAGAACTCCTTTCATTTTATTAGTTCTTGCTCAAGTCATGAGGATTTTATGGACGTTGTTAGGTAGGCATGGGACATCCAGATTGAGGGTTTTGACATGTACAAGGTTTACATGAAACTTACAAATGTTAAAAGTAAGCTAAAGGAATGGAATCTTCTATTTATGGAGATATTTTTGATAATGTGAAGATCTTGAAGGTGAAAGCTCATTGTGCTTAGGAATAGGCTGATTTGTCTTCCATGGATACTACTCTTACTAGTGAAGCAAAACAGTTGAGGAAGAAGCAAAAAGAAGCTGAGTTAAATGAAGATATCTTACTCAAACAAAAATCTTGGGAGCAATGGCTCTGAGAAGGGGATAGGAATTCAAAAAATTTCTATGCTTCTATCAAAATAAGAAGGTAAAGGAATCACCTTAGGAAACGGGTAGTAGAGATCAAATTCTTATTGAACCAAATGACATCAAGAATCATGTCTATCAATATTACAATAGTCTTTTTAACATAGCTAAAAAGGCATCCAACCTTGCTAACTTTAAGTGGAGACGTCCTATTCACAATGTTGAGCAAACGGTTTCCTTAACAACTATTGTTTCTCATATTGGGATCTATAATGTAATTAAGAATATCAAGATCAAAAAGGCCCCTGGGCCAGATGGCTTTAATGTCCTTTTTATTCAAAAAACTTGCCATATAAATGGTATTGAGGTCAGTGAAGTTGTTCAAGAATTTTTCAAGAAAGGTAAGTTACTAAATAAAGCTAATAATACCTTTCTAACTCTTATTCTTAAAGGAGAAAATTGAAATGATCTAAGGAACTAGCAACCTATTTCTTTGTGTAATGAGATTTACAAATTAATATCCAAGATCTTTTGTAATAGATTACAAGAGGTTCTTCCTTCTATTATCAGTTAGAACTAGTGTGCTTTTGTTACTGGGAGGAGCATCAAAAGATGCAACCTTATAATCAAATGAGATTATTCACAATTTCAACAGGATAAATTTGGGTAGAAAAGTGTGTATAAAGATGGATATTTCAAGAATGTATGACTCAGTCAAATCGGACTTCCTATATGTTGTGTTGTATAGAATGGGATTTCCCTCTACTTGGATTGACTGGATAAATGAGATTTTTTGTTCCACTTGCTATAAAGTTCTTGTGAATGGTAAGCCAACAATTACTTTCAAACCCATGAATGGCATAAGTAAAGAAGCCCAATTTGCCCTTACCTTTTTGTCATCATCATGTAGGCATTTTCTGATCTAATGGAGGAGGATATTGTAATAAAAAAGATTGATCCTATAGTGGATTCAAAGAAGCTCAATGTCTTACACCTTATATTTGTTAACGAATTGATGGTCTTCATTGAATCTAATGCTAAGAATGTTGAGAATATCCTTTCCTTGTGTATTTACTTTGCTAAAATTTTAGTTCTCTACATCAATGTAGAGAAAAGTGGTTTTTTCAGTAAATTGGCTCCTAAGCAACAACTCATTGGAGTTTCTGGGTTCAAAGAAGGAAATCTACCCTCTAAGTACTTGAGCTTACCTCTTTTTGTAGAAAAGATGTCCAAAGAATCATGTGAACCTCTAATGGATAGAATAAGGTAGGAGTTGACAGTTTAAAAGCTAATCTTCTATCGTTAGTTGGGAGAGCTAAATTGGTAAAATCAACTGTGTCAGTCATCCACCTTTACTCGATGGTGTCTTTTCCTTAACCTATATCCATTCAGAATGAGATAGATAGAATGTGAAGAGAATTTTGTGGGGCAGTGATGATAAGAACCAATTACATTTGTTCAATTGGTTTTGTGTCACTCATCCAGTATTTGAAGGCAGTTCAAATATCAAAAAGATTAGACTCCTCTGTTTCTTGCTAGTTTCTTAATGCTTGGGATATAGCAAAAAAAAAGGACTTGTTGTGGGTTAAATGGATCCATGAGAAATATATAGCTTCCTTTTGGTCTATGAAGGGGTCTTCTAGTATGTCTTAGGTTTTCAAAATAAATCTAAGATGTAGATATTGTCTCAAGAATATTTTGCTGGTGATGGAAAGTCTATCTATTTATAGTTAGATTCCTAGACCGATCATAATTTTTTGTGTGATCTCATTGTTAAAGATTGTATTCTCAAGTTGGGCTACCCTTATGATTGTAAAGTCAATTTTGTTATTAATGACTCTGACTGGATCATACCTCATAATCAGAACAACATGAAGTTATTGAATTTTCTTACAGGCTTCCAAAACCCTTAGGTAGGGAAGACAGTGTTCTCTTCATTGATGAATTAAATCCTAAGTTGAATAAGGTGAAGAATGCAATCAGAGTACATGAGTCTGTGAATCTCGATTTTGGTGGGATATAGAAAGGTGTTATTCCTAGGTGCTTCTAGGTCAACATGTGGAAAATCATCCATAACAAGCTACCCACAGTTGACTATATTAAAAGAATTTCCATTAGTTTTATGGCTAGATGCAATCTTTGTAAATCTGGTTATGAAGATAATTCTCATGTCTTCTTTAAATGTAGTTACGTTGATGAAATTTGGAGTTCTACTTCTGCTAGCTTCTCTATTCCTCAACATAAGTTTGTGGTTGAGATGATTGGAAGATCAGATCTGAAATAGAAACTCTATTGTATGAGAATCTTCAATTATGTTTGGCAGGAAAGGAATTTGAGATATCATGAAGAAAGTGAGATATTATGTATGACTTTATGGAGCATTGTTCATAGTTTTATTTCTCAATAATCTACTTAAGTCTTTTTTTGACCTATTTTGTTTTGTTGATCTTTCTATTTTCTTAGTATAGGAAGATTCTTATCTAGAAGGTTGTATAGATAGAGTTATATCTATTATCTATATGGTTGTTACCTCTCCTCCCCCTCCTTTTGTTTCACTCGCCACATGAAATAATATAAAAAAATAGCAACAAAGTTTCAACCGACAGGAGAAAACAAGTTGTCTAGTAAATCAGATGACATGATGTTTTTTTTTCATTTGATGCTTCTTGCATCTGCGTCTATCCCTTGGGAAACCTATTAGTGTCATGGCTGCAAGTTAGTAAGAGATTAGTATATGAATGGTGTCAAATCTTAGGATAGGATGTTAGTAATACATCCTTGGAGACTCCAACTATATAATTGATGTTGTGTAGGCCACACCAGGGGAATTGGGTTGTTCCCTGGTATCAATCATGATATATGTTTTGGATGCATGGAATTAATGCATTGAATGCAATTCAGTTCACATTTTAAAATAAAATTCACAAAGAGTTTTAATTACTTTTAAAAATATTAGAACAAGTTTGTAAATAACTTTCTTAAGCAAAACTTCTAGGGTTAAGCCATAACCCAGGTCAGGGTTGTTACAATTATAAACCCCTAATAAGGATTTTGTCCCCGAAATCCTAGATGAAGGAGGGAAATTGTTATTCATGCATCATATTATCAAGTCTCCATATAACATCTTGATGTCTGGGAGATGCCATAGAACTTTGATCAACACAAAGTTCTTCTATTAAAGATTGTCATATAATCAGTCACACATGATACTTACTCAACTATCTTTTCCATTACTGACTGATTAGTCAACTCTATGTTATGTACCACTTTACTTAGTTAGAGAAGCATTATACATACCTTTTTCAACTCAGGTATCACATCTCACTAATTATCACCTTCTCATCTTATAACTTATGTGATAAAATTCTTAACCTTGGGAGTCTTCCATACTCCTCACTTAGTTTTAGCATTTTCATTTTCAAGGAAAGACCAGAGTCACATTCTATTACCCACTTGGAACAACAAGTCTTATCATACATTTGTTGTGTCATTCTAATCTGATGACACCAGACTAAGCTTTTCTTATAACTTATACCCACTATCTTGTTAGTTGTTTTATTTCCTTATCATAGGGAAAAGCTACTTATCAGAGAAGAACTTATTTGAAAAGTATTTCTAGATGTTATATATAAGCTGCCTAAACAGATCTAAATAGGGATATTATAGGGAATTATATTTATCTTAATAAGCTTTTCCCAAAATGATTCTACAATTGGTCGTTAAATTAATACATCCTTATTGATGTGATGTTTATGCAGAGCATAAACCCCTAACATATGATATTCATACTATAGTTATTTCAAAGTAGGCCCTTCTAGATAACCAAACATGATTCATCTTGTCAGGGGTCATGTTCTCATTTTCTCGTGCCATTGATAGTTTTTGGATACTGGGATTCTTTACCTTGGTATCCATCACATGTGTTAAAACACATCACATCCTCATCATTGCGAAAGACAAACATATAATAAGACCTTTCTTTCATCTTGGGACATACTCACCACATATAATCTTTACTTTGGAATCAAAATTTGAGACTGGCTGATACTTTACAAACTATCCATCTATAGATCATTTATAATCCATGTACATCAAGCATCATAAGACTTACTTGATTGTCATGCCTTTGGAAGGAAAAAACAAAAAGAAACATATTCCTCTTATCACCCCATCATCACCCATGGTTATTTCAAAGAGAAAAGATTATCATCTCCTCTAATTATTGTACGAACTTTTAACTATTCATGAGTCATTTACTCTTGTTTCATCCTAGGTTCCTTGCCATCAACATGGGATTATAAGGATGATTATATTTCATCACTCCTTTTTTTGTTATTGTCTAACATGTTCATGAATATTTTATGATTTTATCACATTTCTCATTTTCACATTATAGAAAAGATCTTTACTATTCACATAGTCTTTATCGAACATGGATCATCTCCCTTATTCCTTTTCTCTTATCATGAGGATTATACTTTTTACTTCCTCATACACACAAATTGATCTGAGATCATCTCAGATTCCATTTTATTTCACTTAGGATGTGCTAAAAATATGCATGCCATATTTCTAATTTTGTTATGCTCACTAGATTGTCTCAAACTGACTACTTGATCAGAGTAATCAGAAAGATAACAATCTAAGAGTTCCATACTTACCTTGTCTTCAATAGTTGAATACCTGGACAGGGTATACAAATACTGAGATTAGGAAATAAGCACCTTGTTTGTATCATATACCTTATATTTCATATTATAAAAAACATAGGACTTAGCATCCCTGATTTTCTCCAGGTATCACTTTTACACCTCCTCTTCTTTCACACAGATAAAAGAAATTATAAAGCATTTGAAAGATTACTGACCAGAATGTAAGTTCTCATCTTCCTTATGTCCTCATAGGACTTAATCAAAGGAAGCTCAATAATAACATTTTTCTCATACTTAATAGACAAAATCATGAAATGACATATCAGAATGACACAATTTCATCTGACCTGTCTCGATTCGTGCATTGATTACTGTCTCAGGCTGATTGCATAGAATCCTGTCATTGCATGTTTCCAACATCGTACCCTATCATTTAGTGCAGATGGACCTATTTGGGATGCTTGTCCACATCCTCATGTGCCCTTGCTAAACCATTTTCTTTGAAAGTCTTGTTGACTCTGCCTCGGTCGTTGGGTCATTCCCTTCTTTCTATTTAGACAAAAGGATATAATATGCCCAACCTGTCTATATTTATGACATTTCTTATATGCACTTCCGGGTCTTGTCGACCTTATTATTGATGTAGAAGCTAAATCAAGAGTTCTAATTGGTGCAACATTAAGTACTTTGCCCCTTCTTGGTAGCCACTACCATGGTGCATTAGACATTTGTTGTATTGGTGGCACCAAAAACTTCCCCTTTTTAGAACTACGAGGAAAATGTCTCTAGAATTATAGAGACCTTTACTTAATTCTCATCTCATTGTCCCTCATTGGGCATTGCCATCACAGATGTAATATCTATCTATACTTATGGCAGATTCTATTTCCTTGCCATATATTAATTATTCCCACATTTCCATTATTCAAACATGACTTTGTCATTCAGGAACCCTTTCAGAACCCAAAGTTTCTGCATTGAGGAACAATGTTAGTATCCAGTATACTATAAGCATCACTCTTGTCCTAACCTACCCAACAAGAGCATAAAAAGAAGGATTCTCTATCCTGATTGAGTTAAAATGGAAATTACTAGGCACTCATTCTTCTCTTGCCTAATCCCTTGTACCCTCTTCTGGTGCAACAAAATTGCTTTTAGCAATGTGTTCCTTGTGTTTTCCAGTCATTTTTAAACTTCACCCTTTCTTCTGCATAAGCAGAAGTAGCTATAGGGTATACTGGAGGACACTAACATAGACTCAATACCTTAGTCATATGTCTCTGTAGTCTCAGTGAACCTTAGGCTCTGATACCAAAACTTGGTGATGACTCGACAGCAAATCAAGTCATCACCAGTAATTAATTGTGAAAACACCATAAGTAGTGGAATTAACAAAAATCACTAAGAATTAAAACCATTTTACACATGGATCCTCTTTCAAAGATTCTTACTAAAAGAACTAAAACTTTATATTTATCATGATTCATATTATACATTCATGGTACTGTCTCAGCTTGAGGATAACAAGTACTAGTTGCTCCACTCAGATAAATACAACAACAACATAAAATCACAAGGTAATCAAACCAAAATCCCAAGACGTTTGTAAAAACCACTAAGAACTATCTCCCAAGGACATGAGAGTACAAAGACTACACACAAGAATTTTATCTAACAGACACGACAAACAGTGCACTCAACCTGAGCTATTACTATTGTCCCTACTGATGTAGTCCTTTCTCTGCCTAATGGTCTCTACCACCTCGTGCACGTCCATTTAAAAATTGTGGATCCCATGGGGTGAGACAATTGTCCCAGCGAGAGATATAACTCTTCGCCAATAATATTATTAATCTGTTTTATATGCATATTTGAGTAATCTCTTCTCTTAAGGTTATGCATCTATCTATGATAGAGCAATAAATCATCTATTTGCTATATAAGAAATATGAAGAACATGTATAACATCTATCAACTAAGATGTATAAAAGTAATAAGGCATCAACCAATGCTTTATGTATTCGATTCTTAAACAAATACACTACATGACTGATTACATATTAACATTCACACTTATGCCCAGAGGAGATGAGGTATACCTCTCATACTCCCACCGACCACTAGTAAATTGAAATCGATACCATACAAGGTCAATGGTCGAGCTGGCTGCCAAGAGCTCACCTATCTCGGTCATTACGAGACCACTTAGATTTAATAGGACATCTTGTGTCAACTGCAATTAGCTTTGTCGGGGTATAGTGACAACTTCGCTATAGAGTTACAGTCGTAGCATGTACTCTCTTCAGGAGAAGACCACATAGCTTTCCTGGATTATTTTATCAGGAAGACCACTGAGCTATCCTAGTTTAGTTTCATCAGGAAGTCCACTGAGCAACCTGATGTATTTGGGGAGTCCACTGAGCACCCTCATTTAGTTTGGGGAGTCCACTGAGCACCCCGGTATAATAATTACATATTCAAAAATATGCATACCGAGTAAAACTCATTTAACCATTCAGCAAATGCTAACATAGAATGCATCTATGGTCTGGGAAACTACATGATAATAGATAACTTGCTTAATTAAGTTTTTTTCAGTATCTACAAAGAAAGGCATAATATGTTTATCAAGTACTTTCATGATTCTTTGGAAAACATAGAACACTTAGGATCTCAATATCTCATCATCATCATATCTGGGTATTTAAACCCTTAGTTCATCACTAAGCTTTGTTACCTCTGTAATAGGCAACTGATACCTCTAGGTCTTTAGACCAAGGTATTAATTCACATAGTTCACAAAGCTCATTTAATATCTAATCACCTTTCACTAAGAAAAAACTATCTTTCAAAACATCAAATTATATAACCATTATATTTGTTGTACAAATAATTCACATAGCTCACAAATCCCACTAAATAGTTGGTCACCTCTTTACTAGGAAACAACTATTCACATGGCTCACAAGGCTCATTAAACATCTTATCACTAACAAATATCTTTTTAGGTCATCAGACCACATAAGCATTATACTTGTTATACAAGTATTTAACATGTCTCACAAGTCTTATGAAATAAGGGAAATGCAACCTTCATGTTATTAGGGTTAGGATTTCCCTTTATAACCAAATACAGTTTCATGTTCTTATTATCAATCCAAACCCTAAATCATTTCTCCAAACATCCAGGAGCATACATTGATATCACAAGTATTCAGTCATACTTATTTATTCTCATCATTTACCATTAAATGATTATCAATTCAAAGTATGAGTTTCTCTCTCATCCTCCCTAGGATATTGATTACATCATACTTTATTAACTTGGCTTAACCCTTTCTCAAGGTATGTTATCCTACACTTATCAAAGTGCATTAAACTAATTACATCTTAATGTAACAACTGACATGACACACTTCATGTGTTACTCATCCAAGTATATTGGATTTGAGATGCATCAAGGTGTATCAACCTTGAGATGTTGGATGTGATATTTATCACGCCTTGCTGTATCACTTCCCTCATTACTTTTAACTTACTTAAGTTCATCAACTTATCTTGTATTAGGGTATTTCCCATCCTAATATTTTATGCACTAACTCATCACATTTACTTTGTAGTGTATTGGTCATACGTCACACAATTAAATTACTCATCTATCATCAAGTCATATAAACTCATCTCAAATTACATCATTATTGACATAGTGTTGAAAATTATCAAATACTTTAGGTATTTTACCTAACAAGGTATTAACCACACCATGACTTGGTATTACACTCATTACTACTAAGAGTGTCTTGTCCTCACCTTTACAAGGTGTATTGGTTTGAATCATGTATCTCAAGTTGAACACATGTAATGGGTTAGGTGTATATCAAGCTAGGTATCATCATGTCTTTAAGGTATTAATCTTACCAATCATGTGGTGTATTATCTTGACCATATATGGGTGTACATCCTTACCTCTCCTGAAGGTATTTCCCACACCTTACTTACTTAAGTTTGACTTAATACTCCACTTGAAGGTACCCTAACTCACAATCATCAAATTGCGCTAAACTTGTTACTTCTTAATATAACATTTAACACAACCCACAACATATATCACTTAGTAAATTTGGATGGAAGCATACCTACCATATCGGGAATCATGGTGTATATATGCGATCATATTGTGTTTGAGACACAACCTTCACATCCTATTGTATATCCATATCGAGCATGTGGTGTAACCATATCATCATATCGTGTAGGGCGTATCCCTGAACACCATATCGTGCAACCATCTCGGATTAGCTATCACTTAGTTCTTATCATCTCAAGTCAACCTCATATCATGTATGGGTTATATTGAGTTCCTGTATTGTGCACAAGGGTGCACCATATTGGGAATAGGAATATACGTATTGCCATATTGTGCACCAAATGTGCACCATATCATGCATAGGGTAGATACTTCATCATAGTATCATTTTTACATCATGACATATCGGGTCACCATGTTGGATCCTCATATTGGGTTCTCATATTGGGTTTTCATATTGTGTTGGCATATTGGCTAACCTATCGAGTTAGTATATGGGGAAACCCATTATACTCATATCCTTTTCATTCCTTTCCAAGGATCAGTTATAACATATGATTAAATAACAAGTTGGGGATCTAGTTGAATTCTTCAATCCCTTACAAAGTGATAGAGACATGTTGGGTTTTTCAAAGGCATATCGGGTTTCCACTTCTTCAACTAGGGTTTCAATCTTCATATCGATTAATGGTACCACATCATGTAAAAGATAAAATATCAACCTTGTATCATGTATAAGATATAAGTAGGTAATTATCATATCATTCATAAGACATGTCTCATATCGTGCATGAGGTGTCACCTACTTCTATATCGGGTGATCCAAAATCTTGGGTTCCATATCGGTTGTTTAAGATACTTTCAACCCCATATCAGGTTGTTCCATGATGATTTCATCATCATCAACCTCAAGACCCTTGTTTTTCTATTCTAAACCATGGACAACAGTCCTAACTACTTATTGGAACTTAAAGTAACATCAATTGATCAAAGGAATTCAAAATTGAAAGTAAACTAATAAGTTCAACAATATTGGAAAAGAATAATAACATGGTTGGGTTCAAGTTATATAACCTGCCTCTAAAGAAATTCCCAAGCTTCAATATCCAACTCTTGACATTCTAAATGTTGAATATGAGCTTCTCTAAGATACAAGACTCGATCTCCTTAGCTTTTGCACGATATCTTCAACCCTTGTGGCCGATATCACATTGCTAGGTTGTTATCCCCTACTTGGTTGTATCCCTTGTCGTTGGCAGATACCCAGCTCTAAAACTCAGTACTCCTTCGCACATGCATGATACTAGAGTGGTATGCATGATATCTAAGAGAGGGATGGTAACAAGGTTTTAAAAGTTCTACTAATAGGTGAAGAGAAGGGTATTTATACTTGTGGTGTATGAAAAAGAGTGTAAGAGGTGTCATTGTCTTAAGCTACTAAGTGCCACATAGTCATGCATGGATTGACACATGTATTTGCATGCATCCCATCTTTATCTTGCCTTGAAAAAATAAAATCTTAAGGATAATGCAAGGGATAAGGGTCAGGAACCTTAGTTATCTTCTAGGGCAAGCCTTCTTCCTCTCAATTCATTATTATATTCAACACAATCTTTTCCTAAGAATGTTGCAAGCCGATACATATCTCCTCATTGAAGTTCCTTTCTCATCATGGGAAAATATAAGACTTCCACAAACCAATTGGAGACTCCCTTTATGGCTCCATGGCCAATAGGGACTCCTACTTCAAGTCTTTAGCTTGATATAGCTCGTATAAAGCTTCAACTATACAACTTACTTGGTCTTTTTATCACCAAGAGTGCTACCATTCTAAAAGTGATTCAATCATAGAGTCTCCTTATTTCTCTCTCATCTAGATGATACTAGGAAGGAGTAAGGAAACTCTAAAAAGTGGTAATTTGCACATCAACCCTTTATTTTGGATAAATTACATTTCATACCAAAATTGATGCACAAAGCACTTAGCATTATTTGCCAAGTTCTTACTTTGGATTTTAGGCTTTAAAAAAGCCACTACTTAGCATCATTCTCACTATTATGATGTTAAAACACTTAGAGTACATTCAACATGTGACATATTGCAATGTAACCCCACATCTTAGGTAAATTGCAGTTTACACTCAGACTATCATATAATGCACAAATAGTTTACAATTAAGTTTACACTTGAAAATAAACTTCACAAAGAGTCTTAATTACTTTTAAAAAGATTATAGCAAGTTTTTAAATAATTTTCTTAATCAAAACTTCTAGGGTTAAGCCATAACCCAGGTCAGGGTTGTTACACTAGAGGTAATGGTTACTTGCTAGGTGGTGACAATACTCAGGGATGAATTAAGGGTTTGAATACCTTGGCATGATAAAGACAAGAGATTGAGATTCTAAATGATATATGTGTTCCAAAGAATATGAAAGTAAATCATAAACATATTTATGCCTTTCTTTGTAGCATCTGATATAATTCTTGTTTGCAACTTGATTTATGCTAAAAGGTATTGTAATGCACTTAATTAAGCAAGTTAAATATTATCATGTAGGTGCCCAGACCATAGATCCATTCAATGTCTGCATTTGCTAAATGGTGAAATGAGTTTTACTCAGTATGCATATTTTGAATATGTAATTATTATATTGGGGTGCTCAGCGGACTCCCCAAACTAAATGAGGGTGATCAGTGGACTCTCCAACTACACCAGGTTGTTTAGTGGACTTCCTAATGAATTTAAACGAGGATTGCTCAGGGGTCTTCCTAATGAAAAATAATCTGAGAAAGCTCAGTGGTCTTCTCCAGAAGAGAGTACATGGTACAACTATAACTCTATAGCGAAGGTGCCACTATACCCCGTCATAGCTAATTACAGTTGACACAAGATGTCCTGCCAAGTTATCTCATACTGAACGAGATAGGTGAGGTCTTGACAACCAGCTATGCCACTGACTTTGTATGTTACCGATTTCCACTTACTAGTGGTCAGTTAGAGTATGAGTAGTATACCTCAGCTCCTCTGGGCATAAGTGTGAATGTGAACCTTTCATCAGCCGTGTAGCATATTTGTTTAAGGAATGAATTTGGAAAACGTTGGTTCGTGCTTTATTATTTTTATACATCTTAGTAGATAGATGTTATACATGTTCTTCATATTCCTTTCAAAAGCAAATAGATGATTTATAATTTTGTTATAAATAATTATGTTTTTCCCTGCAAATAGACCTGTTAGTTGCATAAAGTATCCTCGATTCAATTTATACTATTTCATGTGATAATAATATTATTGGTTGGGAGTTATATCTCTCACTGGGACAATAGTCTCACCCTGTGGGATCCAAAATTTTTAGGTGGATGCGGATGAGGGCATAGGAACCACACTATAGAGGAAGGACCACATCAGCAAGGGCATCTGTAGTAGCTCAGGTCAAGTACACTATCTGTCGTGTCTTATAGATAGAAGTCCTATGTGTTCTCTCTGTACTCTCAGGTCCTTGGGAGATAGTTCTTAGTAGTTTTTAGAAAGACTTGAGAATTTGGTTTGTTTACCTTGAGGTTTTATGTTGCTATTGATTTTGTCAAAGTAAATCAACTAGTACTTGATATCCTCGAGAAGAGACAGTACATTGTAAGTACATTATGAACCATATGTATATCAATTTTTGGTTCTTTTGTAAGAGTTTTCCTATAAAGGGATAAATGTGCAAAATGGTTTTAATTCTTAGTGATTTTTTGTTAAATCCACTTCTTATGGTTATTCTGTGATTATTATTGGTGATGGCTTTTGTAATTGAGTCATCACAATAACTCTGTCTTGGAACCAAAATCCAAGACTACATGATACTTTTCTAAGTATCCATCACTAGATCACTTCTAACTCATGCACATCAAGTGTCCTAAGACTCACTTGATTCCCATGTCCCTGAAAGGAAAGAAAACAAAGAAACATATTCCTCTTATCACCCCATGATCTCCTTGGGTTGTTTATCAAAGAGAAGACGTTATCATCTCCTCTGATTATTGCATGAACTTTCAACTTTATGAGTCATTTACTGTTGTTTCATCCTAGGTTCCATGCCATCAACATAGAAATTATAAGGATGATTACATATCATCTATCCTTTATTTATTATTGTCTAACATGTTCATGAACATTTTATGATTTTATCACATTTCTCATTTTCATATTATGGAAGAGATCATTATCCTTCACACATTCTTTATTTGAACAAGGATCATCTTCCTTGTTCCCTTTCACTTATCATGAGAATTGTACTTTGTACTTTCTCATACTCACAAGTTAATCTGAGATAATCTCAAATTCCATTTTATTGCACTTAGGATGTGATAGAAACATTTGTGCCATATTTTCAATTTTATGCTCTTTAGATTGTCTCGAAATGATTACTTGATTAGAGTAATCAGAAAGATAGCAATCTAAGAGTTCCATACTTACCCTACCTTCAAGAGTTGAATACCTGTCTAGGGTATACAAGTACTGAGATTAGGTAGTATGCACCTTGTTTGTATAATATACCTTACTTTTCACAACATCCAAATCATAGGACTTAATATCCCTAGATTTCTCCATGCATCTCTTTCACACCTCATCCTCTTTTATACAAATAAGAGCAGTTATAAAGCATTTAAAAGAATAATGAACACAATTTAAATTCTTTTCCTCATCATTTTTTCCACATGTTCCTATAGGACAACCAAATGGATATCAACAATAGCAATCTTTGTTATGATTATTAGATAAAATCAAGAGAAGACATATCAGAATGAAAGAACTCTATCTAGATGTCACCCCTCACGGTCATCTACCACTTCAGGCTGACTCAAAATATAGAATCTAGCTATTTCATGTTGTTACTTTAGCCTTTTTACACTATTGGGCTATAACTTTTGTAAGCCCTACCGAGTTTGCCTCGGTTGTTGGGTCATTTCCTCCCTTCTTTTTGAACAAAAGGGTTTTAGTATGCTCAACATGTCCATATCTATAACAAGTCTTGTCCTCGTACCATGGTCTTATCGGTCTTATTACCAATGTAGAATCTAAGCTAGGAGTTCCTATAGGTGGAAAGTTAGGACTTTCGCCTTTACTTAGTGGCTACTGCCTTGGTGCACTAGGCATTTATTGCACTGGTGGCACCAAAACCTTTGGCTTTTTGGACAACTAATCAAATGTATTTAGAATTGTAGAGATCTTTCCTTAATTCTCATCTTATTGCCCCTCCTTGGGCATTTCCATCACAAATGTTTTGTCTGTCTATACTTTATGGCACAGTCTATTTTCTTGCCATATGTTGATCCTTCTCACATTTTCCATTGTTCCAACATGACTATCTCATTTATGAACCCTTTCAAAACCCAAAGTTTCTACATTGAGGACTAGTAACCTATGTTGTAATGCTAGTATCCAGTCTACTATATGCATCACTGTTGTCCTAACATGACCAACAAGAGCATAAAATGGTAGGATTCTCTATCTTGATTGGGTCAAGATGGGAATTCTCAGGCACTCATTCTTCCTTGCACCCTCTCCTGGTGCAACAACACTGCTCTTACCAACATGTTACTTGTGTTCTCCAGTCAGTTTTAAATTTCACCCTTTCTCCTGCATAAGCAGAAGTCACTATAGGGTATACTGGAGGATACAAGAACAAACTCAACACCTTCTTCCTATGTCTTTGTAGACTCAGCAAACCTTAAGATCTGATACCAAAACTTTGAGATGACCTGACATCAAATCAAGCCATCACCAATAAATAATTGTGGAATAACCATAAGTAGCGGATTAACAAAAATCACTAAATATTAAAACCATCTTGCAAAGAGATCCTCTTCCATGAAACTCTTACTGAAAGAACCAAAACTTTAGATACATTAGGGTTCACATTGTACATACATTGTACCATCTCATCTCAAGGATAACATATAATAGTTGCTTTGTCAAAACATATGTTGAAGAAACATAAAACCTCTAGGCATACAAGCAAAATCTATGATTGTTTATAAAACCTTTACGTACTGATTCCAAGGACCAGAGAATACAAATATGATACATAGGACTTCTATCTACAAGACACAACAGACATTATACTCAACCTGAGCTATCACTATTGTCCCTATTGTTGGTGTTCTCCC
This sequence comes from Alisma plantago-aquatica, assembly GCA_963693085.1. Taxonomy (NCBI): domain Eukaryota; kingdom Viridiplantae; phylum Streptophyta; class Magnoliopsida; order Alismatales; family Alismataceae; genus Alisma; species Alisma plantago-aquatica. Next base: position 1,027,912,145 of record OY856412.1, read on the forward strand.
TCTGCAGTATGGTCTCTTCCTCCTCGTCCACATCCACCTAAAACATTTGGTGGCCAATGGGGTGAGACCCATGTCCTAGCGAGAGATATAACTCTCTGCCAACAATATTATTATAAAAAATAAACAATATAAAGATGGGAAGAGGATTCTTTTACATTAATAAGAAGGATTTAATCATTGTTTAAGCAGAGTAGAGAAATATCATCCTATGAAGCATTACAGCTATATATGATAAAGTAGTAAATAATCTATTCATTTTATAAATATGAAGAACATGTATAACATCTATCCATTTAAGATGCATAAAATAAATGTAAGATCAACCAATGTTTTTCGTATTCAATCCTTAAGAAAATACGCTACACGGCTGATTACATATTTACAATCACACTTATGCCCTGAGGAGATGAGGTATACAACTCATACTCCAACCGACCACGACTACATAAAGCATCGGTACCATACAAGGTCAATGGAAGAGCCAGCTGCCATTACCTCACCTATCTCCATCAGTACGAGACCACTGGTAGGACATCTCGTGTCAACTACAATTAGCTTACTAGGGTATACTGATATCTTTTCTATAGAGCTACAGTCGCAACATGCACTCTCTTCAAGGAGATTTCAGTTATCCATCCCTGAAATTCATCTTCATCGGAAGATTATACACCCATCTTGGATTATAATGAAGGAGATCTCTCATCAGTCCCTCATTAGGACATAAGGATATTGGCGCCCATCACCCTCACATATTCAAAAATATGCCCTCTAAGTTAAAAACATTTCACCATTCAGCAAATCCTAACACTGAATGGATCTATGGTCAGGGAACTACATTATAAGATTCCACTTGATTAATTAGGTGCATTACAATATCTTTTAGCATCAACCAAGTTTCAAATATGAATTATAATAGATGCTATAAAGAAAGGTGTAATACATTTATCAAGTACTTTTACAACCTTTGGAACACTTTGAATGCATAGCACTCAGGATCTCAGTCCCTTATCACATTACTGGGAATTCTCATCCTTTAACATTATCATCATCATGATTACTAGATCTAGGTATTCAAATACATAGTTTATCATTGAACAATGTCACCTCTTATCAGGTAACCATTATCTCTAGGTCCTCAGACCTAGGTATATATCATACATGTTTCACAAGTATTTCACATGGATCATAAGGCCCATTTAAACATTTTGTCACCTCTCACTAGGAAACAACTATTAACATGTCTCACGAGGCCCATTAAACATCTTTTCACCTCTCACTAGGCAACAAATATCTTTTAAGTCATCAGACCCATAAACATTATACTTGTTATACAATTACTTAACTTGTCTCACAAGGCTTATGCAATAAGAGAAATACAACCTACCCATTATTAGGGTTAGGGTTTCCCTTTATAGCCAAATAGGGTTTAAAGTTCATATTATCAATCCAAACCCTAATTCATTGCTCCACACATATAGGAGCATACATTGATATCATAAGTATTCAATAATACTTATTTATTCTCATCATTTATCATTAAATGATTAACAACACAAAGTATGAGTGTGACAACAAATCCCAAACATCGGATAAAGGCAAATGCGGAAGCGGTCATTAACAGCGGATTACTGAAAATCATTAAAAATTAAAACCATTTACAAAGAGATCCAAACACAAGAAAACTCTTTTGTCAAGAACCAAAGTATTTTATTTATATCCTGGTTCATAAGTACATATCATGTACTGTCTCCTCTCGAGGATTACAAGCATAAACTGCCTTGTTAAAGCTATACACAGATAGCATAAAAACCTCGAGGCATCAAGATAAAATCTCAGATCGATTCATTTAAAAGTAATGACTACACCTCTGAGGACCTGAGAGTACAGAGAAGACACAAGACTCTTTATACAAAATATGACAGCCAGTGCCTCCACCTGGAATATCATTGTTGTCCCTATTGTTGCTTCTGTCCATCCCCTGTTGTAGGGTTTCTACCTCCTCATCCTCATCTGCCTAAAATGTTGGATCCCACGAGGGTGACACAATTGAAATAAAATTGTCCCAACGAGAGATATAGATCTCCTCCAGAAACATTATTATTGTAGATACATAGTAATAAACTGAGCAGGGAAATCTTTATGGAATCAGCAAGATTTAATCATTATTTAGCAAAATAGAGCAATGTCACCTCTTAAAGTATTACAACTATAAAGTGATAAAACAGTAGATCATCTATTCTTTTTAATAAGAAATATGAAGAACATGTATAATATTTATCCTCTTTAGGATACAATAAGCAATGTAATATCAACTAATGGTTTTCGTATTTCATTCTTAAGCAAATACACTACACAGTTGATTACATTTTACAATCATACTTATACCCAAAGGAGATAAGGTATACCGCTCATACTCCAACCGACCATTATGAAATCGAAATCGGTACCATGAGGATTCTCATGACATCAACCTTATCTCGGTCAGTAAAAGATTCTATGCAGGACATCTTGTGTCTCTGCTAAAATAGCTTTCTAAGGTATACTGGTAACTTCTCTATAGAGTTATAGCCTATAGCATATACTCTCTTCAGGATATGGCCCTTAGCCAATGCCTGGTATTGTGGAGTTATGGCCCATAGCCATACTCTTATTGGGATATGGTCCATAACCATTCCTATGCATAGGATATGGCCCACAGTCATTCCTATGAGGTGTAAGGATATTTTCACCCATTACCCCCACATATTCAAGAATATGCATTCCAGGAATTTCCATAGGAAAACCTGTTTCTCCATCACCAATTACTGATGATGATGGATCTTTGGTCAGGGCTCTGTATGATAAGATTTCACTCAATTAATTAAGTGTATTACATATTCTTTTAGCATCAGAAAAGTTTCCAAACATCAACTATTATGACAAGAGCTACAAATAATGTGTGATACTTGTATCAAGTACTTTTCAAAACTCTACAAAATATTGGGATCTCAATCCCTTATTACATCATGGGCATTCTCATTACTTAGCATCTCATCATCATGATTATGAAATATGGGTATTCAAAACCTCAATTTATCAAAGACTACTTTGTTACCACTTATCAGGTAACTAAACACCTTCAGGTCATCTGACCAAGGTAAACATGATACTTGCTACACAAGCATCTCACATGGCTCTCAGAGCCCATTTAATCTCTTGCTACCTCTTACTAGGAAACAAAGCATAAAATGGCTCACAAGGCCCATAAAACATTTTAAATGAATAAAACATCATAGCTCATACCTGATTATGCTCATCATCTCATGATATCTGTAGAGTTAGTACACATAGTAACAGTTATATCAATTGCATATCAAGACTATGCAATGTAAGTGTAGCATCACTATTCCCTTATTAGGGTTAGGATTTCTAAATTTCATATCAATTAGGGATACTCATCCCATTTCCCAAAATTAGGGTTATGTCATATCATCATATTGCCCAAGATTAAGGCTTCAGGAACTATAACCCAAAATTAGGGTTTCACATTCCTTCACCATATATTAGGGTTTGGGTTTCATATAGCATTTCATAGCATCACCCTAGATTAGGGTTTCTCAAGGGATCTGAAGCATCACCCTAGATTAGGGTTCCTTTCATTATTATCTTGAATTAAGGTTCCTTATAAACTTTTCCCAAATTAGGGTTTCATGTAGCATTACCCAAAATTAGGGTTTCATAAGGCATCTTCTTAAATTAGGGTTTTTCATCATATTATCCTAAAATGGGATTTCTCATTTCATCACCCTAGATTAGGGTTACACTAATACCCTAGATTAGGGTTTCACATAGCATTGCCCTAAATTAGGGTTAGGCTCATCAACCTTCTCGATTAGGGTTTCATCATCTCTGTATCAAGGATCATACCCTAATTGCATATTTTATTCATGTCGAGAGTGTTGAGGTTTAACCACTACATGATTATTTTACACGTATGAATTCCTCTCTCTCTGTCATCCTCTCTAGGATGTTGATTACTTCAAGCTTGATTAGATTAGGTCAACCCTTCATTCAAGTACATACATTTAGGGTTAACATAGTGTATTAAGACATTACTTCCATACGCATGAAAGGTTAACCCCTCTAAGGGTACTAATCACCCTAGTACCTTAAAGGTACAACCATTGTAATTAGCTTTGGGATACATCATTAACAATCATAAGGTTAATTGATCTTTCATCACATTAAGTCTTCAAACAGTTTTGGTACTTTTGAACCATCAGACATTTTTAACCTCCTTGACCTTCAAACGGTTTTGAAACTGTTTGCCCTCCAAATGGTCTTAAGACCGTTTTGGCATCTAGGGTTGTGACCGTTTGCTCTTAAATGGTTTTGAAACTGTTTAGTGCCTTCAAACCTTGAAACCGTTTGATCAAAATGAACTTGAAATCGAATGAGCAACTCATCATTGAAACTGATTAAACATCACACAGTATGTGACTATTTTCTCTCCAAACGGTCTGAAGACTGTTTGATCCCAAACGGTCTGAAGACCGTTTGGTCCAAACCACCTTGAAACAGAAAGGGTGATCTATGGTTTCCTTCAATCAATCAATTGATTTTAGGGTTTGCACTCATTGAACCATCCAATCATTGAGACCATTGAAAATACATCAAGCTACAACCCTTGGATCTCCATCCATCCATGACTCCATTTGACCTCAAACGGTCTGGAGAGCATTTGACCTCAAATGGTCAAGAGACCATTTGCCCTCAAATGGTCTTGAGACCGTTTGAGCCATTCAACTTAGAAATCAACTCAATCCATTTAGAGTTTCAACCAATCAACCCGATTAGGGTTTATAATCAATGGATTATCCATTCTTGAATCCATTTTAATTAGATCAATTTGAACCATTGGATCTTCAATCATCCACATAATAAATTGATCTCAAATGGTCTTGAGACTGTTTAACCTCAAACGGTCTTAAGATCGTTTGCTCTCAAATGGTCTTGAGACCGTTTGATCACCAAACGGTCTTGAGACCGTTTGATCACCAAACGGTCTTGAGACCGTTTAGTCATCAAAGTGCAAACCGTTTGCTCATGATATTAATTAAGGTGTGTGATAAGATGACATAATCATCTTCTAGCTTCAAACCTACGAAATTTGTTGTGATCTCGGTGGTGATTTCAACCATTAATCACAAAGAAATTTGGGAAAGAAAAGAGAATCAACATATGATGAAGAAATGAAATCAATAATGATGTTTAAGGGTTCAAGTTATATAACCCACCTTCAAAGTTGAATCCAAGCTTCAAGATTCACGTCCTCAATGGTGAATTAATTTCTCTCAACTGTCCAAGGTCCGTTCACAAGTCTTTGAGTGAAAAGATTGGCTAAAGTTGAAGATTGAATGGAGAAAGGAAGAAAATAAGCATTGAATTTCGATTTTCAGCATAAAATCAAAGTTGAAGATGATTATGGAGCTTACCTACAGGTTGGGATACGTACTCCTATTTCTCCTAAGATTCTTTGTGCATGGCCAAAGCAAGGAAAGAAAGAAGAGTCAAAAAAGAGTCTTTCATGTGGGTGAAAAATGGGATATATGAAAGGAAATTTCAAGAGAGAGAAAGTGTTATAAAAATCCTTTAATTCCCTAAATTGGTGCCACTTATCCCCCTCACTTCCTTTCATACGAAGCCATCATCCTCTCCTTCAAAAACCTCTTTTTTATCCATGAATTAAAAGAAAACAAATTAAGCACCTTAATCAATACAATATTAATATCCAAAAGTAGTGGATATTACTTTTTGTTTAACTAATGTGAGTGAGCTCCCCACTCACTTTAGATATTTCGGTGTCATTGCAAGGCACAAGGACGTCCATACTTATACAAAATCAACCATCACACTTTTTGTTGAAGGGCACTTCCATTAATATATTTATTTTTGCATTAAATTGAATTAGGGTTTCAATTATGCTTAAATCTTGATTATTTTAATATCAAGATTCTCTCTCCCCCAAAGAGATTCAAATGAAATGCCCCTCGGATTTTCTTGTCTCTACTTGATACCAAGAAACATTAGGGACTCTCTAGAAGTGGTATTTTGCATATTGAACCCTAGGTTTTGGGTAAATTGCACATTACACCAAAACTAGGTTTTAATGCACAAACATTGCTCAATAAGCTCTTTCTTGGTGCTCAGGCTTCTACAAACCATACCTCTGCATCATTTTCATTCTTATGATGCTTCAACATTTTATTAACATTTTATCATGTAACATTTGCAAGTTAACCCATCAACTTGGGTAATTCGCACTTTAGTCCAAAACAGGCAAAACATTGTTTTCAACATTATTGAAAAAGGACTAAAATTGAAACATAAGTTCCTCTTGAGCCTTAATTACTTTTCAAAAGATAAGAGCAAGCATATAATTATCTTTCTTAAACAAAACATCTAGGGTTAAATCATAACCCAGGTCAGGGATGTTACAATGAGTTTCTATATCATCCTCACTAGGATATTGATTACATCATACTTTATTATTTTGGCTTAACCCTTTCTCAAGGTATGTTAGCCTACATTTATCAAAGTGCATTAAACAGATTACATCTCAATGTAACAGTTGACATGACACACTTCATGTGTTACTCATCCAAGTATATTGGATTTAAGGTGCATCAAGGTGTATCAACCTTGAGGTGTTGGATGTGATATTTATCATGCCTTGGTGTATCACTTCCCTTATCACTTTTAACTTAAGTTCATCAACTTATCTGGTATTAGGGTATTTCCCATCCTAATACTTTATGCACTAACTCATCACATTTATCATGTAGTGTATTGACCATAAGTCACACACTTGAACTACCCAACTATCATCAAGTGATATGGACTCATCTTGGGTTAAGGCATTGTTGATATAGGGATGTTCATTATCAACCACTTTAGGTGTTTCACCAATATAGGTATTAGCCACACCATTACTTGGTGTTACACTCATCACTCCTAAGAGTGTTTTGCCATCACCTTTACAAGGTGTATCAGGTTGAATCATATATGTCAAGTTGAACGCATGTATTGGGTTAGGTGTATATCGAGCTAGGAATCATCATATCCCTCATACCCTTACCCATCAAAGTATCAACCTTACCAATCATATGGTGTATCACCTTCACTATACATGGGTGTAACATCCTCACCTCAATTGAAGATATTGTCTACACCATACTTTTGTTTATTAGCCATCACATGTTCTAGGGTATTAACCACCTTACAACTTTTGTTATCTAGTGTATTAGGTTACCCACCATATCATTTTTGAAATGTGTGCTCAACACCATATCATGCAAGAGGTGTGTTATTACCATCATATCGTCCAAGAGGTGTATGTTTAACCCAATATCGGTTGAGAGGTGTATGCTTGCTAGTTGCTACCCATATCGCCCAAGAGGTGTATGTGTGCCTTCATATCGGGCAAGAGGTGTATGTTTTCTTCCATATCAGGAAAGAGGTGTATGTGTGCCTCCATATCAGGTAAAGAGGTGTGTGTGTGTTTCACATCATATCGGGAAAAGATGTGTGTGTATGATTCACACCATATCAGGCAAAGAGGTGTGTGTATGGTTCACACCATATCGGGCAAAGAGGTGTGTGTATGCTTCACACCATATCGGGCAAAGAGGTATGTATGCTGCATACAATATCAGGCATCGAGGTGTGTGTATGCTTACTATATTGGGAAAGAGGTAAAAGCTTGCTCACCATATCGACCTTCAGGTGTATATGTGCTTACCATATCGACCTTGAGGTGTATGTGTGCTTACCATATCAACCTTGAGGTGTATGTGTGCTTACCATATCTCCCTTGAGGTGTAAACTCATCATTATATTAAGTCACCCATCCTCTAGGGTTTATCATATCAGTTTGGAGGTTTGTAATTGACACTATATCATGCAAGAGGTGTTTGCTTGACCTCATATCATGCCAGGTTAGAGGTTCTTGCTTGTGTGCTAGAACCCAATATCACTTTGTAAGGTGATACCATCATCTTTAAGATCTAGACCTTCATTCTACTTGTTCTAGTACAAGGATAACATGTCTAATCAACTACTAGAACTCATAGATATATCCATTATTCAAGAAAATCTCGTAATTGAAAGTACATCATTAAATATAGCAAGAAAGATGGTGAGTAATAACATGTTTGGGTTCAAGTTATATGACTCGCCTCAAGAACAACTTCAAAGCTCCAAGATCCAAAGCATCACATTCCTAAGGTTGAAGATGACTTATCAAAAGTCCAAGGATTATTCAAAACTCCTTCATATACAAGGAATCACCATAGTTAAGAACTTGGTGAAGAAGAAAAGAAAGGAAGATCTCAACCCTAGATCCATGCTTTAATCCAAGGTTGAAGATGATCATTCCCTCACCTTAGGGTTAAGACTTGAGCTCCTTCTTGCTCCTTATCACCTTGCACGATACCTCACTACTCATTCACGATATGCATTCACTTGTGGATGATATCCCCTTCACTTGTGGCCAATATCACTTCACTTGGTTGATATCAACTTTGCTATGGCCGATATCACTTGCTATGGCTGATATCAACTTGTTATGGCCGTTACCAAGGCTGTATGAATGATGCCACTTCACCTATGCATGATACCAAGACTCTATGCACCATATCTAAGAGCAAGGAGGTGGTAGGATTCGAATATTTTCACTAATAGGTGAAAGGAGTGGTATATATAGTTGAGGTTCATGAAAAAGAGTGTATGTGAGGTGTCATCATTTTAAGCTACTAGGTTCCACGTTTCCATGCATGGTTGACATGTGTAAATGCATGCAATAACATTTATCTTGATACGTAAAACACTTGAGGATAATCTACAAATGATATTTTGGCCATTAGTTATCTTGTTTGATAAGATATCTCATCTTTATCTCACAAATTATGCAAACTGATACAACTTTTGCAAGGATCAACTAACTCGTAATGGATCACCTCCTTGAGGTGTTTTTCCCATCATGGACTTTTCCAAGAGTTCAACAACTGATATTGAATCTCTTCTATGGCTCCTCAGTCGATAGGCACTCCCATATCAAGTCTACAACTCAATACAACTCAAGTTAGGGTTTCACATTCAACCCCTTTCTTGGTCTTTTCATCACCAAGAATACTACTACTCAAAAGTAATTGAAACATGGTTTCTCCTTCTTTCTATCTCCTCTAAATGATACATAGAGGAAGTAGGAACACTCTAGAGGTGGTAATTTGCATATCAACCCTATATTTTGGGTAAATTACAATTAGTACCAAAATTGGTGCACAAGGTACTAGCATTATTCAAACAAGTTCAAACTTGGCATTTAGGCTTTCCACAAGACACCACTTAGCATTATTCTCTCTCTAATGATGCTGAAACACTTAAGTTACGTTCATTATGTGACATTTTGCAATATAATCCCTCATCTTGGGTAAATTGCACTTTGGTCCAAAACAAAGGAATGTTGCTCAAACAACATTCAATCAGGACCAAACATGAAACATAAGTGTGTCACATGATAACAAAATACCTTAACAGGATTATATTAAACTTCTAAGCAACATAATTAGCCAAAACAAATAGGGTTAATTCAAAACCCAGGCCAGCGTCATTACACATGCTATAACCACAAACGGGAACATGCAATAAATAAACACACAAGCGATGGTTGTGGACATACTATGTAATTCTTTCGAGCCACAAGGAATTACTACCACCTATGGTCCACATCATATGAAACATGTAGTTGGTGAAGATTTGTACTCAAACCAACCTGGGTTGATTGGTTCAACTCTTGAACCGGTCGGCTCACCCTGGTCACTCGACTGGGTTCTTCTGAAGTCATCATCTGGTTCTCAGGTCCAAGCAGCATCTGGACACGTCCACTCAATTGGTTGGGCCACCAATCAATTGGTTCATCCTCCTATTGTTTGGCCTCCTCGGTCCTCCAGTCAATCAAGTTGTCTCACGAGTCTATCATTTCATCTTGTGCATATCGTCATCTCATGTTGAAACATGAATTAAAACTATCTTATTTCTTATTACATTGTATATGGGGAAAACCTCAAGTTATATTCGATGGGAAATAGAAAGAAGATCATTAATTTATATTTGGAAAGGAGAGAGAGGCTCGATACAAAGACCGACTAACAACAAGAATAAATAACCACAACCATGCACACATAAATGTGGGATTTTGGCCTTAACCATGCTTCACATCCACTATCAAAACCTATTTTATGGGGACGCATGTATATTTCATATATATATATATATATATATATATATATATATATATATATATATATATATATAAATATATATATATATGTATATATATGTATATATATATATGTATATATATATATATATATATATATATATATATGCATTTGGGTTCCTTTGTGGCGATTAGACAGATGTGCACATCAAGCAGTTTAAATATTCACATCAAATGCTATAAATAAATATGATAAAACCAAATTTTGATCATATTGATTATCCCAAAACATAATTAGTTGGCATGGCTTTGATATCACTATAGGAAAATATGACATCAGATAGGCAGTAAAAATAAACAATTTACTGTCGTATTTTCCATTAACTAGGATATCATGTCAATAACTATGCAATGGGAAGGATGGTTTCACAAAGATATACCAGATCGTAGACCAAGTCCATCGACAATTCTCGTCGATATAGATGTGCACTCTATCTTGGACGCTGGTTGTGCAGCTCCGGGTTGCACTCCGACTCATGCCTCTATATTAGTCCATACCGACCAACTAGAACTTATATCATTCTACTAGAATGGATAGGAAGGTGTTGTCCCTCTCATTGCTGTACTAGTCACCAACATATTCTCCTACAACAATGATCCTCAGTTATTTCTCTCACATGGCTATCCTTCATGGTTACCACAACTTGAAAGGATAACAATTGTCAGAGCAACATATTCTCAATTGTCTATGCAATACTTCTTTCATGGGAAGCCCCCAGTACCCCTGTATATATAGGATGGGTTAGGGTCACGGTTCCCAATCTCCACCCAATGCAGGACTAAAATAGTTGTGGAAAGGATGAGATGATCTTGAATTTTCGCAACAAATCTGGAAGTTTCACAACCTGCATGCACCAAAATTGTCGTCTCACCTATAGATATGGTCATTTTACTAAGCGGGACTGGAATTTCTCTAAGAGAAATGGTTGTCTGGCATTTTCCAATTTTGCACATATGTCAGCAATTCAATTCTAATTAGTACTCAACTTGACGTCAGCACTAATCCTTGATGCAATAGAATTGCACCCCTGAGATGATCATTTGGTGCATGTGAGATGAGCATCTCACATCACTTGAGATGGTATTCTGGCCAAACCAGACGTGTGTCTCATAGGCCATTTTAGGATGAATCCCACCTAATGCACAATACAATCAACTTGACATTCCAAACAACTATCTCAACACTTGAACAATCGTTTGACAGTCTAGTCAGTTGATCCATTATGTGAATTGAAATACCTAAACACTATAGTAATAAATTCAATTATCCTTCAAGATCATACTCCACTTCTAGTTGAGTTCCTATGTGTTTGACCCTATAGGTCCCATTGCACGTTGGCAGTGAATGTCCATAACAACTTATGACATAACAAGCAATGAGTGCTGCCTAGTCGCACATCAATGCTACCCTAGTGAATGGAAAGTTGGGAAGCAACTTCAACCTATAATCTATGTATGGTGTTATGGTGTTTGTATAGTTCCTTTGTCACAAATATCCATATTGATATGCATGCATGTAGTAGTCATCCTCATTATTATTCAGTCGTGTTGCTTGAATCAGAGCAGATTGCATTAGACATATGTAAGCTCAATATCACAAATTGACTCACATGTGTCTATTAATACTTTTCTTAGTTTCTACAATCAAGAGGCCTTGGATATCATACTCATGTGCAAGGGACAAATCCCATTTCTATTACTTACAGTCAGTCTCCATGTGTCAAAGTCACCCAATCATCACCTATATAACAACCCATGTTTCATGCATGTGTTTGATGTTGTGAAAGTGTATCCAATGACATGTTCAGGTATAAGAACCAAAACCACGAGCATCACTATGAGAGCTAACTATGACTTTCATGATGAGGATTCCATGTGTCACTATCACTGTCGGTCTATCTGATACATTGTTCTCTAATATGTATTTGTGTGTTTGGTTTGATATTACCATATCATGACTAATGAGATTCAGTCATCAACGAACTCAATCTGATCTTATATGTCATTGTTGTCTATCAACCTTCCACAATAACAACCGATCAAGGACATTATCTGAATATGTATATTTACTCCTAGCATCTGTATGATCTCATCCACAAGGATAGTAGCTTAATGATATACATCATTGAGTAATACAATTAAATAGACATTTATAATGTTATTCATTATATCATAACTACATATACAAAATAAATAGGAAGCTAGACTTTATTATTAATCAAATAAATTACATATTACGCCATCACAATCATCATATAATTGTCTCTTTGGGCATACATACCAGCAATACCTATACCCCAACCACCTCTAGTCTTCAAATAGGCATCCTCCCACATCAATTTCGTCCGATCTTTCATATTTCATCACTACCTCTGGAACAAGTCCATGACTCCAACAAGGAATGTTCCTATCTCGTATCATCTCAGTCCAATTTCTCTCGTGGTAAACTTATCCATGCTCAATTCTTCATTTTTATGTGATCAAATCCACATTTTCTCACCCTAACCATTTTTCTCCAAACTTGTGCGAACCTGCAATTTTCTCCTCGCGGCTAAGACACCGATGTGAGGAAGGGGACGAACCCCTTTGTTATTTCCATTATCTTACCTCACATTGCTTTGCTTTATAATTTTTCTCAGCAACAGTAGTTTGGTAAATTCATGGTTTGTTTTGACATTCATTGTGTTTTCCCTCACATGCACATTGAACATACACACCTTGTCACACTCATAGGATTTGGATTTTTATATGAGATTATATTGGTCTTTTGGCATTATTAGTTTCTAAAAGTTCCAGTAAATAAGTTTAACTTCAAAAATTCATAACTAATTATCTAGTTATTCTAATATTACATAAAGTATTGTTGAAATCCAAAATGTATTCTATATCTAAATAATAATATTTCACAATCAAAATCTGATCATAATAAGAATAGTTAATATAGGGTTTATAATACACATTCTAATTAATGATTTATATATCAAAATCTATGATAGCTGAACATAACCCTAAATTGGAACTATGGTTAGATCTTTGACAAGTAGACAAACATCTTGAGGTATGTTGCATTCCACATTATTCTTATTGAGAAATAACCTATTTCCCATCTCACTCTTGGCCCTATGGACAAATTAACCTACATAATTTTTCTATCCTCTGAGAATTTATTTCATGTGAAAGTTCTATGTTGATTCTTGTCTTGTTACCATCCTACTTTGTTGGATATTCTTTTTGAATCTAAGTTGTACTTTTCTTCATGATGAAACCCTAATTGTGGGTATGCACTAGTTTTCCCACTTTTGTGATGGATGATTTATATTGTCCATTTACGTGATGGTAATATCATTCATTCTATCTATGTGGTCAAACTTTTATTTTCCTATACATTTTGCTTGATTTTGATTGAGTATCCCTAGGGATGTATAACTACATTGGTTTTATTTTTTGGGATAGAGTTTATGTGCCCCATACCATGTGTTGTGTGGCCACATTATTTTTGTATGGAGGTTGTGTGCCCCATACCCAAGTTTTTTTCCCACTTTATATTGGGAGTTTGATTGTGTGCCTTACTCTATCAGGTTTCAAGGTTATGAGTCTTAGCCACCATTGTTATTTATACTTCACTAGTTCTATGTGTAACCTAGAGAAATCTACGTTGCCTAACTTTATAGACCTATTTCCATGAATAGGAGGTTAGTGTGCTCGGATCATTATAATTGACCAAACAAGGCTATAGTTATATCCTAACATGCTTATTTGTATCCTACTGAACATCTAACGAACGTAACATGTGTGACTGACATCTTAACCCAAATTGTAGATACACATGATCTAGAGTATTCCATTGACTAATGCATTGTAAGGTTATCATTACTTATATATGTATATAACCTAACATGGACATAATAAATGTTAATGAGTTGTGTATGATGAATGGATCATGTCGACCATAACCCCTTGGTTGAAGTTCACTAACCTTAATATGTACATCCTTGTTGACATTCATCATATATTAGTGACATGAAGTGCCATAATCATATATCATATGTTAATAGACCTAATTTGGACTTAATCACATAATCATGGTTTGGTATGTAAATTAATTCATCATTATGTAGTATGTTTCACTTTCTTCACTAATATACATCAAATGACTCAAATATGGTTAATAAGTAATTTTATTCACATAAATATGCATAAATTGCTAACACATGGATAAATGTGCATAGTTGGTATCCTAAAGTGAAGAAATAGCAATACAATATTTGTATGGACAACAATGTGACTGATTTATATTTTGTGACACTAACTGGATATTTAACATCAATGAAAATGATTAATGTGTCATTATTTCAAATAATATTGATGTTACTAGACTTATTAACTAATTGAATAAAATAACCATTTTTGTACAAAATAATATAGTATAACTCCATATGGTGACACTACAAGGATAAGAGAGTCTAAATCCAAAGTATTGAAGATAATAATGATATATAATACTAGATAATGAGATAATTGACTTACACCCTATTTGTACTAAAACTCATTCTAGATAATATCAACAGTGAAATCCAATCATAAAATTGGATTCTTAGGGTCGTAATTAGGTTAGTTGCAAAGTTTCAATAAAATCATATAATGTTTACTATCCCAATCTAATAAGAAAGAATAACAGTTGAATATGTATATTGTAGTTGGGTTATACTTTGGATTTAATGGATTTAAAAAGAGGTTTTGATCACACATCTTATTCCCGATTCACATATACTTGGATGTATCACACACACTTTGTTCGTGACTCTTTTGTAGTCATTAGATGGTGATCCAACGTTATCTGAGTTTTCTTCTACCTTGTGTTTGACAGCCATCAGGACTCTACAGATGTTGTATGCTCCTCTTTCTCATTTTTCTCCCTTTAATATTTTCATGACTTCGCCCTCAATTCACCTCTCTTTTGCGTCTATCTACATTTACAAACATGATGAGCTTGCTATGAATGGATTTTAATGGTGCTAAAGTCCCAGTCGATGAAGCGCTTCTCCTCTCCCCTATTTTCATGCAACACTGGGTTTCATTGCTTCTCTGACTCTTTGCATATAAATATAAATCATATAAAACCTCCTAACAACACGTTTCTTCTTGTGCTACCTCATGTTCACACTTGATTGCCAGGGAACATCATCTCTCTACACAGTCTACTAGCCGCGACAATTCAGATTCTATCAGGAGAACCTTCTCTTCTAGGAATCCTCTCAAATGTAAGGAAACTCATCCTCATGGATTCTCAAAACTGTGAGTATTGTTAATTTGATCATATGGGATATGATTCAGTTTTCCCCAATTCTTCCTTTCATTTGTTTGTGGTTCTGTGATTGGGATTTACTCTTCGTGATCGTGTATTTTGGAACTGAATAGCTCGCCATTGCTTCTGGGTGAATATGAAAAGTTTCTCAACTTCTTCATTGACATGGAGTCGAGGTGATTGGGGCTTGATTCTGCATGTCAGCCATGGCAGAAAGAATGGCGGTGATCCTTGACACCCAATGTTGTGTGCCAAGGATCGCTGAGACCATAGAGGAAAGAGGAACTCCATTGGATCAATCAGGAATGGTGAATTTGACCAGATTAATTACTTGTCCCTTGCCTTTATGCTCTGTTGGAGTTGTCCCTGTGATTTCTTGTCTTCGAACCAAGTTGGATTTTAATAATGTCACATTTCAATGGAAAATGTCGTCTTCTTCTCACTAATTCTATTTGATATCATGTGTTACTCCAATCATGGATAAAGGACA
This sequence comes from Alisma plantago-aquatica, assembly GCA_963693085.1. Taxonomy (NCBI): domain Eukaryota; kingdom Viridiplantae; phylum Streptophyta; class Magnoliopsida; order Alismatales; family Alismataceae; genus Alisma; species Alisma plantago-aquatica. The sequence goes on from OY856412.1 coordinate 1,027,928,258, forward strand.
TGGTTACCCTATCATGCATCAAGCTTGGGTACTTGATGCAAGGTCGTTTTGGTCTTTTTGCTTTAATATATCCCAAGTATTTTAGTAAATGATTTTATTTTAGAAAATTCGTATGTTATTATCCACTCATAGGAAAAATGTGCAAAAAAAGAGTTCTATAATCAGAATAAAGAGGCCTTGTTTGATGGTATATGTTTATAACCTAAATTCAATATAATAAGAAGTCATTATTTCTATGGTTTGTAATATAATCATTAATTAATTATTTACATATAATATGTTAATAGGTGAAGAAATATCTTGATTGGATCTAAAATATGGACCCAGTCCCGTAACAATCATTAAGGTATGTTGCATCCCTTTGAGTCTATATTGAGAAATAATTATACTTTCTTTCTCTTTTGACCTAGTTCAAGGATATGTGTGAAATCTCTTCTTGGAGATCTAGTTAATTTTTTTTTAGTTCATGATATAGAAATTGGTATACATTGACAATCCTCTCTTCATATTGAAATTTGGAATCTATAATTTGTAATCTTGTTCATGTTATAGCTAGTTGAACCCTTATTGGTGGAATTGATCTCTATTGTGCTATGTGTGCACTAAAGCCCTAATTTGTTTGTGATGGGTTTTTATGATCTGATGTTTCACTCTTAGTTGGACAATCATATTGTATAACATAACTAAACTTTACTTGCATCTACATTTCATGCTTATTGATTCAGTAGTAGTAAGGTTTTATAATATGCTTTAGTTTCTGAAGTTATATGCCTTTATGTTATTTTAGGATGGAGGTTATGTGCCTCATACCCAAGTTTTGTACCCACATTTTATATATTTGGGAGTATGGTTATGTGCTATTCTCTATCAGGTTGGGTTATGTGCTCCGAATGCCATTGCTTTATTATCATTCAATTAATACTATGCTTATCCCAACTGCATGTTGAATATTTCATTTATGTTGATAGGTCATGTGCCCTAATTTATCTAATTATGCTTTTAAAGCATATTTTATATTTGTTTATGGAAAGTACATGTATTTCTTTTCATCATATTGTAATCTTTTCTTTTGATATCCACTTGGAGGGTCTCTTCCCCTCTCCGGGAAGCCTTGTTTATATTAGTTGCCCTTTTTCCCATAAAATTGCTTAATCACTATCTATATGCACATACCGACATTGTTATGATGACAACATCCACTTTGTCTTCTCTTGTGGGGTATGCTTCCAACCCCTTAGGTAGAGATCAAGGAGGAGTTGACTAAAGTTGATCAAGACTATCCAAGAGTTATCTAATCCTTCTTGGGAGGTAGATTTAAGTAGTTGATCTACCCTTCACAGCTTAGTTACCAAAGTTTTCTTTTATGTACACCCTACATGTTGAAGAATAATGATAAGCATGCATATTGTAATAGTTAGATTTTATCTTCTACTACTACACTTTTGGCATTTGATACATTACATGATTAAATTATAATTATAATCCTTTGCAAAAAACTACTTGTGATAAATGGATTTGGATGGTTTTGTATTATTCTTTCGAGTAAGTTGAGTGGCTCCCCTCTTGGATCCCACTCCCTACACTATGCCTATCAAACATGCATGCAAGTTGATTATTATTGTGATGGTTTTTGTGCCCTAAATTCTTTATATGTGCTTCTATGGAGCATCCTATATTAGTTTTAATGGCAAGTACACCTATTTTCCTTAATTATCGTCTTATAGCAATTCATATTCTTTTTATGTCCACTTTGATAGAAATCTTCCTCTTATATGGAAGGCCTTGTTATATTTGATGTCCTTTTTCCCTTGTGTTTCTCAATTCCTTTAAACTTGCACATATCAACTTTTATGCTGATAATTTCCATCTTTGTCTTCTATTGTGGGGTATGCTTCCCACCCCAAAAGTAGGACATGGTGAATGTCGCGGGAAGACATGGACCTAGCTTATGGAGCTGACTCTCCGGAGATGTACTTGAGATAGTTTAGATATCCATCTACTTAGATCCTTAGGGTGTTGTACTTTTATGTGAACGCCATGTGGGAGATTATGATGTACTTTTATAAAATTGAATATAATCATGATTTATTATTCTATTGTTATACTTTGTTTAATCTTGCATTCCATCATTTGAGAAATAAAAATTTTACACTTATTCCAGAATTCATTTTTAGTGTATTTGTAATAGATGGATATATTCCTAAAATTGTACACCTATTCCAGCAAATCATTTTAGTGTATTTGTAATAGATGGATATATTCCTAAAATTAAGAAAGCATTTAATCCCCTATTGGTTCCCACTCCTTATAGTCTCCTTAAACAGTGAGGTACCCAACATTAGCCAAAAATTCTAATGATACCTAGTATAGTTTATTTTTTCTAGTTACTGCTCAGTAGGTCATCCGTTGTGGAACCAGTGATGTTGGTAGAATAGACAAGTTCTTTGACTCTCCTCCTAAGTACCCATGTATAGAGGCACTACAAAAAAATAGTTTTAACTAGAAAACAAAAATGTAACCTAAACCCCAAATTATGTAGCTAAAATCTTTGGCTACATTTATCCTTACATATAAAATATGATGATAATACTTGTGTATCTAATTGTTTTTGGTACATTTTCCAAATATGTAGCTAGATAATAATCTACCAACAAATTCATTTGTAACCTTAAATATAGCTAAATTTTTTCTTTACTCATAGAAATATAGTTGTACTAGTAACTAAATATGTGGCTACAATTGTAACTTATGGTTTAACCCTAGAATTTTTGCTTAAGTTAGTTACTTAAAAACTTGTTGTAATCTTTTGAAATGTAATTAATTCTCTTTGTGAAGTTTATTTTCAAGTTTGAGGTCAATTGCAAACTAGTAGTGCATTATACGATAATCTAAGTGTAAAATGCAATTTACCTAAGCTAAGGGGTTACATTGCAAAATGTCACATGTTGAAAGTACACTAAGTGTTTTAACATCAAGAGAGAGAGAATAATGCTAAGTGGTGGATTGTGGAAAGCCTAAATTCTAAGTGACAACTCATTTAAATATTGCTAAGTGCTTTGTGCATCAATTATGGTACAAATTATAATCTATCTAAAATTTAGGGTTGATGTGTAAATTACCATTTCTAGATTGTCTCTACTCTTTCCTGGTATCATCTATAGGAGAGAGAAAGAAGGAGACACTATGTTTGAATCATCCAAGAGTGATAGCACTCTTAGTGATGAAAAGACCAAAGGAAGTTGTATAGTTGAAGCTTTATATGAACTATATCAAGTTGTAGACTTGAAGTAGGAGTCCCTATCGGCCATGGAGCCATAAAGGGAGTCCCCTATTGGTTTTTTGAGTCTTTTCTTCACCCATAATCAGATAGAAACTCAAGAAAGTCATATGTATCCGCTTGTAACTTTCCATTGGAAAAGATTGTGTTGAATATAATAATGAAGTAAGTGGAAGAAAACTTGCCCTAGAAAATAACTAAAGGGACGACCCTTATCCTTTGCATTATCCTTGATATTTTATTTTTGCATGGCAAGATAAATATAGGATGCATGCAACTACATGTGCCAACCATGCATGGCTATGTGGCACTTAGTAGCTTAAGAATAATGACACCTCTTACACTCTTTCCCATAAGCCCCAGGTATAAATACTCTTCTCTTCACCTATTAGTAGAATTTTTGAAATCTTGTTATCATCCTTCACTTTGGTATCATCTATACTACTAGCGAAGGAGAGTTTAGTTGTAGATCTTGGTATCGGCCAAAGACAAAGGATATCGGCCAAGTAGGGGATATCAACCTAGCAAGGTGATATCGGCCACAAGGAGGGAAGATATTGTGCAAGTGCTAAGGAGCTCAAGTCTTGGATCTTGGAGAGGCTCATCATCAACCTTGGAAACTTGAAGAGTTGGATCTTGAAGCTTGGAAGTTTCTTTAGAGGTGGGTTATATAACTTTAACCCAACCATGTTATTATTCTTTTCCAATAATTTTGAACTTATTGATTTACTTTCAATTTTGAATTCCTTTGATTAATTGATGTTCCATTGAGTTCCAATAAGTTGTTACAACTGATGTCCATGGTTTAGAATAGAAAAACAGAGGTCTTGAGGTTGATGATGATGACATCAATATGGTACAACCCGAATGGGGAGAAGTACCTTAAAAACTGATATGAAACCCAAGATGATGGCTAACCCGATATAGAAGTGGGTGACACCTCACACATGATATGACGCATGTCCTATGAACGACATGGAAGGTACCTACTTGCAGCTAATACATGATACAAGGTTAAGATTTTATCTTTTATACGATATAGTACCCCTAACCGATATGATGATTAAAACCCAACATGAAGAAGTAGAAACCCGATACGCCTTTGAAATCTGATATGCCTTTGAAACCCGACATACCTCTATCACTTTGTGATGGATTGAAGAGCTCAACTAGATCCCTAGATTGTTATTTAATCATATGTTATATGTGATGGAGTGGACTTTTAGAATCCTAAATTGTCCAATGGTATAAGTGAGTTCTTGCATGTTGAGTTGCTATGAGAGTTCCTAATGTTTTGTCAAAATTTTGGAAGCAAGTGATATTAATATCATGTTTTGGATCCCTATGTTCATGCCTTTTTGAGTGAGCAAACATTATTTTTGGACACCTAATTTGTGTACAAGGTAGTTTGGGCTGCGTTAAATCTGTGGTTAAAGTTTGGTGGCCATTGGAGTTTTCTGTATGGATTTATTTAGGTTTGAAATGTGTGAAATAATGAAATTAGATGCTTTTGATATACGATAGACCAATGGTATAACGTTCTATCATAAGTTTGATGGCCAATTGGTGTCACATAGAGTCAAGGAATGTTGCAGATGGGTGACGTGGGGATATCAGGCCTTTGGATGTGGGTTAATCATATGCCTGGTAGCTCATCCTCTACCGCCTGTCAAGCCAGAGGTCGTGGGGTAAAGTAGTCATGCTCCCTGCCCCTCCATGAAAGTAATTGTGGGTCAGAGAAGTTTCACTATGAGCGGTTAGCTTGGCGTCGATGACAACCACTGCTAGAACCTTACATTGGGGGATTTGTCTTAGAAACTGTAGAGAATGAGTGGTCCTCCCCCTGCCTTCTCCATCACCCATGAAGACCACAGATGCACTAATGATCTGGAAGAGTGAGGTAAAGGTAGGAGTTTTTCCTAAGGGGAAGATTGTCTTCTGATAGCGCGTATGGCAAAGGAGCATCCTTATCGAGCTACGAAGTCAGGGAAGAGTCTGACTTGATCCTCACTGCACTGGCGGATGAATCCTAATAGATTGCAGATGAAGGCCGAGTTGGGAGCAAACTGTTAGACCTCCCCACTGTGATTGGAGGGTGTAGAGGTGTTCGTGGAGGTCTTGTGAAGATTTCAAAAGATTCAGGCCGACAGGAGAGCGAGCAGAGGCAGGATGCCTCTTCGGTTCCACCGCAACAGAGCCCCATGGCGGAGAGCTTGTGGTCAGAAGGATTGGGAGCCAATATCATAGAAGATGAGAAGTTGTGGAGGTCTGAAAGATTTCCCCGGAGCTGAAGGTGGTCTTTGGATACTACTAGGAGCACCATGGATCTGTTGAATGCTCACTGGCGCAAAGCTGTGCGGCGCTTCCCTAGCGAACAAGAGACGGATGTCGGGCACCCTAGTGTTTCACGAGCAAGGAAGACCGCAAGTCCTAGGAAGAGTGCGTGGAGGCTGGCAATAATGGAAGACATCAGAGGAGCCAGGTAGAGGTTGCCATGACTCGCCGCAGTCAGGCCAGGTGGCAGCATATGCTGCGGACAGGGAAACCCACCAGCTCTGGATCCCAAAGCATGAGAGAATGAAATGGGGGAAGATGGAACCGGGTCCAGGTGCCCAGACCGAACCAGCCAAACTCTAACAAGGAAAAGAAGGATTTGTTGCCTGGATATCCATGTGTCTTCGTCCCATTAGCCCGAAAAAGGTAAAATCCCAATATTACCTACATCTTTCAAACTGCATAGTAATTAGTGTGTTTCTCAGAAAAATACAAACAAGGTACCTAAATTCTCATAAAAATGTGTAGAATAATATGAAACCATAATATCAGTCTTTTGATGCATTAATCTCAGTGATATCATGTAAGATGTGTAATTCTTATTTAATGGATAATAAATAGCAAATGATGACATAAAATCATGGAAAAATATATGTAAGTCCATAATTATGTATAGAATCCATATGATGTCAGATATGTCCAGGTTGATGCAAGAAATCATGTAATTTACTCCATATGGATAATTAGGGCTTTTAACCCTAAATAAAATGCAATAAATACATGCATGCTCAATAATTGATGAAAGTTTATAGAGTAGCTGATATCAGCATATAGAACCTCAGTTTTAATTATGAGATCATGATTATGCATAAAATCCATGTTATATGAAGATGGATTTTAAATCATGTTATGAAACCCTAATCTAGGTTAATGAGGTAGCCTAGGGTTAATATGCACACAAAAATGATATGGAAGTTAATGTTCAGATAATGAGACATAATCTGGAAAGTGACATCAGTAAGATAATTCCAAGACAAGAATGCAAGTAATGACCAGAATATCCTAATGAGTTAAGTAAACCCTAAAATGGATACGTTTTGGGTTAAGATGAAATGTAAGATGATAAGAACCTGATGATAGTATATGATCTTGTCTTGATCCGGTTTAGAAAAGATATGGTTGACATCAGGAATATGTGGTGATTAATTTATCTCTTTGGAAGGTACGCCATTACCTCTTACTTGGCTTATTATACATTATGCTTGTGTTATATGGCAGTAAAGACTTGGCATATGGTATTGATTGAAATGATTGTTCTTGTATGATATGTTGCATGATTTTTCATACTTATTGCTATCAACACATGAAACATAATATATCTATTCCATTATATCTAAGCACTTCAACTCTTTGGTAGTAAAGTGTTGGAAAACAAGTACTTCAACTCTTTGATAGTAAAGTACTTGGATGTGATCCAACTCTTTGGTAGTAGATCACATTGTGAAATAATCCAACTCTTTGGTAGTAGATCATAAAGGCCTTAATGCATTCAACTCTCAGGTAGTAAATACATGGATGATATAATGGAAAATGTGCTTAAAATATGTGTTCTCTTTTATTGATGAATATATTTGTGCAAGTATATGCTTTTCTTATATTTCTTTATAACTTCCAAGTATTAGTTTTATCTTATTGCCAAGATATGATGAGAGGTATATAAAAGACACGTAGGCGTACTCAGTACAATATTCTTGAATATTGTGTTGACGTGTACCACATGTAATATTTTGTTTAGGTTGTGGTTTTGCTCTTGAAGATCCAGGATAATTGAGAGTTGTGTAGCGAGCTGATGTACAGGTGGACCTGTTGTCTTAAGATCCTACAGTTTAGTTGTAGCACATGTATATGTAGTAGTTTGTTGTTCAATATGTAATATCAAATGTTGTAACAATTCATGTTGTAATTATATGCTGAATGGTGAACATGTGTGTATGCTTTTATTATTGTTCATGTGCATGTGCTACTGATTGTTTCCTTCTGACTCCCTTGATTTTCTCTTTCTTAGCCTAATGTGTGTTGTTTAAATTGGGATTCTCACTGAGGTGAGGGTTTCAATTTGGATGTCACACATCAGATTAAGTTTTAGAAAATCTGGGGACGTCACAGGTGGTATCAGAGCATGAATAATAGCAAAGCCTGACATATGCTCATTATGCAACTCAAAACTAAAGAACCTTGAACTTAATAATCTTTCGGGTTAGATTAGTCGTCTTTTAGAGACTAAATCTGACCTAGCCTCTAGGTTAGCACTTAGATGTCCGAGAACTAGGTCTAGATTGGTGCTTGTTGAGTAGTAGGTCCTTAGATGTCGTTCTTTCCTTGTAGTGCAGCGGTATGGGACGTTGCACTATTTGGAAATGACGTGCATCAAGGGAAGCGAAACTCTAGACATATTGTGCATGTTGTCTAGAGTAGCTACACTAGTCTACCCTTTGTTCTCACCCTTTTCACTAGTTTTCATGACACTGTACTCTCTACTATGTGTGGGACATTCATTTTTAGGATTTGGTTTTTGATTCCAAACGGATCGAACCTTTGTAGTTTTCTCTGACGCATGTTTTATCGGAGAAAAACTATATAATATTTTATTATGTATATGTATTAGAAAAATGTGTACCCACACATGTACTTGTAGGAGTTGATCATGCAACCTAAGTGAAAGAGAATGACATCAGTCTAGAAGAGAGAGTAGTTCTAGATTATATGTCTAGAGCCTTGTTAGAATATATGATAGATAGAATAGATGATATAAGTTTTGATGATTAGATGTAAGTCTTACGTAGATGACATAAGAGGGTTATGATGATCTATGCTTGTCTTCGAGGAATTAAGTTCAGTTTTGAGATAAGTTTTGATGATGCAAGTAAATAGGCTTTTATGTGACAAGATATATTAAGTTAAGACAAGGATGTGGATCAGCCTGAGCCTCAAGATCTTTTATAAAGGAGGACCTCTAGTGTTGGGACCAGTTTTAGGGTTAACTCCAGAGAGAGCGAGACCCATTGGGAGAAGGTTAGAGAACCTAAACTCCATAATATGAGAATTCTAAGATATGTCCTAAACTAGAATACTCCTAAGTGATTGAGATGAGTTTCTTTATGCATGATTCCTATAGTCCTTTTGAACCCTAGATGTCCTTGGGAGGACCAAACCCTAGAGACAGAGAGAGGCTGGTTATATATGCAAATAAGGAAATATGAGAACCTACCATCTGGGTGAGGGAGAGAGCCCAAGACCCTGGAGGAGGTAGCTGTGTTAGTTTCTGTGAAGCCTCATGCTCGGGTTGGTGGTTTCCCACATAGGAATCTAGTGGTTGCATGTATAAGAGAGTTTTGGGTAAGCATGTTTCATGGGTAGAAGACCTATGAATAGTATGTTGTAGCATGTTTTAGTTTGTGCTTATGTGGCTAGAGCTAATGAAGCTATTAGCTAGTGCCAATGAGGTATACCCGAGAACCCTAAATGGAGAGGGAAGATATGGTTTGTGCATATGAGATACTCATAGAGTAGAGTTAGCTCAGAGAGTCTGAGTATGGCCCTACCCTCATGATATGGGTCACGAGGACCTCAGTTGGATTAGATAAAGTTTTGATATATGTTTGATAAGCCACTCACATAAGTTTGTGTAGCACAACCATGATGTAATATATGTAAGAATATGATCTAATCTTGAGATATGATATATAGACATGATATGATGGAAACCTAGAGATGGTTTAATAAATATCAAAGCATAAATGGTTAACCATATACATAACAATGATGATAATGTGAAATGGTTGGTTAATCTTATGACAAAATCACTAGTAGATGTTACAATATACTTTGAACAATGAAATAAGATCGTATAAATGAAACATGTTACATGAGATGCTAATCTTAGTGCTTAATAAAGATGAAAAATATAGTTTGACAGTTAGCACAAAATAATGTTGATGACACCTTGATGTATGGGTTAACTTTAGTTAACTCCTTTAGAACATGGTAATATGATGTGGGAACCCTAATGCATGGCTAAAGTTAAGGAAGAAAATCTAACATATGAGACATATAATGACATAACCTGAGTTTCTAAACCCTTGTTTGAGCTTCCTTGAAGTGATGTTTCACCTTAGATGCTTAAAACATCCTGGTAGGTTGGGTATAGTTCTGGAGCTTTGTTTTCGGATATGTTTCACATAGAGTGGTTTGCTACATGTGGATGAAGACCTTTTGGTTTTCCTTGGAGTACGAGAATGGCTTAATTTTGAGGACAAAATTTCTTTTAAGATGTATCTGATGTGAAAGAATGGTTTTCTAGCTTAATTTTGAAGACGGAATTTCTTTTAAGATGTGTAGGATGTGATGGAGTGGACTTTTAGAATCCTAAATTGTCCAATGGTATAAGTGAGTTCTTGCATGTTGAGTTTGTATGAGAGTTCCTAATGTTTTGTCAAAATTTTGGAAGTCAAGTGATATTAATATCATGTTTTGGATCCCTATGTTCATGCCTTTTTGAGTGAGAAAACAATAAGTTTTGGACACCTAATTCGTGTACAAGGTAGTTTGGGCTACGTTAAATATGTAGTTAAAGTTTGGTGGCCATTGGAGTTTTATGTATGGATTTATTTAGGTTTGAAATGTGTGAAATAATGAAATTAGATGCTTTTGATATACGATAGACCAATGGTATAACATTCTATCATAAGTTTGATGGCCAATTGGTGTCGCACAGAGTCAAGGAATGTTGCGGATGGGTGATGTGGGGATATCAAGCCTTTGGATGTGGGTTAATCGTACGCTTGGTAGCTCATCCTCTACCGTCTGTCAAGCCGGAGGTCGTGGGGTAAAGGAGTCATGCTCCCTGCCCCTCCATGAAAGTAAACGTGGGTCAGAGCAGTTTCACTATGAGTGGTTAGCTTGGCGTCGATGACAACCACTGCTAGAACCTTACATTGGGGGTTTTGTCTTAGAAACTATAGAGAACGAGTGGCCGTCCCCCTACCTTCTCCATCACCCATGAAGACCACAGATGGATTAACGATCTTGAAGAGTGAGGTAAAGGTAGGAGTTTTTCCTAAGGGGAAGATTGTCTTGTGATAGTGTGTATGGAGAAGGAGCATCCTTACGGAGCTATGAAGTCAGGGAAGAGTCTGACATGATCCTCACTGCACTGGCGGATGAATCCTGATAGATTGCAGATGAAGGCCGAGTTGGGAGCAGACTGTTAGACCTCCCCACTGTGATTGGAGGGTGCAGAGGTGTTCGTGGAGGTCTTGTGAAGATTTCAAAAGATTCAGGCCGACAGGAGAGCGAGCAGAGGCCGGACACCTCTTCGGTTCCGCCGTAACAGAGCCCCATGGCGGAGAGCTTGTGGTCGGAAGGATTGGGAGCCAATATTGTAGAAGATGAGAAGCTTTGGAGGTCTGAAAGATGTCCCTGGAGCTGAAGGTGGCCTTAGGATCCTACTAGGAGCACCATGGATCTGTTGAATGCTCACCGACGCAAAGCTACGTGGCGGTTCCCTAGAGAACAGGAGACGGATGTCGGGCACCCTAGTGTTTCACGAGCAAGGAAGACCGCAAGTCCTAGGAAGAGTGTGTGGAGGCTGGCAATAATGGAAGACATCAGAGGAGCCAGGTAGAGGTTGCCATGCCTCGCCGCAGTCAGGCCAGGCGGCAACGTACGCTGCGGATAGGGAAACCCACCAACTCTGGATCCCAAAGCGTGAGAGAACGAAATGGGGGAAGAAGGAACCGGGTCCAGGTGCCCAGATCGAACCAGCCAGACTCCAACAAGGCAAAGAAGGATTTGTTGCCTGGATATCCATGTGTCTTCGTCCCATTGGCCCGAAAAGGTAAAATCCCAATATTACCTACATCTTTGAAAATGCATAGTAATTACTGTGTTTCTCAAAAAAATACAAACAAGGTACCTAAATTCTCATAAAAATGTGTAGAATAATATGAAACCATCATATCAGTCTTTTGATGCGTTAATCGCAATGATATCATGTAAGATGTGTAATGCTTATTTAATGGATAATAAATAGAAAATGATGACATAAAATCATGGAAAAATATATGTAAGTCCATAATTATGTATAGAATCCATATGATGTCAGATATGTCCAGGTTGATGCACGAAATCATGTAATTTACTCCATATGGCTAATTAGAGCTTTGAACCCTAAATAAAATGCAATAAATACGTGCATGCTCAATAATTGATGAAAGTTTACGGAGTAGCTGATATCAGTATATAGAACCTTAGTTTTAATTATGAGATCATGATTATGCATAAAATCCATGTTATATGAAGATGGCTTTTAATACATGTTATGAAACCCTAATATAGGTTAATGAGGTAACCTAGGGTTAATAGGCACACAAAAATGATATGGAAGATAATGTTCAGATAATGAGACATAATCTGGAAAGTGACATCAGTAAGATAATTCCAAGACAAGAATGCAAGTAATGACCAGAATATCCTAATGAGTTAAGTAAACCCTAAAATCGATATGTGAGTTCTTGCATGTTGAGTTTCTATGAGAGTTCCTAATGTTTTGTCAAAATTTTGGAAGTCAAGTGATATTAATATCATGTTTTGGATCCCTATGTTCATGCCTTTCTAAATGAGCAAACAATAAGTTTTGGACACCTAATTCGTGTACAAGGTAGTTTGGGCTGCGTTAAATGTGTGGTTAAAGTTTGGTGGCCATTGGAGTTTTCTGTATGGATTTATTTAGGTTTGAAATGTGTGAAATAATGAAATTAGATGCTTTTGATATATGATAGACCAATGGTATAACGTTCTATCATAAGTTTGATGGCCAATTGGTGTCACATAGAGTCAAGGAATGTTGTGGATGGGTGATGTGGGGATATCAGGCCTTTGGATGTGGGTTAATCGTACGCCTGGTAGCTCATCCTCTACCGCCTGTCAAGACGGAGGTCGTGGGGTAAAGGAGTCATGCTCCCTGCCCCTCCATGAAAGTAATCGTGGGTCAGAGCAGTTTAACTATGAGCGGTTAGCTTGGCGTCGATGACAACCACTACTAGAACCTTACATTGGGGAATTTGTCTTAGAAACTGTAGAGAATGAGTGGTCCTCCCCCTGCCTTCTCCATCACCCATGAAGACCACAGATGGACTAATGATCTGGAAGAGTGAGGTAAAGGTAGGAGTTTTTCCTAAGGGGAGGATTGTCTTGTGATAGCGCATATGGAGAAGGAGCATCCTTACGGAGCTACGAAGTCAGGGAAGAGTCTGACTTGATCCTCACTGCACTGGCAGATGAATCCTGATAAATTGCAGATGAAGGCTGAGATGGGAGCAGACTGTTTGACCTCCGCACTATGATTGGAGGGTGTAGAGGTGTTTGTGGAGGTCTTGTGAAGATTTCAAAAGATTCAAGGCGACAGGAGAGCAAGCAGAGGCAGGATGCCTCTTCGGTTCCGCCGCAATAGAGCCCCATGGCGGCGAGCTTGTGGTCGGAAGGATTGGGAGCCAATATCGTAGAAGATGAGAAGCTGTGGAGGTCTAAAAGATGTCCCCGGAGCTGAAGGTGGCCTTAGGATCCTACTAGGAGCACCATGGATCTGTTGAATGCTCACCGGCACAAAGCTGCGCGGCGGTTCCCTAGCGAATAGGAGATGGACGACGGGCACCCCATCGTTTCACGAGCGAGGAAGACCGCAAGTCCTAGGAAGCGTGCGTGGAGGTTGGCAACAATGGAAGACATTAGAGGAGCCAGGTAGAGGTTTCCATGCCTTTCCGTAGTCAGGCCAGGCGGCAACGTACGCTGCGGATAGGGAAACCCACCAGCTCTGGATCCCAAAGCGTGAGAGAACGAAATGGGGGAAGAAGGAACTGGGTCCAGGTGCCCAGATCGAACCAGCCAGACTCCAACAAGGCAAAGAAGGATTTGTTTCCTGGATAGCCATGTGTCTTAGTCTCATTGGCCCAAAAAGGTAAAATCCCAATATTACCTACATCTTTGAAAATGCATAGTAATTAGTGTGTTTCTCATAAAATTACAAACAAGGTACCTAAATTCTCATAAAAATGTGTAGAATAATATGAAACAATCATATCAGTCTTTTGATGCATTAATCTCAGTGATATCATGTAAGATGTGTAATGCTTATTTAATGGATAATAAATAGCAAATGATGACATAAAATCATGGAAAAATATATGTAAGTCCATAATTATGTATAGAATCCATATGATGTCAGATATGTCCAGGTTGATGCACGAAATCATGTAATTTACTCCATATGGCTAATTAGAGCTTTTAACCCTAAATAAAATGCAATAAATACGTACATGCTCAATAATTGATGAAAGTTTACAGAGTAGCTGATATCAGTATATAGAACCTCAATTTTAATTATGAGATCATGATTATGCATAAAATCCATGTTATATGAAGATGGCTTTTAATACATGTTATGAAACCCTACTCTAGGTTAATGAGGTAACCTAGGGTTAATATGCACACAAAAATGATATGGAAGATAATGTTCAGATAATGAGACATAATCTGGAAAGTGACATCAGTAAGATAATTCCAAGACAAGAATGCAAGTAATGACGAGAATATCCTAATGTGTTAAGTAAACCCTAAAATGGATACGTTTTGGGTTAGGATGAGATGTAAGATGATAAGAACATGATGATAGTATATGATCTTGTCTTGATCAGGTTTAGAAAAGATATGGTTGACATCAAGAATATGTGGTGATTAGTTTATCTCTTTGGAAGGTACCGCCATTAGCTCTTACTTGGCTTATTATACATTATGCTTGTGTTATATGGCAGTAAAGACTTGGCATATGGTATTGATTGAAATGATTGTTCTTTTATGATATGTTGCATGATTTTCCATACTTATTGCTATGAACACATGAAACATAATATATCTATTCTATTATATCTAAGCACTTCAACTCTTTGATAGTAAAGTACTTGGAAGTGATCCAACTCTTTGGTAGTAGATCACATTGTGAAATGATCCAACTCTTTGGTAGTATATCATAAAGGCCTTAATGTATTCAACTCTCAGGTAGTAAATGCATGGATGATATAATGGAAAATGTGCTTAAAATATGTGTTCTCTTTTGTTGATGAATATATTTGTGCAAGTATATGCTTTTCTTATATTTCTTTATATCTGCCAAGTATTAGTTTTATCTTATTGCCAAGATATGATGAGAGGTATATAAAAGACACGTAGGCGTACTCAGTACAATATTCTTGAATATTGTGCTGACGTGTACCGCATGTAATCTTTTGTTTAGGTTGTGGTTTTGCTCTTTAAGATCCAGGATAATTGAGAGTTGTGTAGCGAGCTGATGTATAAGTGGACATGTTGTCTTAAGATCCTACAGTTTAGTTGTAGTACATGTATATGTTGTAGTTTGTTGTTCAATATGTAATATCAAATTTTGTAACAATTCATGTTGTAATTATATGTTGAATGGTGAACATGTGTGTATGCTTTTATTATTGTTCATGTGCATGTGCTACTGATTGTTTCCTTCTAATTCCCTTGATTTTCTCTTTCTTATCCTGGTGTGTGTTGCTTAAATTTGGATTCTCACTGAGGTGAGGGTTTAAATTTGGATGTCACACATCAGATTAAGTTTTAGAAAATTTGGGGACGTCACAGGTGGTATCAGAGCATGAACAATAGCAAAGCCTGACATATGCTCGTTATGCAACTCAAAACTAAAGAACCTTGAACTTAATAATAGTTGTGGTTAGATTAGTCGTATTTTAGAGACTAGATCTGACCTAGCCTCTAGGTTAGCACCTATATGTCCGAAAACTAGGTATAGACTGGTGCTTGTTGAGTAGCAGGTCCTTAGATGTCATTCTTTCCTTGTAGTGCAGTGGTATGGGATGTTGCACTATTTGGAAATGACGTGCGTCAAGGGAAGAGAAACTCTAGACATATTGTACACGTTGTCTAGAGTAGCTACACTAGTCTACCCTTTGTTCTCACCCTTTTCACTAGTTGTCATGACACTGTACTCTCTACTATGTGTGGGACTCTCATTTTCAGGATTTGGTTTTTGATTCCAAATAGATCGAACCTTGGTAGTTTTCTCTGACGCATGTTTTATCGGAGAAAAACTATATAATATTTTATTATGTATATGTATTAGAAAAATGGGTCCCCACACATGTACTTGTAGGAGGTGATCATGCAACCTAAGTGAAAGAGAATGACATCAGTCTAGAAGAGAGAGTAGTTCTAGATTATATGTCTAGAGCCTTGTTAGAATATATGATAGATAGAATAGATGATATAAGTTTTGATGATTTGATGTAAGTCTTACGTAGATGACATAAGAGGCTTATGATGATCTATGCTTGTCTTCGAGGACTTAAGTTCAGTTTTGAGATAAGTTTTGATGATGCAAGTAAATAGGCTTTTATGAGACAAGATATGTTAAGTTAAGACAAGGATGTGGATCAGCCTGAGCCTCAAGCTCTTTTACAAAGGAGGACCTCTAGTGTTGGGACCAGTTTTAGGGTTAACTCCAGAGAGAGAGAGACCCATTGGGAGAAGGTTAGAGAACCTAAACTCCATAATATGAAAATTCTAAGATATGTCCTAAACAAGAATACTCCTAAGTGATTGAGATGAGTTGCTTTATGCATGATTCCTATAGTCCTTTTGAACCCTAGATGTCCTTGGGAGGACCAAACCCTAGAGACAGAGAGAGGCTGGTTATATATGAAAATAAGGAAATATGAGAACCTACCATCTAGGTGAGGGAGAGATCCCAAGACCCTGGAGGAGGTAGCTGTGTTAGTTTCTGTGAAGCCTCATGCTCGGGTTGGTGGTTTCCCGCATAGGAATCTAGTGGTTGCATGTGTAAGAGAGTTTTGGGTAAGCATGTTTCATGGGTAGAAAACCTATGAGTAGTATGTTGTAGCATGTTTTAGTTTGTGCTTATGTGGATAGAGCTAATGAAGCTATTAGCTAGTGCCAATGAGGTATACCCGAGAACCCTAAACAGAGAGGGAAGATATGGTTTGTGCATATGAGATACTCATAGAGTTGAGTTAGCATAGAGAGTCTGAGTATGGCCCTACCCTCATGATATGGGTCAGGAGGACCTCAGTTGGATTAGATAAAGTTTTGATATATGTTTGATAAGCCACTCACATAAGTTTGTGTAGCACAACTATGATGTAATATATGTAAGAACATGATCTAATCTTGAGATATGATATATAGACATGATATGATAGAAACCTAGAGATGGCTTAATAAATATCAAAGCATAAATGGTTAACCATATACATAACAATGATGATAATGTGAAATGGTTGGTTAATCTTATGACAAAATCACTAGTAGATGTTACAATATACTTTGAACAATGAAATAAGATCGTATAAATGAAACATGTTACATGAGATGCTAATCTTAGTGCTTAATAAAGATGAAAAATATAGTTTGACAGTTAGCACAACATAATTTTGATGACACCTTGATGTATGAGTTGACTTTAGTTAACTCCTTTAGAACATGGTAATATTATGTGGGAACCCTAATGCATGGCTAAAGATAAGGAAGAAAATCTAACATATGAGACATGTAATGACATAACCTGAGTATCTAAACCCTTGTTTGAGCTTCCTTGAAGTGATGTTTCACCTTAGATGCTTAAAACATCCTGGTAGGTTGGGTATAGTTCTGGAGCTTTCTTTTCGGATATGTTTCACATAGAGTGGTTTGCTACATGTGGATGAAGACCTTTTGGTTTTCCTTGGAGTACGAGAATGACTTAATTTTGAGGACAAAATTTCTTTTAAGATGTATCTGATGTGAAAGAATGGTTTTCTAGCATAATTCCGAGGACGGAATTTCTTTTAAGCTGTGTAGGATGTGATGGAGTGGACTTTTAGAATCCTAAATTGTCCAATGGTATAAGTGAGTTCTTGCATGTTGAGTTTCTATGAGAGTTCCTAATGTTTTGTCAAATTTTTGGAAGTCAAGTGATATTAATATCATGTTTTGGATCCCTATGTTCATGCCTTTTTGAGTGAGCAAACAATAAGTTTTGGACACCTAATTCGTGTACAAGGTAGTTTGGGCTGCGTTAAATCTGTGGTTAAAGTTTGGTGGCCATTGGAGTTTTCTGTATGAATTTATTTAGGTTTGAAATGTGTGAAATAATGAAATTAGATGCTTTTGATATATGATAGACCAATGGTATAACGTTCTATCATAAGTTTGATGGCCAATTGGTGTCACATAGAGTCAAGGAATGTTGCGGATGCGTGACGTGGGGATATCAGGCCTTTGGATGTGGGTTAATCGTATGCCTGGTAGCTCATCCTCTACCGCCTGTCAAGCCAGAGGTCGTGGGGTAAAGTAGTCATGCTCCCTGCCCCTCCATGAAAGTAATCGTGGGTCAAAGCAGTTTCACTATGAGCGGTTAGCTTGGCGTCGATGACAACCACTACTAGAACCTTACATTGGGGGATTTGTCTTAGAAATTGTAGAGAATGAGTGGTCCTCCCCCTGCCTTCTCCATCACCCATGAAGACCACAGATGGACTAATGATCTGGAAGAGTGAGGTAAAGGTAGGAGTTTTTCCTAAGGGGAAGATTGTCTTCTGATAGCGCGTATGGCGAAGGAGCATCCTTATGGAGCTACGAAGTCAGGGAAGAGTCTGACTTGATCCTGACTGCACTGGCGAATGAATCCTAATAGATTGCAGATGAAGGCTGAGTTGGGAGCAGACTGTTAGACCTCCCCACTGTGATTGGAGGGTGCAGAGGTGTTAATGGAGGTCTTGTGAAGATTTCAAAAGATTCAGGCCGACAAGAGAGCAAGCAGAGGCAGGATGCCTCTTCGGTTCCGCCGCAATAGAGCCCCATGGCGGCGAGCTTGTGGTCGGAAGGATTGGGAGCCAATATTGTAGAAGATGAGAAGTTGTGGAGGTCTAAAAGATGTCCCCGAAGCTGAAGGTGGCCTTAGGATCCTACTAGGAGCACCATGGATCTGTTGAATGCTCACCGGCGCAAAGCTACGCGAAGGTTCCCTAGCGAATAGGAGATGGACGTCGGGCACCCCAGCATTTCACAAGCAAGGAAGATCGCAATTCCTAGGAAGCATGTGTGGAGGTTGGCAACAATGGAAGACATCAGAGGAACCAGGTAGAGGTTGCCATGCCTTGCCGCAGTCAGGCCAGGCGGCAGCGTACGCTGCGGACAGGGAAACCCACCAGCTCTGGATCCCAAAGCGTGAGAGAACGAAATGGGGGGAGAAGGAACCGGGTCCAGGTGCCCAGATCGAACAAGCCAGACTCCAACAAGTCAAAGAAGGATTTGTTGCCTGGATAGCCACGTGTCATCGTCTCATTGGCCCAAAAAGGTAAAATCCCAATATTACCTACATCTTTGAAAATGCATAGTAATTAGTGTGTTTCTCAGAAAAATACAAACAAGGTACCTAAATTCTCATAAAAATGTGTAGAATAATATGAAACCATCATATCATTCTTTTGATGCATTAATCTCAGTGATATCATGTAAGATGTGTAATGCTTATTTAATGGATAATAAATAGCAAATTATGACATAAAATCATGGAAAAATATATGTAAGTCCATAATTATGTATAGAATCCATATGATGTCAGATATGTCCAGGTTGATGTATGAAATCATGTAATTTACTCCATATGGCTAATTAGGGCTTTTAACCCTAAATAAAATGCAATAAATACGTACATGCTCAATAATTGATGAAAGTTTACAGAGTAGCTGATATCAGTATATAGAACCTCTGTTTTAATTATGAGATCATGATTATGCATAAAATCCATGTTATATGAAGATGGCTTTTAATACATGTTATGAAACCCTAATCTAGGTTAATGAGGTAAACTAGGGTTAATATGCACACAAAAATGATATGGAAGATAAATGTTCAGATAATGAGACATAATCTGGAAAGTGACATCAGTAAGATAATTCCAAGACAAGAATGCAAGTAATGATGAGAATATCCTAATGTGTTAAGAAAACCCTAAAATGGATACATTTTGGGTTAAGATGAGATGTAAGATGATAAGAACCTAATGATAGTATATGATCTTGTCTTGATCAGGTTTAGAAAATATATGGTTGACATCAGGAATATGAGGTGATTAGTTTATCTCTTTGGAAGGTACCGCCATTAGCTCTTACTTGGCTTATTATACATTATGCTTGTGTTATATGGCAGTAAAGACTTGGCATATGGTATTGATTGAAATGATTGTTCTTTTATGATATGTTGCATGATTTTCCATACTTATTTCTATGAACACATGAAACATAATATATCTATTCCATTATATCTAAGCACTTCAACTCTTTGGTAGTAAAGTGTTGTAAAAGAAGTACTTCAACTCTTTGATAGTAAAGTACTTGGAAGTGATCCAACTCTTTGGTAGTAGATCACATTGTGAAATGATCCAACTCTTTGGTAGTAGATCATAAAGGCCTTAATGCATTCAACTCTCAGGTAGTAAATGCATGGATGATATAATGGAAAATGTGCTTAAAATATGTGTTCTCTTTTGTTGATGAATATATTTGTGCAAGTATATGCTTTTCTTATATTTCTTTATATCTGCCAAGTATTAGTTTTATCTTATTGCCAAGATATGATGAGAGGTATATAAAAGACATGTAGGCGTACTCAGTACAATATTTTTGAATATTATGCTGACGTGTACCGCATGTAATCTTTTGTTTAGTTTGTGGTTTTGCTCTTGAAGATCCAGGATAATTGACAGTTGTGTAGCGAGCTCATGTACAGGTGGACCTGTTGTCTTAAGATCCTACAGTTTAGTTGTAGTAGATGTATATGTAGTAGTTTGTTGTTGAATATGTAATATCAAATGTTGTAACAATTCATGTTGTAATTATATGTTGAATGGTGAACATGTGTGTATGCTTTTATTATTGTTCATGTGCATGTGTGACTGATTGTTTCCTTCTGACTCCCTTGATTTTATCTTTCTTAGCCTAATGTGTGTTTTTTAAATTGGGATTCTCACTGAGGTGAGGGTTTCAATTTGGACGTCACACATCAGATTAAGTTTTAGAAAATTCGGGGACGTCACAGGTGGTATCAGAGCATGAACAATAGAAAAGCCTGACATATGCTCGTTATGCAACTCAAAACTAAAGAACCTTGAACTTAATAATCTTTAGGGTTAGATTAGTCGTATTTTAGAGACTAGATCTGACCTAGCCTCTAGGTTAGCACCTAGATGTCTTAGAACTAGGTCTAGACTTGTGCTTGTTGAGTAGCAGGTCCTTAGATGTCATTCTTTCCTTGTAGTGCAGCGGTATGGAACGTTGCACTATTTGGAAATGACGTGCATCAAGGGAAGAGAAACTCTAGACATATTGTACACGTTGTCTAGAGTAGCTACACTAGTCTACCCTTTGTTCTCACCCTTTTCACTAGTGGTCATGAAACTGTACTCTCTACTATGTGTGGGACACTCGTTTTCAGGATTTGGTTTTTTATTCCAAACGGATCGAACCTTGGTAGTTTTCTCTGACGCATGTTTTATCGAAGAAAAACTATATAATATTTTATTATGTATGTGTATTAGAAAAATGTGTCCCCACACATGTACGAGTAGGAGGTGATCATGCAACCTAAGTGAAAGAGAATGACATCAGTCTAGAAGAGAGAGTAGTTCTAGATTATATGTCTAGAGCCTTGTTAGAATATATGATAGATAGAATAGATGATATAAGTTTTGATGATTTGATGTAAGTCTTACGTAGATGACGTAAGAGGGTTATGATGATCTATGCTTGTCTTCGAGGACTTAAGTTCAGTTTTGAGATAAGTTTTGATGATGCAAGTAAATAGGCTTTTATGAGATAAGATATGTGAGTTAAGACAAGGATGTGGATCAGCTTGAGCCTCGAGCTCTTTTACAAAGGAGGACCTCTAGTGTTGGGACCAGTTTTAGGGTTAACTCCAGAGAGAGAGAGACCCATTGGGAGAAAGTTAGAGAACCTAAACTCCATAATATGAAAATTCTGAGATATGTCCTAAACTAGAATACTCCTAAATGATTGAGATGAGTTGCTTTATGCATGATTCCTATAGTCCTTTTAAACCCTAGATGTCCTTGGGAGGACCAAACCCTAGAGACAGAGAGAGGCCGGTTATATATGAAAATATGGAAATATGAGAACCTACCATCTAGATGAGGGAGAGAGCCCAAGACCCTGGAGGAGGTAGCTGTGTTAGTTTCTGTGAAGCCTCCTGCTCGGGTTGGTGGTCTCCTGCATAAGAATCTAGTGGTTGCATGTATAAGAGAGTTTTGAGTAAGCATGTTTCATGGGTAGAAGACCTATGAGTAGTATGTTGTAGCATGTTTTAGTTAGTGCTTATGTGGCTAGAGCTAATGAGGCTATTAGCTAGTGCAAATGAGGTATACCTGAGAACCCTAAATGGAGAGGGAAGATATGGTTTGTGCATATGAGATACTCATAGAGTTGAGTTAGCTCAGAGAGTGAGAGTATGGCCCTACCCTCATGATATGGGTCAGGAGGACCTCAGTTGGATTAGATAAAGTTTTGATATATGTTTGATAAGCCACTCACATAAGTTTGTGTAGCACAACCATGATGTAATATATGTAAGAATATGATCTAATCTTGAGATATGATATATAGACATGATATGATGGAAACTTAGAGATGGTTTAATAAATATCAAAGCATAAACGGTTAACCATATACATAACAATGATGATAATGCGAAATGGTTGGTTAATCTTATGATGAAATCACTAGTAAATGTTACAATATACTTTGAGCAATGAAATAAGATTGTATAAATGAAACATGTTACATGAGATGCTAATCTTAGTGCTTAATAAAGATGAAAAATATATTTTGATAGTTAGCACAACATAATGTTGATGACACCTTGATGTATGGGTTAACTTTAGTTAACTCCTTTAGAACATGGTAATATGATGTGGGAACCCTAATGCATGGCTAAAGATAAGGAAGCAAATCTAACATATGAGACATGTAAAGACATAACCTGAGTTTCTAAACCCTTGTTTGAGTTTCTTTGAAGTGATGTTTCACCTTAGATGCTTAAAACATCATGGTAGCTTGGGTATAGTTCTGGAGCTTTGTTTTTGGATATGTTTCACATAGAGTGGTTTTCTACATGTGGATGAAGACCTTTTGGTTTTCCTTGGAGTACGAGAATGGCTTAATTTTAAGAACAAAATTTCTTTTAAGATGTATATGATGTGAAAGAATGGTTTTCTAGCTTAATTCCAAGGACGAAATTTCTTTTAAGGTGTGTAGGATGTGATGGAGTGGACTTTCAGAATCCTAAAATGTCTAATGGTATAAGTGAGTTCTTCCATGTTGAGTTTCTATGAGAGTTCCTAATGTTTTGTCAAAATTTTGGAAGTCAAGTGATATTAATATCATGCTTAGGATCCCTATGTTTATGGTTTTTGAGTGAGCAAACAATAAGTTTTGGACACCTAATTCGTGTACAAGGTAGTTTGGGCTGCGTTAAATCTGTGGTTAAAGTTTGGTGGCCATTGGAGTTTTCTGTATGGATTTATTTAGGTTTGAAATGTGTGAAATAATGAAATTAGATGATTTTGATATACGATAGACCAATGGTATAATGTTCAATCATAAGTTTGATGGCCAATTGGTGTCACACAGAGTCAAAGAATATTGCGGATGGGTGACATGGGGATATCAGGCCTTTGGATGTGGGTTAATCGTACGCCTGGTAGCTCATCCTCTACCGCCTATCAAGCTGGAGGTCATGGGGTAAAGGAGTCATGCTCCCTACCTCTACATGAAAGTAATCGTGGGTCAGAGTACTTTCACTATGAGCGGTTATCTTGTCGTCGATGACAACCACTACTAGAACCTTACATTGGGGGATTTGTCTTAGAAAATGAGTGGTCATCCCCCTGCCTTCTCCATCAACCATGACGACCACAGATGGACTAACGATCTGGAAGAATGAGGTAAAGGTAGGAGCTTTTCCCAAGGGGAAGACTGTCTTGTGATAGCGTGTATGGCGAAGAAGCATTCTTACGGAGCTACGAAGTCAGGGAAGAGTCTGACTTGATCCTCACTGCACTGGCAGATGAATCCTGATAGATTGCAGATGAAGGCCGAGTTGGGAGCAGACTGTTAGACCTCCCCACTGTGATTGGAGGGTGCAGAGGTGTTCGTGGAGGTCTTGGGAAGATTTCATAAGATTCAGACCGACAGGAGAGCGAGCAGAGGCAGGATGCCTCTTCAGTTCCGCCGCAACAGAGCCCCATGGCGGAGAGCTTGTGGTCGGAAGGATTGGGAGCCAATATCGTAGAAGATGAGCAGCTGTGGAGGTCTGAAAGATGTCCCCCGAGATGAAGGTGGCCTTAGGATCCTACTAGGAGCACCATGGATCTGTTGAATGCTCACCAGCGCAAAGCTACGCGGCGGTTCCCTAGCGAACAAGAGACGGACGTCGGGCACCCCAGCGTTTCACGAGAAGGAAGATCGCAAGTCCTAGGAAGCATGTGTGGAGGCTGGCAACAATGGAAAACATCAAAGGAGCCAGGTAGAGGTTGCCATGCCTCGCCGCAGTTAGGGTAGGCGGCAGCGTACGCTGCGGATAGGGAAACCCACCAGCTCTGGATCCCAAAGCGTGAGAGAACGAAATGGGGGAAGAAGGAACCGGGTCCAGGTGCCCAAATCGAACAAGCCAGACTCCAACAAGGCAAAGAAGGATTTGTTTCCTGGATAGCCACATGTCTTCGTCTCATTGGCCCGAAAAGGTAAAATCACAATATTACCTACATCTTTGAAAATGCATAGTAATTAGTGTGTTTCTCAGAAAAATACAAACAAGGTACCTAAATTCTCATAAAAATGTGTAGAATAATATGAAACCATCATATCAGTCTTTTGATGCATTAATCTCATTGATATCATGTAAGATGTGTAATGCTTATTTAATGGATAATAAATAGCAAATTATGACATAAAATCATGGAAAAATATATGTAAGTCCATAATTATGTATAGAATCCATATGATGTCAGATATGTCTAGGTTGATGCATGAAATCATGTAATTTACTCCATATGGCTAAAGAGGTCTTTTAACCCTAAATAAAATGCAATAAATACGTACATGCTCAATAATTGATGAAAGTTTACAGAGTAGCTGATATCAGTATATAGAACCTCTGTTTTAATTATGAGATCATGATTATGTATAAAATCCATGTTATATGAAGATGGCTTTTAATACATGTTATGAAACCCTAATCTAGGTTAATGAGGTAACCTAGGGTTAATATGCACACAAAAATGATATGGAAGATAATGTTCAGATAATGAGACATAATCTGGAAAGTGACATCAGTAAGATAATTCCAAGATAAGAATGCAAGTAATGACGATAATATCCAAATGAGTTAAGTAAACCCTAAAATGGATACATTTTGGGTTAAGATGAGATGTAAGATGATAACAACTTGATGATAGTATATGATCTTGTCTTGATCAGGTTTAGAAAAGATATGGATGACATCAGGAATATGTCGTCATTAGTTTATCTCTTTGGAAGGTACACCATTACCTCTTACTTGGCTTATTATACATTATGCTTGTGTTATATGGCAGTAAAGACTTGGCATATGGTATTTATTGAAATGATTGTTCTTGTATGATATGTTGCATGATTTTTCATACTTATTTCTATGAACACAAGAAACATAATATATATGTTCCATTATATCTAAGCACTTCTACTCTTTGGTAGTAAAGTGCTGGAAAACAAGTACTTCAACTCTTTGGTAGTAAAGTACTTGGAAGTGATCCAACTCTTTGGTAGTAGATCACATTGTGAAATGATCCAACTCTTGGGTAGTAGATCATAAAGGCCTTAATGCATTCAACTCTCAAGTAGTAAATGCATGGATGATATAATGGAAAATGTGCTTAAAATATGTGTTCTCTTTTTTTGATGAATATATTTGTGCAAGTATATGCTTTTCTTATATTTCTTTATAACTGCCAAGTATTAGTTTTATCTTATTGCCAAGATATGATGAGAGGTATATAAAAGACATGTAGGCGTACTCTATACAATATTCTTGAATATTGTGCTGACGTGTACCGCATGTAATCTTTTGTTTAGGTTGTGGTTTTGCTCTTGAAGATCCAGGATAATTTAGAGTTGTGTAACGAGCTGATGTACAGGTGGACCTGTTGTCTTAAGATCCTACATTTTAGTTGAAGTACATGTATATGTAGTAGTTTGTTGTTCAATATGTAATATCAAATGTTGTAACAATTCATGTTGTAATTATATGTTGAATGGTGAACATGTGTGTATGCTTTTATTATTGTTCATGTGCATGTGCTACTGATTGTTTCCTTCTGACTCCCTTGATTTTATCTTTCTCAGCCTAATGTGTGTTGTTTAAATTAGGATTCTCACTAAGGTGAGGGTTTCAATTTGGACATCACACATCAGATTAAGTTTTAGAAAATCTGGGGACGTCACATTATAACTGTCCCTTGGAAAGGAATGAAAAGGATATGAGTATAATTGGTTTCCTGATATACTAACTCGATATGTTAGCCCATATGCCAACACGATATGAAGACCCAATATGGGAACCTGATATGAGAATCCAACATGGTGACCTGATATGTCATGATGTATAGACTACTAAAAACAATACTATGATGAAGTATCTACCCTATGAACAATATGGTGCACACTTTGTGCACGATATGGCAATAAGTACACCCATATACCCGATATGAGGTCAAGAATCTAACCCATACATGATATGAGGTTCACTTGATATGATAAGAACTAAGTAATAACCAATCTGAGATGGATACACATTATGGTTTTGGCGGTTATACCCTAAACACGATATGAGGAAGTGGTTATACCA
Organism: Alisma plantago-aquatica; assembly: GCA_963693085.1. Taxonomy (NCBI): domain Eukaryota; kingdom Viridiplantae; phylum Streptophyta; class Magnoliopsida; order Alismatales; family Alismataceae; genus Alisma; species Alisma plantago-aquatica. The sequence continues at coordinate 1,027,954,857 of OY856412.1, forward strand.
CATGACCGATATGGGTACACGATAGGATGTAAAGGTTGTATTTTAGACACAATATGATAAGCATATATACACCATGATGCCCAATATGGTAGGAATGCTTCAATCTAATGAATTTGACTAAGTGATATATGAATAAGATGCAATGAGTTTTATTCAATTTAATAATGATGAACTAATGGACCTTAAGAGGAGAATTAAGTCAACTTAATAAGAGTATGGTGTAATCAACATCCTAGTGAGGATGAGAGAGAAACTAAGATTGGAATGTTAATTATGTAATATGTATATGTTGGTACTCCCAAGATGAATGGAGTATGAATTATGGCTTAATCTTTTGTAATGTAATCTTGAAACCCTAATCGGTTGATGAAGGAAAATCCTAACCCTAATTCAATGGGGAGAATGTTTTCTTTAGCATTACATGGTAATGACAGGTATGTGATATTTCTGTTATCATGAAATTTTAACCATGTAGGTATCATAAGGTAATGAGCATAACTAAGTAAGAGCTATGATGTTTATATGATATAGATTTAATGAGCTATGTGAACTATGTGAATTAATACCTCAGTCTGATGACCTGGAGTAATGGTCATCTGCTAAGTGGCAACAGTACTTAGTGATGAACTAAGAGTTTGAATTCCCAAGCATGATGATGATAAGAGATTGATATTCTAAGTGGTATATGTGTTCCAAAGATCATGAAAGTATTTGATAAACATATTGTACCTTTCTTTGTAGAATCTAATATAATTCTTGTTTATAACTTGATTGATATTAAAAGATACTGAAATACACTTAATTAAGTAAGTTAAATATTATCATGTAGTTGCCCAGACCATAGATCCATTCAGTGTGAGGATTTTTTGAATGGTGAAATGAGTTTTACTCGGCTTGCATATTTTTGAATATGTAATCATTAAATGAGGGTGCTCAGTGGACTCCTAAAACTAAATGAGGGTGCTCAGTGGACACCCCAAATACACCAGGTTGCTTAGTAGACTTCCAGATGAAACTAAACCAGGATCGCTCAGTGGTCTTTCTGATGACAAATAATCTGGGAAAGCTTAGTGGTCTTCTCCTTAAGAGAGTACATGCTACGGCTATAACTCTATAGCGAATATGCAACTATATCCTGACATAGCTAATTGTAGATTGACACAAGATGTCTTGACAGTTATCTCATACTGACTGAGATATGTGAGGTCTTGACAGTCGGCTCTGCCACTGACCTTGTATGGTACCGATTTTGACTTACTAGTGGTCGGTTGGAGTATGAGAGGTATACCTCATCTCCTCTGGGCATAAGTATGAATGTGAACATGTAATCAGCTGTGTAGCATATTTGTTTAAGGATTGAATATGGAAAACATTGGTTGATGCCTTATTACTTTATCCATCTTAGTTGATAGTTGTTATACATGTTCTTCATATTCCTTTTAAAGCAAATAGCTCACTGATAGTTTTATTATCAATATTAATGCTTTGAACTGCAAATATACATGCTAGTTGCACAAAATATCCTTTGTTCAGTTTTATACTATTTCCTGTGATAATAATATTATTGGCAGAGAGTTATATCTGTCGCTGGGAAAATAGTCTCACCCTGTGGGATCCACAATTTATAGGTGGACGCGGATGAGTGTGTAGAAATCGGACTGCAGAGGAAGGACCGCATCAACATGGACAATAGTAGTAGCTCAGGTTGAGTACATTGTCTGTCGTGTCTTATAGATAGAAGTCCTATGTGTCGTCTCTTTACTCTCAGGTCCTTGGGAGATAGTCCTTAGTAGATTTTACGAATGACTTGAGCTTTTAGTTTGTTTACCTCGAGGTTTTATGTTATTCTGAATATGTTAAAGTAAATCAATTGGCACTTGTTATCCTGAAGAAGAGACGGTACAATGTATGAAGGATATGAACCACATGTATATAAAGTTGGTTCTTTTTGCAATAATTTCCCGTAAAAGGATCTACGTGCAAAATGGTTTTAATTCTTAATGATTTTTTGTTAATTCCACTACTTATGGTTATTCTATGATTATTATTGGTGATGGCTTGATTTGTAATAAGGTCGTCACAAAAATTGTATATGTAGATACGATTTTGTAGGGAGAAATGCCATTTACTGCAATTGTATATGTAGTTCATGTGTAGAAAACAAATATCACTTACTACAATTATGACTTGAGTTAATGTGTTGTGAAAGACATCATGTACTACACATACATACGTAGTCAGATTATGTATCCATACAATAACTCACAAATACAAAAGTATCTTTCTAGAAAGAAGTAATAATCAAATTTGATCCAAATCAAGTTATGCTTGTCATGTTAATAATCATAGTTTTATTTATATAGAAAAAATGAGTACACATGTGCAGTCCATTAACCTATCCCCTATTTTACAAAATGCATGAAAAAAAAATTGTGCTCAATAGCCTCTATATGCCTTATGATTTATTATAGATGGATATAGTACCATCATTTTCTAAGTTCTGATAACTAACATACATCTCAGTAAGACCCTCAAACTTCCCTAGAATTTCATTGAGCATGATCCCAACCTTTTTCCAAATATGTTATCCATCAAATGATTCTTCTTAGGTTCTTATAGGTCTCCAGACCCTCCACCAACTTGAACCCACCATATAAACTCCTCAAACCAATCATCTAACTCTACCCTTGTGGAAGAGCATCTGAAATCATCCAACAGAGGTGAGTGATTCTGTATATCAGAAATGGCAAAGGTGCCCTCATCACCTACTATGTTGTTGTGTAATTACATGATCTTCAGCTTGTCAGTTGATGGCGGTAACTAAAAGACCTCATTTTTTTCCTCAGGGGATATGTTGTCATTCATCATATAGAGTTCTTATAGGTTTCTACAAGACATCAACACAGCCCCAAATTCCTTAACACCCTAAAGAGATCCTCATTCATGTATTTCAGATATAAAACTGAGAGAGTTCACACATGAAATCCCAACATTTTGAAAAGAGAGTTATACTTACTACAATTATTGTGTAGAGAAACCAAGGAATTTTGGACCACCAGTAAACAAGGTAGAGATAACAAGACATTTCATATGAGCTTCATTCCTCCTTTCAGTGACCTGCCACATTATTTTAGATAATAAATTCAATATTAGCATTGTAAGGGAGACCACACTTAAGAATGACGTATGTATCCAAAACATCGATTAAGAACTTATGGTTGGAAAGCCAAGGATCCTACCAATTAAGAAAATTAAATCCATTGATAAAGTGAAAGTAAATCACATCTTTAAGAGTTTCTTTAGGTTTCTACCTTTGATGATTGAGAACATGTACATCTCAAGGTACATGTATCATACCAATAGTGATCCTCCCCTTGTGTCCAAAAAACTGAATGCTAGGTCTTCTCTATCACAATACTACTTAATGAGAGTGCCAACATTTATCCCCGTGTGTCCAAAACAACAAATGTCATATAAAGAGTGCACTAGCCTATAGAATACTCACTCTCACCCCAATGCATTCTAATGATTTCAAATCTATTCATTCTAGGTAGAATATGGTGTGGGCATGGAAGTCAATCCACCATTAACCATTACTTTTTCTCTCCACACTTGATGCAACATCCATGTGATGATTGAGGATGACCTATTGATTCAAAGCACTATCATACCTCTAATGTAGAACATAAGTTAGTCATCTTCAATTCATTCATGGATACAATAATGTTTAATTGAACAAGGGACTTTGACTTGTAATGCAAATGGTTTTCCCACTACACCTCTACCTACACTACTTTCTTTTTTATTTTAATGGTAGGTAACCTTCCTCTTGTGATAAATATAATCTCTTGTGTTCATTATTTTTAGTACTCCAAGATTTAAATGGAAAAAGAGAGTGAATTGCAAGATGATTCTGAGCTCATCTGTCCTGGAACTTGCTCTCCAATGGATGTATCTCCTTACTTGTAAATTGAAGCATCTGATCCTTGTTCAAGGGTGGCTTCAACATCATCAGATGGCTTGGCACCTAGCAATAACCGATACTCTTCAAAATTTTCATAGCCTCTAATCTATGAACAATGTGGAAAATCTTATTTCTAAAACATAGACCATGATTATTAGTGTTAGCATGCCATGAATATTGAACATAATGATGGTTCTAGGCAACATTCACGCATGACATAAAAAAGTATGCTAGTATAATGGCATGACCAAAGTATCTCCTTGAAGAGGAAAGATAAGTTCAAGTATGTAGACAACTCCTCTATGCTTGTATGCAGCCCAAGAAAGTCGATGATGCTTTCCTGGGGGCACAAAACATGTAGTTCCTCTTCCCTACACTATGGCACTGAGTGAAGAAATTGTAATAGAAAATAGGGCAACAACTAAACAACACATACTTTTATAGCAACATCATATATGACAATCTTTAGATAATGGGGAACAGTAGTAACAACTATAAAGAGTTGACAGACCAAGGAAAGCGTCCAAATAGTGGACCAAGTCTGCATAATATGTTACTGATACTTGGTTCCTACTTGTGCATGAAATAAAAATATTCATAATTTCTACATCTCTTGTGTAAAGATAAAAAATTCACTCATCCATGAAGATTGAATTCCTAGAATTCCTCATTAGTACATCCTTGAGATTGTAAAGCAGCACAAGCTCCATTACCTAATCACGATATTAGATACCATTTTTGGATCTCACATATATTCTATTATGCATTATCTTAAAAGAAGTAACCCTTAAAGGATGGAAACGTGCATCTAGGTATCATAATTGAGCAATAATTTTATCACTGAAGTAGGAACCCTTTGTTATAATTTTCCAATGGGCTTGTAATACACCTAGAGAATTACTAGGGTGTATTTTCCATTGATAAGATCATTATCTATGCATATCTTTTGGACAATAATAGTTTTGAGTTTCTTATAGAGAATTATTAATGTTATATTTCAAGATACAAGTTCTTTTATGGAAGTGCCCCAATGTCATGTGGTCTTTATTTATTAGATCTTGACAAAACCGTATATAACATGGATACTGGGAAGATAAGACTCAATGTATCAAACAAACTTATATTAGGCATATCATTTATGGAACATGTATGAGATGTATATTTGTAAACCCAATAAGGACAAATATCTAGACTCGTGAAATTTTAAATCAAAAGAGACACATAAATTTGGTTTATTGGGAGAAGTGACAATAATACTTTTTACAAGAAATAGTGAAAGAGACAATGTCTTACTAGGACTTATACGTACTAAGTATTTGGAACTTTTAGCACAAAAGGTAGATATGTGTATTAGTACTTCAACACATTTACTAATGATTTCAGTAGACATGGCTTTGTGTATATTATAAAATAGAAGTTAGAATCAACAAAAAGTTGATGGAATTCATGAATGAAGTATATAATCAACTTGGTAAAATATTAAGGCATTTAAGTCTAATCTAGGTGGAGAATATTTAACATAAGAGTATGGGGTCCTTCTTAGAGCCATGATATTATATAACAATAGATTCCAACTAGAAATCACATCATGTTGTATATTGTATGATCAATGGCAAGTTATGGATAATCTTCATACTTCCTTCTTGGGACATGTTTAAGAACTACAATGTATATAATTAACTTCAAACCTTCAATTTTGGTTCAAAGAACTCGATATGAGTGTAAAAAATCCCAATATAACTTTTATGGAGATATGAGGATGTGAAGCTTATGTCAGGAAAAAAAATTGATGAAATGATTTGACCAAAATAAGATAAATGTATTTTTTATGAAATGATAAGATAAATGTGTGTTTGTTTGATCAAGTTCAAGGTGTTGACTATAACAACAATTTTTCACCTATTGACATGCTTAAATTCATCATTATCATGCTTTCATTGTAGATTATCATGATTTTGATATATGATAAATGGACATTAAAACCAAATTCCATAATGACAATCTTCCCAAGGATGTACACATGACACAATCCAATGTGTCTATCACTCCAAATGAAGTGTGTAAAGTTTGTAAGATACAAAGGTCTATATATTGATTGAAGCAAGCATCTAGATTCTTTATGTTGATGAGACACACAAAGAGTTTGTAATTATAAAAAACAAATATAAACCTTGTCTTTACAAGAAGGTTAGTGGGATCATTTATGCTTATTATATCATATTTAGATGGTATAATATTTCCAAAAATTGCATTCATACTTTATGATTGTCTAAAAAACAATTGTGAAATTCCTTATTTATGAAGGACTTAGGTTAATTATCCTATATCTTAGGAATAAAGATCTTATATAGAAATATGTAGAATAATTCGTGTTCTATGTCAAAGTATATACATTGACAAAGTTTTGAAGTTGTCCAACATGCAAGAGTCTAAGAATGGAAACTTACCCATGTTTCATACAACTCTATACAATTCAATGTTCAACCTTTTGTAAGAGAGGACACACATGTGTAATATCATTCAACAATTAGATCTACCATGTATGAAACATTATGTACACATTCCAACATCTTGTATGCTTGGATCATAATAAGTAGAGATGACTCAGATCCAAGTAATTACCACTAGATTGTCCTAAATAAAATCCTTAAGTACTTGTGATGCAAAAATGGTCTACCATTAATTTATGGAGGTGAGAAAGATCTAATTGTAAAGGGTCACGCTGGTACAAGCCTGCAAACTAACAAGGACAGTTGTCAATTGTAATCAAGTTATATGTTTTCCTTAACTTGGAGTTGTCAGATGGATTGGTTACAAAAAAGAGACAATGGGTAATTTTATGGTTGAGGTTGAGTACATTTCTTCATTCAATGCAAAATAAATGAACTCACATGAATTACACAATTCATTAGTGACCTTTGGGTAGTTCCAACCGAAGAGATAGAATTTTACTGTGACAATAATGAAACCATATCATAGGCTAAGTAACCCATATCACATGATTGATCTAAAGACATATGATGATGTTTCCATCTCATATGAGAGATCATACAGTGACTATATGTAATTATTTTGAAAGTACTAACCAAAAACAATGATGCTCATCTACTCAAAGGTATTTTCAAAGAAGAAGTATGATGGTCATAATGATACTTGGAATTTGATTAAAGAGTGATTGTATCTTTTGCAAGTGGAAGATTGTTGTTGTGTATCATCCATGATCTATTAATATAGTGTTGTATGGGGATAATTTGTATTTTATTTGGTTTAATATATGTCAATTCCATTTTGTATGTTTGTTAGTATTAGATAATGATTTTATGCAATATTGTCCTAAAGAATTTTTGAACCTATGAAATATAGTTTAAGTTGAGGACCTGATATGAGATCATATGATTACTTAGAGTTTTCATTATTGTCAAGACCAGAGTTACATAATTTTGTGGAATCTAAGACAAAATTAATACTTTAGTCTATTGTGTGTGCTACCTAATGACTACATATCTTTAGTCATTGTAACATCCCAATAACTAATTTTAACCCTCGTAGGTGGTGTTTCCCATTCAAAGTTAACTAATTGACCCAATTATGTATCCATTGGTAAAAATGAAAATAGGTTCATCAAATATGAAATATGTGTCACCTGGTTCACCAATACACACATAATGGGTGAAATGTGTATGATTATTAGTTGGGTGTGAATGAACATAATTGATTATCTCATGTGGATAATAATGTGACTAATATATATAATGTGATGATAATTGGAATCAGAATCCTAGATAATAATACTAGCGTGATGTGTAATAATCAACATCACAAAATTGACAAACCCTAATATTAATAAAACTCATCCAAAATAATCTTAAAAGTGGAAAGTAATGATATATTCAAAATATAATATCTGAATTGGTCTATGTGTAAATGTTTATTAGGATTAGAGTCCTTTAGATACCTAAACTAAAATAGGAAGAAAGGATAAGGTCAAACAATTAATATCTTAGCTATTTGATATAATTGGGATGATCTTCCCAAGGTCCCGCTTTATTAACATGTCACAATTTTTTTCTTGTCATCGGCCCTGTCTTGCTCACAATCTCTGAATCCATGGGAGAGTCAGATTGATCTGACATTTTCAACTCTTCTACATGACCCATATGCTTGCATTCTAGGGAAAATAGAGTCATGTTAGTATCGTGTTCTTGTCTGCTACATCAAATACCATATTGAGAAATCACCTCCAATATCTTTGATTCTTTGCCATTATCCATCTTAGCCATAGCACACCCTAGTTTCATGCTCCACCCGGGTCCTGCATTCTTGGTTTTGTGATTTCACTACAACTCAACTTTTAGTTAGAAACTAGACACCCCAATGCCCCAAATTTTAAGAATCAATTGAAAAATAAAATAAGGGGCAACATTAGGGTTTAAGATAATGAATAAAATGAAATTGATATGGAAAATGTTATAAATATGGTAATTAGGGTTCATAAAACTCATTACAATTAGGATTTTTTAAACTTAAGAAGAGCGACTCGGATCTTATCTAAGAGAGAGGTAAGTTCTCAATGTACTTTGAACATAAGTATTGGTTGGTTTAAAAATATGTATGTACAAAATGGTATGAATGTATTATCTGTGATTCGAATTGCTTAAAGTTACTGGATTTATAATAAACTGAATGTCATATTTTATTGTCAATGTTTACTATATCATCTTTGGTGTACGTCAAGGATAAAGTTACAAGTAAGAACTAATAGCAAATTAAGAGTTTTAAGATAAACATAATTATAAGAGATAACTTATATAAGATCCTCAGGAAGAGGATCCATCAAAACTAAGAGGCACTCTAGTGCATAAGAGAATAGAGAATTTGGTGCAAGCCAAGAGGAACTTTGGTACATAAGAGAAGAGGCACTTATGTGTAGAAACCCGAGGACTCTTATATATTTTAAGATAAAAGAAATGATATTAAAGCATGGCTCGGGGACGCGGAGGCCATGGGCGAGGTCGGGGGCGATTCTCTAGCGACCGAGGGGAGAAGATCAATGCTGCTACAGAGCCATCTTTGATGACTCCTCTAGGTTGTCCACCTGCGGAAACTGGGGATGGAGGTAAGAAAATCAATCCTGGCCACTCTGGATCACCCACTCAACCCATAGGAAAGGAGGCAGTGGAAGCATCCTCCTCCTCCTCCACGCCACTCCACCCTACCAATGGAGCAGCCACTGCCTCACGGATCGCTGACTGGTTAATCACTAGTAGACAAGATTAGGAGGTTGATGGGGTTGCTACCATCGAGCATGTCGAGCCAGTTCTTAGAGATGGGGTGAAATGTGCCTCCATCTCTAGCCTGGATTGTCCTGTGCCGGATTGGGGTGATTATGTTTCAATTCATTTCATTGGAAGGAAACCCTACAATGAGCATCTAGCTGGTTGGATCAGAAGGATGTGGCACCCTAGTGGTGCAATCGAAGTATTCACTGAAGAGAGGGAGGCCTTCATCATCAAGATGTCGTCCAAAACAAAGTGAGACCATGTGCTGGATGAGGCGACGTGGTTCATGGCTGGGTCATTAGTTATTGCCCATTCGTGGAAGCCCAAAATTTCTCTTCCCCCTCTGTCTTTCTCTCAGATTCTGATATGGGTTAGAATCGAGAACGTCGACGTTCCTTGGACTCACAGCAGCATCGTAAGAGTTGTGAGCATGATAGGGAGGCCAGTCAACATCGACGACAACTCAACGACCACTGGTTGCTTGGGTGCTGCAATAGCCTGTGTTGAAATTTGCAATGGCTCTGCCCTACCTAGGTCGACAAAGGTTGAAGTGGATTCAACTATCAAGTAGCTAAAGGTTGAGATAGTTTTAAAGCCAGTATCCTATCCAAGATGTAAGTTGTTTGGGCACAGAGCTTCCTCCTGCCCGTTGAAATCAAGGAAACCGATTCCGGAAAATGATTTCTAGGTAAGGCACGGGAAGCAGAGAGTTGTTTGAATAAATGCCTCTAAAGAAAAAGTGACTCAAGATGCTAAAGAGCAAGGGGGCTCGTTGGTGATGCTTGTAGGCAATGTTGATGAAGACGAGGGCTTGTAGAACTTCATCATTCAGCAGGTTCAAGAAGTAGTCCTCACTAGTTGTGCTTCAGTTCATGATCATCAACCCAAAGTTCCTGTAGGTGGGATTATGGAACCAGAGATGTTTGGGTCATCCCCAGTATGCAATCCGAATAGCCTTAATCTAGATTGGGAATTGGAACTTGCTCGCAGCTGCTCTGATTCGTGGAAGGTTAACAAAATCTGGTAAAGTGGTGGTTGTTCGGTTGACTACCAACTGAGGAAGGAACAACTCTTTGATGATGAGGATGGTTCTATGGATGACTCCTGTTCAGGGATTGATTCTGACCACTTGGTGGTTGAATCCCTAGAGTTTGAGGAATCTTGGGACAACAGAAAAAAGAACTCAACAAAGATGAAGAGGGATGGGGGTTGAGGTGTTTCTTTTATCCCTATCCTGGTCTTGTGTTGCTTCTGGTCTCGAGCTGGAGTTAAGGAGTTATCAGTTGATATTTTGGAGTTGGGGTCTGAGATTCATGTTTCTCTCAGGTTGCTGATCAATCCTCATAATTTTAGGATATGAGCTTATTGTTAGTGAGTGATTAGTCAGTCATCTGGGCCCTATGATTTGATGAGACCAGCTCTTTGGTTCTTCTTGATGATTGCTTAGTCAGCTGGAGATCATAACTTGGTTTCTAGTTAAGTAAAAGAGGTGTTCAGTTGGGCCTAGGACTTTGGTTTATCTAGTTCAGATTGTCTTTTGCTAGTTGGTTATTTCACATTCTTTCAGATGTTGGTTTTAATGCCAGTGTGTGAATGATTAGTTAGTTGAGTTAATTTGCGCTAGAAGGACCAATGTGTTGCAAGCTTTCTTAGTTGATTCTTTTAATCACCAGAAATGGTGCCTGGATGATATTTGTAGGGCTTCCTACCATGTTGCTCATGGGTTTTCCTGGATACCGAACTGATGACTCCGATTGCTCATGCTGTCATACTTTCAAAGGAAGGATCTATTGCCTATGTCAGTATCAGTTGTATTGTGGGTCTAGGTTGTATCTCTGGTCACCTCTGAGTTTGTATTGTGGGTATGTCCCCTTCTGTTGTTTAGGTAGTTAGTTACTATGTTTTAGTAGCTTAGTTCAGATAGTCTATCTTAGTTGTTGGATGTTTTATACAGGTTTGTAATGGGGGTGCAATTTCTTATACCGAAAGTTTTGGGAACCTAAATTTTAGTAACACGACTTTTTACCGACCAAAAAAAATGATATTAAAGCACTTGTATCCCTTTTTCATCATTTATTATTTAATGTTAAAATTGAGATTACATGTTCTCTTTAATATAAAGTATTTTCAAACCAAATTACAAATTGTTTGATGTATAAATGGGGGCACGATACTCGTAGGTAATGAGAAAGCATATAAGATAAATCAATCTGACATGGAAGGACTACTTTGAGGATCTTCTAGAAGGAACCACCTGGAATGGTGCCAACTATGATAGAATGATCCCTTTAGATGTCCTTCCAAGTAATGGAAATTATGTATGACTTGTAAGTGTGAATTTCATGTTGAGACATTAAGATGTGAGAAATTGAAAATGTATCCTGAATTGGTTCAAATTAAGTTATATTATTATCCAATGATTATCATGTTTGTGAAATCCCTCTTATGAATTATGATTCTACTCAATTTATTATATGTTTTAAAATTTTGGTATGTTGTAGTCACATCATTGGATAGTAAGTCAGACACATCGGTTCTTGTTATTTAAGAAGTAACTAGACATACAACATTTGTAATGGCATGTGGAATCCATGCAATGGCATTCCAAATCACATCTCATTGTGATAGTGCTAACTTCCATACATAGATGTGAAGTTACTACAATGATCAATGGTTGTTCAATGTACTTTAATATGACTCGATGTAATTTTGAGGAGTTGCCATACATGTAGTGGTTGGTAAAATGTAACACTTAGTTTATTGTGATTGACATATGAAAAATGTGTCCCTGTAATTGGAGTGATATCATATTCATTGATAAGTGAGAACATGAAAATGGACATGATCGTGATATTCAACATATACTACTGATTAATCATATCTTAATACTCCACTTTGGTTCCAAGAATCATAAATTGAATATCAAGAGGATGAAAATTTCATGCTTCATGTTTAGTCTTCTTATTTATGAAAAAGGGATTAGAAGATCTTGGAAACATTGGTTACACTTAGGTTGATGTTATTCTCCAACTTTATCCCAATTACTTGAGTAACAATGATGCTATTCTAGATACCTTTCATTCCATGTGAGGTCATCGATGTAACTACTAATATAATATGGAGCCTAGATGTTCACACGCCATATGATGCTCACAAGAAAAAAAAATATCACAATCATAACTAGAATTGCTCACAATTGATAAAGGATAAATAATTACCCAACCAATCAAATGAGACATCATAATATGGAGTAGGAATATGAAACCAACTAATCAACTAAGAGTAGCCAATCATCTGATTATCAATCTAGGTATGTATCAACTAATCAGTTGAATGTCAATTGATTGATTGATCATGGATTATGAATGATTACAAAAGCATCAAATTATTAGTTGGAATGACAAAGCAATCAATGGGACCTTCTAAACAAGTCATTAAGTGGCCAGACTATATGTTGAGGTGTTTTTTTTGCACACATCAGAGCTAATCAAATAATCAACTAATAGTACAGTTAATTGACTTGAAAGCTATCCAAGTCTCTTAGTTTTGTGATTAATTGTGATTACATTTAAGTGAATAACCTTGGTTTTTGGGAACCCTAACTTATGCCTCTCCAATATAATGGGGTGGTGTTTAGGGGATGAGACATAAATTTGAGTTTCTCCATTTGAGAGAGAGAATGGAATACCTAACGTCCACACTCCATAAAAGGAAGAGGATAGGATTATACTAGGACATTAACTGTCTAGACCTACATCTCCTTGTAGGCTATGATACATTACAATTGTTCTCCACATACAAATGGCCAACATATAGTCCTTTGCACATTTGATTGCCTAGATAATTGTCTTTATCATCAAGGGAAGGAACTTTGCCTCCTTTTTTTTTGTAAGATCAAACAAGATGGGTTGGATTCACATCTTAAAGGGTGATAAATGGAACAGACAAAACACAATAGCACTCTAAGGTATACATTTTATCCATGTTTGCATTTAGTTTAAAGAAACATATATGCCTATGATGGATCCATGACATGTGTTTTATCTGGGAAATATTTTATATTTTTTCTTTACAACCTTCCTTCAAAAATCTACATACGTGGAAATCATTTTACCCTCACCATGTCCATGGTGGAGCACCTGTCACCCATATTTTCACTCCAATTCCCAAACTACCCTTCAATTATTATGGTTGAGATAACACACCAAACACTATTATATAATCACTTGAAGGTGGAAGCCAAAACCCATCAAGCCATCATAATTAACAACCACTTAACACATTTTCACTCAATGATTTGCCCTATCACCATTAATAGATCATACCACCACCAAACCCTTACCCGATCTCTGTCCATATCCATTTCCAACCTTACTCATAGTGGAGTATTTCAGAAATAAATAAAGTGGAGTTCCATAAGAAAGAGAAGGACTATATATCTACAACAATCTCATCTTCACTAAGCCTTCTTCTCTCTCTTCCCATTTCTTTATAATTCTTGTTGTAGTCATGAGTATCCACAATTCTAAGTGGGTTGTCTAGGGTTAATGATAATAATCAAAAGAAAGATTTGCTTACAGTTCATGTTGTTTGATTATTTCCATATAAGGTCATAAAAAGAAAGTGGTTAGTGGGTAAGTAGTGCAACGATGCCAAGTGGCCTTGTAGGGATTTAGTTTCTCACCCTTCCAATGTTGTATCTGACTCCTCCAAAACCCTAGGTGAGATATCTAGGTTTCAAGGTATATTTCTGTTCCTACTAAAAAAGAAGTAATGCATGATCGGATGGAGAATGATAAGGGCTGAAATAACCCCTCATGGTACATATACAACATATATCTATCAAGTAGGGGGATAGAGATCATTTTGAAGACTTCAGATCCTACATAGATCTAAGTGTATATATGTCGTTCTTGAGAATTGACAATATTTGGATAAATAGTGATACATTATTTGCACTCTTACATACCACTTATTCCATCTATTTTCATTAAGTGGATGTGGTAGTCACTTAGGCTTTGTGTTAGTAGTTTGGTTTGATAAATATCCATGAGTTGGACGTTTGATATCCACAATAAGATGCCTTAATAGGTATCCACCAGCAAGATAATAATCCTATCATTCAGTTACAACTGATCATTCTTTATGGTAAGTGTTCTCCAGATTTTGTCAAGGTGAAATTGCAGTTTGAAGTGGTTAATTGCCAAGATAGTTAGTTTTTTTATTAATCTCGTTTAGTTTTTTGTTAACAATAGTTAATAGTAGTTATAGTTTCGTTTTCTTCGGTTCTTGCTACTTAGATTATTTTTTAATCCTCTTCATGCCTAACCTCTTGATATTGCATCTTTACTTTATTGTCCATTTTCTACCTAAAAGAAAAACTAAAAAAGATAGCTCCAACGTAAAGACCTAAATGTACACAAATTTTTGTATTCTTATTGAACGCACTTACACCGCTGCACACCCTCTTTTCTTCTTTTCACCTTTCCAATGTCCAATTTTTAAAGCTATAGCAGTGGAAAAGCTGTCCCTAACCCAAGGTCTTATCCATTAAGAAGTCAAGCAGGAAAATTTATTAGGTGGGTGTGCTCCAACATTGGAGCAAAATAGCAATGCAAATAACCTTTTTGTTGGTTTGCAAAAAAGTAAACAGGCAAAAAAAATCCAGAGTTTCGTCACATGGACAGACATCTCTATATAACAAACATGGTAAATATATTCAGACATGGGGCATCATCCTTTTGATGAGATGAGAACGAGCTTTATGATATTCTTGCCTCTTGAAATTAACATATAATTGATGCATTATAGACGATGAAGTGTGTTGTCTTACTTGAAAACTACTAGAGGGGGGTGAATAGAGTTTTATAGATAATTTAACAATTATTGAACTCAAACAACCACAATGAAAATATTGGACAAGGAGACACAAGGTTTAGAGTGGTTCCAACTATAGCAAATACTATAGCCGTCAATCCACTACCCGGTTGCTTACCCAACCGGGATTTGAAAAGAAATTTATTATATTACCTCTTCAAGGAATTTACATAAAATACAATCTCTTTTCCTAAACCCTTCAAGCAGCCTTCACCTAGAAGTAATCGCCAACCTTGAAGCAGCCTTCCCTTGAAGTAGATGCACCAACTCCCGTTGCACCAGCCTTCTGAAGTAGCTTCCCTTGCGATAGCCTTCTTGAAGTAGCTTGAAGTCCCCTTCTCCACCTGAGAAGTCAACCCTCTCCAATCCGCAGCCTCCAACCCTAGGAGTAGCAAGGAGAGTACAAAAGATAAACAGGAACAAGAAAGGAAAAGGAAATTACAACTTATCCTTTAAGCCCGAGGCTTGATATGCCTAGATCAAGCGTAAGATCTCCTAGCCAAGTATGTGAACTTGTGATTGCTGTGGGTAGGAGAATATAGCCTATAGGACACGAGATTGAGCTAAGGAGAATGTAGGCCAATGATCACAGTGCTCAAATTGCTTGCAAAAGATTGCTCAAGTATGCTCAAGTGTATTCTCAAGTGTAACAAGTGAATTCTAGTGTGCTATGGCTTGTCCTATTTATAGGAATGGCCTAAGTATGCTTAAGGACGTTCTAGACAACTTCTAGGGGTTTCTAAGTGCTTAACTAGCCGTTAGGTACAAAGTTGTTGCTTTAACAACGGCTAATTAATTTATTCTGCAGTTGCTGTCAGAGACCATCTCGGTCGACAAATGGTCGACCGAGACACCTACTCGGTCGAACTTTTGTCGACTGACAGGCTCTCTGGAACAAGTGATTTGCAACGTCTTTCTTCAACTACCAACTAACTTGTCTGTTGTGTCTAACGGCTACTTTGGATCTTTCTCGGTCGAGAAGATGGTCGATCGAGAGTGTCTCGGTCGAGGAGTTTGTCGACCGAGAGTGATCCTGTTTCAAGGTTTCAATTTAAGCATTAATTATATGTGTGAGTGTGCAAAGGTGATCCTAATTAAATGGGATGACATGTCTAACTATGGTGTTTGGCTAGGGAAAATCTAACGCTTGATTTACATGCAATTCTAAGTACTTGTACATTATATATTTGTACAAGTTTTTACAACAATGATTACATTGCATGAAAATATAAACATTTTAGCTTGTGGATTTTCCCTAGTTGCTTTGCCATCCATCTTAGTCCTGCACACTCAAGTAGCTCGTTAGATTAATAAGAACGAAATGTTTGTCATCATCGAAACAAAGGGATTTATCATAATATCCAATTTATCCAACAATCTCCCCCTTTTTGAAGATGACAAACATTTCCTAAATATGAAAGAAGTAAATATAAAGCATGTGAGTTTTATACCTGAAAATTACCTTTTGTAGCCATCTATGTTTTGCAAGTGAGTGTTGGCCAAGATGTTATGAAACTCTTTTATATTTTTGATTTTTATATTCTTTCTCCCCCTTTGTCATTTCAAAAAGATATCCAAGTTGAATATTTTATTTTTCTTCTCCCCCTTAATATTATGCTCCCCCTTAAATAGATATCCTATTAGAAACATGGATTTTTGTCTAATTTATCCACAATTTGTTTCTCAATCATTTGCAAAGGATGTTAAGCCTTGAAATGATATGAGATTCCCATAAGCGTATGATGAATATATATTGATTTCTCATTTATCAAAGGATGTTAAGCCCTAAATTAAATGAGAATCCTCTAAGCTTAGAGTACATAAAAATGTCTCCATCCAAATGCAAGGGATGTTAAGCCCTGTTTTGGGTAGAGAGTTCCTTCAAGTACAAGATACTACTTTGAATAAATTCATAAATTGCTTTATAATCAAGGAAAATGTCCAGCTACACATGGTGGTTACAATGTTTTTGTAAGCTTCTTCAATCAAATGGTCAAAGTTGTTTTTAAGATCTCCCCCGAAGTCTTATGCTTTGCTCCCCCTTAGATAGATATCTCAAATGAAAGTTTGAGTACTAAGCAAGTATATAAAATGTTGTAGATGATCTCCATGATTTAACAAAGATGTATGCAATTTATGTCAGTCTGGAAAATAGAAATCCGGTCGGTCGACAATTGCTCGACTGATAGTGTTCTCGGTCGACTAGTTGCTCGACCGAGGATGTTTCTGGAGAACTATTTTGTCATTTGTCAATTTAGCCACAATTTTAATAGTTGCCTGTTTTAATTATTACTCCCCTTATTTGTTATGCTCTACAATAATGAACTTATAATCCATATTTTTTGAAGATGTCTCATATGCTTAAAAAAAATAACCATTTGAATCAAGCAAAGATGGCAAACTTCATTCAATAGCTTGGAAAATATTACAATCATATAGAAAGGAACAATTTATTATAATCATTGTCATTACAACTAGTACAACTTCAACACTTCACTGGAAAGATTTAAGAATTACATCGATGTCCGGATCTTTCCCAAGGAATGGCTCGGCTCCATAATATTTGACCAGAGTTTGCCAATCCAAAGCACCTGTCGTAGTTAACGCATATGCTTCCAGAAATGTGGGAACTCGGTCAAATCGGAAGTGAGCAGCTATATCTTGCAATTGTATGGAGGAAAATTGAGTATGTGCAAGATCCATTGATGGTGGAGGTGGAGTTTGATAGTAGTTGTATGAAGGGTTAAATGGGTTGAGCATGCCAGGATTTAAGGAATGCGGATATTCATCGGTTTGGCTCGAAGAAAGATTTTGCATTCTTTGATTTAAGTATGTCATGGCATGGTGGGTATAGTTGAGTTGGTTACTAAGATGATATTGGGAGCCGACAAGATAAGTGAGAGTATTTTGGATGGGATCAACAGAAAGATTAGTAGGAGGAGGGGGTGGTGGTATATCTTGATGTGATGATTCTCCTTCTACTCTTGCCCTTTTATGACCAAAGTCAATCCCCATCTTCTCTACGGTATTCTTACTTATCTTTGGTGGTCTACGCTCCCATGTATACCCCATATCTTCAATTTGTAACTTAAGACAATGTTGAGTGATCTGGCATACAAAATCGGCATACGGTGGATTGTCAGAAAACTCAAGCATGTTTTTAAGTATTATGCGAATGAAGTTTATAGGAATTTCTTTTATGATAGCATAAATTAGACACATGCGAAAAATAGGGACCTCAGATTTATTGGCTCTAGGATGTATGTTTGTGAAAACAATGAGGTTTACTATCCTACATGCAGGTTTCAGGTTTATTGCATAATAGGTTCCCCTATCTTCATGACAAGTGGTATTGGTTTGAAATATGGCTCTTTTTATATCACTAAGGCTAGTGGAGTGGTCATCATGGGATAATAAATTTAGTGGATTGCCGGTGGTAAGGTCAAGGAAATCTTGGTATTCATCTATATCAATTTCTAGCATATCAAGAATATCCCCTTCGGTAAATTTAAAACTACGCCCATTGACCATGGTGTAGAAGAATGTGGTTTCATTTTCAGTGTGGGATAAGAGATTGGCATAGAATTCGTTGACTACCTTAGTGGAATAGATATGAAAAGAAGGATTGATGAAGTTCTTCAGCTTTTGCACTCTAAAGAGATTCTCCAGATCGACTATGTTGATGAAATCCATAGCTTCTAAGATTAATTATAATAAGATGATATCCAAATAAGCAATTTTTGTCGAAGCTTATTTTAGGTCGCCCTTGACTACGACCATAGCGCCCCTTAGTCAAGTTTTATTTTGACCAAGAGGCAAATTTTGCAGATTTTTCAGATTGAATATATTGAGTCTAATATCTGTATAAAATTTAAATATCAAGTTGAAGCATACTACTTAATTGGAGACAAAATTTAATTATTTCAAAGATACTGAGTTAGAGATTTTGTTGCAAGCAATAACATATGACTAATAAGTTATTTTGCTTGTTTGCATACAATTTTCTATGCGCACCCAATGATGAAAGCATGGTATAAAGCATACAATGATGATTCCATTATAATTAGTATATGAATAGACCAGAAAATATTTTTATGAAAAATTATATGAAAATATGAATTTTCTTTTTGACTTAGACTTTAAATCATCTAGGGAACAAACTAATATTAATTTATATTTGTAATTATGTAGAGTTGAGATAGACATAGAAATATGCAACTAATGTCATTGGTCATATCTCAACTTTGATTTTGTTCATTTAGTTTGGAGGTTTTGGAACCCAAACTAACTCTACATCTTTTCTCTTATAAGGACATGAAATTGAATAGTGACCAAGGCGCAAACAGTAATGACAACATATTGAGTCAACTTCATATCTTTTTCTATGGTTGTGTCCTATGTTGTCATTGGGTGAAGATGTCCTTTTAGGTACATATATAGATTGGGTTTGTGACTTTCTCTGACTAGGTTGTTGATGAGATTTTCCTTTAGGCTTGTAACCTAGTCCCCTTCTCCCAATTTGTTGATAGGGATTATCTAGAATTTGATCAAGAATGCCATGGTTATTCAAACTACGAACTTGTTGTTGTAGCTTGGCAATCTCATCCATTCTTTTCTTAATGTCTATTTTTTCTTGGTCTAGATTGGATGACAATAAATTTCTTTCTTTAACAATAGTGTCATAATCTATATGGGTGCATAATAATGGTTGTTTTTGAAGATTGTTTACTTGAGTCTGTAAGTTTGAATTTTCAACAGAAAGGAGCTTGCAATCGGCTTCCATAGATTTTAACTTAAGATTAGAAAATTTATTTCCCTCTTTAAGATCCTCATTTTCAGATGCAAGAGCAAGAAGTTTAACATTTAGATCATCATTTTCCTTATTTGATTTCTTTAATTTCTTTTTGCACTCAACATATTTATTATGTGTTTCTTCAATAATAGCAACTAGTTCTTCTTTAGATAAATCAAAAAGACTTACCTCTTCTTCTTCTTCTTCACTAGTTGTAGCAATAAAGCATTCTTTGTGCTTATCCTCTTCCTTTGATCTCCATGGGCATCCGGTTGTTTTGTTGTTTGTTCCTAAACACCAATTGCAGCATGTAGTGGTTTCGTCCAAGCACTTTTCACCATTTCCCTCCATTCTTCAAGACCTGGTTAGGGTTCCTTGAAGCCTGCTCTGATACCAATTGAAAACTACTAGAGGGGGGGTGAATAGAGTTTTATAGATAATTTAACAATTATTGAACTCAAACAACCACAATGAAAATATTGGACAAGGAGACACAAGGTTTAGAGTGGTTCCAACTATAGCAAATACTATAGCCATCAATCCACTACCCGGTTGCTTACCCAACCGGGATTTGAAAAGAAATTTATTTTATTACCTCTTCAAGGAATTTACATAAAATACAATCTCTTTTCCTAAACCCTTCAAGCAGCCTTCACCTAGAAGTAATCGCCAACCTTGAAGCAGCCTTCCCTTGAAGTAGATACACCAACTCCCGTTGCACCAGCCTTCTGAAGTAGCTTCCCTTGCGATAGCCTTCTTAAAGTAGCTTGAAGTCCCCTTCTCCACCTGAGAAGTCAACCCTCTCCAATCCGCAGCCTCCAACCCTAGGAGTAGCAAGGAGAGTACAAAAGATAAACAGGAACAAGAAAGGAAAAGGAAATTACAACTTATCCTTTAAGCCCGAGGCTTGATATGCCTAGATCAAGCGTAAGATCTCCTAGCCAAGTATGTGAACTTGTGATTGCTGTGGGTAGGAGAATCTAGCCTATAGGACACGAGATTGAGCTAAGGAGAATGTAGGCCAATGATCACAGTGCTCAAATTACTTGCAAAAGATTGCTCAAGTATGCTCAAGTGTATTCTCAAGTGTAACAAGTGAATTCTAGTGTGCTATGGCTTGTCCTATTTATAGGAATGGCCTAAGTATGCTTAAGGACGTTCTAGACAACTTCTAGGGGTTTCTAAGTGCTTAACTAGCCGTTAGGTACAAAGTTGTTGCTTTAACAACGGCTAATTAATTTATTCTGCAGTTGCTGTCAGAGACCATCTCGGTCGACAAATGGTCGACCGAGACACCTACTCGGTCGAACTTTTGTCGACCGACAGGCTCTCTGGAACAAGTGATTTGCAACGTCTTTCTTCAACTACCAACTAACTTGTCTGTTGTGTCTAACGGCTACTTTGGATCTTTCTCGGTCGAGAAGATGGTCGACCGAGAGTGTCTCGGTCGAGGAGTTTGTCGACCGAGAGTGATCATGTTTCAAGGTTTCAATTTAAGCATTAATTATATGTGTGAGTGTGCAAAGGTGATCCTAATTAAATGGGATGACATGTCTAACTATGGTGTTTGGCTAGGGAAAATCTAACGCTTGATTTACATGCAATTCTAAGTACTTGTACATTATATATTTGTACAAGTTTTTACAACAATGATTACATTGCATGAAAATATAAACATTTTAGCTTGTGGATTTTCCTTAGTTGCTTTGCCATCCATCTTAGTCCTGCACACTCAAGTAGCTCGTTAGATTAATAAGAATGAAATGTTTGTCATCATCGAAACAAAGGGATTTATCATAATATCCAATTCATCCAACATTACTCCACCTGACGTTGATACAGCATCTGCTTTCATTTGTTTCAACATATCCATGACGTAATCCACCTCTTATAGATTAAGTAATATTCTTTTTGAAAATAGAAACACATTTTTCACAACGAAGTTGACACACCTGTTTACAAGTTTATCTTGGACCCCACATGGGATCAATTTCAAAAAATCCAAACACACTATCACTCTAACATCCACCAGAGAGAAGTATTCAATTTTTGAGGGTGTCCTTTATAAACAACCTATTGAGCACTCGGTCTAACCTTTTTGTCCTTACTATTAAACAACCATCTATATTTCCCCCAAAATGCAACATATGTACAGAAATTCTCCTCCTCGTGCAGCTTCCTTCATCCCTCCTCTTTCCTCCAGTATGCTCCACCGATGCAACTGTCACTCCTATTGTGCTCAACTTCACCTTCTCCAGCCATATTGTACTCTATTCATTATGTGAGTTTCCCTAGTTGACATGAACCAACATGTGCCTCTCTATAGTTGTGAGTGCACCACTCACACCACATTGCAGCGCAACTCGTGCACGCCATTTGCCTCTACTGATTTGGATCATATACATCCTTCAAATTTTTCCCGTAGATTTGATACTCCATTTTTATAAGGAGCATGCTGCTCCTTGTTTAATATAATGCCATGTGTCAGCTTATTCCGATCATGATCTTTTGATTGTAATGCCCCTATAAATGTACGCCGATTAAACAAAGAGTAGTAGACTGCAATATAAGCTGGGTGCAGCAAATCCGGTCTCTCAAATTTGCCAACCTCGATCTTATGCATGTGACTTCTCCTCCCAAAATTTGTACACTTCATTAACTTTATACATTTGGAGATTTTGATTTTTTTAGCATTGTAACATTTTTTTTGCTAATATATCGGCTTCCTTAGAGTTGTTAAGTTCATAGCTGTTGGATGTTCGAACAAATAAGTGTACTATATGAAATCATATTGAAATATTAAATTTTTGTGTGTCACTATAAATTGTACCAGCGGAGGGTGTTTGCCCATTATTGACGTGACAATTGATATCATGATATGTAGTACGGAGATGCACATTATATAGACATGTATTATGCATCATAGAAACATTACCCGTAGTTAAGGGTATGTGAGTGTTCATTACCATGCTACTAAATGTGTATTTTGAGTTTTATTATTGTGTGTTATGTGCTATATAACTTGACATTACACTAAATTAGTAATTTCATGCTAATATTTGTTTACATACCTAGTGTTTTAATCAATGATGTATATTTTTTTTTAAATTCCAGTAATTGTTTATCGACTTACAAGAATTGTGTGAGTTCAAAGAAAACACATGACAAAGAAATGGACAACAACCAATATTGGCTCATTTGACATGTTTGTGTTTTCATTATTTACGTACAATGTCATGCTACACACTCATATGTATCATGACGTATATATTAGCATATTGTCTTTATTTTTTCACCTGGATATTTATTTTCAAAGTTGGAAAGGAATATAGGAGCAAGAAATCAATTTAGTAATTGAGTGTGGTGATATGTGCAATACTACGGAAATAATTATACTCATATTAACTTCATACATGTAGAATACACGGGAGAGACAAAAAAAAAGTAGGACTAATTTCCTTCCATGACTTTAAATTACATTCCGCTCTTCCTCCCTATGCCGAGGGTACTTCTCTCTTGTGCACAATTTTTACCGATTGAACACATACATGCTTATAATTTTTCAAACAAACTACTCTATTAGTAATAATAATAACAAAATACATAATATTCCTTTTAGTAGAGTATAATGTATTACATTTCAAATATAGGTGAATTTTTTCCTTATTATTAAAGAAGTTATGGGGGTTAAAAATGAATATTTTATTTTTTTCTATTAGTAGTAATAATTACGGAATACATAATATCCCGTTAAGCAATACTTAAAGTAGAAGGTTTGTATGTAGATACCTTTATTTTTCTAATACCATGGACTAATACGTACTAGTATTTGAACTCATGTAGTCAGTAACATCAATTTTGAGGAAGCGTAGTGTTGCTGGGAAGCTAATTTATTCTTGTTCACCTCTTTTTGCATCATTATCTAATATATAATGGTGTTATATGTATGATCAAGAATGACATTCTATATAGTGTCTTGAGCCATTAAGTCATTTACGACATCAAAATATTGTTTGCGTTCATTTTGTACATATTTTGTTTATTTTAAGTTAAAAAACCTATTTTACAACCCTATTTTTTTCAAAGTGTTTTCAATAACAACTAGTGTAAATGTACTCGTTTCTAATCTCTATCAAGCTTTTTTCACATGATGGCATCGCCTGACCGAACATAGATATTTGAGTGGTGGGAATAATAGGATGCACGAGATGATTTTCTATGTAACAAAATATAGAAAGGAAATTATGGAGAAACGTTGCAAAAATCCACAAAATAATGTTGTTCTACTAGGTATTGTTCCTCAATATATCACAATGTTCGAGTGATCTTTCAAACGAAACCATGATCTTCTGGAAGTTCGATCCCTGAAGATTTTTTTTATCAACATTGATCAAGTAGGTTCAGTCATCATTGTTGTGGTTTTGATTGTAACGTAACTTGCTCTTGTAATGCAACATATGCATAAATATATGTGCAGTTTCTAGTGCACAACTTTGATATTTTGTTGAAAGCATTTGATTGAGGGAATATGCTTCTTATTCATAATATACAATAAGGAATTGAGTTCTAATGCATGAGAGAAGTTCTGCTTCTACTAAATTTCTTAGTTGATCATAGAATTATCTTTTATATTTAATGTACAAATATTCTTATGTAAGTTTTAGTGTTGGGATGATGCTAAATGTTGTCAGTTATTGATATAGGCAAAAGTGATGCTGGTGGCAATCCCATTATTGTGTATGTCGAGTGATTATGGTAATTTGACTTCCCACAGAGGTATACAAAATTTAACACATGAAGAATTTGACAACATCTCATGTCAGTTTTTCTTATAAGTTGAAATGTGATGGTGTTCATTTTGGCCATCACTTGATTCCATATGCTCTCCAACAGAATGGTTTTAGACATGTGTATGAGCTTTGTGATGAAAAACCTTTTCAATTTTCAAAGAAAAAATCCAAAGGTATTAGAAGGAGTAGTAGTTCTTGGATATGATGAAACAAATGACTGCAGATGGTGCACTTATTTGCCAAGAGGCCAAAATATAGAAAAAAATATTTATCATTCCCATAACTACCAGATACAATCTATTGAGAAAGTTTTTCACCACTTTCCTTTGGTGCTCTCCATCAAAGAAGAATATTTGATTCGGAGTTACACTCCTACATTGTAGCGCACTTACCAGAGTAATTGGCCTTCTTAACATTTTAAGGATACAAATTTTAGTTTGGAATAGCTTGTATGCTTCTATAGCTGTGACAATTTCAACATATAGGAAAAATAAAAGGTAGGAAGTGTTGTGTTGCGAAGATGTAAGCATGCAGATATGAACATAAAAATATGTATAATTTTGGGATTATTGTTGGAGTTAGTATGGAAGGCTTTGTTTTTTTTTTTTGGAAAATGAAAAACAAATAAAAAATGTGGCAAGTAAAGTTTATTAAAATTTCTATTACCATAGCCTACATAACAAAATCAAACAACAACCGTTTGTTTCTCTTGTCTAATAATTTTTTTGTTATGGATCACATTTAAAACAAAACATTTAGTTCCCATTGCTACACTTACCTTTCTTGATTGTGCATGGTTTAACTTTCATAGAAGTGATAAATATCATAACTCATGCACCTATTTATACATCTAATTCTATGGTTTTGTTTGCATTATGCATCAACCTTATTTCCCTTCCTCCTTCTAATAAAAGATTATAACACCAAAACATTCTCTCTCTCACATTCACACACTCACTCTATCTATGTATCGATATATCCATATCTTCCTTTCTTTTCTCATTTATGAATAAAGTATTAACATGCTACAACCTTCTCTCATTTCCCTATACAAACAATCGATTTTATTTTCAAAATTTCCAATCTACAAAATCCTCCAAGATCATGCTCTCTCTCTCTTGTTTCACCATGCTCCCTATTCCCTTCTTCCAGACCATCTTTGCAACTAGACCCAACTTGTTATGCACCATATGACCCCATAATTTCTTAAGTTTTTTCATGTTCACCCCATCATATCCACTCCCATAGATACCTTGCACCGTCACTTCCTTTCTTTTGCCCACAACTACTATTTTTTATCTATGTTTCTCCACAAAAATCATCACACAATTCATGACATATACCAAGAAGATTGTTGAATACCATTAACATCTATCATTTTGTCTCACAATGATGATCAATGTCATACGCACTTCCCTTTCACATCACTCACCACCCATTGTATGCACAAATATTATTTGGGTGCTAAAATTTAAGTTTTAGAGTAGCATCATTTATCATGGTTATGATTTTCATTCTTATCATAACTAAATCTATTTCACACTAGAGATATGAATGAATAAAACTTGAATTTGATGAGCATTCTATTTTTTAACATTTGAAAGTACACTTGCAAACGATATCTAAACATTTTTTCCTTCATACATCAAATTTTTGTAAGTATATGGAGTATTACATATTAATAAAACATATAACTTGAATTGTAAAATGTGAACACTGAATGAGTGAGCATCACAATGTTATTAATACGTATATTTATAGATATGCATTATCTAGTATGCAACTAAATGATATTGACAAAGAAATAAGGTTTTGTTTTTTCCTATGTGTATGGTATCTTGACCGATAATGTTCATTTAATGGATTTAAATTTAATTTTTTGCTGACCACAATATAGATTGGAGAGAAACATTTGAAAGGTATTTTCTTGTTTAATAAATTAATGTATCATCCATACTAGCATCATATACCATGGTATATATACATATTTATTATCATGTTTGTTTTAGATGAAATGTTTTTGAATATTTATGAATATTTAGGAAAATTATAAAAAGGATGTAGGTTCAACAAATTATCTGAGTAGTTGGGTTTGGAGGTCTATGAACAGATGCTTCATAATCATTTTCCATACTAATCTATTGTATGTATTCCATATTTTGTATGCTTTTTGAGAAAACAAAATAAGATAGAACCAAT
Source organism: Alisma plantago-aquatica (assembly GCA_963693085.1). Lineage (NCBI taxonomy): Eukaryota > Viridiplantae > Streptophyta > Magnoliopsida > Alismatales > Alismataceae > Alisma > Alisma plantago-aquatica. The sequence goes on from OY856412.1 coordinate 1,027,981,758, forward strand.
TTTTTTGTAACTTAATATAGTATTCGTTATGACTCACATTTTAACTAGTTTTTGTCTATATTATATGAAAAATCATAGTTTATAGTGTATGCATATATATAATTAAGTGCTATTTAAAATGGCATTCAAGTCCACGTGAAGCTAATTTTCTTTAAAATCCTAAATTTAAAAAATATATTAATTGGAAATGGTTGTATACATTTTTCATTCAAACATATATCTTAAATATATTTATTAACATTTGAAATTTTGTGTGACTTCTTTTTATATTAGATGCAGAGGTTCCCAGGTTACATTGAAGTTGGAGTCACAGAAAGTCAATTTTAGTAGGCATGACAAAAAAGCTAGTACATGTTGGAAAAGAAATAGTTACAGATGCATAGTAGGTAGTAAGGTGTGTGATTGCCAACATCTCTAATCGGGTTGAAACATATACTATAGATTCTATCTGACATTCTAAAAAAATATCAGTAACTTCCACATTCATTTAGATGGGAAGGAATAGAGTATAAAAAAGTGTTGCTCACATAAGTTATATGGCTTTACAATGAAAATAACAAGTATTAAGATATATTATGTTTTTCATGATTGTTGTATTCAATATAATATTTTTCCAAATTCTTACCATTTGGAAAAATAAGTATAGCAAAAGTAATGTTTCCAACATTATATTTGTAGTAAGGTTGTAAATGGATACAGGTATACACGCATACCCTCAAATCCTTATCTTATAAACCCTTCATGGGTATAAATTTGTATAACTATGTGACTATTTACCCTTGTAGCCTCATCTTTGCCTCTCACTGGGTATAATTGTGGTTTTGTTTGTATCCATACCCTGTACACCCATATACCAATTCAATTATTATTTGTATATAATTAATTTTGTTAGAATATAATGGTGCATATTATAACACTCACACCTAGCAATTATAAGTACCTTAATATAGTAAAAGTGTATATTAGAATGATGTATGGTCCATATTGTAGCACTCATATATGGTAAATATAAGTACTTTGCAATAGTAATATAAATAAATTCGAATCAAAGGCACCCTAATAGTCACACATGCACATTAGATCAAATTTTGAAGACCACAATTTCATTCTATCATTTTTCTTCTCTTTACTCACTATCGTGAACAATATTTTTCATAACAAGTTTAGAAATATGTTGCATGTTTCTGGTTATAATTTTTCCCCCAAATTGAAGAAAAGATAAGATAATTTTCATGACCAATGTTGGGTGTTCTTATTCTATTAACAATTTTTCCAAACTCTATGATATGTACCACTAATACAACAATTCTCACTCTTTTTTAATTTTGATTTAGCTATATCAACATGTTTCTCTTAATTGTCTATTTTAAGGTGACTTATTATTTGTTTAGTGAAATATTATATTCACACAAAAAAGAATATTTGATGCCCCACTAATATTAATATCACTCAATTAGTATTGTTTTTTATTGCTTCCTAGAGTTTGTGCTTTGCTATTTTAGCAACCATATGCATAACCATTTACCCATCCATATACCCGACCATTATATAGATGTGGGTATGGTATAGGTATATGTTTTGAAAAAGTGGGATATACCCATACCCATACCCGCTTAACTAAATGGTTACAATTATGCATATGACCATAAGTGCACCATAGCCAACCCATTTATAGCCTTCATTTGTAGACATGCTAAATTCAAGTAATGTTGTCTACAATCTTGATAGTTTCTGTATTAACATGTATGGAACATGTGAGGTTCTACCATTTTGATTTAGGTTCTTGGAAAACTCATGCATCAAAAGTCCTAGTAAGTTACCATGACTCACAGACAAGGACTTATTCAATAGTAATAGATGTCTAAAGAATGATGTTACTCGATGACATAAGTATTCAGGTTGAGAACTTGAACAATGAGATCGTATATATGATAAAAGTACATACATGATTGCTTTGTTCTTTGTCAAATATTATTGTGGAAGAAAAATAAATGATAATAATAAATAAGACTAGAATTTGGGTTGACTGATGATTGAGTCTCATTAAGTCATAATATTGTCTATAAAGTCAAACACATAGGTACGTGTTAGAGAACAATGTACCAGACAGATCCACCTTGAGAGTGATACATGGAAACCATGTAATGGTAGTCAGAAAACTCTCAAAGTGATAGTTGCAATTGTAGTTCTTAGACATGAAGTCACTACACACATCACATGTCATTCGATGAATTTTCACACCATACATCATTATCATGAATAAGGGTAGTCATAAGGTGGTGATTGGGTAGGTTGTGAGACATGGGGATTGATTATGAGTGATGTATATGGGATTTATCTCTCTTATTGAGAGTTTTATATCCATGGTCATCAATAAGAAACATTGAGAAATGCATAGCCATGCTTGTGTGAGTCAATATATGATATGTGAACTCACTGCATCTTAACAGTCTGCTCTAGTTCAAGAAACATAGATTGATATTGGGAGGATGAAGAATCCATGCCTCAAATTCAAACTAGATATCAAAGACAAAAGAACTATATGATCATATTGACATTGATCACGGATTGTAGGAAGTATACTATTATGTTAATTGATGTGGAATTGTATTGGGTATGTGGAAAGCTCTAATTGGAAATTTTATTTGTATTTCTTTGTATTAAGATATATATTTATCTTTAGCTATTTTATTCCCTTTATTTTTGTTTTTCTTTTACTAAAGTCTTATGTAATATGGGCCTAAGTATAATATGCCCATTAGGGTTTATTGTGTGCTTCCTTATGTTTCACCTCCTATGTATAGGAGAGGGGTGTATCCTTTTAAAACTATAGAGAAACGTCTACTTTCAATATGATATTACAAAAGTATGGATAGCTGCTTCAAGACCCCTCCTTTTCAAACTAATGTTGTTGTCTCTCCTCCCATCCACACTAATCATCTTCTTTCTTCTCCACCTATAGTTATCACGCCAAGAGAGATCTTCTCTTCTTTATAGTTTTAACCTCTTCCTATAAGAAGATGTAAGACAACTGCCTATGTCCTTTCCATAGGTCTTATGCCCTAAGAATTGATTTTTAGGAAAGTCGTACATCATTCTTTCTATGGTCATTTATGACAATATTATATAGGGTTTTATCTACATATTATCGGATATGATTGAATCTCTTCAACCTATCTCTATTTCTCTTGGTGATCCATAAAGTTCACCATCTACTCTGGATATTTTTTGGGCAAATTTTTTGTTTCACTATCTTACATGATGTGTGTCTTACCTACATGGAGTGACTTTATCCCCTACTATAGAAAATCTAATAATGTTCTATTTTTCTACAAGTGACATGGCATATCAACTCATGACATAGTGTGTTAGTGATTATTTGCCCCAATTTCTACTCTTCTTTTGTTACTCCATTATACCTTGTATTGGCATATTATGGGTTCATCTTTTACATCTATCAGGATGTTTGAAACACATCCCAAGCATATATATCCTATAAAATTTAATGGCTCTAACTATATCTTATGGGATATGTGTCGAGAAAGACAACATCTGATAGGCAACCAAAACAAAAAATTACTGACATACTTCCCATCAACTAGCAGACTGCATAAATAACTATGCAATGAACAAGATGGTTTCATAAAGATATACTAGGTCATGGAGCAAGTCCAGTGACAATACTCGTCAATGTTGTTGTGCACCTTTCGATTGTGTTTGTACATCTCATGGTCTTCACTACAAATGACAGACATAGACAATGTCTGCAGTAGCTCCTCCACATATTACAGCTTGATATTGCCCTCCTAGTGATAGGAAAAGGACACCTCACCTCTAGAGAAGTCTATACATACCATTTAGAGCTCATTGACGTCCTACTAGAATGGATAGGAAGAAGTTGTCCCTCATGTTGGTTTACTAGTCACCAACTTGCTCTTCCACAACAATGGTCCTCATTTGTTCTCTCCCTTGCTATCTCTCCCTAGTTGGGTAGGACTTTCTTGGGATCTCTTGGTTACCACAACTAGAGAGGACAACAATTTTCTTAGCATCTAATTCTCAACATTCGATTTTGTGCTCTGGGAGGCCCCTAGTACCCCTCTATTTATAGTAAATGTTTGGGTCAGGGTTCCCAGTCGATGCGGGAGTGGAGGGGCCCAGAAGATCTTGAATTTTTGCAACCTATGAAGCATGAAGCAGTCATTTAGTAACCAATACATCCATATCACATGTGATTTGGTCATTTCACTATGTTTCACAATCGCACATGAATTGTCAAATTGAATCTAATTAATGTTCAACATGATGCCAACACTAATCCTTGATATAATCAAATTTCTCCATAAACTAGTCGTCTCGCTCTTGTGAGCTGATCATCTCAAGACCATGAGACAGTCATCTTAAATGAGTGAAATGGTCATCTCGTGCCCCAGTTCAAGCAAAACATGTCCAATTAAATTCTAATCAACCTGACACTCCAAAATCTAGTTTCAACACTTAAACTGATAGTTTGGCAGTCCAATCAACTGATTTGTTGTGTGAATCGATTACCTAAATAGTCTATTAATTAATTAAATCATCATTCAAGATTAAGATACTCTTCTTGATGAGTTATTATGTGTGTGATCTTATATGTCTTATATTATGTTGGCAGTGAATGTCCATAATAACTTATGACATCACAAGTAATGAGTGATCTTGTAACATCCCTGACTTGGGTTATGGTTTAAAACTAGAATTTTTTCTTAATTAAGTTACTTACAAACTTTTTCTAATCTTTTGAAAAGTAATTAAGACTCTTTGTGAAGTTTATTTTCAAGTTTGAGCTCAATTGCAAACTATTTGTGCATTATACAGTAATCTGAGTGTAAAATGCAAATTACCTAAGATAAGGTGTTATATTGCAAAATGTCACATGTTGAAAGTACCCTAAGTGTTTTAACAACATGAGAGAGAGAGAATAATTCTAAGTGGTGGCTTTACAAATTATTATTCCATATATTACAAGATTTAGATCATTGTGCAATGTGATCTGCTACCAAACAGAATGATCACTTTCCAACACTATCCTACCAAAGAGAATTAGTGCTTTCATATAATGGAACATATATATTATTTTTCATGTATTCATAATTGTAAGTTTGGAAAATCAAGCAATATATCATAAAAGAACAATCATTTCATCCAATATCATATGCAAAGTATTTTTTACTACACATATAATACAAGCATATTGTATAATAAGCCAAGTAAGAGGTAATGGCGTACATTGAACTAGATATCTATACCACATTCATTAATTCAACTACCACTCTATGTCAAACCCTGATCAAGACAAGATCATTCATGCCTTCAGGTTTTCATCATCTCAACCCTTATTAATTCATTTCAGGGTTTAACTTGGTCATTAGGATATGTGCATCATTACTTGTCTTATATTGTTATATTTATCTTACGGATCTCAGTTTAAAATTATGTTCTTCGTTAGGTTCATTAACTAAAAATTGTGTTTCACATTATTATGTGAACATATTAAGCTTAGATTACATGCATTAACCCAAGTTAGGGTTTTCTCATCATTTTAGTGTCTCTTACATGTAACCTAATTTATATAAATAATTATGCTTTCAAAATTACATATTAGTTTCCAATTATTGATATGAGCTTATTTTGTAATTTCTAGGGTGTCATGAACATAATTGTAATTATTACACATTAATTAGGGTTATTAGCCCTAATTATCCATATTAAGAAAATTACATTATTTTGTGCATCAACATTACAATTAATGACATTAGATGGATTTCACATTTAGGAGTTACTAGAACATTTCCATAATTTTGGTTCATCGTTTGGTATTTAGTATACATCAAATGAGTATAATACATATTGTGTGATACCAACATATTTTATTCATTAAAAGAAATATATTAGGGTGCCATGTGGTTCTGCCCTTTTTTTTAGAATTTCGGTACATGTTTGTATTTTTTAGATATTGGATGTAATTTCTATGAATTATCTAAGATTTATGCAATTACTAAACGATTTACCTTTTGTGGACAGTGGCACGTTGCCACGTGGCAACTAGGGCACGGCCTTCACTTCTTGGCTTGTGCTGAGCTGGCCGATTCATGACTGAGGGAACCTGATTCAGGGTTTTCTTTAGCCTGTTCAAGCTCTTTCTTTTTCTCCTCTCACTCCACATTTATTCTCCGTTGGGTCTAACGCTTGTGTGCAGTTCCTTAATCTATTTCCTAGCCACCACTGTCATTGTGGGATGCTCTAGTGAGCAACTGATATCGGTAGATGAAAACCTCCTCGTCAACTTCCTAATTCTCCTTTGGATCCACACTAACTGATCGGTCCTCTACATATGTTTAGCTCTGGGATCTCTACTACATAGCGTGGTGTTGTGTGTTCATTGTTTCCACTATGAGTCTCCTCTATCTCACACCACTTTCATTGAGGAATGACTCCGACAGGCACTCGAAAGTACCTACTCATCCTCTCCTGAGATTGTTATTGCAACCAAGGTACTAGTTTGGTCCTGCTCCACACTATTGAGCTATCTTCTCATCAAAATGACTCCTCTTGCGGTCTGCTTGAGGAGGTCATCGCCGTGGGGTTCTGTAGTGGTAGAGTAAATAGGAGAAAATGCCCATGTTCATCCCCTCTTGTGACTGTGAACTCCAAGTTGATCCAAAGTAATCTGGAAGCTACATTGTGCCTCTAAAAGATGGTTCACAACATCTAGAAGTTGTCCCCAACACTTCCTCCATCTATGGCAAAGAATCATGGAAGCTCGTTTCCTCCTTTTATAACTTCTTCTACCCACCTACAAAAAATGATGGAGAAGCTAGAGGATGGGGTGTGTTTATCTCTCGCATCCAACTGCCTTACACTTGAACTGAGAGCTTAGACTATAGCTCTCGGCAATCCAGGAAAATGAATTGGTCCTCCATCCTTTTCACCCATGATCAATTATCGTGCTTGCATGGATGATTAGTCACTCGCCTCTGCTCAACTACATAATTCTAAGGTGAGATGATTGAGTTTCGTCCAATGCTACACATCCAAACGGTCAAGACAAGGCCACATAGTACATCCTCTACTCCTCAAGTCTGGGGCGCATGACATTACATGATCACAGTCTATGTTTCTAAATATGAAATATTTTCTCCAATTCCCTTAATACTGCACATCATTTCTCAAATCATAAACTTAAATAACTCCTTCAACCACCTTGAAAGTTTAACTATATCTCTATGATAACTCAAGCTATATACCATCCAACTTCGATCCCATAACACCACTATTTGACCAGTCAATTAAATACTCCAAAATGGCATAAAATTATGGATATAAATCAGTAAATTAACGGAAAGAGATCTTCAAACTTCATTGAGTATTTGGCACTCTTAATACAAACCAAACAAAATTAACTCAAACATGTCACTACATATTTGAAGGGTTCAAAATATCACTCCATCACATCCTACACACCTTAAAAGAAATTTCTTCCTCAAAATTATGACGAAATCTAGTCCATCACATCATATACATCTTAAAGGAAAATTTCATCCTCAAAATAAAGCCATATTTTACTTGAAAATAAACAAAAGATATTTGTTCATATTTAGGGCACCACTCTAAGTGTATACATATTGACACAAGATACCTAGAATCTAGACCACTTCTAAGAGATATAAAAGAATCTAAGGTGAAAACCTTAACATATAACATGATTTATATGCTTTTTTTGTCTCATGTCTCCAATTGGGAGTTTTTTACTCATTTCGCTTAAGCATAAGATTTAAATAACATACTATACATGACATTTTTCACATTTTAGAGTTTAAATCCTCATTTTACCCAAGAATCTGGTTCTAACATTACATTGTCATTTTGGGAAGAGTTATTTATAAATAACTTAATTTATTCATATAGATCATAACAAGATGCCATCATCATTATATTGTGTTATTTGTTCCAACATACTCATTTAGAACTAATATCAACGCCTTGTTTTCCATGTGTCATATGTCATTAATATGATGTCATTTCACTCACATATTAGGTTACAAACTTTTACAAAGACTTCATAACTTGATTTACTGACTATATCTCCTTATCATCATAATTCATATACATGATTAACCATTTATGCATCGATATCTATTAAACCATTACTAGGTTTTCCATCATGCTACCTTCATGTACCACATCTCACATTTTTATATATATAATGGTTGTGATAAAGAAACTCACATGTGTGGCTTGCCAAACATACATTAAGATTTATCTAGTCCAATTGAGGATTTTCTAACCCTTATCTTGAGGGTAATGTGATTCTCAGTCTCTCTAACCTCACTCAACTCTACGAGTATCTCATAAGCAAAAACCTTATCTTCCCTCTTTAGCCTAGGGTTTTAAGATTACCTCATTGGTAGTAGTTGATAGTTTTATGAGTTCTAGCCACATAAGAACAAACCAACATATTCTATGTCATTAACTTCAAAGGTCTCTCTACCCATGATATGTGTTTACCCTAAACTCTCTGTTATATACATCCATTATATTCCTATAAGGAACCACCAGCTCGAGCATGAGGCTTAATAAAAACTAGCATGGTTACCTCCTCTTGGGTCTTGGGACTCTCCCTCCCTCACCGAGATGGTAGGTTGTGAAACTCATATTCACATATGAAGATATAACCATCCTCTCTTTGAATCTAGCATTTGGTCCTCCCAAGGACATCTAAGGTTAAGAAAGACTATAGTAATCATGCATTAAGCAACTCAACTAATTCAGTCAGGAGTACTAGTATTGGACATATCATATCACATATTTATCATCATTCTCATACCCTACAATTTAGGTTATTTGTCCTTCTCCCTATGGATCTCGCACTCTCAGGAGTTTACACTAACACTAGTCCTAACACTAGAGATCCTCCTTCATAAAAGAGCTTGAGGCTCAAGCTAACTCACAACTGTCTTAGCTTATCTTATATTATCATACAAAAACATACATACTTTCATCATCAAAGCCTTTTTCAAATCCTCAAAGCCTAACTTAGTCCTTGAAAATAAACATATATCATCATAAGGTATCTTATATCATCTATATAAGGCTTGGATCTTATTATCTAAACATACTTAGCCTATTCCATCTATCATAAATTCCAACAAGGGTCTTGACATCTAATCTAGAACTACTCTATCTTATAGACTGATGTCACTCTCTTTCATTTATGCTACATGATCACCTCCTACTCGTACATGTGTGGGGACACATTTTTGTAATACTTACTTATATTATAAAATATTATATAGTTTTTCTGTGATAAAACATGCATGAGAGAAAACTATCAAGGTTCATTTTGATTGGAATCAAAAACCAAATCTTCAAAATGAGTGTCCCACACATAGTAGAGAGTGCAATGCCATGGAAATAGTGAAAAGGGTGAGAACATGGTGTCAATTAGTGTAGCTACTCTAGATAATGGGTTCCATATGTCTAGGGTTTCTCTTCCCTTGATGTACATAATTTCCAAATAATGCAATGTCCCATACCGTCGCACTATAAGGAAAGAACGACATCTATGGACCTACTATACAATAAGCACCAGTTTAGACCTTGTTCTCAGACATCTAGGTTCTAACATAGAGGCTAAGTCACAAATAGTCTCTAAAAGAAGGCTAATATAACCCTAATGATGTTATAGTTAAAGGTTTCCTTTAGTTTTGAGTTTCATAATGAACAAATGCCAATCTCTACTATTGCTCATGCTCTAAGACCACTTGTGACGTCCCTAGATTTTCTGAAACATAACCTAATGTTTGGCATCCATATTGAAACCTCACCTCAATCATAATCCCAATTTAAACACCACACATTAGGCAAAGAAGAAGAAAATTAGAGGAAGACAGAAGGAAACAACAGTAGAACATGCACTTGAACAAGAACAAAACCATACAACACATGTTCATCGTTCAACATATAATTACATAATGAGTTGCTACAACATTTCATTATACATATTGAATGATAAACTTTTACATATGCATGTACTACATCTTCTACATGATCTACAGACAATAGGTTCACCTATACATCAGCTCTCTACACAACTCTCAACTATCTTGGTTCTTCAAGAGGATATGTCCACAACCTAAACAAAAAATTACATGTGGTACACGTCAGCATAATATTCAAGAATATTGTACTGAGTAGGCCTATTTGTCTTTCTATATACCTCTCATTACTCAGCCTTGGCAATAAGATAAAATTAGAACCTAGCAATAACAAGAAAATATAACAAAGCATATGTACATGAATAAAGATGTTTATTAACAAAAGAGAACACATATTTTAAGCATACTTTCCATTATATCATCGATGAATTTGCCACCTGAGGGAATAATGGATCATCTAATCTACCAATGAGCCCGAGATGCAAGGTCTTATGATCTACTACCAAAGAGTTAGATCAGTGTACAATGTGATCTGCTACCAAAGAGAAACATTACTTTCTAGTGCTATGCTACCAAAGAGACTTAGTGCTTTCATATAATAGAATAGATATATTAAATTTCATGTGTTCACAACTATAAGTATGAAAAATCAAGCATGATATCATACAAGAACAATCATTTCATCCAATATCCTAGGCTAAGTATTTTACTACACATATAATACAAGCATATTGTATAATAAGCCAAGTAAGAGGTAATATCATACCCTAAACCAGATATCTATACCACATTCATGAAGCACATAACCACTCTATGTCAACCCCTAATAAAGATACCATCAAGTTCATATCATATTAGCCCTAGTTGATTCATTTTAGGGTTTAGCTTGGCCATTAGGATATGTGCATCATTACTTGTCTTATCCTGTTATATTTATCTTATTGATCTTAGTAAAAATTATGTTCCAGGTTAGGTTCATTAACTAAAAATTATTTTTCACATTATTATGTGAACATATTAACCTTAAGTTAGATGCATTAACCCAAGTTAGGGTTTTCTCATCATTTTAGGGTCTCTTACATGTAACATGATTTATATGAATAATTATGCTCTCAAAATTACATATTTGCTTCCAATTAATGATATAAGATTATTTTGTTATTTCTCGGGTTTCATGAACATATATATAATTATTACACATTAATTAGGATTATTAGCACTAATTAGTCATATAATGCAAATTACATGATTTTGTGGATCAACATTACCATTTCTATCATCAGATGGATTATAAGTCACATTTAGGAGTTAGTGGAACATTTCCATAATTTTAGTTCATCATTTGGTATTTATTATACATCCAATGAGTATGATACATCTTGTGTGATACCAAAATATATTAATCATAAAAAAACATATTAGGGTTCCATGTGGTTCTGCTCATTTTTCTGAGAATTTTGATACATTGTTTGTATTTTTCAGAGACCATATGTAATTACTATGATTTATCTAAGATTTTTTCAATTACTAAACTATTTACCTTTTGTGGCCACTGGCACGCCGCCGCATGGCAACTAGGGTGCAACCTTCATCTCCTAGATTGTCGGCCAATTCTCAACACTAGCAACCCAGTTTAGGGTTTTCTTTGACTGTTTCACACTCTTTCTTTTTCCCCTGTCACTCTGTGTTCATTCTTCATTGTGTCTAATGCTAGCGTGCATTTCCTTCCTCTATTTCTTGGCCACTACTGCCATTATGGTATGCTCCAACGAGCGACAGATCCCAATAGATGAATACCTCCTTGTCAACTTCGTATGTCTCCTTTGGATCCACACTAACTAACTGGTCTTCTACAACTGTTCGACTCTGGGATCTCAACTCCATAGCCTAGTGTTTTGTTCTCAGGTATGTCACTGCGAGTCTCCTCTATCTTACATTGTTGCCACTGAGGAACGACGCTGACAGACACTCACAAGTACCTACTCATCCTCTCCTAAGATTGCTATCGCGTCTGATGTACTTTTCTGGTCTTGCTCCACACTGTCAATCTATCATCTCATCAAAATGACTCCTCTTGTAGTCTTCTTGTGGAGGTCACCGTTGTGGGGTTTTGTTGTGGCAGAGAAAATAGGATAAAACACCCATGTTCATCCCCTCTTGTGACTTTGAACTCCAATATGATCCAAAGTAAGGAAGCTACATTGTGGTTCTAAAAGATGACTGAAAACATCTACAAACTGTCCCCAACACGTCCTCCATCTCTGGAAAAGAATCATGGAAGCTCCTCTCCTCCTTCTATAACTTCTTCCACCCACCTACAAAAGATGATGGAGAAGCTAGAGGATGGGTATGTAACATACTGAATCTTGGATTCAATTGCAATTTACCCTTCAAGATTTTATTTCCTTCATATCCTTTTTGTCATTTTCCCCAAATTTTCCTATCTTTTCTATCTGCTTTGGCGTCAATGTTGAAATTAAGCAATAATCAATGGTTTGAATTATATTTGACTTATATTCATTTCAATGAATGGGTTTTTGCATAAAGATCTCAACTAATGTGTTAATTACAGTCTAATAATGCAAAACGACCATTGACAAGAGATCACTAGTAGCTTATATTAATTTAGAGATCTTATGGTTTTGTGGGACAAGAAATGAGAAAATAAGAAATTTTTAATCAAAATGTATTAAGAAAGGTACTAAATATATTTATTAGGCACTTAGAATACAATAAAATACAAAATGCACTCAAAAGGAGAAATTAATGTAATGTTAGACTCCACATACTTTAATTAGAAAACACATAAATTTTCAAGTCAATTGGAATTTATTTACCCTCTTAATTAATTAAATGAATATGCAAACTCTAATATATATATATATATATATATATATATACACATATATATAAGTGCCTAATGCATGAGAAAAAGGAAACCTACTTGACTCCTATTTAACCTACCCTTTATATTTCTTGAAAATCAGATATTTATTGTTGTCCCAATTGAATTGGTATTTAAAACCTTAATTACATAAGATGCTAATAGTGGTAATTGGCTAAGCATTATAGTATTTTGCTAAACATATTCTCCCCTCAACATAATGCATCGTTTCATTCCTCCCCCTCTCTATCTCATGCATGACATCACATTTCTCTCCATCCAAAATTGGTGACACCCATCTGTGCAATAGGGCTTCCGTTTCCTATAACTCCTCGCCCATTCTTTCCTTTCCTCTCATCATCCTCACCAAACCCTATCCACCATGTCTTCCTCTACCTATGGAACCCCCTACTTAACACCCAACGACGTGCAGTAGACCTGCAATAGATTGCCCCCCATCTGCTACCACAACTGAAATGCTATGACCCCTTCAGACTCGATGCCCAACAACGCCTCTCGACCCCTACCTCTAACACCATGTTGCAACTCCCTCACATCCTCATATCATGTTATACACCTTGCCTCCATCACGGCTTTTGACCTGATGCCTACAACACAACTCCACTTCCAGAACAGCCTCAATGCCATCACAACCTGACAACAATGCCATCGACTCCTCTTTTGCAATGATGTCGAATCGTTATCTTCTACAATGTCGCCGAGCCCTCCATCTTTTGCCACTGTGCACCTACTTCTAGGGTGCAGGGCATAATGCCATTAGAGCTAGCCATGTCCTTTCAAGATCAGATCTCTAGTCTGTTCTTAAGGAAAGTCTCAGCTCGGGACACCTTTGTGTTGGCGAAAGGAAACCCGACTGTGAATTTCTAGCTAGTTTCAACTATGAGATACAATCAAGATCCAAGTTTCTCATTCAATAAACCTATAAGTAACATGTCTTCCAATTGTTTCTTACTTCAAGATAATTATTAAGATAATGGGTCTAAGTATAATGACTTATCATACAAGGTTAACAAACTATGTGGATTACTAATAAACCTAGTAATAAGATAAATGTTTGAATGGTTAACAACATTAGAAATGAATGCATTTATTTGATGTACTATAACCCCACATGTACAAATTCATCTTATTGTTATGAACTTAGGTAGTAGTGATATATTAGATATGATATTAATAATGATAAGAGTGTTACACATATAAGGCTCACCATTTAGTAGTGTAAAACCTAGCCAAACTTGGCTTACTAATAAAATTATACTTGGATGTAAGATGCCTGGAAATGTAGTGTCCTTGAAACTAAGAATAGCTTGTATTGTATGTTAATGAAGTTTTGATAATATTTGGAAATTACCCTAACTTGAAATCTAGTCTTAATAACAAAATAGTTTGTTGAATCAATGAAACATAGATTTAATCAAATTTTGATTCATTGATAGAAGTTATTTAAGTATATGAGACTTCATGAGGTGATGTTCAATCATAGAAACCATTTGGGAAATATAAACCTTAGATAGTGATACATATGTACAAACTTGATAGTAATTAGGGAAATAATGAGTATCCCCATTAATATGCATATTAAGATGACATTAGGAAGGACATCGAATCATATAGTGGTATAGAGAACAACATTTAAGACTTAAATGGGAAGAATACATATTTTTATCAACACATAATATAATCCCAAAATATATAGATTTATGTGAATAAACATGTGTAAATAGAACTATGATAGATATATAAAGCATCACATATTCTCTCAACAAATATTAAAATCATAAACATTAACATGACGTTACATGATCGGGAATTGGGTAAGAATAATATAAAAATAGGAATGAATATGTTCACTTTGACTTGGCTAACATACATAATGTGTTTCTAGGATGATCTGTTGAATTTCTGGACCAAAGTATACTATTGGAGTTAACCTTTAAGAGTAAAAATCAGGTATGTGCAACCCTATTTATGTATGTCCATTCTAAACCCTAAGTTGGGAAATTTTTTTATCCAAACCTAATTTTCCCAATGAGGCATTGATACTATACTCTAGTTTCCCCATTTCTTGTCTAGTATGTTTACTTCAATTATTCTAAGGTCTTAGAACCCACTTGCAAATTTTCAATTTCTTAAATCTGCCATTAAATTATTCTTGCCTGATACTGTAAGTGACTAATTAACTAATGTAGCGTGCATGAGTACAACCACCCATAGTGGGCATGTATAAATTCACCCAGGGGAATGCATTAATTCTCCCCATTTTATATATATTCGGGTGTTTGGGAATGTGACCACTCTCCCTCACCTATTTGTTTTGGTTAAGGTTAGGTAGGTTCCTCAGACCTATATTAATTTAATGTAGTCATATTAAATCATGCATTCAAACTTTATTATTATTTGACTTGGCAGAATTTTTATTTATTTACTTGCCTCATACTTTTGACCATCTTAGTATAGTATTTTTTTTATCATGCAATACTTTTCTTTATGTTTGTCCTTATTCATTTAATTTGACACATACTTTATTTTCCTCTTGTTGGGTGATCCTAACCACCTAGGTTTAGGATTAGAGTGCACAACAAGAGCATGGTGAACATGTCTAAGACTAGGAAAAGGATTTCATCCTTCCATCATGGACTATTTGTTAAGTTATTTATTGGAGACATATTCATGTAGTTTATCTTCCATCTACCTTAGATCCTTTACTTTTATAAATAATGTACACCCTTATTGGGAAATTTTGATGTATTTTTTATTAAATTGAATATAATCAAAATTTTAACTTCCAATGCTATGCATTGGATTTTGTTTACCATATTTAGTAGAGAGATGATGGTTGATCTCACTTCTTTACAGCATGATATCAAATCCAATGGTAATTAGAATCTTGACTATTTCAATTTGTCTTCCTAATTAGAAACCCTTACCTCATATATTTTCCCTTTAGTCCATCTTAGAATTGACTTATGAAGAAATGTTGATTTAGGATCATAAAAATTTCATATTAGATATATCTTTAGTAAAATTTTAGGGGATCAACCTATTAGGTATCTACTAGGACATAAGTTGAAACCAAGGGTTCCTAGAAAGGGTCAGGGTCTAGAGGCTGGTGATATTTTTCTATGCGCCACTAACTTGGTTTACGAGGACTCCCAGATCCATATGACACCGGCCTGGCTTGAGCTGCTACTCATTGTCCCAAATAGCATACCTTTAGGCAAATTACCTCAATGTTAAGTATTGTTAGGAACCTAATATTATGATTTGGTAACCTAAGTAAAATCACCTTATATCTCATAAGTTCCCTATACGAGTCTTAGATTTCCATGTTCAAGGGTAGTCTACCCTATACTAGACTTTGAAGTTTTGTAATAGTGAATAGTAAAACAATTGAGTGATTGGGTCTTATACATGGCTTCTCTATGACCGAAGGATTTCCCCCCAGATCATCTCACATAAGTTGTTCCCTCGGCCCTCATTCTCTAGGGCCCTCAAGAAATCTAAGCAATCTTCCACTCCCAAAGAAGAATTGGTAGAGGACGCGTCCCATTCGGGCACCCTCTCCATTACCATACAATGTTGCAATTGATCCTTAGGGGAGCAGAGGAGCCCTTCCTCTGCCAATAAGACCATCCTGGAATCTGACAATATTTTCCTCAATTGTTGTGAGAATGACCTCAGGTGCCTTCCCATGTATTTCTTAGGGTTTAATTAGACTCACTCTTTTAACTCTAGTTTAGTTTGACTTGATAGGTCAACCCTTTTAAGTGTAGAAGTTGTAGTATACATTGAAATCTGGCTACTTTGAAATTTTAGAAACCCTAACTCTATAAACAAGAGATTAGTGAGCTTATATGATTAGTATTGAACACACAAATTATCATTATAATTAAACATGTTTGTTTATATACAAATGAATATATAATATGTCATCTATTGAATAGTTCATATAGTTGAACCCCAACAAATAAGGTACATAGTATGAGTAATTCACAAATTGTGAATACACATAATGTTGACCATGTCACCCTAATGATAAGATCAATGCATAATATGTAATTGTCATGTTGACCTAAACCCTAAGATGCAATCATCTAACCTTAACAATATATACATATATATGTATATACCCTTAATGCCTTCATGATACATTAGTGACATTAGGTGTCATCATCAAATAATATACCACGATACATACAAATGAAATATAATCACCTAATCATAAATTGATATATGAATCAATTCATTAAAATGCAATGTCTTCCACCTTATTCACTAAAATACATATAATGACTCAAATATGAATAAAGAGTAATTGGATTTACATAAGCATGATTATTAAGTCTACAATAATTCCAAATGCTTAATGTGATGTTAAATGTATAAATTATAATATGAAGTGTAAATAGGATAAAAAGGTTAGTGATGGCATTAATGTGAGTATGAAAAATGTTGTGACAAAGTGTAATATAGGTGTAAAAAATTAATGTGACATTATTTAGACTCAATAACTGGGTGGAAATTATCATCCATTTCTTACAAAATAATCTATGATAATCATATATGATGGTAATATGAGGAAAATGGATAATAAATTCAAGTTATCAAGGATTGTGATCGATCATATTAATATGATGATTTAGTAAACCCTAACTATGCTTAATTTTTTTAACTAGTAAATAAGAAAAACATATGATTTGTACATAATGTTGAGATAAAATTCTTTTTACAACAATGTGGATACAACATGACACATTTATTATCATAATAAGGATGATGTAAATTCATAATTGAGATAATGTGAATGAGCCAAAATCACAACTGTGTTATAATTGATAAAAGGTAATATGGATAGTGGAAACCTTAGTGGACCATGAAAACCTGATTTATGAATAGATCGTGTGAATTACCATAAATTAGAGGTAACCACCTAGTTGCTTAAGTTTGGTATGTTAAGTACTCACCCTTCCCTCTTGTAGAGATTTTGGGGACAAAATGCTTTTTAAGGGGTGGAGTGTTGTAACATACTGAATCTTGGATACAATTGCAATTTAACTTATTTTCAAGATTTTATTTCCTTCATATCATTTTTTTCCTTTTTCCTAAATTTTTCTATCTTTTCTATCCTCTTTTGCCTCAATGGTGAAATTGAGCAATATTTAATGGTGTGAATTATATTTGACCCACATTCATTTCAATGAATGGGTTTTTGCACAAACATCTCAACTAATGTGTTAATTAGAGTTTAATAATGCAAAATGACCATTACTGAGAGATAATAAATAGACTATATTAATTAAGAGTTTTTATGGCTTTGTGGTACAAGAAATGAGAAAATAAGAAATTTTATATCAAAATTTATTAAGAAAGGTACTAAATATATTTATTAGGCACTTAGCATACAATGAAATACAAAATGTGTTTAAAAGGAGAAAATAATGTAATGTTAGACTCCACACACTTTAATTAGTGAACCCATGAACTTTAAGTCAATTGGAATTTCTTTACCTTATTAATTAATTAAATAAATATGAAAACTCTTATGTATATAAATGCCTAATGCATGTGAAAAAGAAAACCTACTTGACTCCTATCTAACCTGCCCTTTAAATTGCTTGAAAATCCCAAATTAACTGTTGTCCCAATTGAATTGGTATTTAAAACCTTAATTACCTTAGACATTAATAGTGCTAGTTGACTAAGCGTTCAACAATTTTCCTAAATGCATTCTCCCCTCAACATAACATATCGTTGTGTTACTCCCCCTTGTGTTTCTCTCTGTCAGAAACTAGAGATGCCCCTTTGTACAATAGGGCATCCCTCTCTTATAACTCCTCCCCCATTCTTTACTTTCCTCTCATCCTCCTCACCAAACCCTAACCGTTCTACCATCCTCTACATGTGGAACCCCCTTACCAACACCCAGTGATGGACAGCAGACCTGCAATAGAATGTCACCCATCCACCGTCACAACAACAATGCCATCACCCCTTTAGACTCGACGCCTAACATCACCTCTCGACCCCCACCTGCAACACCATGTTGCAACTCCCTCACCTTCTCATAACATGTTATACATCTTGTCACCATGACTGCTTCAAACTCAACACCTGCAACACTACTCCACTTTAGAACAACCTCGATGCCATCAGACCCAGACAACAATGTTGTTGATTCCTCTTTTGCAATTTTGTCGACTCATTATCATCTACAATGTCGTTGACTCCTCCATCTTCTACTGTTGTTCAACTACTGCTATGGTGTAGGGCATCATTCCATTGGAGATATCCACATCCTTTCTAGATCAGATCTCCAGTCCATTCTTAAGGAAAGTCCCAGCCTGAGACACCTTTATATTGGGTAAGGAAAACCTGACTGTGAATTTTTAGCTGGATTCAACTGTCAGGTCCAATCAAGATCCAAGATTCTCATTCAAGCAACCTATAAGTAACATGTATTCCAATTCTTTTTTAGTTCAAGATAATTAGTAAGATAAGGGGTCTAAAGATAATGACATATCTTTCAAGGTTAAGAAACTATGTGGATTACTAAAAACCTAGTAATCAGATAAATGTCTGAATGGTTAACCATGTTAGAAATGAATGTATATATTTGTTGGACTATAACCCGACATCTGTAAATTCATCTTATTGTTATGAACTTAGTTTGTAGTTATATATTAGACACAATATTGATGATGATCAGAGTGTTACACATACAAGGCTCACCATTTTTTAGTATAAAACCTAGCCAAACTTGGCATACTAATAAAATTATATTCGGATGTAAGATGCATGAAAATGTAGTGTCCTGGAAACTAAGAATAACTTGTATTGTATGTCAATGAAGTTTTGTTAATATTTGGAAATTACCCTAACTTGAAATCTAGTCTTAATAACAAAATAGTTTGTTGAATCAATGAAACATATATTTACTCATATTTTGATTTATTGATAGATGTTATTTAAGTATATGAGATTTCATGAGGTGATGTTCAATCATACAAGCCATGTGGGAAATCTAAAATCTTAGATAGTGATACATATGTACATACTTGATAGTAATTAGGGAAAGAATGAGTATCCACATTAATATGCATATTAAGATGACATTAAGAAGGACACTAAATCATATAGTGGTATAGAGAACAACTTTTAAGACTTAAATGGGAAGAATACATATTTTTATCAACACATAATATAATATGGAAATATATAGATTTATGTGACTAAAGATGGGTAATTAGAACTAAGATAGATATCTAAAGCATCACATATTCTATCAAAAAAGATTAAAATCATAAACCCTAACATGACATTAGATGATCGGGAATTAGGTAAGAATAATATAAAAATAGGAATGAATATGTTCACTTTGACTTGTCTAACATACATAATGTGTTTCTAGGATGAACAGTTGAATTTGTGGACCAAAGTATAGTATTCGAGTTAACTGTTTTGTGTAAAAATGAAGTATGTGCATTCTAAACCCTAAGTTGGGCATTTTTGTTATCCAAACCTAATTTTCCCAATGAGGCTTTGAGCCTACACTCTAGTTTCCCCATTTCTTATTTAGTATGTTTACTTCAATTATTCTAGGGTCTTGGACCCCACTTGCAAAGTTTTCAATTTCTTAAACCTGCCATTAAATTATTTTAGCATGATGATGCAAATGACTAATTACTAATGAAGTGTACATGAGTACAACCACCCATAGTGGACATGTGTAAATTTGCCCAGGGGAATGTGATAATTCTCTCCTTTTTATATATATTCAGGTGTTTGGGAATGTGACCACTCTCCCTCACGTATTTTTTATTGTTAAGGTTAAGTAGGTGCTTCATCCCTATATTAGTTTAATGTATTCATATTAAATCATGCATGCAAACTTTATTACTGTTTGACCTAGATGAATTCTTATTTATGTACTTGCCTCATACTTTTGAGCCTTTTAGCATAGTAGTTTTTTATCATGCAATACTTTAGTTTATGTTTGTCCTTATTCATTTAATTTGACACATACTTTATTCTCCTCTTATTGTTGGATCCCAACCACCCAGGTTTAGGATCAGAGTGCACAGCGGGAGCATGGTGAGCTACCCTAAGCTAGGAAAAGGAGATCATCCTTCCATCATGGACTATTTGTTAAGTTAACTTATTTTATTGGATACATATTGATGTTGTTTATCTTCCCTGTACCTTATATCTTTTATTTGTATAAAGCATGAACACCCTTATTGGGAAAATTTGATATACTCTTTATTAAATTGAATATAGTCAAATTTTTAACTTCCGCTGCTATTCATTGGATTTTGTTTACCATATTTAGCAAAGAGGTGATGGTTGATCTCACATCTTTACATGGTGTGTTTATGTCTCACATCCAACTACCTTACATCTAAATTGAGCGTTTGGACTATAGCTCCCTGCAATCTAGGAAAACTAACTAGTCCCCTGTCCTTTTCACCCACGATGAGTGATCGTTCTTGCATGGACGGTATGTCACTCGCCTCACCTCAACTACATAACTGCAAGGCGAGACGATTGACATTCATCATATTCTTACCAACCAAAGGATCAAGACAGGGCCAGTAGTTCATCTCCCCAACTCCTCAAGTCGGAGGCACATGACATTACATGATCACATCCTACATTTCTATGAAATATTTTCCCCAATTCCTTTTTTTTAGTGAAGTCAGGTGGTGATTTTATTCATCTTGCCCACCTCGTGCAAGCAAACTCAAACTTGTATTACAATTTCTAGTAAATTGCATCAAACTAAATATGGTCGTACTATGACCATTACATGAGACACCTTCTACACTACTAGGTGTGTCATTCGGAAATCTGTGGTAAACACAATTCCAGTTTTGTTTTTAAGATGAAACTTGGCTTAATAATCAGCAAGGCTATTGCCTTCTCTCTTGCCGAAGAATAAATTGATAGAATGGCAACTGTTCTTCTGCATCGCCCAAACTTGCCTTGCATACTTGGGATTCCCCTTATAATCCTCATTGATCATAGTAATAGCCTGCTTGCAATCTGTCTCAATGACAGTATTCTCCAAATTGCATACTGTACAGATTTTGTAGGCCAACTCCAGAGCTTGCATCTCCGCATCTAGAGGGGAATCAGCCTTGATCGATTGACATATGCCTCCCATCCACTCGCCTCTGTCATTTCTAATCACAGAAGCAATAGCACCTCGTCGCCCTTTGTACGCTGCATCAGTGTTAATCTTCAGTGACCCTTGAGATGGACACTTCCATTCCGTCTTATTGATGCCACTATCTTCTTTGCTTACAGACTTCCAAGCTTGTCCAGTGAATTTGATTTCGGAGGTGATAGAGTAGGTTTGATTCTGCACCGTGTTCTCTTTCTTCTCGAACACCCAAAGATTCCTTTGTTTCCAAGTGTGCCAGCACGTTACCATGAACATGATTTGATGATCTTCAGAATACTTCAGGTTTAGTCTAACCCATTTATTAAGGTTGCCCTCATCCCAGAAGTTTGGAGGGACATTCGATCTCAGAACTCCCATCCAAATGGGATAGACTTTGCTACAGTCACGTAAAGCATGTAAAGTATCTTCTTCGCTTGAAGAACATATGCTACAAGTTGCATCGGAGGTCATCTTCCTTCTGTGCCAAGATTTATTAGTAAGAATGGCATTGTTATCAACTAACCAAAGGAACACTTTTATTCTTGCTGCAACTTTGGACTTCCAAATGATGCTCCACTGGCCATCATGTTTGATCTCCTTGCAATCTCTTAAGGCTCTGTAAGCAGAGGACACCGTGAATCTTCCTCTCAGGTCCGGGCACCAAACTCTAACGTTGGCACCTCCCTGGATAGTAGGTGGAGGTATCGTAGTTATTTCATGCACTATTTCCTGGGGGAACCAGTAGTCCAGAAACCCCAGGTCCCACTCTCCTTTAAGATTAAGCAAGTTGCTGACCTACAAGTCTTCTAAATCATCTAGTATTAGCTATTGTGCATACTCCTTTACAGATTTCCCGCTCGGCAGCCATATGTCACCCCAGACATTGGTAGACAGACCATTGATCGGACATATATAAGAATTGGAGGATACAAACTCCTTGTTTAGAATCACCGATCTAGCTACACCAGACAGATGTGTGTTGGTAATATTTGGCTTACCTATCAATCTAGTAGCCATAGCTTTGCTCCATATAGACTGTTTACTACTCATAACATCCCAACTATGTTTCATGATTAAGGCGTTGTTCCAGTCCCTCATTGTCTTTATGCCCAATCCTCCATTTGTTTTGTGGCTCACCAATCTGGCCCAAGATAGAAGGTGTGCTCCCTGCTTACTTCGGCCACCACTCCGAATGAAGTTTCTAATGGCTCTATCAACTCTATCACACAATTGCAGAGGAAGTTTAGCCGTTTGCATGATGTAAGTAGGGATAACAGTTAGGGTGCTCTTAGCCAAACATACCCTTCCGGCCATAGATAAGCAGCGCGCCGCCCAAGAATTCATTCTAGTATTCACCTTCTCTAAGACTTCATTGTAGGTATCCTTGTTGACTCTGCTGTGTAAGAGCAGAACTCCTAGATATTTTCCCAGGTTCAAGGTTTTTGTCAAGCCACTTATCTCACAAATTCTATCTGCTTCCACCTTGGTGACTCTCCTTGAGAAATAAATTCTTGTTTTATCGATGGAGATAGCTTGTCCAGAAGCATGCTCGAATTTCCTGAAGCAAATCAAGATAGCATTCATGTTTGAGGTATTAGCTTTGGCAAACAGAAGAATATCATCTGCAAAGCACAAGTGTGCTATACGTGGTCCGTTTCATCCCATCTTTAAAGGAGTCCAAGATTTGTCCTGGACAAAATCTTCGATCATCTGACTAAGCCTTTCTATACATAGAACAAAGACATAAGGGCTTAGCGGGTCTCCTTGCCTAAGACCTTTGGTAGCTTTGAAACCTTCAGTAGTTTCTCCATTCCAAGCGATAGTTGTGCGACCCCTTGTGATCGAGCGCATCATGTACTTACAAATGTTTTCCGGTATATCAGTTTTATGAAGCGTGTCTTCTATAAAACTCCAGTCCATCATATCATACGCTTTGGTTAAATCAATCTTAATGGCCATAGATTTAGTATAAGAACTCTTCCTCATCAAGTACACGAGCTCCTGGGCTACCACAATATTGTCAGAAATTTTCCAACCAGGAACAAAGGCGCTTTGTGCAGGATTAATCCACTTCGGGAGCCAACATTTAAGTCGTTCCACCACCACCTTCGAACAAATTTTTAGAATGGCATTGTTTAGGGAGATAGGCCGGAATTGATTGCTCGATACAGGCCTGGTTACTTTAGGTATAAGAATGATGGTGGAGTCGCACATTCCTTCCTCCATAGTAACACTATGAACAACATCATTCACAGTTTAAACCACTTACTTGTGAAGAATACTCCAATTCGACTTGATGAAATGGGTAGTGGTGCCATCAGGCCCAGCAGCTTTGAATGGATTCATCTTTCCCAGAACCTCCTCAATTTCAGAAAACCCCACTTCTCTAGCTATATGAGCTTGTGCCTCTTGTGGAATAGCAGAAAATCTTGAAGGGATGTTGTCGAACAGCTGCTTATGTATGCTGTTAGGAGTAGTAAATAAATTTATGAAGTAATTGGTCAGAATATTGAAGATTTCTTTGGCTTCAATAACCCAACCTCCTTGGGGACTTTTAATCGCACATATACGGTTGGCCTATTTTCTTTGGTTGACATAAGCCTGGTAAAACCGGGTGTTACTGTCACCTTCTTTGAGCCAGGTCACATGGTTGCGTTCCTTCCAATCTTCCTCCTCCTTCTTGAGGAGCTGAGTCAATTCTGCCTTCATGTCAATGATGAAGTTATCCGTGATGCTATCGTATTTAACCGCCATATTTTTCTGAAGAATATCGATGTTTCGATGGAGCGGCATCTTATGAGAATTTATATGTTTAGCTCGCTGCGCCTCCCACTCAATTAAACGAGCCTGAGTGTTTCTAAGAGCAAACATATAACTGATGTTGCTATTCCAACAATCCGTCAAAGTAGGCAAGAAGGTGCTATCCATATTCCAAGAAGCTTTAGTGGAGAATCTCCTGGTATGTTTGTTGGTAGGCAAGGTTCTCACAAGCAACGGGTAGTGATCGGATTCTACTTTAGGGAGATGAGTAACTGTCACACCTAAAAATTTTAGAATGAAATCATCATTGGCAAGAACATGATCCAACCTGCTCTATTTCAGGCCATGTCAGTATGTATACTTCTGACCCGAAAAACCCATGTCAGAGAGGCCAGCTTCAAGGATAGTTTCAGAGAAAGTTATGGCTTCCTGATTGTTGAAATATTGATATCCCAAAGTTTCTGCAGGAGAAATGACAGTATTAAAATCACCTGCCACTATCCATGGCTCGTTGAAGCTATTTCCTAAACTGATTATGTGTTTACAGAGTAAACTTCTGACTTGAATATGAGGGTTGGCATACACAAACATAGCAAAGAATGAATTGTTCACCTTACAAGTAATGAATTGTCTATGAGTGCTAACAATCTCTAGCTTTATCTGTCTTTCATTCCAGCAAACCCATATACCTCCGGAGAAACCTCTTACCTCTGATCTATGAAATTAGAGAAACCTAGCCATTTGATAGTATATGTAGCTCGATCATCACTTATTCTTGGTTCCAAAACATCAGTAATCATATGTTTGTATAAAGAAATATATTCTTTCAGCACTCTGCAAGTATCTTTGTTCTCTATACCCCGCACGTTCTAGCATAAGAAGCTCACCATATGTATCCTTTGGGTTGGTATTGGATAGAACAGTTAATGATCAGTTTCAGGAACCTGGTTCTCCTTGTTGGCTACCTCATTCAACACTTCTAGAATGGCTGCTTTAGTGTGCACTACTCTCAACCTAGGACTTTTTCTCTTCCCTTCCGCTGTGAGTATCCGCTTAGAATTTCCATGTCTTTTCATTTTTGTTACGCTGCCTTTTATCGCCTTACTTGCATTGACTGCCCTTGGTATGGAGTCATTCCCATCTGCTTTCAGTCGGGGCTGTTCTCCAATCGAGTTTGCAACTACAGGATCTGTCATACATGTTTCCTCTCTCTCTTCATTATCCATTATCAATTCTATAACTTCATCTACTTCCGGATTTAAGGTTGTATGAACTTCCTTGTTTGCAATGGGCACACCTTTTCCTTTATGAACTGACATGTTGTGCACTGTATTCGTGATGTCTGTCATACCCTCCTTTTTCTGTAATTGTTCCTCCGAGTTACTGTTCATCTTCTTCTTCCTCCAGACTTTCGGTGTCGCATAACTATGTGTGTTTCCTTGTGTGGTCAGGTGCCTTGGCTCCTCTACAACCCTCTCTGAGTCCTCTCCACATTCTTCCTCCAACTCCTCGAACTGGTTTTCGGAAACTATTGAAAGCTCCCGAGTTTTATCCTACTTGTATCCTCTTCTTGTGTTGGAATTTCTTCTTCTTTGTTGTGTCTGCCATGTTTCAGTGTCCCCCTCATTTTCGTGGTCTTGCCTTACATTCTTGTTGTTGTCTGCATTGTCAGGCAGTTTTTCAAAATTCCCTCTACAGTCTTTGGAGGTGTGGCCCGCTTCTCCACATGCAGCGCATGCAAACGGGAAGCCTTCATATTCTACTCCATATTCTATGCCATTTATAAAGATTGAAGGTATCAATTCTTTATTCATATCAATCTCTATTACAAGTCTTGCAAACTTGCTTTGTGTTCTCTTGGTTGTATGTTCGTCCACCTTCACCAGTTTGCCAAGCAGTGAACCTACGATGTTGAACATAGTTTGCACAGAGAGATGTAGCGGCATACTGAGAATTTTCACCCAGCAAACTATGTGCCTTGGCATATCATTAGAAGGTATAAACATTGAATACCAATCCCATACTACTAAATGACAGCCGAAGATCTTCCAAGGACCTCCAGTCATGGCCATATCGTAATCTCTTCTGCATGATAGTTGAACCACAAAGTGATTCAGGTCTAATTCATATATGTTGAATCTCCCCACCAGACTCCACATGGAGCGTAACCTATCTTTGAGAGTCATGTAGCCTAATTCTGTACCCAATGCCTTGATAATAACAGTGTATTTCCATGGCCGTATTAGGTGTTCCTCCTCCATAGGATCGATGAGAATGGAAGGTTTGCCTTAAAGATCCCCGGTGTTGATTGCTTCCGGTTCCAGGTGTTCCTCAAATAGTTTGCTTAGGAACATATCTGAATCCACTCTCCTGATGCCATCTTGTTCAGATCTGGCGGAACCTGATCCCCAACCACTTTGATTTCCGGTAATTTCCTTAACTTGTGTCATCGCGGCCTGCGTACTCATCAGTAGAAAGTTGCTATCCATGTTGTCCAATGCGCCTCCGACAATAAATCCTGAGTCCATAGTATTTGTCTTTGCCTGTTGAGATTCCTCTGTAGATCCTCTCATGTCGGCGTACTGCAGATTTAATCCTACCTGTGCTATCACTTCATTGATGCCTTGGTGCTTTCCCTGTGTCTTTGAAAACCTAGCCATTTCATCTGTGTTCTGATGAGATCCTGGACTCCTGAATCTTGTTCTCCCGCTCGCTTCCTTATCAGCATCCCCCTTGTCGTATGGATCATCATTACTATGTGTCGTCGTGATGCTGAATCCCAGATCGCCTTCCGCCCCTCTCCGCGTCTTCGTGCTTCTGCTCATCTCCGCTTATCAAATGGCACAATCTTCTCCCCCCAATTCCCTTAATACTGCACATCATTTCTCAAATCATAAACTTAAATAAGTCCTTCCAAAAATATCCAACCACTCTGAAATTTTAACTATAGATCATTGACAACTCAAGCTACGTATTGTCCAACTTCGATCCCATAAAATCACTATTTGACCAGTCCGTTAAATACTTCAAAATGGCATAAAATTAGGGACATTAACCATTAAATAAATGGCAAGAGATCTTCAAACTTCATCAAGTACTTGGCTCTCTTAATACAAACCAAAAAAGATTAATTCAAACATGTCACTTAATATTTGAAGGGTTCAAAAAATAACTCCATCACATCCTACACACCTTTAAAGAAATTTTGTCCTTGAAATTAAGCCAAAATACAATCCATCACATCATATACATCTTACGAGAAAATTTCTTCCTCAAAATTAAGACATCTCTTACTTGAAATGAAATGAAAGATATTTGTTCATATTTAGGGCACTACTCTAGGTGTATGCATATCCACAAGATACCTAGGATCCAGACCACTTCTAAGAGATTTAAAAGCATCTAAGGTGAACCCCTTAACATATAACATGATTTAGATGATTAGGTTGTCTCATGTCTCTAATTAGGATTTTTATACTCGTTCCAACCAAGTATAAGATTTAAATAATAGACTATACATGACATTTTTCACATTTTAGGGTTTACATACTCATTTTACCCAAGCATCTGGTTCTAACATTATGTCATCTTTGGGAAGAGTTACTTATAAACTACTAAATTTATTCATATAGATCATAACAAGGTGACATCATCATTATATTACGTTATTTCCTCAAACATATTCAACATACTCATTAAGCACTAATATTAGTGCCTTGTTTTCCATCTATCATTTGTAATTAATATGATCTCATTTCACTCACATATTAGGTTACAAACTTTACTAAGGACTTCATAACATGATTAACGAACTATATCACCTTAACATCATCATTCATGTATATGGTTATCCATTTATACATTGATATCTATTAAACCATTACTAGATTTTCCATCATGTTACCTTCTTGTATCACATCTCAAGATTAGATCATATTTTTATATATATAATGGTTCTGCTGAACAAACTTACATGAGTGGCTTGCTAAACATACATTAAGCTATATCTAGTCCAACTCAGGTTTTCCAAACCTATATCTTGAGGGCAATTTGATGCTCAATCTCACTAAGCTCACTCTACTCTACAAGTATCTCATAAGCAAAAACTTTATCTTCCCTCTTTAGCCTATTAGTTGATATGTTTGTGAGTTCTAGCCGCATAAGCATAAACCAACACATGGTATGTCATTAACTTCAAAGGTCTTTCTATGCATGATGCATGTTTACCCTGAACTCTCTCTTACATACAACCACTAGATTCCTACAAGGAACCAACAACTCAAGCATGAGGCTTCACAAAATCCAGCATGGTTACCTCTGCTAGGATCTTGGCACTCTCTCTCCCTCACCCATATGGTAGGTTCTCATATTCATATTTACATATGTAGATATAACCAGCTTCACTTTGACTCTAGGGCTTGGTGCACCCAAGTACTTCTAGGGTTCAGCAAGACTATAGTAATCATTCATAAATCAACTCTACTTATTCACTCAGGAGTACTCTAGTTTTGGACATATCATATCACATATTTCTCATCATTCTCATATACTAGAGTTTAGGTTCGTTGACCTTCTCCCTATGGGTCTCACTCTCTTAGGAGTTAACCCTAAACTGGTCCTAACACTAGAAACTCTCCTTCGTAAAAGAGCTCGAGGCTCAAGCTGACTCACAACCTTGTCTTAGCTCATCTTATATAATCTTATAAAAACATGCATACTTTCATCATCAAAGCCTATTTCAAATCCTCAAAACCTAACTTAGTCCTCAAAGACAAACACATATCATCATGAACCATCTCATATTATCTATAAAAGTCTTAGTTCTTATCATCTAAACTTACTTCATCTATTCCATATATCATAAATTCCAATAAGGTTCTAGACATCTAATCAAGAACTACTCTCTCTTCATGACTGATGTCACTCTCTTCCACTTTGGTTGCATGAGCACCTCATACTCATACATGTGTGGGGACAAATTTTTGTAATACTTGCATATGTAATAAAATATTATATAGTTTTTCTCAGATAAAACATATGTCTAAGAAAACTATCAAGGTTCAATCTGATTGGAATCAACAACCAAATCTACAAAATGAGTCTTCTACACATACAATACAGTGGCATGAAAACAAGTGAAAAGGGTGAGAACATAGTGTAGACTAGCGTAGCTACTCTAGACAATGAGCACCATATGTATATGGTTTCCCTTACCTTGATGTACATCATTTCCAAATAATACAACATCCCATACAGCAGCAGTACAAGGAAAGAATGACATAAAAGGACCTGCTATACAACAAGCACTAGTTTAGACCTATTTCTCAGACATTTAGGTTCTAACCTAGAGGCTAAGTCACATCTAGCCTCTAAAAGACGACTAATCTACCCTGATGAGGTTCAAGTTCAAGGTTTTCTTTAGTTTTGAGTTGCATAATGAACAAATTCTAGGATTTGCTATTGTTCATGATTTGATACCGCCTGCGATGTCCCCAAATTTTCTAAAACTTAGCCTAATGTTTTATGTCCAAATTGAAACCTCACATCAGTGAGAATCCCAATTTAAACACCACACATTAGGCTAAGAAGAATAAAATCAGAGGAAGTCAGAAGGAAACAACAGTAGCACATGCACATGAACAAGAACAAAACCATACAACACATGTCCACTATTCAACATATAATTACATAATTAGTTGTTACAACATTGGATATTACATATCGAATGATAAACTATTAGATATGCATGTACTACATCTACAACAGGATCTTAAGACAATAGGTTCACCTATACATCAGCTCGCCACATTACTCTCAACTACCCTGGTTCTTCAAGAGCATATGTCCACAACCTAAACAAAAGATTACATGTGGTACACATCAGTACAATATTGAAGAATATTGTATTGAGTAATCATACATGTCATACCTCTCAAGAATAAGACTTGGAAATAAGATAAAATTAGAACTTGGTAATAATAAGCAAATATAACAAAAGCATATGTACTCGAATAAAGATGTTTATTAACAAAAGAGAACACATACTTTAAGAATTTTTTCCATTATATCATCCACGCATTTTCCACCTGAGGGAATAATGCATCATCTTGGCTACGAAAGAGCTCGAGACACAAGGCCTTATGATCTACTACCAAAGAGTTAGATCATTGTACAATGTGATCTGCTACCAAAGAAAATGATCACTTTCCAACACTATGCTACCAAAGAGAATTAGTGCTTTCATATAATGGAATGGATATATTATATTTCATGTTTTCATAACTATAAGTATGGAAAATCAAGAAAGATATCACATAAGAACAATCATTTCATACAATATCCTATGCCAAGTATTTTACTAAACATATAATACAAGCATTTTGTATAATAAGGATAGTAAGAGGTAATCACATACCTTGAACCATATATCTATACCACATTCTTAAAGTCAACTACCACTCTATGTCAACCCTTTTTAAAGACAATATCATACATACAATTAGGTTCTCATCATCTTAACCCTAGTTGATTCATTTTAGGGGCTTAGCTTTGTCAGTATGATACATGCATCATTACTTGTCTTATCTTGTTATATTTATCTTATTGATCTTAGTTTCAAATTATGTTCCAGGTTAGGTTCATTAACTAACAATTGTCTTTTACATTATTATGTGAAATATTAACGTTAGGTTGCATGCATTAACCCGAGTTAGAGTTTTCTCGTCATTGTAGGGTCTCTTACATGTAACATGATTTATATGAATAATTATGCTCTCAAAATAACATATTATCTTCCAATTACTGATATGAGATTATTTTGTAATTTATAGGGTTTCTTGAACATATTTATAATTATTACACATTAATTAGGGTTACTATCCCTAATTAGCCATATTAAGCAAATTAGATGATTTTGTTCATGATCATTACAATTACTGACATTAGATGGATTATAAGTCACATTTAGGAGCTACTGGAACATTTCCATAATTTTAGTTCATTGTAAGGACTGCAGAGAGAGGGAGGAAGAAGACGATCGAGGGAAACAATGGGGCGCCTAGCTCAAAGCGTCACCGAGGAAACCCCGTCGATCTCTACTAGAGGAAATATTCGGCAACTCGAGAACACAATGAAGGATTCTATTTAAGAACAAACCAGAGGATTCGGCAAAGAATAAATCCAGCGAATCAAGCAAGGAGACTGAGCCCAGTTGGGAAGTAAGAGTTAGCAAGCAGTACGAGGGCAAGAAGAGAGATGAAAATCTCCATATAGCCACGACCACAAGCAACCTGAACGAAAGTGGGGACTCAGACTATGATATTGCAGAGCTATTTCCGGAGGTCTAGGTCCAGGCCCTACGAAATGGGGAGCAGGAGGAAAGGGGAAGCAGAATAAAAGCAGGCTTAGGTCAAGAAAGCCGAGATCAACTAATGAACATGCAGGAGAAATCGAGGAGGGAAGGAAATTGTCGATGGTAAAATACTCCAAAGAAGAACTCATGGCAGTAAGGGCAGAAGAAGACTGCACCGGCGGTAGACCAGAGAAGACAGGACTAGCGGAGAGTTGTGATCCTCAAATAAATGATGTCGACAGACTAGTCAATAGGCAGGAGACCGAGGGATCGAGGATAGCGGAAAAGCAAACATCACAGACAATAAGAACAAGAGCACAAAGTGAGAAAGAAAACCAAAGGAAAACTGTGAGGGAGGGACAAAGCACACGAAGGAAAAAGAAGGTTATGTCGTGGGTGTATAAAATGAGTAGAAGTCAGCGCCTTGGGATACTTGAAAATGAAGTAGAATGGAGCAGCAACACTGGAAAATGGAGAGGCATTCAGAGCTTTGTGACATGGAAGTGGATGAAACGGCAGCAGCGCCAGAGGGATGCAAGAAGGTCAGAAGCATGGAGTTTGAATCTCTAAATCGGGGGACGATATCAACCCAAGTAGCGGAGGTTGGGACGCACCAGCCCCATGAAGAGCAATGAAAATTATGTGTTGGAATTGTCAGGGATTGGCCCGCCCTGACACGGTTAACACCCTTCGATCTTGGTTTTGGAGGGAGGGGCCAATCATAGTCTTTGTAATGGAGACTATGATTTCAAGTACTGACTTAGAGGTGGTCAAAAGGAAATGCGGTTTTACTCAAGGTTTCTATTTATCTAGTGTTGGCAGAGCAGGTGGGATTGGCTTGTGGTGGAAAGATGTTGATGTTACGGTTCCTACTCACAACATCACTGCTGCTTTGACATCTTTGAAGGAAATGCAGGGGTGACGTGGAGAGCTATTGGCATATATGGATGGACAGATCAACAACAAAAGTTCAGAACTTGGGAGTTACTTTAGAAACTAAAAGGGGAAGCAGACACACCGACACTTTTTTTCGGTGACTTTAATGAGATCCTATCAAATTCTAAAAAACAAGGGGGCCCACCTAAACCGCTACGGTTTATTCAAGATTTCAGAAACATGATTGATGATTGTAATCTAATAGACATGGGATTCAGCGGGAGCACCTTCACTTGGCAGAGAGGTCTCACA
This sequence comes from Alisma plantago-aquatica, assembly GCA_963693085.1. Lineage (NCBI taxonomy): Eukaryota > Viridiplantae > Streptophyta > Magnoliopsida > Alismatales > Alismataceae > Alisma > Alisma plantago-aquatica. The sequence goes on from OY856412.1 coordinate 1,028,015,102, forward strand.
CCAGAAACATTAGTGAGAGAAAGGCTAGATAGAGCTTTAGGGTGTCCTGCCTGGATTTCAACTTTCTACCAAGCCAGAGTTACACATCTAACCAAGTATGAATCTGATCATGTCCTGATCATTATCAACACCGTCCAAAGCATAGGGAAGAGTTTCAAACGACAACAACATTTTTTCTTTGAACCCATGTGTGCGGAGGATGAGGAGTGCGAGCATATAATAAAGTCAGTCTGGGAAGAACATTACCTCTCAAATATCCAGGGGAAAATGGCTCTATGTGGGACCAAGCTAAAAACATGGGCTACTGAAACATATGGAGAAATAAAAAAGAAAATAAAAGAATTAGAAGGACTTCTGGGTGAAATACAACAGCTGCTGCCAGACAGAATGAATCTAGAGAGGTGCTCGAGCATCAGTAAAGAGATCCAAGGATGGTACCGAAAGGAGGAGTCTAATTGGCACGTGATGGCACGGGTTAATGAAATGAAGGCTGGCGACAGAAACACTGCATATTTCCATCATAAAGCTTCACAAAGAAAAAAGAGAAACAGAATTGAAGGACTAAAAGATCAAGAGGGACAGTGGAAGACAAAGGAGGAGGACATTGAAAAAATTATTTTACAATTTTTCAACAATCTGTTCCAAACATCTAACCCTATGGGATGGGAAGAGGCGACTAGAGGATTAACTAACAAAGTTAATGCAGTATAAAGGGTTGCACTAGAGAAAGACATTACTACTGAGGAAATCCTAACTATAATTAAATGAATGCATCCTAACAAAGCTCCGGGGCCAGATGGCATGAAAGTAATGTTTTTTCAAAAATACTGGCACATTGTGGGGGAGGATGTATCCAATTACATAAAAGGATGATGGAAATCCGACAGAAGCATTGAAAATCTAAATTCTACTCTTGTGGTAATGATCCCTAAAGTGCATAACCCGGTGGCAATGGGGGATTTCAGGCCAATTAGCTTATGCAACGTCATCTATAAAATTGCTTCTAAAGTTGTGGTGAATAGATTGAGACCTCTCATGGATAGCATAGCTTTAGAGAATCAAAGTGCCTTCATCCCGGGAAGGTTGATAACTGATAATGCTCTCATCGCCTATGAACTCTTCCATGCTATGAAAGGTGGACAACGAAAAAAGAAGGGACATATAGCTCTCAAATTAGAAATGTCAAAGGCTTATGATAGGGTGGAATGGAGTTTTGTTGACTTTGTCCAAGACAAACTGGGCTTTGGAGAAAAGTGGAGACGGAAGATCTATGACTGCATGTCAACTGTAGCACATTCTTTTGCCATCAATGGGGAATGAACCAGGAAGACTCAACCATCCAGAGGACTATGACAGGGTGACCCTCTCTCTCCATATCTTTTTATTCTTTGTGCCGAAGCTTTTTCTACATCTCTTACACTAGCAACACAACAGAATGTCATTCACGGGATCCGGGCAAGCTATCATGGACCCTGAGTCTCTCATCTATTCTTTGTAGATGATTCTATCCTTTTCACAAGAGCAACTAAAGAAGAATGCCTGAGAATAGCTGACATCATCAGCCAGTATGAACAGGCATCCGGACAGAAAATTAACCTATCCAAGATTGAGGTTGCTTTTAGCAAAGGGGTGGGCCGAGAAAAGAGAAGAGAACTGACAAATCTTTTGCAGGTAAAAGAGGTTGACAGGCACAGCAGATATCTTGGACTACCCACGGCGGTGGGTAGATCAAAGAAACATGTGTTCGCCTACGTCCAAGAACGCGTATGGAGGAAGCTGCAAGGATGGAAAGAAAAATTATTGTCTAAAGCAAGAAAGGAGGTTCTCATAAAAGCGGTGGCCCAGGCAATACCATCATACATTATGAGTATGTTCCAGCTACCGGGGTACCTAATTGACTCCATTAATAGCATGATCTTGAGATTCTGGTGGGGGAAATAGGGTACAGAACGGAAAATGGCATGGGTCAGATGGGATAATCTTTGTAAACCGAAATCACAAGGAGGGATGGGATTCAGAAATATTCACATTTTCAACCAAGCTCACTTAGCAAAGCAAACATGGAGGCTGTTTCACAAACGAGACACACTGGTCTGCCGAGTTCTCCGAGCTAAATATTTTCCACAGGGGTCTGTGTTAAGTGCAAGAAGGGGACACAACCCGAGCTTTACTTGGAGAAGTATATGGAATGCTAAAAGCATCATCATGGAGGGGCTGCAATGGAGGGTGGGGAATGGAGCCAACATCCATATATGGACAGACACATGGGTACCGTAGCTGGGAGGCAGCATTGAAAAGGTGTATGGAATATCGAGCACAACATTGACGTGGGTGAGCGAACTTCTGAATGCAGGAACAAGCATGTGGAATGAAGAACTGGTGAATAACCTGTTCACTCACGAGATAGCACACAAAGTGCCTTCTATACCATTGAGCTCATCGCAATAGACGGACAAAATTTTCTGGAGACCGAGCAGGACAGGAGACTTCACTATGAGGTTGGCATACTGGTTGGCCTCACAGTGTAGTACCAGTCTTCAGCTCCAAGAAGCACAGGATACAGCAGGCATGTGGAGGACGATCTAGAGAAGAGGTCTTATACCCAAAGCCGCCCACTTCCTGTGGTGGTGTATGACGGGCGCAATCGGCACTGTGGGGTGGCTGTTCGATAGACATTGCCACCCCGATGGTATTTGTGGCATCTAAAATGGTGAAAAAGAAGACATCACCCATATTCTTTTCTGATGTCCTCAAGCATGGGAGATGTGGAAAGAAAGCATGTTGACAACACAACACAAGATAAGACTTGCAGGCCAAATGCGCACACAGGAAGGCATTCTGAACCTGACGACCTCAGCCATGGCAGAAGAAGAGGAGACTATGATTGTCTCCATGTGGTCAATCTGGACTCGCAGGAATGACATAGTGTTTCGAAACCTGGTGAAATCTCCATTAGCGATCCAAAGATATCTCTTGGCGCTGATCAGAGGTTATCGTGAAGCTTTGTCAAAAGAAACCCAACTGCCAGCATGAAGAGAGGAGCATGCCTGGCAACAACCAGGACAAGGTGAAGTCAAACTGAATTACGATGTTGTTGTCGGCATCTAGGGGTACGACGGTGCGGGGATGGTGTGGTGGGATAGCAGCAGCAGAATTCTCCAGGCGGCGGGGCTGGGTCATCGGACCTTAAATGATGTATAGCTAGCGGAGGCTTGGGCCATTAGAGAAGGACTAAATCAATCACAAAATCTTGGACGAGAGAGACTGGTAGTTGAGTCATATTCAAAGACCGTCATCAACCTAATCAAAGCCGGAACAGTACGCCCGGACCTACTGGGAACCATTCTCAGAGACATTCAGAAATACATAGTTTCTTTTAATAGCATTCAGTTTATTTCCTGTAATAGGAAAGCAAACGGCTTAGCCCATCACCTAGATCAAGAAGATACAGCCTGGCTTGCACCTAGTTTCTTTTCTGTAGATTTCCCTTCTTTTGTAGTTGACTGGGCTGAGCCACGTTTGGGCTTGAGCTAATAAATAAAGCAGATTTACCTCAAAAAAAAGTATACATCAAATGAGTATGATACATCTTGTGTGACAACAACATATTTTATTCACCAAAAAATTATATATTAGGGTTTTAGTGGTTCTACTGATTTTTCGAAGAATTTCGGTACCTTGTTTGTATTTTTTAGAGACCGGATGTAATTACTATGAAATATCTAAGATTTGTGCAATTTTTAAACTAAACCGGAAATCCAAGAAGAGTGGACTTTGACGTATGAAAAGGTCAAGTCCTTACTCTCTTCCTGATATATTTGACCACTACTTTTTGTATGACTTCTATCATATTAGGATTGATCTTGCGTTGAGGGTTCTGTGAGGGTTTATGATCTTTTACCATGGTTATCTTGTGCATGAAGAGAGTTTCACTTACTTGGGTGAGGTCTCCAATGTTGTATTCCAATGCCTTCCTCCCCTTCCTTAGCATGGTCATCAGCTTGTCTTCTTCTTCGGTGTTGAGCTTGGTGCTAATTATCACTATGTAAAGTACCCCTCATCTAGGAATCTATACTTAATTATTTCTGATAGAGCCTTCAATTTTGGGGGAGTTTGTATTGATATCTCATTGGAGATTTCTTTTTCCATCCATAGATCTTCAATTTTTTAAGTGGACCCACCTTCTACTTTTTTAGCATCAAGATGCTCGGTGTACATGGCTACTTGAGAATTTCCTTCTTCAGTGTGCTCACCATTCAATGTTGTTTGGAGGTGATCCTCATCAGGATCGTGTCTTACTTGGTTCAATATTTTGACATAGTCTAGCAAAAAGACTTCTTCAGAGAAATTGTGGGCCTTCAAGTTATTGAAGACTCATTATTCGAGAATCTCTTTTTCCTATAAGTAGGAGAGGTTCCAACTTCAACATCGATTAGGGCTAATGTCGTGGCCAAAAAGGGCCTATTGACAATCAGTAGATATCGACCGTTTTCTTTAATGTTGTCATATGTTTACTATGATGTCTTCAATTATCCCTAGGGGCTTCGTTATATAGGCATCAGCTAGTTGGATAGTGATAGCCATTGTCAAGAGACCTGTGAATCCTAGACGTTGGTACAAAATGAATAGCATAATTCATTTTCTTATGCCTAGATCACCAAGTCCCTCGCGACATGTGTCATCTCTTAGGAAACAATCCATCCCAAATTACTTGGGATCTTTTTGCTTTTCTGGCATCTAGTTTTGGACTATATCAGAGGTTGTATGTGCTAGATTTAAGGCTTCACATTCCTTAGTCATGTATTTCTTAGATAGAAGGCTTTTAATGTATTTGCACCAAGTTGGCATTTTCGCTAGTGTGTCAAGGAATGGGATGTCAACATGGAGATTATTCACAGAATATTTTATTTTTCATGCATCCTTCATCCAACTTAGTCTATCTGACACGGATTGGATAGGGTATGAGAGGTTTATGGGTGGGTGCATCTGGCTGAGCTGGTATCACGGGGGGTTCGGGTATCCTATCTTCTATTAGAGAAACTACTGGGTGATCAACTAAGTGGCTCAAAAACTCAATTGGGGTTCTTTCATCTTCACAGGGAGGAGATGGTGTAGAAATGGGGGTTGGAGGTCTAGTGTACACGTTCCCAGACCTTGTTATTATTGCGTTCAATTGTTTCTTATATTTAGGGTTGTTTTCCGATTGACCTACAACCGTTCATGTTGGGGGTTGTTGACTAGGTTCCAGTTGAATGATTTGTGTTTGTAATGCTTGTTTATTAGCCATGGCATTGGCTAGTTGAGTCTGATATGTTGCCATCATCGGTAGGAGCATTTTTATGGGATCTTGTACTGACATTGGTTCTATCTGTAGTGGTGAGGCTTGATTCAGATTCTGATATTGCTTATGCTGCTAGTAGTTTCTACTTGGAAAATTAAATCTATAATTTCCTTAATTGTTTATACCAATGTAGTTTGATGGTTCTCGGAATAGGGTAGTATGTGATGAAGTCTATTGAGAAATATTCTCAATTTCATTTGGAATCCCATATTGGAAACTTGGGTCATTACAAGCCTCATTCAAATAGTAGTACTCTTGCCCTATAATGGTATGGATAGAATTCACATCTTCGGCTTGGGTGACTATATATTGTTTCTTAGCTTCATGTTCAAGGAATGTGGTGTACAATTGTTGACAATGAATTGTGTTATGATATACTGCATGGCAGAACTAGAAACATGGGCCAATTAGTTGCACTTGCGGTATCATTGGGTGACTCTTCCTCTCATATGCATTGTAGGATTTTAACAAGATTATAATGTTTAAGAGAGAGAGCCTTTAGTGATTCATATATAGACTTAAGTTTTGAACGATCTTCCATCATAGATACTTTTAAAAGGCCTTTACCTGAAGGTCTTCCCCAACTAGTTTGATTTTCTACAACATGGTTGACAATCTTCAATGCACTGTCAAAACTCTGCCGCAATCAATTCTCATCGAGGAACTTCTTAGTCTCATATAGAAACTCCAATAAAAAAAATCGATGATTAGATTTTTAAAAATGCCATGATGTGGGCATTTTTATAGAAGTTCGTTGAATCATTCCCATACTTTATTTACAGACTCCTCGGGTACCTAGTTGAATCTTGTGATTTGACATCTGATTGAATATCTCATCAAGGTCAGATAAAATTTCTCTACAAATTGACTTCTAGAGCTTTCCATGAAGGTATACACGACAATCATGTCCAATCCCTCCAATGATGACAAAATTTTGCAAAAGACTGACCCAATAGACCCTGATATCAATTGGATGACTTTGGTGTTGGACTGGATGAGTCATGTTTGTACCTTTAGGGGTAGAAAAATCGCTTGATTCCTTAGCATATTCCTCATCTTAGGAAGCTTCTTGGCTCAGCTTTAATTTAGCTTCAGCTTGTATCCTAGCCTCTACGATGAAGTGATTTCATTGAGCCATTATGGTCACTTCAATTTTTGCTTGAATAGTTGCTTCCACATGTGTTGCGTCTACCATGGGTTTATCCTTGGAAAGTCATTTGAGAGTTCTCTCGATTTTAGGATCGTATAACAACCTTGAATCAAAACTTTTTGATGTTCGCACATGCTAGGAGTACTTAAAAGAAAATAGACTGATTGTAAATCGATGAATGAAGTTCTAGAGGATATTGAATAATATCAAGCATAAAAAGGAAAACCCGAATTTTACCTAAACTTTTAACAATATATAACTATCATTATCTCAAACAATGGTGCCAATTTTGATGCAGCTCAGAATGCCGCACCAATAGAAACCCTAAGGGAATGACCCTTAGGTTTAACTAAAAGTTGTGCACTAATCCTCCACTCCACATAAATGGAAGCCTTATTGCAGTATACTTAAGGATCAAACTCAAAGGACAACCTTTTTGAGTAGTTATATATATAATAGAAGTACAAAGAGTAATATTTATCATTCAGAAAGTTGGTTAATTGATTAACCTATATTCTACCAGCGAGCAACAATGATTAAGTAAATAATAAAATGATAATAAATGGACCAGGGTATGAGGTTTCACTCACTAAATCCTATCCAATTATCCTAGAAAGATTAACTCTAAATAATAGTTTAGTAAATAGAAGCTTAACTACTGAACCCTCCCTTGAAACCAACCAGTCTCGGTACCCAAGTTCCTAGTTCATCTGATTAGACACCCTAACTATGACACACCAATCTCATCACGTTAGCAGATTGTAACCCAATCACCTCACAATCCCTTGCTGACACTTTGGGGGGGGTAACAAGATTGTTCTTGAGTTCTAGTCATGATTGCAGAAACCTACACATCCACAATTAAAACATACATGAAAGGTAAGTGATCAATTCCCGAGGCGAGGAGATAAGAAGAATGATACTTAATTTAGTAATGGATTTTTTGAGTTTATATACAAGGTTTATTAAAATACATGCTATTGGGGCGAGTCCCCAACACAAACTCTACTCGCTCATGGAGAGAGACAATAATAGAAAGATAGGTAGAGTGATGGAGGGGGCCATGATGCCTGGTGCAGGAAGACATGTCTCTCCACTGTGGACTCTACCTCCTTGCACCTTGTTGAGGTTTGCATTATAAAATATGTGTCTTCTAATAACATATAAGAGACCCTTAGAATGGATGATAAGGGTTCCCTTTTATAGAGGCCTTCCTCACTGCTAAAACCCTAATGTTTAGATACTTATTGTCAAAGACAGCTAATTGCATGACATGTTCTTGATCCACCTCAAAAATCACATGGGTTGCTGAATCTGGACCTTATATTCAGTCCCCTGGGAGGACCAGTGCAGATTGAATCATAACTGTAGAGTCAGGGAGACTTTAGGTACAGAGCAGCTCGAGTCGAGCGACTGGCGAAGCAGATTTCCTGACTATGTGATTGGAAGGTGGACACTAGATAGCTTTTGGGGCCTTCCTTCCCTTAAGGTATGGCATCTGGAGGGTATGATGATCCTTCTAAGTAATGAAGTGTATTATTTGGTTGTTTATGCATAAAAACTATATAAAATGCATTAAAGTCTCGAAAATGGAATGCTATTGTATTTTTAGTAAATCTAAAGATAAAACTAAGGAATGAAAACACAACAACCCCTAAAAAGATAATAAAAATGCACACAAAGATGGGTATAAATATACTCATCAGTGGGTGCCATCAGGTTTGGGTGCTTTAGATTGGTCCATATGGAAGGGTGCATGCTTGACTTCCTTTGTTGATTAGTGTATTCTCAAGGAACTGAGTTTTGAGGGTCAAGTCTAGGGGAATGAGCCTGCATAATGTAAGGTGGCCTCCAGACTTTGAGGTTGTTGTGTAGTCAATAAGTCATTGAAGAAGGTCCAGATGTGATGATTGAGTAGGACGACATCAGTAATACATTTGCTATCTTTCAAGGTAGTGCTTCTATTTTTGAATCTTATTGATTTCACATATAAGTGAAAAAACTTGGTGTTTCCATCTATGAGCTTTAGCCAATTCAAGTATTCTTTTTGTCACAAATCGACCTCTTTACAGTGCATGATTTGTTGAAGGATTTTGTGGAGATCAATGTCCTTGAGTTTGTTAAAAGATTTGGGTTAGAGGGAAGAGATACCTACATTTGGTTGAGCTTTCTAATAATTGTATTCTTGTTGCAGTAATGAGCCTTTGCCACAAAAACATTCCATTTTGTGATCACTTGTTTGTAGGAGTGCAAGGCTTTGGTGAAGGGGATGGCATTGTCCTAATGGGCAACCGGTTGATGGCATAAGTCTAGCTTCAGCATCCACCTAGTGAGCATCTTGAAGGAATTTTTTTTTGAGCTAGTAGGTTGACCACTTGCTACCAAAAGAGGATTGTGATTAGATTATATAGAAGGAAGGACAAATGCCTTAGTGGTAGAGTTTCTCTCTAACCATATTTCATTTTCAATGAGATGGTCCCGTCTTTCAAATAGACCTTTGCTCTTGAATACTTACCATTGTCTGCCTGGAGGAATGTCTGCCAGACCAGTTGTGAGTAACAAGTCATCAAATTTTGTGCTTCAGTTACGGTTGAAGAAGGTGTCACCTACTTTTTATATGTGAGACAACATGGTTTTCAAGTCATCAATAACTTCCTAACTCTCATTAATTGAGTTGAGGCTTCAACACGATGTGAGGATGTGAATAACATGCATTGAACAATGGAGAAAGATCTGGTACCATTCCATATTTGTTCTAGGATGGCGATGAGGGAGAGATTATAAGTATATTTAAGTGACAAAAATATTTGGTTTTATCATAAAGGAACACAACTTAGATATTCTAACAAATGAAGTTCATGGGATAATCAATGAGGGGGAGATTTGAGCAATCACAAATTGCAATTCAATTTTGGATATGTATCCTCCTCCTCCATATCTTCTATTGATGGGTCTGAACTAAATAGTTTGTGGGCTTCATTGACTTTGTTGTCGTCACAGGGTTAAGCTTCCTTTCATTTCTTCCTAGTTTGATTAGGGCTGATTGGGATTGTGAGATGTTGGTTAATAATTGTGCTGGTCCTGAGGATGACTCCCCCTCTTTTGGGTCCAAGAAGGCTGGTAGAGATCTGAGCTCTAAAGTCATATGAATATTTGAAATTGGATTTGGGCTCAAGGGTGCCTTAACAGCCAACAACAGTGTCATAACCTTCAAGGTTATGAAGGTGTTATCACTCAATGTAATTCCTTCCTGGTGTAGATTGGTTTGTCCTGGATGATCTATTGGTGGCTCTTGTTCATGTCATGGTCGTCCTTGTTGTTGTCGTCCTTCTTCTATTTCAGTTCTCTTCTTTCAAGTTTCTTGGCACGCCTGGTCATGATGAAGGGGATAATTGATTGGGAGATGTTGTCTAGGTTGTTGGCATCATCTGCTTTGTCCAAGATGTGCACTCTATTTTTGTCTTCATGACCTACTCTTCCACACTTCATGCAAATAAATGGAAGTCTTCCTTATTTGATCTTATAGATCTCACCATTGATGAAGACATAAGGCAGAAGAGGTTTCACGGTGTCGACTTGGACGTTTATTCTCCCAAACTTTCCTCAGTTTCCAGAGGATGTGGTGGCATTGATATTAAGTGTCTTTCCTATTAGGTTTATGACTCCCCAAAGAAATTGGTTCTAGTAAAGATGGACCAAAAAAATTGGGATTCTAATCCAAACAACTAGCTTCCTTGGTATGAATCTAAGGGTCTGAAGTGTGGCTACCAAGATTTGACAGATAAACTTTGGCAAAAGATAGTCAAGGGTCCTAATATCAGGACTTCGTATAGTCTTCATTGCATAGTAATTGGACCACAAAGTAGCCCTTGTTGATATCTATGATTTAGAAATGGTTTTGTAGATTCCATAGGATGGTAAGTCTGTTAACGAGGGTGCCATAGCTGACATTGGTACCCACCGCAATAATAACCATCAAAAACTTCTTTGGGTACCAGGAGTGCCTGGTAGACTTCCTCTCTGATAGAAATTAAGGGGATCTCCATGTTGGTGTCAATGATCAAGTCTATACTCTTTAGAAGATCTATATACACGGCGACCCTGATTTGAGGGGGTTCAAAGAAGCATCTATGTAGGACATCTGAGAATCCTTTTTTCCTGGGTCTATGGATTGATGTGCAATATCATAGGGTCAGATGAACTAACATCGTGGATCTTTGGGTCTTGGGTGGAGTCTAGGATTTTTTCTCTTGGTCGGAGAATTCTTTTCCTCTTGCACCTCTGAAGCACTCTCCAACCATGTAGTGCATTGTTACATTTTCATTCCAACCCATATCTTCCATTCAATATTCCAAATTTCTTTTTTTTTTCCTTTTTTTAGAAATAAAAAATGACATAAGGGAAGAGAACTAGAAACCTTATAAAGGGAAGTATACTTGAAACTTGGGATTCCAATCGAGTCTCATCAGATTGGGTCCTAATGAGGAAAGTGATTGTGGAGTTTAATTCAAGTCCAAAAATGGGTTTCCACTATAAAGTGTACGTAGTGTGCAAAACTATGACATATTTGAACTTAACATACCTAATTGGACATGCCACAAATGTTTTAAGTCATTTATATTAAATATATCCTAATGAAATTTAGAAAAAGTTGAATGGGTCGGTTTGGTGTCATTTGGGTCCCTACAAAATAAAATTTCACACATAGTTGAATTTAAATTTATAACCCAGTGAGAATTTTTGGGTTCAATGTGGTCATTTTGGGTCAAAATGTCAAGTTGGAGAGTCTGAGATTGCCATTCCTACTTGAAACCCACAAATGATAGGAATAAGAAGGAAAGAAACTAAAATCTTGAAAATAATAGAGAACAAAAAGGGCCTGCCATAAATTCCCAATTAAGGTAAGGAGAGGGGCCAATGGATCACCTAGATCCACGTGCTAGAGGGCAACAAATTAGATTTATGCACAGCTCCACCCCAAAACCAAACAAGGAAAAAAAGCAAAAGAGAAAAGAAATATGGTAACAAAATTAGAATATAAAAACAATCCTGGAAACATTTAATCCAAATAATGGGGATTTGATCCAGATCATCATGGTTGTTGGCATCAAAGTCATTATTCTATCACACAATGTTGAAAAAAATATGATGTGATTCTTATCCTTTTGGTACAGATACATAGTTTTGTGGTTGCATAGAAAATAAAGAGAAAGTGTTCAGAGTCTCCATCACATTTTATGTGACAATAAAAAAAACTAGAATTAATCATCATGAGTCCACAATGGAAACTGGTCTAGCATCCAAGTGGGATAATAAAAAATAAGAGATACAAAGAAAATAAGAAATTCAAGTCTAGCATCTTGTAATGAGTCAGGAAGAATGAGCATCCCTATCTCACCAAGTAAACTAATATTGAGTTGTTTTTCTAAAGTGATTTGGAGAAAGAGCATTTTTCTTATAGTGGTTGAAAAATAAGGTGATAAAAAATACTTTTTATTTTTGGGTAGGATTCTAGGGTTGGATATGTATACATCCTTCCCATCATTATCCTAAAAGTCCTATTTTTAGGTATATTAGGCTCGTAATCACCTCAAGACCTACAGTGTAGATTTCTTACAGGTGATTAGCACCAATTATTAGGATTAGAGGATGATAAGTACGTGTGTAGGGAACGAGATCTAATCTTAGGGAGATATGAATAACAAAATAACATAGTAGTTTAATGAAGAATAACTGAGCAATTTGATGCAGAATAACAATTTATATTATTATTGTAGCGGCCTACTTATGCTAGAAGCACGTGTAATGTCTAGAGGAAGGATCCCTTGATCATGAATACTGTGAGAAAAAAATAGAGTTAGTTCGACCCTCTAGCTTTAGGAGGTTCGAAAGAGGCGCAAAATACAGTGGATATGGGAAGGGTATTATAGGTGGATATTAGGGTTCAAGTTTTGGACAAAACCTTCTATAATATATGGCATATCACCTTGATGTGTCATGTCTGTGTGGCTTGTAGATCAAGGAAATCTTCCACGTGACACGTGGTGGATGATTCAAATCCGTCAAGCGTCCTAGGTTGGATAAATTTATTTTCTAATTTTTTAATATTTTATAATGTTCTTGAGAAAATCATAGAAAATTGGGGTGAAAAATAATTTGGAATCATCTCTCAAATTTATCAAGGAAATACAATTGAATATTTGTGGGAAAAGTAAAATTTCCAATATGATTCCCATAAGTTGTCTTGAATTTACCACCCTCTCAGGCATCTAGCCTCCATCATGAGTTTTAGGGACGGGGTAGACTAATGTCTCCCCTAACTCAAAAAAATAAAAGGAAGATTTTGTTTAGGATAATTCAACTAAGTAATATAGGAAAAGGAAGTTATAAAAAAATAGAATTGTAGAGGAATTTATATTTTCTGTTTGAAAAGAAGATTCCTTCATAGAAAGCCCTGGAGTTGAAGCGGGTGAAGATGTGTAAATGTATATGCAAAAAATTGATAAAATTTGAGATAAATGATTATTGTAGAAAATTTGGAAAGGACTCCCTCATTATAATGAAAATGAGAATTAATCATGAATTTCTACCGAGTGAGAAAATATAGGGTGTGAACCATAGTTTTTATAGAGCTAGTCCTACTTTTGATCTTGTGAATCTCTCACCTCTCTCTCTATCTATCTCTCTCTTTCTCTTCCGATCACTATTTTGCAAATAAATAAGGTGAAGGCAAGGTGGCTTTAGGTAAGGGAAAGTTATCCCTTAGGTAAGGTTATTAGCTCTTCAACAAATAAGGAAGGCGAAGGCATGGTGGCTTTAGGTAAGCGAAAGTTATCCCTTAGGTAAGGTTATTAGTTCCTTTCTCAAAAATGGAAGTTAGTTAATCTAGAACTGTAAAGATAGGTCTTTTGGTGTATGAATTAAGGGTCATAATACAAGTTAGTACTTAGGGTGTTAACAAATTATAGAGGTTGACCTCTCTAACGAGTGGATTTACATAATTTTACGTCAAAAATTCTCCCAACATATTTTTTTATTTGTAGTTTGATAATAATCATTCATACTTATATTTTATTTATTTTGAGATATAACTTGAAGGTCTAACAAGTTTTGAATAAGTTTTAAATAACATAATTCAAAATCCCTTTTGAGCTTAGATCCTACATATTTTGTATATGCTTCAAGAAAACATGGTAAGTTTGATGATAGTTTTAGCAAGATATATTGTTTCAAATGAAGAGAGAAGGAAAATTTTATACCCCCTTTTATGTAAGTCTATAACATTCGACACCAATTCTTGCTTCATGTTAAAGATTTTTTTAGGCATGTGAAGGTGTTGATTTAACTAGATGTAAGCTAATATTCATTTACAAAATCAGATTTCTATGTTGATAGAAAACTAGCAAGTAGGTGGAAATTGTATAACTTATTTAGCAAACAAGAAGAAGAAGTATCTTTACACAAAGCTTTATTTATTAAAAAATATCAAAACATGATACAACAGAAATTTGTATTGAATATGTATAGTTCCCAACTACTATAATATTTTAAACTATATTTCTTTTATTTTATTGTAAAAATCAATTGTATCCTGTACGTCAACATGTTTTTCTTGAAACATTTTAGCATGACTCCTTCACCGAGTTGTGAATGGAATTCCATGCAATTATATACATACAATGGGAGAGCTAGTACATGTGTCATAAGGTGGTGGAGACTTTAGACTTATAGGATAAGTATTGGATTTGTTGAATACTATGGGGACTAGGAAAAGAAGATTTGTGCATAAGTTGAGTAATTCAACAACAAAATTTAGCTAATTTTGGTTCTAATTACAATTTTGTTACATACAAAGAATGGAACTAATAGAAAATTGGTTATGTTTCAACACTTTATCAAGAAGCAATTTAGTTATGGGGTCATGTTATTTAATATTATTATTATATTAATTTTTTGCTATACAACTATATTTGATTAGTATGGGTGAAAGCAACCAATATTGATAAAAGTTCAACACAAAATCTAACAGTAATATCACTCATTGCATCCACAGTATCCCAAAATGTAAAATCTTGTGAAACTTATTGAACATCTCTAACTTGCTATTAAATCAGTTTGACCAAACTAAATATTTTACGAGTAATGCTCATCATGCCCACTTCGCAAGGAGTGACATAAGTCCAATGCCCAATAATAGAGAAACATTAACACCATATTAAAGTTTTGTGTTGTTTTGAACCTTGGTGTTCAGGAAATCTGCAGCTAGAAGATCTACTAGTTCCATGTATATTAATATACCTGCTGCAAATGAATTTAAAAGTCCCTCGACAATTAAAGCAGTTGGACTATTTTCATTGTATACGGATGCTATTCCGATCCCAATCACTATCCCAATTGGGGTGGTGAGCGCAAATAGCAACGTCATAACATAAACTTTTACTTTTTTGAATTTGGCCTACAAAATAAAAGAAAACATTATTCATTGGAAGTCAAGGGTATAAAAAGTACGTGTTCATTGTGAAAATAATTTAGCATGTAGTATATACTTTTTACAATAATTAAGGGAACATACATTTCATGCAGCCTTGAAAGATACAGATTCAATGTGTTTCCATCAAAATTACCCAAGTTAAACTCTCAAATTGATATAGATAACTTGTGACTAGCTAAGTTCAAATTTATCAAATGTGATCCAATGTTGATTATGAAGAATCCATATAAAGTTACGTTCTAGATATTAATTTCATTTTAGAAAGCATCAAGAGATACGTTTTAGGTCTTTGGTTTGTTACCCTTTTTATTTTACTTGCCACATAATTAATAATAGCATGAAAGTTTATGTAATGTTAAATTAAAGAAACTCAATTCATTTCTTCACTAAGCTTAGAGCATAGTTGTTGTTTTGTTTTATTGATACATTGACAAACAAAAAGTATTCTATGTAGTTATTTACAAAAAATTCAAAAGTCATATGCAGCAATGTACCTGAACAAGGCATCCTCCGAGTCCCATACCTTCAAAGAATTGATGGAAACTTAGAGCAACAACCAAAGGGCGAATTGATGGAAACTTAGAGCAACAACCAAAGGGCGTATTGAAGATGGACTTTCAGATGCTCTAAGTGATAAACCAATAATTATGGAGTGGACAACTACCCCCAACTCAAGTACTTACATGAAGAAGAAAATGAAGCACACCAAACATTGAGAATTTGCTACAATGGATTAAAAAAACTTACTAAATACCAATATGTAGAATTATTTTTGTTTAAATTTAAATAAAATATCATAATTGAACTCAGTGTCGCTTTAAGCAATAATATTAGTCACCTATTTCCAAAAATAATGCAAACTTAGAAATAAAAAAATGATTTAAACATATCATCTTGAGGTCATGTGTCCAATAATTGGTCAATTTCTCTACAAGGCTTGTTCCCCTCCCACCTTTCACCTAGCTCCCTCCCCAAGCCATAACAAAAACATCCAGGTATCTTTACCCAACAACCCCCCAATATACAAATTTACTATTTCAAATAGAACTCCTACATGGGTCGTGTACCATCAAATAAAGGGATTCCTAAAATCTATATTAAATAGTTGTTAGGAAATTGCGACGAATTGTATGTGTTGTCAAGATCTCTGTCTACCTACAAGATTTACCTGGACATAGTGTTTGGGGAATGGTTCATTTTAATGCCTAAATCAATTAAGTAATCAATTACATAATTGTATTGCTCCTACAAGATTCATTTTGTACAAATAAAGATAATAAAGGATTAGCATGTAGATAGATATCCATTATTGTCATATCCTTTTTTTTTGACGACTGGTAATTGAGGTAAGTGACGTTGTCAAACCGTTGTCATTCATTGTAGACGTATCGCATCTCCACTTGTTCTTGTATCTTTGACTAGTTGACTTTTTTAGCTGAGATCAAGTCTAGTAGATGTTTTGCTGGTTTCAAATCATAAGATGTCTACGTTGAATTTATAGTACGAAAATCTATTGAAAAACGAGCTTACGGTGATCTGAAAATATCAGTCATTATATGAAAAAAAGAGACTTTTGTTTCCTCTTGATCAATACGTACTTCAGGAATTTTCCTTAATACTTAAAATGACTATCTCTGTCTTTTCATTAATAGTTAGCTAACACGAAAGAATTGAACTAGTTATATATGTCTGTCCAGATCCTATAGAATAGAACTGATAAAGGAAAAACAAGCTGGCCACTGCATGAAGATGACATGTACAAGTCAAGAGTGTATTATTTGTTTGTCTTATATAAGAATGAATTTTAAGGGCCGTTTGGGTGGAGACATCACAAATTCCGGTAGTTATATATATGTAGAAAGTACCCCGGATTGCCGCGCAGCCGCAGGGCAACAAAATCAGAAAATATATAACCGACCAGTATTAGCCCGCCTGCTCATCAACCTGTCCCGAGATGACAGAAACATCAGTTCCCAATCACGTGAAAATAGCCGTGATTTTAAGTTCCGCAAATCTATAATGCAAAATACAACTAGCTTTTATTGAACATTATTCTAAACTGATTGTTGTACACAAGTAATTTAAAGTTCTCCACCCAAACGGCTCATAATAATATTTGAAAAAGAATTATATGGTTGAAACAAACCTGGGCTATAACACGATGTCGTAGGAGGTCGTGCGATCCATCACCACGACTAAACACGAGCGACGCTCCATGAGCGTGGCCATGTGTGGCGTGGGTATGAATCGGCAGCCCACCTTCACCGCCAGAGCCAGAGTTCGGCTGCACTGGTGCCCTCAATGACGGCCACGTTATCCTGCGCTTCATCATCTTCTTCTTTGTGGCCATATTGGAGCCTCCTTTGAAAATAACCGGTGACGAAGCAGTCCACCATAAGCGTAGCAACTGCCGCAATCATTGCACCGAAACCCGCAAAGGGAAACTTTTGCCAAGGTTTCTCGTTCAGGCATGGAGAGGAGAGGTTTTCAAAGGCATCTGAGAGGATGTGAACGAAACCCATCGATAAAATAACGCCGGCGGCGAAGGCCTTCACGACAAAAAATAAAGGGCCGTCAGGTCGGAGGGAGGAAACAACACGGCCGATCACGGGGATGCATGCCCCAACAAATCCTGAAACAAGGATGGAGACGATGGCTATGATCTTCAACTTCAGTGCCGTGGATTTGTCCCGGTCATTGTGGTCTTGGGCACATGAATCGTCTGCGGCCAGAGCAGTGAGCAGGGTGAGGAGGACGAAGAGGAAGAGAAATACGGGGCTCGACATGGCTGGATGCCTTCAGGAACGCGGGAAGATGTGTAGGCTGGATAGCTGGGAAGAAGGCAACAGCAATGTGAGACAGCAAGAGTCTGCCATCGCCTCTAATCTAAATAACATCCCAAGTGGCATGTTCCGCTGTGTCGACACTCCTTACAGTGTTTGGAATTCGTCTTATCTTTCAAAAATAACTTATGAGCAGTTTTATCTGTCCGATCTCCAATACCTTTCTGCCAGTTCTTTTCTGGTTCATATTTCCGTTTTCTTCGGTCATGCTTCAAAACTGCCGCTCATGATCACCCAATCCTGCAATCCTAATCTCCCTCGCACTCTTCTCTCCTTTTTCGTTTTGGAATTTCGTTTGTTTTTTATTATTATAAATTATATTCCTCTAGTGACCATGACGTTGATCCACAAATAGCAATAAATTGAAACCAACCGGATTCTCTACGCTTACCATTCATTAGAAACAATAACTAACAACGCCTTCCCACCATCAACGCCAATAAACTGCTTCTAATATCAAAGAAAAGGTCCTCACTCCACTTCTTATCGATTAGATTATTATACCATTTAACTCCTAACTAATGGCATTATCTCTTCTTAAATACCGACGATCGGCCACACCCACAATATTCGACCAGTCCCTTAATCTCTCACCAGGATCTAATATAGACTACTTTAAAAATACTACTTATAAAAGAGTAAATATTTATCTGGTTTTCTTTAAAAGCAACGGCTCTCCACCATTCTCACTCTCTCTCAAATTCCCATTCATTCCATTACAATCTGTTCTCAATTACTCTCCCGTTCCAACTATCCGTATTTTCTCTTAATCAATTTCCTCTCACACCTCTACATGATTCCACAATCTCTTAAATTCTCCGATTTATCTTCAAATAACAATTTCCTCACACGTCTTGGGACTCCCCTCTCTCCATTATCTCTACGGGACACTTTGCACAATGTGCTTCCAATAACACCAAAACTCCACATGTAATAAGTCTCTAACATTTCTCATCCATTTCTTTCTCAACTAGGGATGGCCCATTGGTGAGTTTCTTCAAAAAAAAAAAACTAAATATCATGTTTTGCTATTTTCATTACCAATGTAGCATGATTCCGATATTAATTCTTAAAATGGCATGTTTCAGGGGAAATATGTCATCTCGGGAGACATATTACTCCCGTTACTTTAAAAAGCAATGTATTCCCAATAGGGACGTATTGCCTTTTTATTTATTTTTTATTTTGCTTTATTTTATAATAATGATATAATTATGTTATGTACATATACATTAAATTACTAAATGACCATAATCTACATCAACTTACTTATATTCAATTATATATGTAGCATAATATCAAAAAATAATAAAATAAATGAAGAATATTATATTTCATTAATACATAATATATATAAATGTAAATAATAGTAACTAAAATTAATAGATACACTACTAAAATTATATAACAAATTTTAAAAATTAAGATATATATATATATATATATATTCACCAATAAAAATGAAAGCTAATATGATAATATATAACACACATTGATACTATATATAAAACAAAAAAATGAAAGCTAAAATGATTCCACGATCTCTTATATTATGCTATTTATCTTCAAATAACAATTTCCTCACACATCTTTGGACTCCCCTCTCTCCATTATCTCTACGGGCCACTTCGGACAATATGCTTCCAACAACACCAAAACTCCACATATATGTCTCCAACATTTCTCAGTCTAATTCTTTCTCAAGTAGGTATGACAATTGGTGGTTTTTTCCAGAACCGACCCAAACTGCAACCAGCTAAACCCAAACCCAAACAACAATTCCCAACAAAACCTGAATTAAACCAAACCCGATGTAGCCGAACCCAAATATAAAAAACCGGACTCACCCAATTGGACTAAAAACATAGAAGATAGTGATTTATAGGCTTTGCACGTCAAATTGGTGACTCTTTTTGGATAAAATATGCCCTAACTACTCTCAATCCGACCCTACCTGAATAATATGATCCTTATGTTGATCGTTATTTGTTCTACATTAGCATTTGAAGCATTTTCTTGGATAAATATATCTACAACTACCAAACCATCCAAACAGTAGATTTATTCTAAAAAAAGTATCAAATTCCTAATGTCATATTCAAACGTCTTAATCCAAAAGCCATAAAAATAATTTATCCAAACATCTTAGGCCAAACACCATAAAAATATGATATCCATTAATCCAAATAGCACTTAAATACATCTAAACACCATTTAAACACATTCAAACATCATATTTTTCAAAATCAACCTTGTCAAACATCAAATTCAAACATCCCTTAATCCAAACACTATTTTGATTAAAAAAATAATAATCCAAACAACATTTCAATTCAAAATATCACGTCCATATATCTTAATTTTTCCCATTGTTAAATCTTATATCTTCAATCCTTTGTTCCAACAATCAATAGTGGTTGATATTGACAAGCACATACTTTGCCTCCTTTGCACTTCTTTAGCAAAAACATCTGAAATGAAAAAGTGACATGAGTCAAAACATTATAAAATGAATAAAACTAAAGTATTTATTAATATGAACATTATCATTTATTATCTTTGGAATATGAACAATCTAATAAAAAAGTGTGCGATAAAATGAAAAAGTAAAGAAGCAAAGCCATTTCGATACCCAAATCTGGAAAACCATTTAAAAGTGGAAATCCTTGCTTGTACAAAAATTGCATTTATAAGTAAGAGAGAGACACGATCCGTAGCATATAAAATCAAAATAAAGTAGAGCATTTATTAATAAGAGTAAACTAGCAAAGGTGTGCAAGAAAATCAAAGTAAGAAGCAAAGTCATATCAATGCACAAATATGAAAAAAAACCATTTAAAACAAAAACCTTCTTTTAGAAGAAGAGACATTCCTTGGATCCAAAAGAGTGATCATGTTTGCAGTTCAAGTGCTATAATGAACCTTTCTTCAACTCAAACTAAAACACAGAGAAATAGATTGTTGAGAGAGTGTCTTAAACTCTTTAGAAAAACTTCCTTGATGAACCAGACCTTTGAACCAAACCTCAACATCTTCAGGATGCATTTTGAGTACCTACAGGTGTATTTACAGTCATTACTCCAAATCATCTATTGTATACTTGGAGGCCTTAGACTGTATTTGTATTTACAGTCCTGCCAAACCTTACGCAATCTAGTGTTGGACTGTAAATATTGTTGATTTAAAAATACAATATGTGTTACAGACTGTATACAATCCCTACTGGATCGTAAACACTATAAGAAAACAACCTAATCACTTCGAGACTTTAAATATGGATCCTATTCTTATAAATAGACCCCTTCAACTCATCTAAACCATGAAGAGAAATGAAGAGACATCAAGAGACATCATTTTTTGAAGACCTAAAGCCACGAACGGACCTAGAGCTTTCCTTAGGATTCCACACCTCCAAGAGATCCTCTCCAAGCAATTGTCTTCTTCAACGGTTGGCTTTTGATTGTAAAAGAGGATTGGGATTTTCTTCTCTCTTCTATAATCATTATCTATGTAATCTCTCTATAAATAAAATCATCTCTGCCAATGATGTAGGCTCCCACATTGGGAATTTTCTAAACTATTTTAAATCTCATTTTTATGATAGCTTGCTTGTTCATTGTTAATATTTGTCATACGTATTTAGTTTGCTTTGCTCGATCTCACGCATCCCGCAACAAGCTCGTTCATCCTTGTTGTTTGGGTCCCCCATCACCACCATATTCCAGTTAGTGGTATTAGAGCAAGTTCTACCATCAGATCTTTACCATGACGTCAAAGTACAACATCAAGGAGTTTGATCACTTGAAGAGCCTCTTTCTCTGGCAAGATAAGTGTGAATCTTGCCTCACGCAGGAAGGAGTCCACAAAGCTCTTCCCAAAAAGGAGAAATAACCAGAATCCATTACAGATGATCGATGGGAGGAGATTGATCAGAAGGCACGTGCATGCATTTTTTTTCTATTTGGAGGATGAAGTCCTCCATGAGGTCAACCATCTGAAGACCGCCAAAGACATTTGGGATGAAACTTGAAGCACTCTACATGAATAAATCTGTCACCAACGAGCTTCCACTAAATAAGTGCCTTTTCATGCTTCACATGGAAGAAGATGGTTGCTCGATGGCTCTTCTCGATGAGTTCAATGAAATCATCCACGACCTCGAGAAGATCGATGTGAAGATCGAGGACAAGGATCTATCAATTTTGTTATTTTATACCCTTCCATCCTCCTGTAAGAATCTCTGGGATATGATGATATTCTTTGAGTCAAAGACTATCTCACTCCATGAAGTCAAAACGGCCTTGACGTCTCAAGAGAAATTAGAGAAAGATCTTTCTTCATCAAAAGTAGTGGGTGAAGCTTTGGCCACCATAGGAAGGGAGCGTCCATGTGACAAAGACCCTAAAAATTCAAAGCAAAAGAAGAACAAGTGAAAGTCAAATCATTAGTGGTGCAACTATTGCAAGATGACAGGTCATACCCAAGATGAATGCTACAAGTTGCAAAACAAGCAAAAGCATGAGAAGTCAAATGATGTTGCAGCTCATGCAAAGGTGGCTCATGGAGATTCTGAAAATGACAACTACATTCTTGCTTCATCATCATGCTACGAATGCAAGAAGGATTGGGTGCTTGATTCATCATGCACGTACCACATGATCGATCATAAGGATTACTTCCATACATATGAGTCACATCAAGGTGGAGGTATCCCTATTAGTGACAATCATCCTTGTAAGAAGATTGATGTTGGCATGGTGAAGATCAAGATGTTTGATGGTGAAATCAGAACATTTACGGATGTAACATACCGGACCTTGGACCCTACCCTAGAAGTTTAACCTTTTGGGTTTGACCAAACAAGGTTAAGGTTAGAGTGATCCTAATAATCTAATGCGTGAATAATGTAATGTAATATATCATATAATTCATTTGGTGATAATAAAATGATAAATAACTTAATTTCATGCATAATATGGTTAATGGGCCTCTAATGGGCTAGATGATATAACCCATGTAATAAAGCCTCAAATTAAACAATAGACTTCAAATTCATAATCTACACATCAAAATAAGCTTACATGTCAATTTTCATTTAATTTGGACAACCTTGAAATAATATGATAAGTTAAGATAGAGAAATTGCCTAAAAGGTGTAATTAATAAATAAATATAATAAATAACTCCAAAATATGAAACAATCTTATGTTCATGATCTACATAATAAATATAGCCTTTGGGTAAAGTTTTATCCAATTTGGAGAAAGTTTGCTTAAAAGGTAGAATCAGGAGAGAGAAAGTGTGTATAACCTTCTAAATATTAAATAAATATTCAAACAACTCTAATATGTAAAAACGATGGCAAATTCATATTCAATACATTAAATATGACTTGTGTGTCAAGTTTCATAAAATTTGGATAATCCTAAAGACATTAATGAAAGAGGAAAGAGAAAATATGACTTGATTTGTTTAACCCATTAAATATTTCCAAAAGGGAAAAATAATTGCAAAATCGGAATCTAGATGCCTAATTTAACTTACGTGCAAAATTTGGCTTAATTTGGATAATTTTAGAACCCCTAAATGAGGAAAGAGAAAATGCATGAATTTCACTTTGTTTAATTCAATTGATTTTCCCAATTTTCCTAACCTTGGGCTGTCACACGGCCTACTTATTTTGGACTGTATCCTGACCCTTAGATTTAGATCCAGCGACAGCTGGATTCTCTTCTTCCTTTCCCTTTTCTGATTTCACACGCAGCGATGGGGGCTTCTCTCCTCGATTTTCCTTCTCTGATTTCCTCCCTTTCCTTTCTTCCTTTCCCTCCGTTTTCTTTTCCTTCACCTTTCCTTCTGCTTCTCGAACCCAATGACCTTTAATGGTAGGGTTGTGGTTTCCCTTTCCCCCACAGTGGCTGGGCACCGCCTTCCCTCCCATGTTCTCCCCGTCTCCTCTCTGTTTCTCTCTTTCTCCGCCAGATCTCCTTCCTGTTTAGGCGATCGGACTACAAGGGAATTGTTCCCTCACCTTCTTGGTGTCCCCTTTCCTGGATTGGTTGGGTTGTTTGTGGCACTTTTAGCTCTGAGCTCGTTCCACCTCCTCGCCTTGCACCGTCAGCTGATCTGGAAGAGGCGGGTCGCCATTGTTCTGATGTTGGTTGCGGGACCAAAGGACCACCTCGCGGCTTCCCTCGAAGTCTCATCTTTCCCTCGAGACCGCAAATTCCACCTGTATGGATACACCTCATTTTCCCCTCTTTTGCTTCTCTCATTTTCTGTCCTGAACTGGAACCTCTTGCGGTGGTCTCTTCTGCAGATTTTGGGTCGTGTCCAGATTCTTTGTGTTCGACTTAGAATTGCGAAGCTGATGGGTACCTTTGTGGTGGGAAGAAAGAACCTTTGTTTAGTTTTTGATTCACTGGTTCGAGCTTATGGGGTTCCTGTCTCGCGTGTTCAGTGAAGAAGATAACCCACAGTTGTTTCCCGTTTGGTTCCTCACTGCTTCTTTTGCTTTGCTTTTAACCAAAAGGGTATAATCATCTTTTACGCTCTGGGCCCCCTTGCTTTGACGAGTTGATCGATTCAGCTGTGAGGCCAGTCGAGTTGGCCATCCTTGATTGGGCCGACTCAGACCGTTCCCTCTCCCTCTCTCTCATGCTTTCTCGTATGTAATATTCTGACGTGGCTTTTTCTTGGCTTTTCATTGGTCAGTTTTGTAAATTTGACAACTAATTATTCGTAGCTCAGAAAAATACAAATAGATAGTCGTTGGATTCAAAAAATAAGGGCTTGCTAATGGTCTGGGTTTTGTCACTTGAATCTGATGTTTTAAAAGGGTGATTTAATGGATCTAATTAAATAAGATAATAACCTATATAATTCATAACTAAATATACAAAAGTCAGAAAATTATAATAAAATATGTTTTGAGTTTAGAAAAGTATAACCTAAAATATGGAATAGTTTTGATAACCTAATTCATTAATAATAAAAAGGCGATTTTTAGGGTTTATGAAATCAATATAAAACCTAACCCTAATTCCACATATATGCTTAATAGGTTCTTTGGAGGCCTAGGCTTGGACCTAGTTGGACTGTGGATCGTTTGAATCTAATGTTGAGGTATGCTTGCATCCCCTATTATATCTATATTGAGCAATTTCTATTTCCTCTCTTAATGTATGTTTGCATCCTCGATTCTTCTTCTTGAGCAATTATCCTATTTTTCTTCTTTCTCTTGGTCCTATGGACAATAGCCTATACACATTATCTTTCCTTTTGATATCATGGTTCATGTGAACTACCTTATTTATTATTGATCTTATGATCATGGATATTCTCTTGAATCTGTTTCCTTATGCCTTGGTGCATGTTGGACTTTTGATATTATATACCCACTGTGATGTGGATGTTTACTTTTTGATATGCCCACTGTGATGTGGAAGTTACTGGTTGACATGTGATGTCTCTTTCCCACTTTGAAGTGGATTTGTTTATATGTTTGTTTTATCCATTGTGTGATGGCAACAATTGTATAAATCTGACTATACTTCTCTACTTGCCTCTACATTTAACATGCTATGTGATTCAGTAGCACTAGAGTAGTGTAATTACATTGGTTTTGTCTCATTATGCAAAATGGCAACATTGTGATATCTTTGGGATGGAGGATGTGTGATTCCCCATACTCGGGCGGGATGTGTGATTCCTGACCCATGTTATATATATTTGGATGGTGGATGTGTGATTCCCCATGCCAGGGCAGGATGTGTGATTCTTGGCCCATGTACCATCAGGGCAAGATGTGTGATTCTTGGCCCATGTCCCACCAGGTTTAAGATGTGTGATTCTTGACTGCCATTGTTATTTATATTGTTCTAGGGCTATGCTTATCTCACAATAATGTAGGTTGATGATGATATGTGTTTAGTTTCCCACCATGGTAGTGGATGTTTATATTGATAGCACATTCTTATTATTTGTTGGTTATGGAAAGTATCCCTTTTGTTATGATCTTTTCTCTTGATACTCGATTGGGTGGTCCTTATTTATTTTGCATGGGAAGCCTTTTATTATGATGTCTCTTATTATTTATAAATTGCTCAATTTTCTTTTTAGTATGCACATACCAATTTTTGCTGATATCTCCTTTTGTTTCTCTTTTGTTGGGGTATGCTTCCAACCCTAGGTGGAGGACTTGGATGACAAGACGTGATGACCTAGACTTAGCTTGAGATGATGAAACTTGGAGACAATCTTGAGGTGGTTTAGATTTCCTCTACATGGATCCTTATGTTGTATGTTTAAGATGTTCCCTTGTTTTATAATTGAATATAGTCATATTTTTATTCCGCTGCTATACTTTGGTCATTTGTTACCATAAATATAATGATTTGAAAATTTTACACCCTCTCCATCATACCTTTGAGTGTGTTTGGATTGGAGGTTTTATTATTCAATTTTTTAGTAGAGAAGTGGTTTCACTTCTTTACAACAGACGTCTGACATGTTGTCGATTTGAAGAAGAATCCCATCTCATTCAGCACACTTGAATACAAGGGCTGCAAGTTCTCTTGTGAAAATGGAGTTCTTGATGTTCTTAAAGTTGATCGGGTCCTCATGAATGCAGTGAGAAATTCACACAAAATTTACATCTTGCAAGGTTCCACTATCTCAAGCCCTACAGCGGTTACAACTTCATGTAAAGACGCCACAAGGCTCTGGCATATGTGTTTCGGACACATGTTTGAGAAAGGGATGATGCTTCTGAGCAATAGAGGGTTGTTGTGTGGTGAAAGAATTGGAAACATAGATTTCAATGAGCATTGTGTTATGGGGAAGGACAAACTCAATAGCTTCGACAAGGCAATTCATTCTTCCAAAGATGCTCTAGTTTATTCTCACTTTGATCTATGGGGCTCTTCTCATGTTCCTTCCAACGGTGGTGCTAAATATATGATGACCTTCATTGATGCTTGCAAAGGAAGGTTTGGGTTTATTTTCTCAAGAGTGAGGACAAGGCGTTGTACACTTTTAGGCAATAGAAGACTCTTATTGAGAATCAAAACAACAAGATCATAAATACTTTTTAGACTGATAGAGGCTTAGAGTTTTGTTCTTAGGAGTTCAATAACTTCTGTAATGATCATGGGATCAAAAGACATCGTAGAGTGCGTCACACTCCCCAACATAATGGTGTAGTAGAAAGAATGAACAAAATGTTGTTGGAAAAGGCCCAATGCATGTTTCTCAATGCGGGTTTGGATAGATCTTTCTGGGTTGAAGCTACATTAACCTCTTGTTATTTGGTGAACCGTTCTCCATCATCGTTTATTATTTTCAAGACTCTTGATGAAGCTTGGTCTGGTAAACCTGTTGATTATTCAAATATGTGAATATTCAGTTGCCCTAGTTATGTATATTTGGATATTGGAAAATTAGAACCTAGAGCTATCAAATACATATTTGGTTATGTTTGTGGGGTGAAAGGATACCATCTTTGGCGCAAGGATCCTTCTTCACCATGTTTCTTGGTAGAGTGCAACATTACTTTTAATGAATCCGTCATGGTGTCTACTATGCAAGACACAAATAGCTCTTCTATAGGTTCTCTACAGGGCTTCTCACAACAAGTGGAGACCAAAGAAGATGTCGACTCCCATGTTGATGAACAAGATCCCCCTTCTACACCATATGATTTAGTTCTTACTGAAGATAAAGAGGAGATTCCACAGAGTTCTTACAATGTAGCCAAAGGTAAAGGCAAATGGAATGTCAAACCACTCCAACATTATGGCTTTGGTAACTCCATAGTATCCTATGCTCTTCCAACGTCGTTGATGTGGATATTGGTGATGATCCCACAAATTTTCATGATGCAACCGCAGGTCATGATGATCTGTAGTGGATTGCTGCAATGAAGGAAGAGATGGGATCTCTTCACAAGAATCACACTTGGGAGTTGGTGGTACCTCCCAAAGGCAAGAACATAATGGGTTGTAAGTGGGTCTATAAGAAGAAAGAAGGTGATAGATACAAGGCACGCCTTGTTGCAAAAGGATACAATCAAATTGAACACATTGGTTATAATGAAGTCTTCTCACCTATCGTCAAGCATGGTTTCATATGGCTGCTTTCTTTCTTTGGTAGTCATTGAAGACCTAGAGTTTCAACAACTAGATTGTAAAGACATCTTTTGTGCATGGTGAACTAGAAGAAAAGATCTACATGCAACAACCACATGGTTTTGAAGACAAAGAGAACCATGTGTTCTTGCTCAAGAGGTCACTCTATGGGATGAAGCAATCTCCTAGACAATGGTACAGGAGATTTGACTCTTTCAAGAAGCACAAAAGATTTTCTAGGAGTAGCTATGATGCTTGTGTTGGTATGTTTTCCCAGAGACCCAATCATATGATGATTGTAATGGCATAATATGTAAATGATTTGATTAATAATGAAGAAAAGCTTACAATTTATTATGTTCCTTTCAGTTCTGAGGTAATGATGGAACACCATAAATATCTAGAGAATGATATTACTCAATCACGTATGTCTTCAAGTATGTGACATGGAATAAATGAAATTATACGGATGTTAAGAATACATATATACATTCTCATCATGTCTTTGATCGATTTTTGTTGTGAAAGGTCGATAGATAGCAATAACACATAAGATTAGAGTGTGAGTCGGTTGATGAAAGAATCTCATTAGTCATGATGTGGAAATATCAAACCAAGCACATAGATACATGTTAGGGAACAACGTATCAGACAGAACCACTATGAGACTGACACATGGAAGATATTATCATGGAAGTCATAGTCAACTCTCACAGTGATGGTGGTGGTTGTGGTTCTTAGACATGAAATCATTGCACTCATCACATGTCATTGGGTACACTTCGATATCATCAAACTCAGTCCTGAAACATGGATTGTTATAAAGGTCATGATTGGGTGACTTTGACACATGGGGACTGAATGTGAGTGATAGAGATGGGATTTGTCCCTCCTATAGGAGTATGATATCCAAGGCCTCTTGATTAAAGAGATTGAGAAAAGTATGGCCATACATATGTGAGTCAATATGTTATATTGAGCTTACGATATGTCATGCAATCTACTCTAGTTCAAGAAATGAGATTGAATAATAATGAGGATGACTTCTCTACGCCTCTAGTCCAATCTTGATATCAGTGACAAGGGAACTATACACATACTATAACACCATACACAAATTGTAGGTTTAAGTTGCTCCCTAACTTTCCATTTGCTTGGGTAGAATTCATGTGCAACTAGGAACCACTCTTTGCTTGTGAGGTCATAAGTTGTTATGGACATTCAATGCCAATGTGATATTGGACCTATAGGGTCACACACATATGAAATCATATAGAAGAGGAGTTTGATCTTAAATGATGATTGAATCGATTACTAAAGTATTTAGGTATTTCAATTAACGTAACGGATCAGCTGACTAGACTGCCAAATGATCGGTTCAAGTGTTCAGATAGTCATTTGGAGTGCCATGTTGATTATATCTTGTATTGGCTGAAATTCATCCTGACCCAGGGTTCTAGATGACTTTCTGGTTTGGCTAGATGACTTTCTCACTTGGTGTGAGACACCCGTCCGACATGCACTAGATGACTAATTCAGGGGAGCAATTCGATTGCACATAGGATTGGTGTTGACATCATCACATGCACTAATTGGAATTGAATTGTTGACATATGTGCAAAATTGGAAAACACTAGATGACCATATGGACTGACCTAGATGAATGTTTGGCATGCCAGACGACCATCTTGGCTTTCAAAGGTGGCCAAACTTCCAGAATTGTTGTGAAAACTTGAGATCTTACGGTCCCTTCACTCCCGTACAGACCAGGAACCCTAACCTAGACCTCTACTATAAACCAATGGGTACTAGGGGCTTCGCAAAACACAACATAGATGATTGAGAATCTATTGCTCTAACAATTGTTGTCCTGTATGATTGTGGTAGAGCCCAAGCAAGTCCTACCCCACTAGGGAGGGATAGCAAGGGAGAGAAATAATTCAGGATCATTGTTGTGGGAAAGAAGGTTGGTAACTAGTGCACCAATGAGAGGGACAACTCCTTCATGTCCATTCTAGCAGGATGACAAGAGTTCTAGTTTTCCCTATGGACTACTCTAGAGGTAGGAGTCCTTTGGTTGTTTCTACAAGGGAAACATCAACTCACAGTCCTTGGTGAGATCTGAGGAACCGCTGTAGCAGTTGTCTAAGTCTATTGTCTGTGGAGGAGTAGTCAGATGAGTCCCAGTGCAACCATGAGCTACACAGACACCGTCCAAGATAACGTGTGCATCATCGACGAGGCTTGTCGCTGGACTTTCTCTAGGACTAGTTATATTTTTGTGAAACCTTCCTTTAAATTGCATAGTTATTGACGCGATCTGTTGGTTAATAGAAAATATGTCATTAAATTTTTTATTTCTTTTACCTATCTAATGTCATATTTCCCTAAAGTGGTATCATAGCCATGTCAATTAATTATATTTTGGGATAATTGGTATGATCAAAATTTGATTTTACCATTTTATTTATTGCATGTGAAGCAAATATTTACACTGGTTGATGTGCACGTCCATCTTATCACCACAAAAAAACCCAACTAAATATATATATATATATATATACATATATATATATATATATTCAACACGTGTCGCTATAAAATCAGTTTTGATGGTGGATGTGAAGCATGGTTATGACCAAAACCCCAGATTGATGTGTGCATGGTTGTGGTTATTTATTACTGTTGTTAATCAATCTTCATAGCGAGCCACTCTCTTCTTTCCAAATGTAAATTAATGCTCTTCTCCATATTTCCCCTCCAATGTAACTCAAAGTTTTTACATATGCAATCTAATAAGAAATAGGATAGTTTTAAATTTATGTTTCAACTTGAGATGACGAAATGCAAAAAGGTGAAATAGAGGCTCGTGAGACAACTCGATCGACTGGAGGACCGAGGAGACCAAACAACATAGGACGAACTGATCGAATGCTGGCCTATCGATTGATTGGAGGTGTCCAGACACTAATTGGAAGTGAGAACCAGACAAATGTTTTAGAAGAGCCCAAATGAGTGACCAGGAGGCCGACCGGTTCAAGAGTTGAACCGATCAACCCAGATTAGTTTGAGCATAGATCTTCACCAACAACAAGTTGCATATGATGTGGACCATAGGTGGTAGTAATTCTTTGTGGCTCCAAGGAATTACATTAGTATGGCTATAACCATCACTTGCATGTTTTATTTATTGCATGTTCTTGTTTGTGGTTGTAGCATGTATATGATACGTCCTCTAAGTATGCGGTAATTGCATAAAGTATATGTATTAATACAAACTCACTCAATTAAAATAGCAAGTCTTAGATTCTTTCCAAAAGTGGCACACATGAAAAGCTTGATTGACTAAGCGTAGTTTACACCTCCACGTGGTGCGCCGTCTATCTCGTAGAAGTGTGAAGGTAATAATGTAGGTTCCACCTACCCAAGGTGCATTATTATTGTGTCAACTTTTGGGTCAGGCTTGACTGGTGATTATCAGAGCGTCTAGGCCCAGAGGCATGTATATGATTATGGCAAGGGGTTGCACATATAATCTATCCAGAATTGCATATGATGCAATGGGCAAGAGTTGCCTACCTAGATGGTTGACTTTGTTTATGGTGTTGATCGGGCCACAGTCAAATTATCTTAGATCCAGACCACTAGAATATTGTACATTTTATTGAGGGCTATCAATTAAAAAAATAGTAGAATCTATAATAATTAAAGACCTAATTCATATTGTCAAAATTATCAAATCAAACACAATAAAAATGTTTTGTAAAGGTTGCAACATTTCTTTGTAGAATCAAATGTCAAACACAAACACGTTCAAATTGCGATTAGTCCTTGAGAAGGAAAAAATAGGATAAAGTTCCACAACTAGTTAAGAACTTTGAGAAATGTTCTCATCAATGAGGAAAAGGTCTTTGTCCTTGATAAACCAATGCCAGGGGAACCCACTCCAAAGGTACCTAATGCTAATGGATGCTTATTAGAAGCATGCCAATGATGCCATAGACATTTGAATACCTAATTCTCTATTGTATGAACTATGAGTTGCATGAACAACATGAAAACATGGACATTCTTGAGATGGTAACACATCTTAATAATCATGTAAAGAAAACAAGGTATAATGTCTCCAAAGCGCTAATTGAATGAAATTCACAAAAGGAAGTCCAGTAGAACCCCATGTGCTCAATATGATTGGACATGTGGAATGATTGGGATTTCTGTTATGTCAATATTTGACCATGAATATGATTATGCAAGTGTTGCATGAATTATATATTAAGTTTATCAAATGCTTGGCATGTTGATGCCAAAGCAAGAAAGAAGAAGGACAAATCTATGATGATGATTATCAGAAGTGAGTCCTAGGGAAAAGGCAAGGATAAGAAGTGTTCTAAAGCTAAGCTATAGTCCAATTCTTTTACACTCAATATATGGAGAAGGGTAAGTGTAAAAGGAATTTGTCCTTTTCACTTAAAGGATAAAGAAAAGATAGTGCCACCGTCGTCACTTATGTGGACATTAGAAAGATCTATCATCCTTATATAGGATCTCAGGAAGAGGATGGAGATAGAGATCTCTACTTCAAGACCTGAGAAGAAGTAAGCTAGAACTGTGCAGAGCAAGGGTTGCTCCCTTTATAGTTGGGAGTTGTCATTCATGGGAACATAACAGAATTAGGGAATTGATATTATATACTTTCCATTGATGAAAATATTATATGTTTATTATGACAAGAATATTATGTTTCATTGTGAAAGATATGATCTTTTATATCAATGCAATAAGTCTCACAAACTATACTTGATAGTTGTAAAGATAAATGTGTATGACACACATATTGAATGACTTGATAAATCAAACAATGAATACCTATAGCATTGGAGCGCATGAATTATGGTTATCTAAATTCTTTTGGTTATTGAACCAACAGATACATGCATGTCTTATTTGTTGTGCAATATGACAAAATCATCTTCACTAGATGTAATGGGAGATCAACTATTCCATTAGGACTAGTACATATTTATGTACATAGACCTTTTGGAATGAATGCTAAAGGTAGTTACACATACATCATTATAATTACTGATGCGATCAGTAGATATTGAAATTTGTATTTATTGAAATACAAGGTTGGATCTCTTGAAGTGTTCAAGTATATCAAAAATGAAGTACATAACTGACTTGGTAAAATTATTAGGATACCTTGATATGATTGATGTTGAAATATGTAAAAGTTTGAGGACCTTCTGGGAGATCCTGATAGTGTATCATAATGAACACACATTGAAACACAATGATAATGCATCATTAGAATGTATCATAAAGAATAAATAACACATGTGTTAAGTCACGATGCAATGATCAACATATCTAGCTAATCTTTCAATATTCTTTTTGCCACATGCTTTACACTAAAACAATGTACCGTGCAAATTGGTTCAAAAGACACCATATGATATATGGCATGGGAAGTGTCCCGATATGTCTTTTATGATGATTATGATTGAAATATTTTATAAGAAAATAATTTCCTAAAAGGCTTTATCTACAAATCACATGAATTTAGCTTGTTGAATAAAACTTATATTCCAACTTGACAAAAAAGTGTTTGTTTCTAGGATGGTTGAATTCCTAGATGGAAATTAGTTCCAAAGGAATCAGCAGGATTAAAAGTGGAACTCAAAATGTTCAAGACAAATAAGAAAACATAGAACCTAAAGAGGTACAATAGGAACAATGATTTTCACAAGTTGTTGTGGAAACTCAAGTTCCTTAAACAAACATAGAACTCATAGTTCTAGTAGAACATACCTTGAGTTTGAAAGATTATGATATCTTCTAACTCAAAAAGTGGTGAGTTGATCATAGAGATGAGTCAACAACCTACCTAGAAACTATTGAGGGACCAAAATTTGAAAAATGGCTTCAGGCCATGGGATCTAACATGGACTTTCTATACACCAAGAAGGTATGACCTTGTTGGATCCACCTTAAGGGGTAAAACCTAGAGGGTGCATTTGGGTTTTTGTATGAAAACCAACATGGAAAGGTAAATTGGTTGAAAAGAGTTTCAAAATATTTTAGAGTGTTGAACATGATGAAGTCATTTCACTAGTTACCATGGTTAAATTCATCTGGACCATGCTTGTTGTTGCAACTTAGTATGACTGTGAGATTTGGCATATGGATGTTAAAACTGCATCCCTTAATTGGAATAAGTAAGAGGATGTGTACGTGACATAGCCTAATGGTTTTATATATCCATTAATGCAAATTATGTCTGTAAGCTACAAAAGTCAATCTATGGATTGAAGCAAGCATCTCAGAGCTGTAATCTTTTATTTGACAAGACAATAAAAGGTTTTGACTTGAGTTAGAATGAAGATGGAATCTGTGATTACAAAAGCTTTAGTGGGAGCATAATATTCCACATAATGATGGGGAATGATGTCCTTATCCTGCAAATGTTAAAACCTATCAAGAAAAGTACTTCCTATATGAAGGGTTTAGGAATAACATCCTATGAGATAGAGATAGATCTGGAAAGCTTCTTGACCTATGTAAGAGCACATACATTGGTAAGACATTGAAGGATTTAGCATGCAAGACAAAATGAGAGAAAACGTGTCCATTTTCCATGGAGTTAGTCTCTCAAGAGCCTAGTGTCAAAATTATTATGAAGAAGACAAAAATAATCACAATCTAAATATATGTTTGACGAAAAATGTGAATTGTAAGCTAGATAGGGTTCTAAGATAATGATAGCTGTTCAAATCTACAAAAGAATTTGAGTATCTCTATGTTATAAGAACAATAGAGGATATTTTATGGATCAAGAAGTTCATATGGAGGAACATGTGTGAGGTTCCAACCATTGAGGATACAATAAAAATATGGATGACAACAATGGAGCTACTAGTTAGGCTGGGAATCTCAAATAGCATACTACAACACTTCCATCCCATATGAGTAGTCGTATAGCTAAGAGAAGTGAAAATTACAAAACACTGACTGATAGCAAACGTTACTAAACCCGCTATAAAAGGACTTTTGCAGTAGAAGCACAATGTTCATGTTTGCTCACTCGGCATGAAATCTGAGGGGGATTGGTTGTAAGTGCAAGTGAGTGTTTTTTAGTATGTATGCTTAGAGAGCAAATCATATGATGATTGTAATGACATAACATTTAAATGATTTGATTGATAACAAAGGCAAGATTCCAATTTATTATGTTTCATTAACCTATGAGATAATTTTGGAACACTATAAATGTTTAGAGAATGATATTACTCAATGGCGTATGTCTTCAAGTATGTGACTTGGAAGAAATGAGATCATATGGATGTTAAGAGTACATATATATATTCTCATCATGTCCCTGGTCGATTGTTGTTGTGGAATGTTGATAGACAACAATAACACATAAGATCAGAATGTGAATTGGTTGATGATAGAATCTCATTAGTCATGATATGGCAATATCAAACCAAGCACACAGATACATGTTAGGAAATAATGTATCAGACAAACCCATCGTGAGACTAACACATGGAATCCATCATCATGTAAGTCATAGTCAGCTCTCATAGTGATGGTGGTGAATGTGGTTCTTAGACATAAAATCACTGTAGTCATCACATGTCCTTAGGTTCACTTTGACATCATCAAACATAGTTCGAAAACATGGGTTGCTATAAAGGTGATGATTGGGTGACTTTGATACATGGGGATTGACTGTGAGTGATAGAGATAGGATTTGTCCCTCCTACAAGAGTATGATATCCAAGTCCTCTTGATTGGAGAGATTGAGAAAAGTATGGCCATACACATGTGAGTCAATATGTGATATTGAGCTTACATATATCTCATGTAGTCTATTCTGGTAAAAGAAACAAGATGGAATAACAACGAGGATGGCATGCCTCTAGTTCAATCTAGATATTAGTGACAAAGGAACTATACAAACACTGTAACACCATGCACATATTGTTGGTTGAAGTTGCTCCCCAAATTTCCATTCTCTTTGGTAGCACTGATGTGCGACTAGGAACCACTCTTTGCTTATGATGTCGTAAGTTGTAATGGACATTCACTACCAACGTGATATGGGCCCTATAGGGTCACGCACATAGGAACTCATCTTGAAGAAGAGTTTATCTTGATTGATGATTGAATTGATTACTAAAGTGTTTAGGTATTTCAATTCAAACTATAGATCAACTGCCTAGACTTCCAAACGATCTGTTCCAATGTTTAGACTGTTGTTTGGAGTGTCAGGTTGATTGCATCATGTATTGGAAGAAATTCAGCCTCACCCAGGGTTCTAGATGAAGATCTCAATTGGTGCCAGACACCTATCTCAGATGCACCAGACGACCGGTTTAGGGGTACAATTCGATTGCATATATGATTGGTGTTGATGTCCTCATGTGCACTAATTGGAATTGAATTGCCGACATATGTGCAAAATTGGAAAACACCATATGATCATTTGGACCAAGTCATACGATCGTCTGGGTTGCCATAGGGCCATCTCAGTTGTTGTAGGTTGTAAAACTTCCAGAATTGTTATGAAAATCGATATCTAAGGGTCCCTGATGCTCAAAACGCAAGTATACGCTATCGTAGTAATATAGGCCTATGAGGCCAGAAAGTCAAACATAGGAAAATTTTACTTTAGAAACTATTACCAACTGTGGTAAAAATAGCTTAGGCCTAAGATACTTGAGTGATTGGTTGAATTATCTAAAACAAAAAATATATCTAATTGATTGGTTGTTGTTCTCAGTCTTAGTGAATTCCATAGGATATAGGGTTCACCACATTGACATTGCACTTTAATCTCAAAACATTAATACAAATATATCCAATCCCTAAATAAAGAGCATGTATTAAGAATTACCCACTCTAATGGTGTAATTCACTACCTAACCTAATACCACCCCCACTCTCGTATCGATTGTGCTATTAGATATGTGCTTTATCGAATTCTCTTAGTAATCTCTTCAAATTTTAAAGCCACCTGTAAGGACCCTGACCTTCATTTTGGGCTTATCCTATTTGCTTTGCCTAAACCTTGAGCTTAGTCACTTGCTAATAACCTATAATGGTGATTCGGGTTTGTTTATGCTTTGTTGAGAGTTGGAGGTGCTACTTGCAAATAACCCAAGTCTAGGGTTGTTGAGCAAAGTTTTCCACCTTGAGAGATGTTGTTCTCTCTCCTTGCTTCCTCTAGAGTTAAGACAAAAGGTTGGGCATGTTGCTTGAGTTTCCTTGGGCCTTGATGAGCTCTGTTGGGCATTGATTTGTTTTGTTTGGGACTTGCTTTGCCTTTTTGGTTCCTGTATCGGGCTAGAGAGCTTTGTGTCGGCCATGGGTATGTCTCCCATGGGGCAGTTTCGGGCAAGGGTGTGAAGTGTATCGACCATGGACCATCTTTGACCTTTGGCCATTCTGGTGTAACCACTCTAGTGGACACTTGGTACATGATGCTTGCATGTGGAAATTGCCTTGGACATGTGTATGAGGTGAGATAAGAAGGTAGCATGGCCCATGGACAAGTGTCCCTAGGTGGGCGACACATTGCCTTGTTTTCTCCTCCATCCTCTTCTATATATGTATCTCCTTTCTCTTGCTAAGAATCCCTTTAGTTCCTTAGTTCCTCTCTTCCTTGGTGCACGATACACCTTCTCTTAGGGTGCTTGGTGGTCGATCCCTTTGAAGGAGTTCTCTTCTTCTTCCTCTAGCTTGGTGGCCAAACCATAGGTGAGTCTTGCTTCCTTGGTAAGCATCTTCCCTCTCCCCTTAGCATCTCCTTCTCCTTCTTGCTTGCTCTTCGGCCATGGTGGTTATGATCTGTGTTCCTTTCCTTGAGGTGGCCGAAGGTGGTGTGCCTTGGAGCTAGGAGCTTAAAGCTTGGAGCTTTGGAGCTTGAAGAGCTTGCTTAAGGCGGGTTACATAACTTCTAACCCTAACTATACTACCTTATTTCATGTTGCATGTTCATATATGATCATGATCGGCCATGTATGTTGTTAGATATATTTCTTGTTCTAGCATGTACCTTTAATCTTGTGGATATAGTGTTTATGTTGTTGATGATGTTGTTGTGTGCCTTTGGAACTAGTTGGCCAAACCCATAGATTAGGGTTTCCTTTGAGGCAATACCCATTTCTCTCTTTGGTTTTGAGAAGGGAGCTTGAGCTCTAGTGATGTAGGCAAAACCCCTCTCTCTTGGTTGTTGAGAGGTGAGTCTATACCCTAGTTGCTTGGGAAACACCCTCCTCTCACCATGGATTTGAGAGGTGAGCCTTTGGGTGAGTAATGACCTAAGTTGGAGATGATCCATCATGTTGCCCAATTGGTGATGTAGGTTGTGCAAAACCCCTCTCACTTGGTTGTTGAGAGGTGAGCCAACTATCTTGATCAATTGGGGTTTGTTGCTAAAGAGTTGAGGTTGATGATGAACATCTTGGTGAGGTTCTTGTGCCCTTGCATGATACACCTAGTAGTGGTGTTGCACAATACACCCCCTTGTCTTGGATTAGTCTTGGTCGACATTGTAAGGACCCTGACCTCCGTTTGGGGCTTATCCTATTTGCTTTGACAAAACCTTATGCTGAGTTGCTTGCTAATCACCTCTAGGGGTGATTAGGGTTTGTTTGTGCCTTGTTGAGAGTTTGAGGTGCTACTTGCAAATAACCCAGGATTTGAGGTTGAGGAGCAAGTTTGTCACTTCGAGAGATGTCTCTCTCTCTCCTTGCATCCTCTAGAGTTGAGAGGATGGGTTAGGTTGGTTGTTTGAGTTTCCTTGGGTCTTGTTGAGCTCTGTTGGGCCTTGTTTTGCTTTGTCTGGGCCTTGCTTTGCCTTGTTTGACCTTATATCAGGCAGGAGAGCTTTGTGTCACCCATGGGTGTGTCGCCCATGGAGTTGTATCGGGAAATGGAGTGAGTGTGTCAGCCTTGGACCCTCTTTGACACTTAGCCTCGTTTGTGTCACCACTCTAGTGGACACTTGGTGCATAATGCTTGCTTGTGGCATTGGCCTTGGACATGTGTTAAAGAGAGTTGGGAAGGTAGCATTATCCATGGACAAGTGTCCCTAGGTGGGCGACACATTGCCTTGTTTTCTCCTCCATCCTCTTCTATATATGCATCTCCTTTCACTTGCTTAGGATTCCTTTAGTTCTTTGTTGCCCTTCTCTTCTTTGGTGCATGATACACCTTCCCTTGGAGTTCTTGGTGGCCGATCCCTTTGGAGGAGCTCTCTTTTTTCTTCCTCTAGCTTGATGTCCGAACCATAGGTGGTGTGCCCTGGAGCTAGGAGCTTGAAGCCTAGAGCTTGGAGCTTGAGGAGCTTGCTTAAGGCAGGTTACATAACTTCTATCCCTAACTATTCTACCCTCTTTTATGTTGCATGTTCATATATCATCATGATCGGCCATGGATGTTGTTAGACGTGTTCTTTCTCTAGCTTGCACCTTTACTCTTATGGATATAGTAAGTATGTTAATGATGATGTTGTTGTTGATTATGTACCTTTGAACCTAGTTGGCCGAACCCTTGGTTTAGGGTCTCCTTTGGGGCAATACCCCTTTCTCTCCTTGGTCTTGAGAAGTGAGTTTGAGCCCTAGTGATATAGGCAATACCCCTCTCTCTTGGTTGTTGAGAGGTGAGCTTATGTTCTAGTTTCTTAGGCAATACCCTTCTCTCACCATGGATTTGAAAGGTGATCTTTTGGACATGTGATGATCTAAGTTGAAGTTGATTCTTGTTTGGTTGACCTAGTTGGTGATGGAGTGTTGCCCGATTGTGATAGAGGTTGAGCAAAACCCCTCTCTCTTGGTTGTTGAGAGGTGAGCCAACTATCTTGATCAATTAGGGTTTGTTGCTAAGAAGTTGAGGTTGAAGATGACCCTCTTGGTGAGACTCTTGTACCCTTTCACGATACATCTAGTAATAGTGTTGCCCGATACACTCCTTTTTGGCTTGTGCCCGATATGGCCCCCTTTCACATTGTTAATGTTCCCTGGATGATATGCTTGGGCCAAGATATTCTCTT
The DNA here is from genome assembly GCA_963693085.1 of Alisma plantago-aquatica. NCBI lineage: Eukaryota > Viridiplantae > Streptophyta > Magnoliopsida > Alismatales > Alismataceae > Alisma > Alisma plantago-aquatica. The sequence continues at coordinate 1,028,055,118 of OY856412.1, forward strand.
TCTTGGGATGTCCCCCTTGGTCGACATTGTTTCTAGTAAGTTATCTTTGTTTTGGGCGGCATGGTTTGGTCTTGTGCTACCCGATATGGTGATTGCATCATGGAACCCTATAGGCACCTTAGTTGTAGTCGATATGAGGTACTTGATCTAGTTGGAAGATAGGTCTCCTTGTGTTACCTTAGTATTGTTTTGGGTAGGAGACATTCTTGCCCCTTCCTTGCTTGACATGGATATGATGGATACCTTGAAGAACGATAGGAAGAGGCTGCTCGGCAGGGGACCCTAACCCTAGTGGCCGATATGACATGTGTTGTTGCACGATATGGAGTTGGACGATGTGGCATGTGTTGTTGCACGATATGGAGTTGGCCGATATGAGTGACGTTGGTGCACAACACATCTCTAGCTTGGTTTCACGATATAACATGGTGCTGGTTACTCCCTTATACACGATATGAAGATGTGTTGATAGCCGATATGGTGACTTAATACCTTAGGGTTTGATACCCTAGCCGATATGCTTTGGTAAGGAATATGGTTATGCCCAATACACTTTGGGTGAGGTTTGCACTACCTGTCCCACCTATAGTGAGGGAAGTTGGAACCTTTGGTGTGGGTTATGGTTAACCCGGGGGAAAAACCTAATCAATGGATTAATTACCTTGAACCTGCATCTATGTTAAATAATGGAATATGATGGTAGGTTGTGAACCGTGGTTTCTGAGAGAGATACCTAAGATGATGAGATACATAGTTTTGTTCACCAGAATAAGACATAAGGCATGCTCCTGGTTTGATAACAATAATGTGTCTGATACATCTTATACTTCATATAACCATGGATGTTTATTATACATGTTAGCATGATAAACATAAAGATCTATTTTCTGGTGGTTGAAGTATCTCTCTTGATATGTATGCACTACTACAGAAACGGCCTTTGGCGTCGGTCGTTTAACCCCATTTGGCGTCGGTTTCCGACCGACGCCTATGTGGGCGCCGCTAAAGGTCGAACACTTCGGCGTCGGTTTTTTAACCGACGCCTATTTAATCTATAGGCGTCGGTCGTTTAGTAGAGAACCGACGCCAAAAGGGTTCGCGCCACAGAAAACGGCATCATCTAGGGCACTTTCTGCGTCGGTGTTTTAGTAAATAACCGACGCCACTATGGAATATAGCGTCGGTCTTTTAGTAGATGACCGACGCATAAAGTGCCCTAGATGACGCCATTTTTTGTGGCGCGAACACTTTTGGCGTCGGTTATATACTAAACGACCGACGCCTATATGTTAAATAGGCGTCGGTTTGATATGAATATCCGACGCCATTTCCAGGACTGCTTTGGCCACATCAGGCGTCGGTTTATTGAAAAAAACCGACGCTGTAGGTCTTTCCTGACGGTTTTCTATAAATAACCGACGCCTATTTATATTTTTTTTTTTTTCATATCAGTTTGCAGGCCTGCTGTGGCTGGTCAGCAGGATGAGAACCTGCAGTTCAGTTTTCTGAACTGCAGGTTTACGACATCCATTGATATCAGCCTACAAACAGGCCGCAAACCTGCAAAAGTCACAAGCAAAATTCTACACAAGTACATACATTCAGACATCAATTCAATTCTCACATTCACACACATATAGAAACATTCAAATACATGTATTAACATTCAGAAATATTCATTTACATAGTATCATTCATTATCGCTATCAACATCCCAATTATATCTTACAGTTGCCACTGCTTGTATGGCTTTTGCCCATTCTTCTCTTACTTCATTTAATGCTTCCATCGTATATGGAGCATGTATATTTTTTAAACGTTTACCTGTAGTGTTGTCAGTTTTAAACACCTGCAAAGAGAATGATGTATATATATAAGTAATAATATAAAAATAATATAAGATTGATATATTGCATACTAACTAATGAGACTATATATAATACCTCACGTATGGTATCGATGTCCAATGCGGCATATTTGATAATCATCTGCATAAATCGCATCACATAGTATGCGCATGCCCATCCATTGTCTTGTGTAGCACACTATAAATTGAAACATACAAAATAATACAACTAAGCACAATTCACATCAATAATATATATATTTGAGTCGGGAACTTACTTGTACGTTCTGCCAATTTATTGGCTGGTTCTTTTTCCTTGGGACCGTTCCTCCAGCCTTTTTGAATGCATCTAAACCCCTACATGTTAATATAACACAATAAATTGCATAAGTAAATAGTAATGTAATAAAAGATGTTAACGGATATAAAAATGAAATATTTCTCACCAGAATAATGGCATTCTCATTACGTGTCCAATTTTAGTGTTCAATGTACTCCCCGCAGGATCTAGATAATAAACAGTGAATGTCCCGGGGACAATAACTAGTAACTCCCAATGTCTACCGCTAGAAGTAAGAAGTTAACAATTAATAACTCAAAATGCAAAATAAAAATGGAATTTTCTTAAGTCCAAATTATAAATAAAGTAAACTTACTTGACATTGAATGGAGCTATTATTATCGTCTTATTTTGCTGACCAAAAATTGTAAAAGCATCTATACAGTATTGTTGAACATTATCAGGATCTTTAGCTACCAAACTAATCAATGATGGAATCAAAAATCCCACATGATCAAATGCAAATTGTTTGCAATGATCTTCGACTAGGTAGCTGCAAAACATATAGGCGTATGCATTAATATATAAGAAACCAGATCACCGGATCTTACACAAGGTATATGGATGTATAAACAAGATCTCACCTTATCCATGTCTCTATCATTGATGTATTCAGCCAATCATACTTAAACAGCTCAATAATATCTTGTATAAATAAAGAGCTATCGTATGATTGACCTGCATAATCTGCATCTAAAGAAATAATTATAGGGCAATGTACATTATGTGCCCGTAGCCAACATGCCATTCCCCTACAAGCAGGACCTAACGGGTATGTTAGGTCAGTTGGAACCCAATCGGGTAATGCGGGAAGTGGAAGTGGAGGCCTAGGTGCTCCTGGTGTCTTTTTTTTAACCTGTACATATAATTTCAGATCAGTTGACATCATATATACACATTAACAGTCTAAATCAATGTAAATTTATCTTACAATTTCAGTCGTGTAGACGACATCTGCTTTGGGCCACAATATCACCCCGCCTTCTGCCTCACCAAGTGTATCAATATCCGGGTGGGCATATGGCAATGTAGCTTCTCTCCAATCAGGTAACACACGTATCGGGCTCACACGAACGTAGCCCTGTGGCATTGGAGTCCCGTGAAACATTGCCCCAGGAAGGGACGGGTAAGCCTGCGCCTCTGCAACAACGTAGTCTTGCATTCTTAAGCGGCATGGCTTCAATGCCTACAAATTTACGTAAAGAATATTATACATATATACATATCATCTTGAAAACATAACAACTTGAAAAGACTAACTACAATGTCATAAACAATACTTACAGCAGACGTGCTAGGCGATGGGTCTCCAGGATTACTCGCAGTCTGTGCATCAGGAGAAGAGTGGGTCGCCATAGGCGTATTGGAAGCCTGAGATGCCTGCCACCGCAGCAATTCTTCCTTGACCTTCTCAGCAACTACATCGTTGATCTTCTTAGCAACTAAATCCTCAACTCTCTTATTCTCCTATACATGGATAAAAGAAACATTAGCTTCTTATTAATGAATTTCCTTTTGCAGTAACATTCTAAAAAAAGAATAGGTTACCTCTTCTTGAGAAAGTCCCGCTCTGGGTTTGCGCTGGGATGGCCCAAAGAATGCTTTGATGCCAACACCAGCGCCGGCACCTCTAACACGTCCAGGATGCTCTGGGTTACCCAGAGCAACTGTCAATTCATCCCTTGTGCCCTGAGGGATGAACGTGCCTTGTTTCCTCTGCTCGTGCAGCTCCCGCTAATCACCATAAATAGAAATTGGTAAGTTAACACCACAAATAATCAATATTCAAATGATTTCTCTAAGAGTTGTATTTTACCATTTTTGCAGCCGCCTCAGCAGTTACAGGCTTCTTTATTTCACCCTTCTTGTTTTGCCTGCCAGCTATCCAGATATCATGGCGAGGAATGGGTGTGGCAGACTCCTGAGTAGGAGCAGACTCCTGAGTAGGAGCAGACTCCTGAGTAGCCGCAGACTCCGCCTGTAGTCTTTGGCGAACGCTTGCATAGCCTTTTGGACCCATAGTGTGGTCATGCACATTCAGTGCACGCCTTGCTTTTTGTGCGTCACTGAGGGCCTAGTTAGTATGCACATTAATGATTTGGTTAGTAGCACTAAATGCTAATCTTGAATAGGTGAATACAATGTATATTAATTAAATTAGGAGTGACGCCTAATACCTTGAATTCTTCAGATTTTCTTGAAGCAACAAAATTGTCCCAATCTTCTTTGTCCAAGAAGTTCCATTGTTCAAGGGCTGACTTCTTCTTCTTATCACCCTCTTTTATGTATTCTCTGTTCAGATTTGTCCTATAATTCCTAAGCATCTTTCCAGCGCGTTGCATCACATTTTTACGATGCAACTTCTCATCCAATGCAAACAGATTCTGTAAAATAGAAATGTTATTAACTAGTATCCAAAATAGAATTGCAAATAATAGAATTTGTAATCTACAAAATAGAATTGCAAATAATAATAACTCACGCATAAATCCTTCCATATCGAGTCTTTTTTCGCTTGAGGAACTTTATGCCAATTGTCATACTTAACACCACAATGGCCCCGAGTGGTACACCCAAGATAGTTCACAAAATTATTGCGGTTCACTCCAATTGGATTTCCTCCATTATCAAACTCCACCACCAATTTAGATCCACTACCACTTAGCGCTAATAACTTCTTCAACAGGGTGATGCCCCTTTTCTTGTTAAGTGTCTGGTGTTGCGCATCAAGTTGCTCCAGTGCTTCAGTGGGTACAGGTGCATCAACCTAAAATTTGACAAAAATAAAACACACTAACTTAGCCCAATATAGAAATATAGGATATATGACATAACTAGAAGATAATGAATTTTATAGAAATACAGGATATGTTTTTAGAACTTACATTAGTATCCTCGCCATGCTCATCATGGACTTCATGCTCATCATGGACATCATGCTCATCATGGTCAGCCATCTGAAAATGTCATTAAAAAGGCAAACATTTAGCATTTGTATTAACTAGAAAAAGGCAAACATTTAGCATTTGTATTAACTAGAAAAAGGCAAACATTTAGCATTTGTATTAACTAGAAAAAGGCAAACATTTAGCATTTGTATTAACTAGAAAAAGGCAAACATTTAGCATTTGTATAAACATACATGTCTCTAAAATTGTGATCTTTTATCAATTAACAATCCTTCATTGTGATCTCCGCGCACATATAAGTCATCATTAGCTTCAATATTTTGTGGAGTTGGCAACCCAACTGAGAATGGACTGGAGTCATCATACTTATCATAGTACTCTTCTTCATCTATAGGATCTTCAATGAACTGTCTTTTACCATGAAGAACAACCGACCATTTATCATTTGCAGGATCATCGATATAGAATATTTGTTTCGCCTGTGATGCCAATATGAATGGTTCACCCTTCTCGCCAATCTTTTCAAAGTTCACCAAAGTGAAACCCAATTCATCCACTATAACTCCTTTGGTGTTATCAACCCAATTACATTTAAAGAGCGGAATTTTGAAATCTATGTAGTCAAACTCCCAAATGTCCTCAATGACACCGTAATATGACATTTTAGCTTCACGTGGACTCTTATCCTTTGCACTTGCAAAGTACATAGTCGACGCTTGAAGAGTGACCCCACTATTTTGGACGACACTCTTATCATCTTGGCGCTTTGTGTAATATGTGGACTCCCCCGAAGTCGTCAATTTATACCGTGACGCACCACATTTTGGACAATCTTTCAAATCTACATAGTCCTTTTGAAATAATACACAATCATTCGGGCATGCGTGTATCTTCTTGGCCTCCATTCCCATTGGACACAACATTTTCTTTACCTGGTATGTTGAGATTGGAAGCTCGTTTCCTTCAGGAAGAATTTCTTTCAACAAAGTCAACAATGAAGTGAAGCTTTTGTCGCTCCATCTATTGTTAGCTTTCAACTTATACAATCTCAAAACAGCGCTAAGCTTCGTAAACTTAGCACAGCCTGTGTATAACGGTATCTCAGCATCATGCACAATGTTTGTAAAGATAGGAGGTGGATCGGTGTGCTCTACCCTACAACTATCCAGCATCGCATCAACGATGTCTGCTGGAACTGGTTCGTTCACATTTACGTCATCGGAGGCAATTTCTTCTTCCACCCAAGCACTACTATCGACATCTACTGGTTTCGATTTTGAAATCTCTCCATGCCAGTTCCATTCTGTATAGCCTTGTACAATCCCGTTGCACATGACATGACTTTTGATTTCCTCACCAGTGTTGACTTTCAAGATGTTACCGCAATGCCTACATGGACAGTAGAACCTATCTGTAGGTTTTTTCCTATGTTCCTCGGCAACTCTAATAAACTGATCAAGACCAGATATAAACTCTGGGGTGCAACGATTACGAATGGACATCCATGATCTATCCATTCTATGATCAGAGAAAACAAGTATATATTAGGAAACAAGTATATATTAGGAAAAGATTAGGGTATACACTTACATCCTAAGCGTATAATGTGATGTCATTCTTATATATAATAAATGTGTACCACCTATCCCATCCTTGAACACCTAATCTCACTAGTAAGTGTATAATGTATATTTGGTTTTCAAGAAAATTTCGGCAGCATTTCCCCGCTGTTCTCTAAGTACATATGTACTTAGAGAACAAATGGGGAAATGCTACCGAAATTTTCTCGAAAACCCAATACACATTATACACTTACATCCTAAGTGAGATTAGGTGTTCAAGAACAGTCCCAAACCGGGGACTATCCAAGATTTACTCCTAATGAGTCAATCTTGGATGGGTTTCTAGGCCAACAAATACATTTGATGTCATTCTTATATATAATAAATGTGTACCACCTATCCCATCCTTGAACACCTAATCTCACTAGTAAGTGTATAATGTGCATTTGGTTTTCAAGAAAATTTCGGCAGCATTTCCCCGCTGTTCTCTAAGTACATATGTACTTAGAGAACAAATGGGGAAATGCTACCGAAATTTTCTCGAAAACCCAATACACATTATACACTTACATCCTAAGTGAGATTAGGTGTTCAAGAACAGTCCCAAACCGGGGACTATCCAAGATTTACTCCTAATGAGTCAATCTTGGATGGGTTTCTAGGCCAACAAATACATTTGATGTCATTCTTATATATAATAAATGTGTACCACCTATCCCATCCTTGAACACCTAATCTCACTAGTAAGTGTATAATGTGTATTTGGTTTTCAAGAAAATTTCGGCAGCATTTCCCCGATGTTCTCTAAGTACATATGTACTTAGAGAACAAACGGGGATATGCTACCGAAATCTTCTCGAAAACCCAATACACATTATACACTTACATCCTAAGTGAGATTAGGTGTTCAAGAACAGTCCCAAACCGGGGACTATCCAAGATTTACTCCTAATGAGTAAATCTTGGACGGGTTTCTAGGCCAACAAATACATGTGTTGTCATTCTTATATATAATAATTGTCTATAAACTACAGGAAACATGGTTAATCCTAATCAACAGAGCATTATTAAATAATAAATCAAGAAATCAATAGTTTTAAACAAAAGGTCTAGGAATCTTTACTAGACATTATATGTATCCCTAATCATCATATTTAACATACTACATTATTATGAACATCCAGATCAGATTAAGATCATACTATGTTATAACCATTGGTTTAGTAACCCTATTTCCGCATGTACATGTTTATCAACTTTAAAACCCTATAATTCATGAAATCATTCTAACTCAATTTAATATGTTGGGATCACACAATTATATAATGACATCAGAATATATAGAAGAAACATAATTAACATGTTTAACAACATGTTCATCAAACTAGGGTTTTCTTGAATATCATAAAAGGTAGAAGAGCATTCTTTTCGGTAAGTTGACCTTTTCATATTACTTTGACCATTACAAACACATGTTTCTAGGCCGACACAAGGTGTAACATGTAGGTGATATACCTAGGTTGACACACCTTAATGAGTGTAGGCCGATACACCTTGAATATAATGAATGGATACACTTGAAATTAATGAGAAGGATACACTTTGAAAAGTGTAGGCTAGCTAGTATACCCTAAAAAGCAGCAGACAATATAACAAGTTAAAGTTGAATCTAATATTCTAGTAAGGATGAAAGAAACTTGTACTAATTGTATGAGAAAGGTAATACCTTATAATGATAATTGATGAAAGTAATCAAGTATAATTGAATACTTAAAGTAATGAATTAAAATCCTAGATGTCGGGGTTATGAATTAGGGTTTGTCTGTTGAATAAAACCCTAACGACCTTAATCGGATACAATAGAAGTCCTAACCCTAATTATGAAAGGTTGTGACTTGATTGATAGATTATTTGTGATACAATTGAATGTAAAGATAATAATATAAGCTCCTAAGAATGAGGAGTTATGATATAGGGGTGATGATTGAACATAACCCTAAAAACCCTAGTCAAGTTCAAAAGAGCAACCCTAACCCTAATGACAAAAGGTAATGTAACTTGAAATGGAATGAGAATAATATTTAGTGGTAACCGTGAATTACTTATGATTATAGCCAAGTAAGGTAAACATGGGTTATAATCTATTATAGCTTGATTATACCTGATGAGAACTATGACATAATAGTTTCAAAAATAATGTATATAGGTCTAATGATCTAGAAAAAACATATATTATAGCTTGATTATAATCTATTATAGCTTGATTATACCTCATGTTTGTAAATGGCAGAGAAAAAATTGTCCCATCATCATATTTCAGTAAGAAAAAATTGTCCCATCATCATATTTCAGTAAGAAAATTTCAACTATGGCAGAGAAATTCATCCCCAAGCCTCACCCCTACTATCGTAATCTCTATTGCAGCAATACTACCCTCGTAATCCCACCAATCACCCGCAAGCATTGTCACACAAATAAAATACATGTACATCAATAAAATACAGAGAAGAGGGCATACCGGTTTGGAGGTCTGGAGAAGACGGCGGTAAAGAGGAGCTGTGGTGGCGGCGCGGCGGAGAAGCAGCTAGCTAAACCCTGGTGGCGGCGCGACGGCGGTGGAGAGCAGCTCTGTCGTCCTGGCGGCGGCGGCGAGACGGCGGTGGAGAGTAGCTCTGTCGTCCTGGCGGCGGCGGCGTGGAGGCACTAGCAGTTGCGGCGGCGGCGTGGCGGGAGCAGTCGGGTGGGGCGACAGCAGTTGGAGGGTCCAGCAGTTGCGGTGGCGGCGGTGTGGAGGGGAGGGGCGACAGCAGTTGGAGGGTCGGGCGACAGCAGTCGGCTGTTTAGGCGATGAAACAGAAGAAAGGGGAACAGTCGGGTGATCGCAGGATATAAATTTCACCTATAGCGTCGGTTGTTTGTCACAACCGACGCCTAAAATAATTTAGCGTCGGTTGTTTGAAACAACCGACGCTCAAATGGACGATATTTTCACGAAATTGTTTGGCGGGAACCACTTTCGGCGTCGGTTATCAACAGATAACCGACGCTATAAGTGACACTTTGCGCGCAAAGTTTTCATCACATATAGGCGTCGGTGGCTATTTAAATAACCGACGCTGTATGTGACATTTTTTCTTTTCGCTCGAAAATTGGATTTCGCAGGAGCTTTTAGGCGTCGGTTTGTTATTGTCAACCGACGCTAAATACAAAGCGGTACCCGTGTCTGGCTGGTCTTCGAATATAGACGTCGGTTTGCTTAAACAGCCGACGCCCTATATGATAGGCGTCGGTTTTTCTTAATAACCGACGCCCAGAAAAGCGACACTGAATGCTATTTCTGTAGTAGTGATGCTCACCATGCATGTATACTAGTTGGATTCATAGCCAGGTAAGAGCTATGAGGTATATGTGCTCTGAATATCCTTAAATGATACTAATTATTGTTGATGAGATAGCATGTATCACCAGTATGATGTGACAGGTCTGAGGACCTAATAAAGGCCAAGTGTCTAGTTGAGGTGTTATCCTCTAATGATGAGATCAAGGATTGTTATCCCAGGTGATGATGTAAGATGATGATGATGCCTTGAGAGGCAATGTCTTTCTGTGATGGAGGACTGAGGTCCCAGGACAATGTGAGTTTGACAGTGACAATGTAATTCAATGTCGTTATGCATTATAACTTGGTTGCCTTTACAATCCACTTAAAATATACTAATTAATTACAATGGAACATCTCATGTAGTTTCCCTGGCCATAGATCCATCATCATCAGAACTTGGTGATGGTGAAACACGTTTATCCTATGGGATTACCTGGAGCGCATATTGTTGAATAGGAGGCTCAAATAGAGCATATATATAGAGCATGGTGAACAGGATCATGACTCATCGAGATAGAGCATGAATGCGTTCATGACTCAAGAGCACGGTGATCAGGCCCGAGGCTCAAAGGTATGTTCTAGCACCTGTGTCAAGGTGAGCTAGAGTTAGGGATAGCTTGTAGAGCTGACCCTGAGGCTGAGGTCATATAAACATAAGACTGCATTCTTGCTTCAATTTTTTGAGAAGGAGAGGTCATGGAGTATGACTCTCCCTTTGACCTTGTACGGCACCAGATTTGGGCTTCGTAGCCAAAGGTTGGATTTGAGCAGGGACAACTCACTTCCTCAGGGAATAATAAAACATAATACAGATGAATAGTATATATATTTGTTAGAGAAAAACACGAAACATTTTTTTTTTGGAAATTGGTAAGTATATTGCCAAAAAAGCAGTAGCAACGCTAAAGTGTACATCTTACAAAAAGGTGTGAGTATACGGGGTGTACTCTACAGAAAACCCCAGTATAACCTTACTGTGGTGCTCAGACCCCTACACTGGCCCCTCCTGGCCTTGACAGCCATGTCCATATCTATTTTAACAAAGTGGAAAATATCACTAGTAACAAAACGCCCATGAACAACCAGGTTACGTACTTTCCAAATGTTAAAGCATATGTTAGTACAACAAAGACCAAAAAACCTCTCCTCATGCTTGTTTTTTGCTTTTCTCCTCATTTGTTCCATCATGTCATCCAGGCTGTCAGAAACAAGTTGTCCCCAACCATTCTTCAGCCACATAAGCGCCCACACATGTTTGGTCTTGGGGCAATCAAAAAAGAGATGCTGACCAGTCTCCTCATCACAGAAGGAGCATTTCGGGTTAATGGGAATACCCCACCTTACTAGTCTGTCCTTAGTAAGGTGCTTCCTTATAACTGCCCTGTAGCATGCCACACTCCACTTAGGGACATGGCCTTTCCCCCACAGAAGGTCGAACCAGGGTACTTGAGCCCCCATACCCGTGTGGATCCACTGTTTTGATTGCTGCCCAATGAGAAAAAACCATCGCCATCCACACTGTAAAGGTGCCCCCGCCTGATTCCACGCTTCGACCAAGGCGCCCCAGGTCCTAGATGAGTGGGGTTGGGAGATTGGAAAACCTCTGTATCTGCCCCTCATCTAGGTCACCCAGACCCCCTCCCGATCAGTAAGGAATCTATGTAGTCGTCGTTGATTCCCCTGGTAAACAAGGTCCTCCACCTTCAACAGGTTTAGGCCACTGGCTTTGTACAGTTTTGTCATGGTATCCCATGTGATACCCCTTGCTTTCCCTCTCCAAATGAAGCTCCTGATCAGTTTGGTAATGTTGTTGATAGTAGGATTTGGCAAGATGCACATATCACACCAGAATCTCACCATGGCCTGGATCACTGACTGAGTGAGCAACAACCTACCCGCCATTGACATGTGTATCCCCGTCCAGCCATCAATCTTTAGTCTCACCCTATCAAGACACATATGGAAATCCTTCGCGTAACCTCTACTGCCGGCGATAGGAACACCTAAGTACCTGGTCGGTAGAAGGCCCTCTTGCATCCCCATCTCTGTCTTCAGTCTGCCCCTTCTGGTATCATAGGATCTTGAGAGATATATGTGTGATTTGATGTCACTTGTGTAAAGGCCAGTAGACCGCCCAAACCTCTGAAGCATCTTCTTGTACTCTTTAAGCCTCCTAGCATGTCCTGTGGAAAACAACATCACATCATCTGCAAATACGAGGTGGCTTTTCACTTTGGTTCCTCTGGTCTTATAGGGTCTAATGATCTTTCTTTCCTCGGCAACCTTGATCAAGTGGGTTAGGCCTTCCATGGCCAGGGTGAAGATGAGGGGGGAAAGGGGGTCACCCTGTCTCAGACCGTTGGAGGCTCTAAACAAGCCCACAGGTCCCCCATTCAGCAACACTGAGAAAGACGTCGTTGTGATGCATTACTTGATCATATCCACCCATTTTCCATTGAAACCCAAAGCCATCATTATCTTCCACAAGGTGTCCCACCTTACATGGTCGTAGGCCTTAGTGATATCGATCTTAATGCAAGTTTTAGCATTAGAATTCTTCTTATTGAAGTCCGTTAGTAACTCGGCTGCGAGAAGCAAGCAATCAGCCATCTTGCGCCCCTGAACAAAGGTGTATTTTTCTTCAGACACAATCTTCGACAACCACTTCTTGAGTCTGCCAGCCAGAATTTTTGACCAAATCTTATAAACTGTGGAGCAGTAAGAAATGGGTCTAAAGTCATTGATCGTCCTTGGCTCCTCCACTTTAGGAATAAGTTTGATGAACGTGTGATTAGTCACTCGAACCATGTTTCCACCATGCTGTAACCACCTCATCGCCTTCACAAGATCTTCTTTAATATGATCCCACATTGCCTGGTAAAATTTGCTGTTCATTCCATCCGGCCCAGGCGCCTTCGCTGGGCTGATCGAGAACAAGGCATGGTTCACCTCCTCCATAGTAACCTCCTTGCACAGGTCTTCATTGATCTCTGCACTAACCACAGCCTCCGGGAATATGAAGTCATCAATGCTACTGGTGTTGGTCACATTTTGCTTGTAAAGCTTTTCTAAGGCGTTAATGATATGGGATGAAACATCATTCCTGTTTTCAACTACCTCACCGACCTCATTGATGAGTTGGTGTATGGTTTCCTTCATCTCCTTTTTGCGGACAGCAGAATGGTACAATTTAGTGTTGAGATCGTCGTCGTTGATCCATTGTATTCTACTATGTTGCCACAACAACACTTCTTCAGCTTTGAGCAGTCTTTTAAGCTTGACTTCATCTTGATTCCACTTCTTGGCCTTATTCTCGTTGTCTGGTTCCTCTCTTGCTTCCACAGTAGCTTCTTCAAACTCATCTTCTACCACTTCAGTTATGTTCTTCAGATTAATGACCTCCTTGGACCACTGTTTCAGCTTCTTCTTAGCATTTTACGTCTTCTTCATAACTATGAACAGAGGGTTACCTTCACAGTGCATGTCCCAAGCATCTTTGGTGACTCTCTTGAAACCATTCCACTCACACCACCAATTACAAAACCGGAAAGGTTTGACAATGGGTGGCATGTTCAAGAGGTTGATTTTCATCCAACAGTTTTCACTGAGCGGATCATCCCCAAACTTGATGAAGGTATTAGGCCATACCTTGAGCAAAGCCATGTTGACGAGTCCTCTGTCAAGAACACTGGATATGCGTTGACGCCCCTCCTACTTGTTTGACCAAGAAATGCCACCTCTGACTATGCTTATCTCCACCAAACCAGCATCGTCCATGGTGCTATTAAAAGCTTCCAACACCCTCTCATGTATTGGAAGGCGACCACACTTCTCATGTGATCTTCTAATATTATTGAAATCTCCCCAAACAAGCCAAGGCACTTCATACTGCACTGTCCCACAGCCTTTTCCTGTCCACCTCCAGATTTTCCCCATACACCCCCGAAGCTATGAAAGCCATACCTCCACGGTTACAGTAGCTCAAGGTGACCAATTGGTCTGACATGCTGATAGGCTCAACATCCCAAACCAAAGGGTTCAACCCCACCGCGATGCACACTCCATCTCTGTGCTCCAAATTAGAGAGGGAGCCCCATCCCGCGGGAAAGAGGGAGCTGATGTGGTCCGCGACAACACGTCAGATTCTAGTCTCATAGCAGAAAACCATGGTGACATGTTCTTTGGCTATGACAATCCTCAGCCTCCTTTTCTTCTCGGCAAGCGAGGCTCCTCGCACATTCCATGCGAGGATAGACATCCTTAGCTCTGCTTGGATCTGATCCCCTCCCCGGAGCCGCTCCTGTTCTTCTTCTTCTTGTTAGTGCTGTGTGTAGCCCTGGGGCTCCTGCTCCTGACATTGGTATCCTCCTCTGCCCCTTCGTCTTTGCCCAATGTCACCAAGGTATCAAAAGGGTTAACGGAACCTGCAACCCCCGCTAGCAAGGGACCACAGGTATCTCCTGAGAGATTTGGCCCCTTGTCACCCCCTTCAGTCCCAACCGGAGTGACGCTGGTTTCTTCACTTTCACTCGCCCTCACAGGCAAAGTGTCAGCTACCTCTCCCTCATCAGCCTGCACAGAGGTTTCTCCCCTGGTCGTCGTGTCCGCCTGCCCGACCTGGCAGTTGGAGTTTTGAGTGTCCTCGGTAGCTCCTTCCTTTCCTTTGTCTTGAGATCTAGGACCCTTCGACTTGCTTCACTTTCTCCTTGCACGAGTTGGCTCGGGGACGATAGGTGGTGATCCACCTCTCACGCGCCTCGCGCCCGGACATTGCCCATTCTCGTGTCCAAAGACACAACAAACTGAGCAACGATCAGGCAGTGCATCGTATCTCTCCCTAACCTCCCATTCTTCTCCATTAGGCAACTCGACCATCACCACAGATGGTGGTGTCTCCGCTACCGATATATCCACGCAGAAACGAGCACACCCCAGGGTGGTCATGTTGGCTTTCCGCCCGTAGGCCCTGGGGGTACCAATGGTGTGGGAAATTACTGCGATCGCATGAGGGGTCCAGTGCATCCCCACATCCGGCAGCGACACCCAAACAGGGGCCGAGGTGAAGGCCGCCCGCCTTGTGTCGGCTGCCCTGGTCCATTTACGCACCAGCACCAGCTGGTCGTCAAAGAACCAGGGACCCCACAACATAGCTCTGTTGAGATCTGCCTCAGAGGAAAATCGCGTCAAGTAGAGTCCGCCATCAAGGGTGAACAACTCCAGCTCTCCCTTAGGCCTCCAGGTCCTGATCATACATCCTCGAAGTTGGCCCGGATTGCTCTTCTTGCTAAGAATCTACACGATCACCAAGAATTTATGGTAGTCTTACATCTCCTCAAGAATCGTGTCTGTCATCTTCGTCCATTTCCTCGCATCGCCCTCCTTCCTGAAGGGTGTCTTTGGATCTGTCTGCTCCGCGCCTCTGAAAGAAGGGAGGGGTCCCGCCACCACACGAACCCAGTCCCCCACCACCGTCACATCCGCGTCCGGTGAGAACTAGCCATCATCAACAGGGGGTAGTGCGATCGCCCCCAATCGCTAGAGCGCCAGCCCTAGGAACGCCACTCATAATCAACTTCCCATGTTTATGATTTGAAATCTATTATTTAAAAAAAAAATCGCCCCCAACACGGAACATTGGTTGAGGCCTTGCTTATGTAGATGATCCAAGTTATCCCTTTTATTACCGGTACGATCTTAATATCTTGTGATAAGTGCTCTTAAAGCTTATCTTGTCAATCATGTTCCATTAAGGAAATCTGGATATAGGCCTCACAAATATCTTGGTAAGAATGATGGGAATAATGGTCTTGCTCAATATACTGCTCTTGTTATACGCTTTATCAGTTATCTACTTTTATTGCTTCAATCTTCTAAGGTTTTTATAGTTTCGGCGGGGAGTTATGTTTCTTCCTGGGACTGTGTCTCTCACCCTGCTGGTTTACAACCTTTTTAGGTGATCACTGTAGACGTGGTGGTTGTGAGGTTGTGGCTGAGCAGTAAGAAGAGGAGTAGTAGAAGGTAAGAGATGGATATGTTGCTATTTTGGTGTTTTATAGTAGAGTCCTAGAGTCATCCGTGTACTCTCAGGTCCTTGGTGGATGTTTTGACGACGTTTCATGACTTATAGTTGTAATGCCTTTGTTTATCCTGTTGATGGCCTTGGTGGCTTGTTATGTACATATAAATAGGTGAAGAACTCATATGATGGCAAGATAGCTGGTTCTGATACAACTGTGGACATATATCAGGCTTGTAATATTTATATAACATGTTTCCTCGTATGACCTAGGTATAATGGTTCTCTTATGAATGATTCTGCAATCGGTTTTAATTAACCCGTGTTTTTGATAATATGTGGTTTATGGTAATTCTGCACGCTTTCGTGTGGCATTTTGTTGTCTGTGTGATAGAGGGATGTCACAATTGAGTTGGTATCAAAGCTCTAGGTTTGCTGAGTCTACAGGGATCTAGGACTAGGTTTGTGTCTACTCTTATGAGTTTTCCAAATTTTCTTACTATAATCTTCTGCCCTCAGCGGAAGAAAAAGCTTGAAAATGTCTGGAAACCACAAAGAACATGATGTCGAGAGTAGCGAGGCTGCATCATTTGATGGAGCTAGATTGCAGAAACTTGAAGATCGGGTGTCTGAGGTCCCCCAACTTGACCCAGCTATCCTTGAAAATCCTACCTATCAACATCTTGTGGGGGATTTGATGGTTACAATGAATCACATGGTGGAAAGAGTGCCAGTGCCTCCACCAAGAGCACAGGCTCCCCATGGTGAATCATCGGGTATTGGGAAGACCTTTGGGCGACTTCGCCAAGTTGGAGCTTTGGATTATGCTGGAACGGCTGACCCAGGGAATGTAGATTTGTGGCTGACAAGTCTTGAGAATGCCTTCCGGATCCTCGACATCCCTGAAGCAGACAAAGTAAAGCATGTTATCTACCTTTTGAAAGGTAGTGCTGGCCATTGGTGGGCTATCAAAGAGGAGAAGAGACCCGATGAAGAGATCAGTTGGGAAGTTTTCTGATAAGAGTTCGTCAGCAAATACTTTTTGAAGATGTATTTGGATGAAAAGATCAACCAGCTTGAGAGTCTGTGCCAAGTAAAAATGAGTGTCACCGAATATGAAGCAAAGTTCATGGACCTGCTGAGGTTTTATCCTCATATGGTGACGACAGATGATGAGCGAATCAGACAGTTTGAGAAGGGTTTGAGTGCTGAGTTGTCAACGCATGTTGTTGCTTTAGAAAACACAGAGAGGTTTGCCACGTTTGTGGAGTCGGTTCAAAGGATTGAATGGTCTATCAGGGAGAAAAGGGAGTCCATGACCAGGAAAAGGCCTGCTCAGTTCTAAAGACAAAGGTTTGATGGCTTCAAGAAGCCAAGGTATTTGGCACCTTTTGTGATGCAGAGTTCTCATACACCATCTCAGTGGTCTCCAAGTAAGGGAAGAGGGAGTGGATTTTCACCATCCAAAGCACATAGTACAACTTCGGTAATAGTAGCAGGGTTATCTTGACCGCAGTTAGAAAGTAGGTCATGTTATCACTGTGGACAGACTGGGCATCTGAGGTCGAATTGTCCAAAGAGAAACATTGAAGTAACACAGCAACCGAGATGGAGTCAACAAGTGTCAGACAGACAACATTCTAGTGGGAGAGGATGCGATCAAGCATCGCAAGTAGGATCATCTGCCCAAGGAAGAAGAGGACGTGGACAACATCAAGTAACAACTTGATTCTATGCTATGAGTCAGTTGGAGGCGATAGTCAACCCGCGAGTGGTGGTAGGTCAGATGGAGTTATTTCATTCTGATTTGTCTTCTTCTTGCTTTATATCTGTTCTGGTAGACCCAGGTGCTACGCACTCTTTTATCGCATGAACTATGCTTGATAACTATCTTTTACCTATTAACTATAAGAAAGATAGCATGTTGTTAGAAACCCCTCTTGATGGTTCTTCGACGCTTCGAGAGGAGTTTCCATCCTGTGTCTTGTCTTTCTCGGGACACAGCATACAAGTGGATCTCAAACCACTTGATATGCATGGATTCGATGCGATCCTTGGGATGGATACCTTAGAGAAGTATAGGGTTGTGTTGGACTGTGGTTCCAAGCAAGCAGAGTTCGATAATGGTAGTGAGAAGTGGATCTTCCAAGGAGATAGGAAGATTCTTCCGACATGTTTTGTGTCAGCAATGGTGGCAGATAAGTTGTTGCGACAAGGTTGTAAGGCATTTTTAGCTCATGTTTTGGATACCAAGTAGAAAGGTCCTAACCTCGAGGAGGTCCCTATTGTCCAAGAGTTTGCGGATGTGTTTCCTGAGGAATTCCCCGGTGTTCCTCCACCTCGAGAGATTGACTTTGAGATCAATCTAGTGCTAGGAACACATCCAGTTGCTCAGACACCGTACAGATGGCTCCAGTTGAGATGGCAGAACTAAAAAAGTAGTTACAAGAATTTCTAGATAAAAGTTTCATCCGACCAAGCATGTCACCCTGGGGTGCTCCAGTTCTGTTCATTAAGAAGAAGGATGGATCAATGTGGTTGTGTATAAATTACCGACAATAGAACAAAGTTACGATTAAGAACAAGTACCCATTGCCAATGATAGACGATCTGTTTGATCAGTTGCGTGGTGCTACAGTGTTCTAAAAAATTGATCTACGGTCTGGATACCATCAGTTATGGATCAAGGATGAGGACATACCAAAGTCAACATTTAGGACAAGGTATGGTCACTTTGAGTTTGTGGTTATGCCATTTGGGTTAACCAATGTGCCTGCTGCTTTAATGGACCTGATGAACTGAGTGTCCCATCCATTTTTAGATCTATTTGTTGTAGACTTTATAGATGACATCTTGATTTATAGTTGGGACAGTAAAGAACATGAACAGCATCTTCGACAAGCGCTGACTCTCTTTCGCCAACATCATCTATATGCCAAGTTTAGTAAGTGCGAGTTCTGGTTGAAAGAAGTGACTTTCTTGGGTCATGTGATATCTTCTGAAGGACATAGGGTGGACTCCAAGAAGATGGAGTCAGTTGCGGATTGGGAGAAACTGAAGACACCAACAGAAGTCTGTAGTTTTCTGGGTCTAGCAGTGTAACATCCCTGACCTGGGTTATGCCTTAACCCTGGGAGTTTTGCTTAAGCAAGTTAATTAGATCTTTAATTTTATCTTGTGAAAAGTAATTAAGGCTCAAGAGGAACTTATGTTTCAATTTTGGTCCTGTTTGAATAGTATTGAAGTAATGTTTGCTTATTTTGGACTAAAGTGTAAATTACCCAAAGTGAGGGGTTAACTTGCAAATGTTACATGAAAAAATGTTACTCATGTGTTGAAACATCATAAGAATGATTATGATGTAGTTGTATGACTTTCAGTAGCCTGAATACCAAGAAAGAGCTGATAAAGCAATGTTTGTGCATTAAAACCTAGTTTTGGTGTAATGTGCAATTTACCCAAAACTAGGGTTCAATATGCAAATTACCATTTCAATAAGGTCCCTAATAT
Organism: Alisma plantago-aquatica; assembly: GCA_963693085.1. Classification (NCBI taxonomy): domain Eukaryota; kingdom Viridiplantae; phylum Streptophyta; class Magnoliopsida; order Alismatales; family Alismataceae; genus Alisma; species Alisma plantago-aquatica. The sequence continues at coordinate 1,028,074,683 of OY856412.1, forward strand.
TTCTTGGAATCATGTAGAGAAAATAAAATGGGAGGGGAACCTATTTTGAATTAATTTGGAGGAGAGATAATCTTGATATTAAAATAATCAAGATTTATGCATAATTGAAACCCTAATTCAATTTAATGCAAAAAGAAATATATTAATTAAAGAACCCTTCAACCAAAAGTTGAAGGATGAATTTTCAAAGAGGTTGGACGATCTTGTGCCTTGTAAAGGCACGAAAATATCCAAAGGAAGTGGATAACTCACTCACATTATTATAAGAAAAAGAAATATCCACTCACATATGGATATTAGTATAATATGATCTAAGGTGCTTAATTTGCATTTTTTTAAATTGAGGATAAGTGAGAGGAATAAGAGGCAAATGGGATATTCTCGTATCCAAGGAATGGAGGGGGAAGAGGTGGCACTAATTTTGCAATTAAATGATTTTTATAAGGAACTTTCTCTCTCATTGATTTTCTTATAAAAACACCCTTTACAAGCCAAATCAAAGGCTTTTCTGAATCCCTTTCTTCTCCTTGCTTGGAAAATGACCAAGGGAGCTTTGGAGGATCAGGAGGACGACCCCCAACCTATTGGTAAGATTCTTGATCACTTTCAACCAAGATTTCATGGTGGAAATCGAAAATAAATCATTGATTTCTTCTTTTCTTCACTCCATCCTCAACCCTAGCCAATCTTTTCACCCAAAAGCTTGAGGACGAGCCTAGGGGGAGTTGCAAGAGCTTCATCCACCATTGTTGACGTGAAGCTCCAAGCTTTGATGCTCAATTGGAGGTGAGTTTTATAACTAGAACCCTTATTATTGTTATTGCATTCAATTCCTTATCAATTGATGATCCTTTCTTCATTTCTGAAATTTAATTTGGTTGATTGATGCAATCACCATGAAAATAACAACACGTTTCATGGGTTTAGAGCTTGATGATGATGAAATCATCATAAGCACACACCTCCCCAAATATCCCTTGCAAACGGTTTCACCAAACCGTTTGGAGACCAAACTGTTTCCAAACCGTTTGGAGGTTTGAACCTTAAACCATTGATAACACCCAAATTAGCGCATATTTTCTATGCATTTTATCTATAGTTTTGTGCCACTTTAGTCTTTGTAAGGACCCTGACCTGCGTTTAGGGTTTACCCTATTTGTTTTGCTTGATCTTGGTGCTTTGGTGCTTGCTAATCACCTTTAGTGGTGATTAGGGTTTGGTTGTGCTTTGTTGAGAGTTCGAGGGGCTACTTGCAAATAACCCAAGTTTAGGGTTTTGTGGGCAAGTTTGCCATCTTGTGAGATGTTTTCCCTCTTTGCTTCCTCTAGGGTTGAGAGGAGGGCTTGGGCTTGTTGTTTGAGTCCGTTGGGCCTGAGTTGAGCTTGTTTGGGCCTTGGAGTTCCTTGTTTGGGCTTGCTTGAGCCTTGTGTCGCCCAGGGCAGGTGGTGTGTCGCCCAGTTGCTTGGAGTGTCGCCCAGTAGCTCTTGTTGTGTCGCCCAGATGGCTTGGCTAGGTTGATGGACACATGGTGCACATCTTGGACAAGTGCCTTATGGCTTGCATGAGAGGTGGCTTGAGTTGGTGGACATGTGTCCCTTGGGTGGGTGACACATGGCATGGTTGTACCTTGGTTTCTCCTCCCCTTCTTCCTATATAGGTAGCTCTTCTCCTTGCCTTAGTCTCCTTTGGTCCTTTGGTCTCCCCTCCACCCTTGGTGCACGATACCCCTCTCCATCTTGCTTGTGTTGGCCGATATACTTCCTTGGAGCTGAAGTGGTGGCCGATACACCCTCCTGGAGCAGCTTGGTGGATGATAGCTTTGGACCTTGGAGTGCATCTTCTTCCTTGAAGCTTGGAGCTTAAGGCGGGTTGCATAGTTTCTAACCCTAACTCTTTTACCTCTAGCTTTGATCTTGTTATATGTTAGTAGTCTAGATTAGTTCCTTGCTTGTACATCTTGCTTATGTACCTTAGTGGCCGATATCCCTCTCTAGGGTTTAGGGTTCCTTGTATACCTTGCTTTTTAGGGTTTGTGCTCTTTGTGTTGAAGGTTGAAGATGACCTAGGGTTGGGCGATACCCCTTCCTTGTGAGTGTGTTGGGCGACACACTTGCCCTTAAGTTGAACGATATGGTGATCTAGGGTTTGAGTTCCTTGTGTTGGAGGTCGATAGTGACCTAGGTTGGGCGATAGGGTGCTCTCTCTGGTGGCCGATATGGTTCCTTGGTGGATGATATGTTGTGTCCTTGAGGTTGGACGATACCCTTGCCCATGTGTTGGGTGATAGGGTGAGCTAGGGTTTGTTGGCCGATATGATGAGTACCTTGGAGATGAACGATACCCTTCCTCTTGTTGGCCGATATGGATGTCCTTGTGTTGGATGATAGAGTGGGTGCTCTTGTGTCGAGTTATCTCCTTGTCCATGTGATGGACGATAGGGTCATGTAGTGCCATGAGTGTTAGGGTTGGGCGATAAGCCTTGGGCCATGGTGGCCGATAACCCTAATGGCCGATAGCCCTAATGGACGACACCATGATGGGCGATACCCTAATGGCCGATAGCCATGTTGGGTGATACCCTACCCTATGTGCAGGATGTGTGAGGGCCGATAGGGTTAGTAGTGAGTGTTGGCCGATAGGGTTAGTAGTGAGTGTTGGCCGATAGGGATAGTGTGGTAGTCGATACCCATGTTGGGTGATAGGCTTTAGATGAGGGTTGTGAGGCTATAGTGAGGGTATGAGTTTCTTTGGTGACGGTCCCTCATGTGATGGAAGTGGTTAGCTATGCACCAATGAGCGATGGTGGTGTTTGTGATATCAACAATGTATATGAAGCCTTGCAAACAATAAGGATGCTAATGATAGTAATGTATATGATGTTAGCCCTCATGTAATTGATGCATGATGTGACCCTTATGCTTAATTGTTAATGATAAAGAAGATGATGATAACTACTCTAGTAGTTTGTTTAATGATAATAATGCTGGTAATAATGATGCTAAGTGACAGTTACATAAAAGGTTGCTTCATGATAAAGATGACAATAGTTGATGATATAGTAATGACCTTGTTAATAATAGTGTTGGTTCTGTAAAGACAACATGATCTCTATATACCCTGATTGTTTGTACAATCTCGATATAAGGGTAAGTATTAGTATGGTTGTTTAATGATGTACTTAACATACTTGATTACCAAATAACTGTCATATTGATAAGTAGATTATCTTGAATGATATTTCATGATAGTGAGCATCTTCCTTATGTTGAATCTTCAATTATAGTACACCCTAACCTTGCAGGTGATGTTTTAGCCATAAGAAGGCTTTGAAATTTATGAGTATCATTACTTGATAATTATCCTATGAGGCTGTATGTAGGATATGTTGGTCCCATGATGATGATGTGAGCCTTGAGAGGCAGTAACAATACATGATGAGGGGTTGAGACCCTGCGGTATGTGGTGATCCTTGAGATGGATCTGGATGGTTGGCAAGAGGCCAAGTGGTAACATGTGATGTTGGACCCTTGAGATGGGTCAGGTTGACGTGCTCAGATTATAATATAGGTTGTTTACTTTCTGTTATATCTTTGCATGTTATACAACTTGGTTGAATCCTACAATCCATCTAAAAGATATTAATTAATCACAGTGAAAAATATCATGTAGTTTGCCCTGGCCATAGATCCATCATCGTCAGGACTTGGTGATGGTGAAACAGGTTTTCCTACGGGTTAACCTGGAAGCGCATATTGTTGAATATGTGTAGGTTGCTCCTAGCCTGAAAATGAGGAGGTAAGAGTGTAACTTCGGTTGCAGACTCAGATATGTGTGTAGAGCATGGTGAACAGGCCCATGGCTCAGGATATGTGATGTATGGAGCATGAATGCGTTCATGGCTCAGAGCACGGTGATCAGGCATGTGGCTCAGTTTTACTAGAGCCGTGACCTGTACCAAAGCGGGCTAGAGAATGGGTAGCCTATGGAGCTAACCCTGTGGCTTAGACCACTTTAGCATGTGACTGCGATCCTGCTTGTGTTGTACTCATGTACTGACCATGAGGTGGGAGGTCGTGGAGTCTGGCTCTTCCATTGACCTTGCATGGCACCGTCTTGGGTTTCGTAACCGAAGGTTGGATTTGAACGGTACGGTCCAAATCCTCAGGGCATAATAAAATGTAATACAGTCGTTTAGTATTTACTAGTCATATCAAATACGAAACATTGGTTGAGGCCTTGTTTGTGTAATATTCCGTTATACCTTGCAGGTCATGTGGTAATCTACCTTATCTTGATAATCAGGTTATATGGCATTATACCCTGTTCTAATAATCCTGTTACATGTTGATATATCTCATCTTGATAGTCATGTTCCTTTGAAAGACATCTGGTTTTACGCTTTAGTACAGCTGGTATGCTTGCCGGTAAGAATGATCTTGCTATATATATATATATATATAACTGCTTCTGATATATCTGCTCATGTTATAATTGATGTTATGGTTTATCTTGCTGAGGTTCTATAGTTGCGGTGGGGAGCTATGTTTCCCGCTGGGACAATTGTTCAATTGTCTCACTCCACTGGTTTACACCCTTTTTTAGGTGGTCAAGGTAGACGTGGTCGTGGTTGTGGTGTTGTGGACGAGCAGCTTGAGGAACAGTAGAAGGCAAGCGATGGACATGCTGCTGTTTTGGATGTTTTGTAGTAGAGTCTAGAGTCATCCCTGTACTCTCAGGTCCTTGGCAGTATTTTGACGTTGTTTCACGATGATCGTTCGATGATATCTGTATATCCTGTTGTTGGCCGGATGTGGGCCTTTATGTATATATGAACAGGTGGTGAACTCATGTGATGGATGGACAACTATTCCTGAGCTGTGGACACGTGTCAGATCTTGTGTATGTACATATTTATATGACATGTTTCTGTGCAGGATGAGGACTGGAAAGTAATAGTTTCACAGTTTATCAGTTTTCCGCAATCGGTTTTAATTAACCCGTCTTTTTGATAATCTGTGGTTATGGTGTTTTCCGCACGTTTTCGCGTAACACCTCGTTATCTGTGTGATAATGGGATGTGTTGCCACAAGTTTTGGTATCAGAGCTCTAGGTTCGCTGAGTCTACAGGGATCTAGGACTAGGTTGAGTCTGTTCTTATGAGTTTTCCAGGATTCTTCTACCCTTAGCAGAAGAAAAGCCAAGATGTCTGGAAACCATGAAGAACATGCTCCTGAGCATAGTGATGCTGCATCGGTTGATGGAGCAGATGGATGGGCACATGATGATCGGGTGCCTGAGGTCCCCCAACCAGACCCAGCCATACTTGAACACCCTGCCTACCAACAGCTTATGGGGCAGTTAATGGCTACGATGAATCTCATGGTTGAGCGATTACCAGTGCCTCCTCCACGAGCACAGGTTCCCCATGGAGAAGCATCGGGTATTGGGAAGACCTTTGAGCGGCTTCGCCGAGTGGGAGCTTCGGATTATGCTGGAACGGCTGATCCAGCGGATGCAGATATGTGCCTGACGAGTCTTGAAAAGGCTTTCCGGATCCTCGACATCCCCGAAGCAGACAAAGTAAAGCATGTTGTCTACCTTTTGAAGGGTAGTGCTGGTCACTGGTGGACCATCGAGGAAGAGAAGCGGCCTGGTGAGGTGATCTGTTGGGAAGTGTTTCGGCGTGAGTTCGTCACCAGATACTTTCCGAAGACGTACCTGTATGAGAAGATCAGTCAGTTTGAGAAGTTGCGGCAAGGAACGATAAACATCACCGAGTATGAAGCTAAGTTTATGGATCTGTTGAGGTTCTGTTCTCACATGGTGGCGACAGATGATGAACGGATCAGACGTTTCGAGAAGGGTTTGAGTGCTGAGTTGACAACCCATGTGTCTGCGCTGAAAAACCGAGAGCGGTTTGCTACATTTGTGGAATCAGTTCGACGGATCGAGAGGACAGTAAGGGAGAAAAGAGAGTCGGTTTCTCTTAAAAGACCTGCTCAGTTTCAAGGACGAAGGTTTGGTGGCTTCAAGAAGCCCAGGTTTTCAGCACCGTCAGTGATGAGAAGTTCTGGTGTACCATCTCAGTGGTCTCCGAGTAAGGGGAAAGGTTATGTTTCTTCACTGTCCAAGGTGCCCAGTTCAGCTTCGGTGGTAGTGACAGGGCCATCTAGGCCACGAGTTGACAATAGAGCATGTCATCTCTGTGGACAAGTCGGGCATTGGAAGTTCAATTGCCGGAATAGAGATGTTGAAGTGACGCAGCAACCGAGGTAGAGTTTCCATAAGTCTAAGAGACCACAGCCCAGTGGTAGCAGAGGGCGAGGACGCGGTCAAGCGTCTCAAGCTGGATCGTCTGCTCAAGGGAGCAGAGGTCGTGGACAGCAAGCTACGGCTCGATTCTATGCCATGAATCAGCCGGAGGCGATAGTCAACCCGCAAGTGGTGACAGGTCAGATGGAGTTATTTCATTCTTATATGTCTTCTTCTTGCTTTATATATGTTCTGGTTGACCCGGGTGCTACACACTCTTTTATCGCCTATAGTATGCTTGAAAACTGTCATCTACCTGTTAGTTGTAAGAAGGATAGCTTGTTGCTAGAAACCCCTCTTGATGGTTCCTCTTTGCTTCGAGAAGAGTGTCCATCTTGTGTTTTGTCTTTTTCAGGACACAGCATTCAGGTGGATCTCATACCACTTGATATGCATTGTTTCGATGTTATCCTTGGGATGGATACCTTAGAGAAGTATAAGGTTGTCTTGGACTATGGTTCCAAGCAGGCGGTGTTTGATGTTGCTGGAGAGAAGTGGATCTTTCAGGGAGATAGGAAGATTCTTCCGACATGTCTGGTGTCAGCTATGGTGGTAGATAGGTTGTTGCGACAAGGATGTGAGGTGTTCTTAGCTCACGTTGTGGATACCGTTGTGGATACCAAGGCGAAAGGCCTTAACCTTGAAGAAGTGTCAGTGGTCCGAGAGTTTGCAGATGTGTTTCCCGAGGAGTTTCCTGGTGTTCCTCCACCCCGAGAGATCGATTTTGAGATCAATCTGGTTCCGGGAACGCAGTCGATTGCACAGACACCTTATAGGATGGCTCCAGCAGAGATGGTAGAGTTGAAGAAGCAGTTACAAGAGTTGTTGGAGAAAGGTTTCATCAGACCGAGCACGTCACCTTGGGGTGCTCCCGTGTTGTTCGTTAAGAAGAAGGATGGTTCGATGCGGTTGTGTATAGACTACCGACAGTTGAACAAGGTCACGATCAAGAATAAGTACCCGTTGTCGAGGATAGATGACTTGTTCGATTAGTTACGTTGTGCTACAATGTTTTCGAAGATCGATCTACGGTCTGGATATCATCAGTTGAGGATAAAGGCGGATGACATACCAAAGTCAGCCTTTAGGACGAGGTATGGTCATTTTGAGTTTGTGGTTATGCCGTTTGGATTAACCAATGCACCTGCTGCTTTCATGGACCTGATGAACAGAGTGTTTCGTCCATTCTTAGATCAGTTTGTTGTAGTTTTTATAGACGACATCTTGATCTATAGTCGGAACCGGCTAGAGCATGAGCAACATCTTCGTCAAGCGTTGACTCTCCTTCGTCAACATCAGTTGTATGCTAAGTTTAGTAAGTGTGAGTTCTGGTTGGATGAAGTGACTTTCTTAGGTCATTTGATATCTGCTGAAGGAGTCAAAGTAGATCCAAAGAAAGTGGAATCCGTTGCGGATTGGGAATAGCCGAAGACGCCGACGGAAGTTCATAGTTTCCTTGGCCTAGCAGGATACTACCGGAGGTTTATCAAGGACTTCAGTTCGATAGCTCTACCGATGACGAATTTGAACAGGAAGGATGTACCTTTTGTTTGGAATGATCGATGTCAGCAAGCTTTCCAAAGTTTGAAGGAAAAGCTAACCAGTGCTCCAGTGTTGATCTTGCCAGAATCTGGAAAAGGCTATGTTGTTTTCTATGATGCGTCCAAGAAAGGTTTGGGTTGTGTGCTGATGCAGGAAGATCATGTGGTTTCTTTTGCTTCGCGACAGCTTAAGAAACACGAGGAGAACTATCTGACCCATGACTTGGAGCTGGAAGTAGTGGTTCATGTGTTAAATATTTGGAGACACTATCTTTATGGGGAAGTGTGTCAGATCTTTACAGATCACAAGAATCTGAAGTACATCTTCTCACAGCAAGAGTTGAACATGCGACAACGTCGGTGGATGGAGTTGATCAATGATTATGATTGCACTATCGAGTATCATCCTGGTAAGGCGAATGTGGTAGCAGACGCGCTTAGCAGAAAGTCTTCTACTCCCAAGAAGGCACAGATGAGTTCTTTGGTATGCCATAGGCGGGACATGTTAGTCTCCTTACGGTAGATGAACGTACAGATGGAAGTTTCCTCGTTAGCTGGACTTTTAGCACTGATGCAAATCAAGCCCACGTTGAGACAGCAGATCAAGGATGCACAGCAAACGGATGATACAGTACAACTAATCAGATCAGAGTTTGGCAGCGAAAAGCGTGATGGGTTCCATGAGTCCGAGGATGGGGTGGTTTGCTATCATAATAGGATGGTGGTTCCAGATGATGATAATCTGAGGAAGTTGGTGCTCGAGGAAGCACACACGTCGATGTATGCTATGCATCCAGGTGTCACCAAGATGTACCATAGTCTGAAGGACTTGTATTGGTGGCCCGGCCTGAAGAAAGATGTAGCTGAGTTTGTGGCAAGGTGTGCAGCATGTCAGCAAGTAAAGGCTGAGCATCAAAAGCCGGAAGGTACGTTGCAACCTTTGCCTATACCGCAGTGGAAATGGGATCATATAACTATGGATTTCATAGTTGGTCTACCCAGGACAACTAAGAATCATGATTCCATTTGGGTGATAGTGGACAGATTAACGAAGTCTGCCCATTTCATACCTGTGAAGACCACGTATACAGCTGAAAAGCTCGCTTGAGTATATGTGGATGAGATAGTTCGTTTGCATGGTGTGCCAGCAACGATAGTTTCTGATAGAGGTCCTCAGTTTACAAGTCATTTTTGGGAACAGTTGCACAGGGCGATGGGAACGCAGTTGAAGTTCAGTACCGCTTTCCACCCGCAGACAGATGGACAGTCTGAGAGGACTATTCAGACTTTGGAGGATCTTCGTCGTGCTTGTGTTTTGCAGTTCCTAGGCAGTTGGGACGTACATCTCAGTTTGATAGAGTTTGCCTACAACAATAGCTATCAGCGGAGCATTGACATGGCTCCCTATGAGGCTTTGTATGGGAGGAAGTGCATATCTCCTTTGTGTTGGTATGAATCAGGTGAATATCAGCTTTTGGGCCCTGAGTTAGTACAGCAAACGACAGAAAAGATCAAGGTGATACAACAACAGTTGAAAGCAGCACAAGACAGGAAGAAGTCTTATGCAGACAATCGCCGACGACCCTTGGAGTTCCAGGTGGGAGACAAGGTGTATCTTAAAGTCTCTCCGTGGAAAGGTGTGCTGAGGTTTGGACGGAAAGGTAAGTTAGCTCCCAGATATATGGGGCCTTACTCAGTCATAGCACATGTTGGCAAGGTGGCTTATGAGTTAGAATTGCCTCCAGAGTTGCACAGGTTACATCCAGTGTTCCATGTCAGTATGCTGAAGAAAAGTCATCCGGATACAGGAACAATGATACAACCAGTTGAAATTGAGCTTGACAAAGATGTGACTTATGAAGAGGGTCCTATGATGATCCTTGACAGAAGAGTCAAGAAGCTGAAGAGAAAGGATCTGGTTCTTGTGAAGGTCCTTTGGCATCACCGTGGCATTGAGGAAGCCACGTGGGAGCTTGAGGAAGAGATGAGAAGGAAGTATCCCTCGCTTTTCTCTTCGGATTTTGGGGACGAAATCCTTTTGTAGAGGTTTATGGCTGTAAGGACCCTGACCTGCGTTTAGGGTTTACCCTGTTTGTTTTGCTTGATCTTGGTGCTTTGGTGCTTGCTAATCACCTTTAGTGGTTATTAGGGTTTGCTTGTGCTTTGTTGAGAGTTCGAGGGGCTACTTGCAAATAACCCAAGTTTAGGGTTTTTTAGGCAAGTTTGCCATCTTGTGAGATGTTTTCCCTCTTTGCTTCCTCTAGGGTTGAGAGGAAGGCTTGGGCTTGTTGTTTGAGTCCTTTGGGCCTGAGTTGAGCTTGTTTGGGCCTTGGAGTTCCTTGTTTGGGCTTGCTTGAGCCTTGTGTCGCCCAGGGCAGGTGGTGTGTCGCCCAGTTGCTTGGAGTGTCGCCCAGTAGCTCTTGTTGTGTCGCCCAGATGGCTTGGCTTGGTTGATGGACACATGGTGCACATCTTGGACAAGTGCCTTATGGCTTGCATGAGAGGTGTCTTGAGTTGATGGACATGTGTCCCTTGGGTGGGCGACACATAGCATGGTTGTACCTTGGTTTCTCCTCCCCTTCTTCCTATATAGGTAGCTCTTCTCCTTGCCTTAGTCTCCTTTGGTCCTTTGGTCTCCCCTCCACCCTTGGTGCACGATACCCCTCTCCATCTTGCTTGTGTTGGCCGATATACTTCCTTGGAGCTGAAGTGGTGGCCGATACACCCTCCTGGAGCAGCTTGGTGGACGATAGCTTTGGACCTTGGAGTGCATCTTCTTCCTTGAAGCTTGGAGCTTAAGGCGGGTTGCATAGTTTCTAACCCTAACTCTTTTACCTCTAGCTTTGATCTTGTTATATGTTAGTAGTCTAGCTTAGTTCCTTGCTTGTACATCTTGCTTATGCACCTTAGTGACCGATATCCCTCTCTAGGGTTTAGGGTTCCTTGTATACCTTGCTTTTTAGGGTTTGTGCTCTTTGTGTTGAAGGTTGAAGATGACCTAGGGTTGGGCGATACCCCTTCCTTGTGAGTGTGTTGGGCGACACACTTGCCCTTAAGTTGAACGATATGGTGATCTAGGGTTTGAGTTCCTTGTGTTGGAGGTCGATAGTGACCTAGGTTGGGCGATAGGGTGCTCTCTCTGGTGGCCGATATGGTTCCTTGGTGGATGATATGTTGTGTCCTTGAGGTTGGCCGATACCCTTTCCCATGTGTTGGGCGATAGGGTGAGCTAGGGTTTGTTGGCCGATATGATGAGTACCTTGGAGATGAACGATACCCTTCCTCTTGTTGGCCGATATGGATGTCCTTGTGTTGGATGATAGAGTGGGTGCTCTTGTGTCGAGTTATCTCCTTGTCCATGTGATGGACGATAGGGTCATGTAGTGCCATGAGTGTTAGGGTTTGGCGATAAGCCTTGGGCCATGGTGGCCGATAACCCTAATGGCCGATAGCCCTAATGGACGACACCATGATGGGCGATACCCTAATGGTCGATAGCCATGTTGGGTGATACCCTACCCTATGTGCAGGATGTGTGAGGGCCGATAGAGTTAGTAGTGAGTGTTGGCCGATAGGGTTAGTAGTGAGTGTTGGCCGATAGGGATAGTGTGGTAGTCGATACCCATGTTGGGTGATAGGCTTTAGATGAGGGTTGTGAGGCTATAGTGAGGGTATGAGTTTCTTTGGTGACGGTCCCTCATGTGATGGAAGTGGTTAGCTATGCACCAATGAGCGATGGTGGTGTTTGTGATATCAACAATGTATATGAAGCCTTGCAAACAATAAGGATGCTAATGATAGTAATGTATATGATGTTAGCCCTCATGTAATTGATGCATGATGTGACCCGTATGCTTAATTGTTAATGATAAAGAAGATGATGATAACTACTCTAGTAGTTTGTTTAATGATAATAATGTTGGTAATAATGATGCTAAGTGACAGTTACATTAAAGGTTTCTTCATGATAAAGATGACAATAGTTGATGACATAGTAATGACCTTGTTAATAATAGTGTTGGTTCTGTAAACACAACATGATCTCTATATACCCTGATTGTTTGTACAATCTCGATATAAGGGTAAGTATCAGTATGGTTGTTTAATGATGTACTTAACATACTTGATTACCAAATAACTGTCATATTGATAAGTAGATTATCTTGAATGATATTTCATGATAGTGAGCATCTTCCTTATGTTGAATCTTCAATTATAGTACACCCTAACCTTGCAGGTGATGTTTTAGCCATAAGAAGGCTATGAAATTTATGAGTATCATTACTTGATAATTATCCTATGAGGCTGTATGTAGGATATGTTGGTCCCATGATGATGATGTGAGCCTTGAGAGGCAGTAACAATACATGATGAGGGGTTGAGACCCTGCGGTATGTGGTGATCCTTGAGATGGATCTGGATGGTTGGCAAGAGGCCAAGTAATAACATGTGATGTTGGACCCTTGAGATGGGTCAGGTTGTCGTGCTCAGATTATAATATAGGTTGTTTACTTTCGGTTATATCTTTGCATGTTATACAACTTGGTTGAATCATGCAATCCATCTAAAAGATATTAATTAATCACAGTGAAAAATATCATGTAGTTTGCCCTGGCCATAGATCCATCATCGTCAGGACTTGGTGATGGTGAAACAGGTTTTCCTACGGGTTAACCTGGAAGCGCATATTGTTGAATATGTGTAGGTTGCTCCTAGCCTGAAAATGAGGAGGTAAGAGTGTAACTTCGGTTGCAGACTCAGATATGTGTGTAGAGCATGGTGAACAGGCCCATGGCTCAGAATATGTGATGTATGGAGCATGAATGCGTTCATGGCTCAGAGCACGGTGATCAGGCCCGTGGCTCAATTTTACTAGCGACGTGACCTGTACCAAGGCGGGCTAGAGAATGGGTAGCCTATGGAGCTAACCCTGTGGCTTAGACCACTTCAGCATGTGACTGCAGTCCTGCTTGTGTTGTACTCATGTACTGACCATGAGGTGGGAGGTCGTGGAGTCCGGCTCTTCCATTGACCTTGTATGGCACCGTCTTGGGTTTCGTAACCGATGGTTGGATTTGAACGGTACGGTTCAAATCCTCAGGGCATAATAAAATGTAATACCGCCATTTAGTATTTACTAGTCATATCAAATACGAAACATTGGTTGAGGCCTTGTTTGTGTAATATTTTGTTATACCTTGCAGGTCATGTGGTAATCTACCTTATCTTGATAATCAGGTTATATGGCATTATACCCTGTTCTAATAATCCTGTTACATGTTGATATATCTCATCTTGATAGTCATGTTCCTTTGAAAGACATCTGGTTTTACGCTTTAGTACAGCTGGTATGCTTGCCGGTAAGAATGATCTTGCTATATATATATATAACTGCTTCTGATATATCTGCTCATGTTATAATTGCTGTTATGGTTTATCTTGCTGAGGTTCTATAGTTGCGGTGGGGAGCTATGTTTCCCGCTGGGACAATTGTTCAATTGTCTCACTCCGCTGGTTTACACCCTTTTTTAGGTGGTCAAGGTAGACGTGGTCGTGGTTGTGGTGTTGCGGACGAGCAGCTTGAGGAACAGTAGAAGGCAAGCGATGGACATGCTGCTGTTTTGGATGTTTTGTAGTAGAGTCTAGAGTCATCCCTGTACTCTCAGGTCCTTGGCAGTATTTTGACGTTGTTTCACGATGATCGTTCGATGATATCTGTATATCCTCTTGTTGGCCGGATGTGGGCCTTTATGTATATATGAACAGGTGGTGAACTCATGTGATTGATGGACAGCTGTTCCTGAGCTGTGGACACGTGTCACATCTTGTGTATGTACATATTTATATGACATGTTTCTGTGCAGGATGAGGACTGGAAATTAATAGTTTCACAGTTTATCAGTTTTCCGCAATCGGTTTTAATTAACCCGTGTTTTTGATAATCTGTGGTTATGGTGTTTTCCGCACGTTTTCACGTAACACCTCGTTATCTGTGTGATAATGGGATGTGTTGCCACAGTCTTAATATGCAATCTTTTGTTCATGTTTTATGCTTTCTGTCTCGCATTAGATAAAAGTAGTAAAAATAGGCAATAATGTAGCTAATTAGCCAATTTTTGACTTGCAGGCACCGAAACTAGCCGATTTTAGGACTCTCAAGTACCGAACCTGAAAAGACAAGAATTCCAGCAGCTGGCTGATATGGCTACCTGATATTGTCTGACTGATACGGCTGCCCAATATGGCTGCCCGATACGGCCTACCCAATACAGCTGCCTGACACTCGCCCTGCCCGACACGGTCGTCGGGCGACAGTCATGTTGGCCCACCTGATGCCTCAAGATCGAAGCCACGGATGAAGGACACGTGGACCAATAAAAACTACAACTCTCATCAGCTCGCTACCTATAAATAGCAGCTACCAGCCTTTAAAGAAAGGGAGCCGGAGGGAGGACCCTACAAGAGCTAGTTCCTAGACTAAGGAGCTAGTGTGTCGCGTTCCCCAAAAGTCTACTGCCCGATACGGTTGCCTGATACGGTTGTCTGATACGGTCTGCCAGATACGGTTGCCCGATACGGTCACACAATACAGTTGCCCGATACGGTCTGCCCGATACGGTCTAGAGAGAGAGAGATGAGGAGTCTAGAGGGACGAAGAGAAGACCCAAGGGGCGATATCCGACCTGTAGAGAGGTCGAGGAGCGCGAGCCACCTCTCTTCTATGGGCTATATCTCTTCCCTCTTCTCTTTCATTCTACTGCATTCCTTTGTTTCTTGTACAAACGATGTTTATCCATCTTTGTTCGGTGCCAGCTATGCTTGTCTATGGCTAGTTAGCTCCTTCTTGGCTATGTAGCCCGATCTGGGCATGTTTATACTTTTGCCTTAAGCAAGTAGATTCATATCATATCTAGTATGTTGCATGTTCTATATTCTCTTTCCAAGTTATGATTTCTAGTTTGGTTGATCTCTTACTCGCTTGAACTGTTTCTTCTTCCTGTATCGACAAATCTATTGTAGGAATAGCTAAGAGACGATAGTTTGGATCTGAACTCGAGAGGAGGATGATCCGGGGTATTATGTTCCTAACACCCCAGAATATCCTAACACCCAAGAGGGAACTTAGTATATTCCAAGGTGTTGATATGTCATTCCTCGAGAGAGGGTCATTGACATATTGTTGATGGTTTTAGTCACGCATCGCGAGAGCGAGTAGGATGACCCCACAGGACATATGCCACTGTGCGTACTAGATGCTTGCTTGGGTGTTCAATGGTTGTCTATGCCCGAGAATGAGTACACAGACTGCCCCGTTTGTGGTTACATAGCCAGGAACTCTCTTTCTTTGATTAGTAGACTCACGAGCTCTATTTTGTTTTGTTTTGTTTTCTTTGTTTTGTTTTATATCGTGACAACCCGCTAGACTAGTTCTAGTAATTACTTTTATCGACTATCGTCTTGGCTTATCTGACTAAAGAACGAGATCTGTGGCATCCTAAACGTCACCACGTCCCTGTGTTCGACCCCATATATCTACTTCGACCCCGTAATAAATTTGTGGGGGCCTAGAAGGTTTCGGGTTATAAATTTAAAGCTTGATTCCTTCCTTTGTCCCGTGTTCATTTTCGGACACATGAAAAAGGCCGATCAACTTTTGGCGCCATTGTCGGGGACGTGGTTTTCCACGTTTACATGCCTAGTAGATTTTTGTTCTGTCACTATAAGTCCGTGTATACATGCATAGTTTTCCTCTTGCTTTACACATACTTGTTAACATATACTAAATCACTTTTCTTTTTCTCATACCTTTTTTTTCAGCCATGGACCTTGCTTCTGCAAGACAAGTCATTTTGTCCACCTGTCCTCCTGAGTTTTTCCGCAGTTCCGACTGCTGGCAAATAATTGAAGGTTGTGCTCTGCAACTAGTCGAGTTATACTCACCTCCCCCGTTGTCATATGTTGAAATTCAAACAAAGGAGACTTCCAGTCAACCATCGACCCCCATTCTATCATGGGATCAAGAACTAATTAAGGCAGTGGAGTTGGCTAGGGAAAATATTCAAGCACTCACCTCCTTAGCGCCTCATCTCCAAGAAGATGTCGATCCAATACAACAACTTCTAGAAGAGTAGGATATTCATCTCAAAGTAGCCACCGAGGCTGTAGACTGCAGTAGAAGTCTAGTTCAAACTGTTGAGCGAGGATTTGTTCAAGCGCATCAGTTTGGTATAGCAGGTCAGCAACCGATGTGCATGGCAGAATCGACGAGTCTCGAAAGCATTGTTGCTCAAGTACAACAACTTCATGATAAATATGTTGAACAAGGTAGGAGGCTCCAAGAGCTCATTGATTTAGTTACAATCCAATTACAAATGTCATCACAAGATAATGAAGATGTTAGTCATCAGGACCATTCCATTAGGTATGAAGTGGAGTATGCATCACCATCCTATTCAGACCATCAACTGGATTCACCAGGATTTTTCTATGAAGACCAACCCACTCCAGGAAACCCTTCATTATATCCAGATGACCCAGCTAATGAACCAATGGAAGATATGAGTCATAGACCTGAATGGATCTATGATGACGATGATGAAGACTCTAAAAGCCAAGTTTCCTCACAGCCAGAAGGTTGGCCAGAGGAACCAGAGTCAGATATTGAACCAGACCAGAGTGACATCTCTCATATTGAGACTTATCATTTCACTTTGAGCAGTATGCCAACCATGGTTTGGAACAATTTGTTCGACGACGACGATGACAACTGCTCGACATGGAGCAGTGAGTACAGTAACGAAGACGAGTTGGAGAAGCATGAGGCATCATTTGCCACCATCCCTTTACAAGGCTTGGTGGACGTCAAGGGTGTAGGATGGACGGTTCACTACAACATGGCTGTTGAGCATGAAGACACCCCTGACTCCACTCCAGGTGATAAGCTTGGGGTGGTAGAACTACAAATAGATTCTTTAGGGAGTACTTCTTGTTCAGAAGATGATTGGATGACTCAGACTATACATGATGATTTATCTGAGCATCCAACCTCAAGTGTAGAAATGGAGAGAGAAGATATGAGTCCTCCAAAAGACATCCAACCTCTCTCATCCATCTCACCATGTGTCAACATACCAGGACCGTCATATTCAGATTCATATAATGTAAGGTACCCTAAGGATGATATGCCGAAGAATTCATCCAAGTGCAGTTCAAGCCACTTCCAGCACAAAGATGACTTCACCGAGTCGCCAGATTTTACTTTTCTTCTTCAGACTCGATAGGGCCAACACATCCGCCTATTCTACTCATATTATGTGGCGGAACCCGTCGGCAAGACAGAGGTGACACTGGTCCCAAAACTCAGACTTTGGGATCCCAGTGTCGGTATCGTGGGGCAGCCACCCCCTTTTCTATTACCCACCCTCATGTCCTTTTATTACAATAAATTTTGCTTTTCATGTTCTTATTAGTTTCTTTCCTCTAACTATTTTGATATCCTTGCACCCATGCATCATCTTTAGAACTTCAATAACTGTCGTTAAACTCATGCATTAGTGCCTCACTATTTCAAGTTTGATTCTTGCTCGAGGACGAGCAAAAATTTTAAGCTTGGGGTGGTAGGCTTTGCCCTTCTTTTCTCTTCACCCTTCTTGCATGCATGTCTATTTCCTGCATTTAGTCTTAAATTTTCAAAAAATTTCATCTTTTTAGCTTTGCAATTATGGCTATATGGTGCGAATCTATTAGATAAATGCTTGACTGTATGCCTAGATGCACAATTTTAATCTTAAACAGTTCTTGACCTTTTGCTTGACTTGCTCTTTGACTCTTACCTTGAGTTTGGAAATAAATCTAAGGTTATGTCCATTTTTCATAGCTTAAAGCTAAATTCCCTTGATCTATGTCGTGCATGACAAATCCATGGTAAAGGACCGTTGGAATGAGCTAAATCATGATTAAAGTCTCCTAGCTGCGAATTTCACAAGGTTGCCTCTATTCTAAGGATTCTTGAATCATAATTGAAACTTTTCACACAGGTGTCAAGAAGATCATGATGAGTTTTGAGCTATAATCAAGATAAAATGTTTTTCCTTGATGGACTACATGCCTTCTCACATTAGATTGAGTCAAAAAGATGAAAAATATAAAAATGTGCAAAAGAGGCTTGGCCGCCCACAAAATCCCAAAATATCAATATAGTTCTCACCCAAACCTACAAATAGAATGCAGATGATAAAAGCCTGAGTGTGAACAATAAATGAGTGTTGTTTTTCTCTTTTAGGAGAGTTGAGGATGGAGCCCAGCCGGTGTATGACTACGCTCATGAACGTAGATATGTCGTGTCTGGTAGTACCACTCCAAAAGCTCATTAGAGAGTCACTAGGAACCCCCTAGGTGACCTATGAGACAATCTCAGTAGCAGGGTTGGTTCGGGCACAGTACGAGGAGTTCATCTCACTGCTTTGGGCCAACTGGTCTAGACTGTAGGGACTGTTGCTCGCTACATGGACCAACCTGACGCAGATTGGGATCCTCAGAAGTCATTAGAGTCTTTTTGCTTTGTTTCTTAGGACATGAATAAGTGAGAGGCGTGGTATTCCTGATTGGTTTGCATGGATTCATGGTGATGGCTCATTGCTCATCACCCGCGTGATCACCTGTGTGACGGCTCTTTCAGGTTTAAATAATTATGATTCAAACCCTCATGAGTATCGAAAGGTTGTAGTTAATTCGCTTAATCTTGCATGGACACTCTTTGATCTTGCTTTGGCAGGATTGTGCCTGACAGGTGGGGGTTTGTTCTGAAATGACATGGATCAAGAAAATTGATGCTTTAAACTATTTTTCTTAACCTTAGCATTTATTGCCAAGCTTAATTTGGATGTTATCTTTTTGTTCTTTGAGCACAGCCTTGCTTGAGGACAAGAAGGTTTTAATCTTGGGGTAGTTGATAACACCCAAATTAGCGCATATTTTCTATGCATTTTATCTATAGTTTTGTGCCACTTTAGTCTTAATATGCACTCTTTTGTTCATGTTTTATGATTTCTATCTCGCATTAGATAAAAGTAGTAAAAATAGCCAATAATGTAACTAATTAGCCAATTTTTGACTTGCAGGCACCGAAACTAGCCAATTTTGGGACTCTCAAGTACTGAACCTGAAAAGACAAGAATTCCAGCAGCTGGCCGATACGGCTGCCCGATATGGTCTGACTGATACGGCTGCCCAATATGGCTGCCCGATACGGCCAGCCCAATACAGCTGCCCGACACGGCCTGCCCAATACAGCTGCCCGACACTCGCCCTGCCCGACACGGTCATCGGGCGACAGTCATGTTGGCCCACCTGATGCCTCAAGATCGAAGCCACAGATGAAGGACACGTGGACCAATAAAAGCTACAACTCCCATCAACTTGCTGCCTATAAATAGCAGCTACCAGCCTTCAAAGAAAGGGGTCCAGAGGGAGGACCCTGCAAGAGCTAGTTCCTAGACCAAGGAGCTAGTGTGTCGAGTTCCCCAAAAGTCTACTGCCCGATACGGTTGCCTGATACGGTCTACCAGATATGGTTTCCTGATACGGTCACCCGATATGGTCTAGAAAGAGAGAGAGTCGAGGAGTCCATAGGGACGAAGAGAAGACCCAAGGGGCGAGATCTGACCTACACAGAGGCCGAGGAGTGAGAGCCACCTCTCTTCTACGGGCTATATCTCTTCCCTCTTCTCTTTCATTCTACTGCATTCCTTTGTTTCTTGTACAAACGATGTTTATCCATCTTTGTTCGGTGCCAGCTATGCTTGTCTATGGCAAGTTAGCTCCTTCTTGGCTATGTAGCCCGATCTAGGCATGTTTATATACTTTTTCCTTAAGCAAGTAGATTCATATCAGATCTAGTATGTTGCATGTTCTATTTTCTCTTTCCAAGTTATGATTGCTAGTTTGTTTGATCTCTTACTCACTTGAACTGCTGCTTTTGCCTGTATCGAGAGATCCGTTGTAGGAATAACTAAGAGATGATAGTTGGGATCTGAATCCGAGAGGAGGACGATTCGGGGTATTCTGTTCCTAACACCCCAGAATATCCTAAGACCCAAGAGGGAACTTAGTGTATTCTGAGGTGTTGATATGTCATTCCTCGAGAGAGGGTCATTGACATATTGTTGATGGTTTTAGTCACGCATCGCGAGAGCGAGTGGGACGACCCCACAGGACATATGCCATTGTGCGTACTAGATGCTTGCTTGGGTGTTCAACATTTGTCTACGCCCGAGAACGAGTACATAGAATGCCCCGTTTGTGGTTACATAGCCAGGAACTCTCTTTCTCTGATTAGTAGACTCACGATCTCTATTTTGTTTTGTTTTGTTTTCTTAGTTTTGTTGTATATCGTGACAACCCGCTAGACTAGTTCTAGTAATTACTTTTATCGACTATCGTCTTGGCTTATCTGACTAAAGAACGAGATCTGTGGCGTCCTAAACGTCACCACGTCCCTGTGTTCGACCCCGTATATCTACTTTGACCCCATAATAAAGTTGCAGGGGACTAGAAGGTTTCAGGTTATAAATTTAAAGCTTGATTCCTTCCTTTGTCCCGCGTTCATTTTCGGACGCGTGAAAAAGGCCGATCAACCATTTAGAGGAGCTGACCGTTTGGATGGGTTGACCGTTTGAGGTCAAAACCCTAATACATGTTGGATGATGATCTAATGGATCCAATTGATTAACTCAATACATAGACAATCATCAAGTAGCAAACCCTAATCGGGTTAAGTGCTGATTTTGCAATTGATTCTTTTAGAACTTTGGGTTGATTAACCCAAACGGTTTCAAAACCATTTGGAGATCACCCAAACAGTTTCAAAACCATTTGGAGGCTAACCAAGACCGTTTTCAGGTATGGAGTTGAGTATGTTTGAGTAATAGAAGACCCAAAGATACCAAATTGAAATGCAATCAATATCTAATTTGATGATCAATCCAATGATGCAAACCCTAATTGATTTTTGCATATTTCAATAACAAGTTGGGAAAATGGTTTCAAAACTGTTTGGAGGTCATCCAAGCACCTCAAGACCGCATGACGTCAAGAACCTCAAGACCGCATGGATGGTCAAAGGTGGTGATTGAAGGATTGAAGATCCAAGGGCCAATAATTGTTGAACTCCAATAATTCAATCGATTGAAGGTTCCAATGTAGCAAATCATGTTCAACCAATTGATGAATGTACCTAATGAACCCTTGCGGTTTTGGGACTGATTTGGCCCAAACGGTCTTGAGACCATTTGAGTCCAAACAGTCTTGAAACCATTTGGGGTCAAACAGTTTCAAAACCATTTGGAGTCAAACGGTTTCAAAATCGTTTGGTGATGAATCCCCAAAACCGAATGGAGGTCAAATGTGATTCAATCATTTCGAAATTGAAGGTGATGGTTGTTCCATTAGTCCAATGATTGAAAGAAATGATAGTCAATGATGGGTATAAAGGTTGAATCCCTAAAATACCTAGATGATTAGTACCTTTAAAGTGATAAACCCTAATTGCTTATAATAGCAATAACTTAGTACACTATGTCAATCATAGCTGTATGTACTTGATTGAAGGGTTGACATAACATAATCAAGATTGAGAGGATGATAGAATAGAATTCATACATGAGTATGAGTCATGTGGTGATTAAGGATATGATCCTTAAAAAAGAGATCATGAAACCCTAATCATGAGCCTAAAACCCTAATTGACAAGGTCATTGAACCTTAACCCTAATTCAGGGCAATTTTGAGTGAAACCCTAATCTAGGTTAAGGATGTAACCCTAATATATGGTGAAGATATGTGTAATCCTAATTTAGAGTAATGTGATGTAAATTCCTAAATTGGGATGAATAGTAAACCCTAATTTGGAAAAAGGTTATAGGGAACCTTAATTCAAGATGTGAAACCCTAAATGAGGATGATTCCATGTGAAACACTAGTTAAGGGTGATGCCATGTGAAATCCTAATCTAGGGTAATGCCATGTGAAACCATGAGTTAGAGTGATGTTATGTGGAACCCTGATGCAATGATGTGATGTGAGACACAAATCCAAGGTGATGCCATGTAATGATATATGAAACCCTAGTAATGGTATAATGGTCAATACACTAAAGTAGGGTGTGGCTACTATAATCAAGTAAGTTGAGGATGTTATATCCATGAAGGGTAAAGTTTTTGAACCAAATGAATGGTAATGTTGATACTCTAATGAATAAGGGTATAAGGGACAAGATGATGCATAGATCATTATATATCTAACTCCATGCATGTGTAACCACCCTTTACACTTTACAAAGATGAGAACATGAAATTCTTAGGAATGATGTATGAAACACTAATTAATGATGTGAATAACATCCTAAGAGTCGAAATACCTAAAGTGGTTGATAATGGTTTATTCTATATTAACAATGCTTAACCATTAGATAAGTCCATATTATTAAAGATAGTGGGACAATTCTAATGTGTGACCTATGCACTACATGGTGAAAGTGATAGGTGAATGGTTAAAAGTATTAAGAGGGAAATACCTTAATACAAGGTCAATTGATTAATCTGAGAAGATGGAAATGAGGAGCAAAGTGATACATCAAGACATGATAAATATCACATTTAGCATTTCAGGGTTGATATACCTTGATGCTTCTCGATCCAATATACTTGGAAAAGAAACACAAGAAGTGTGAGTTATGTAGTTGTTACAATAAGATTGTAATGAGTTTGACATACTTTGATAAGTATAGGTTAATATACATTGTGAAAGGGGATAAGCCAAATTAATGAGTATGATGTAATCATATCATGATAAGAATGAGAAATGAACTTGTACCTTGTATTAATAATCCTTAAATGATATATGATGAGAGTATCAAGCATGAGTGAATACTTGTGATATCAATAGATGCTCCTAGAGGAGTGGAGGAATATATTAGGGTTGGATAGTTAATATAAACATGAAACCCTAATTAATGTGAAAAGGGGAAATCCTAACCCTAAATTGGGTAATGGAACGGAAAATCCTATTTGATAGTAAACCCTAATCCTGATATAGGAATGGTGGTGTTACTATTGTATCACATGGTGTGATAAATGATTTATATGACTGTTATCATGTTTATTAATCATGCAGATATCATGATATGATGCAACAACACATGCCAACTCCATATCATGCAACAACACATGCCATATCGGCCAAAAAGCTAGATATGTGTCATGCACTAAAGTCACTCATATCATCCAACTCCATATCGTGAAACAACACATGCCATATCGGCCAACTCCATATCGTGAAACAACACATGCCATATTAGCCACTAGGTTTAGGGTCTCCTGCCGGGCAGCCTCTTCCTATTGTTTTTCAAGGTATCCGTCATATCCATGTCGAGCAAGGAAGGGATGAGGGTGTCGCCTACCCAAAACAATACTAAGGTACCACAAGGAGACCTATCTTCCAACTAGATCACGTACCTCATATCGACTACAACTAAGGTGCCTATAGGGTTCCATCATGCAATCACCATATCGGGCAGCACAAGACCAAACCATGCCGCCCAAAACAAAGCTAACTTACTAGACACAATGTCAACCAATGGGGACATACCAAGCAAGATAATATCTTGGCCCAAGCATATCGCCCAGGGAACATTAACAAGGTGAAAGGGGGCCATATCGGGCACAAGCCAAAAAGGAGTGTATCGGGCAACACTACTACTAGATGTATCATGTAAGGGTATAAGAGTCTCACTAAGAGGGTCATATTCAACCTCAATTTCTTAGCAACAAACCCTAATTGATCATGATAGTTGGCTCACCTCTCAGCAACCAAGAGAGAGGGGTTTTTCTCAACCTCTATCACAATCGGGAAACACTCCATCACCAACTAGGTCAACCAAACAAGAATCAACTTCAACTTAGATCATCACATGTCCAAAAGCTCACCTTTCATATTCACGGTGAGAGAAGGGTATTGCCTAAGCACCTAGAACATAAGCTCACCTCTCAACAACCAAAAGAGAGGGGTATTGCCTATATCACTAGGGCTCAAACTCACTTCTCAAGAACAAGGAGAGAAAGGGGTATTCCCCCAAAGGAAACCCTAAACCATGGGTTTGGCCAACTAGGTTCAAAGGTACATAATCAACAACAACATCATCCTCAACATACTTACTATATCCATAAGAGTAAAGGTGCAAACTAGAGCAAGAACACGTCTAACAACATCCATGGCCGATCATGATAATATATGAACATGCAACATAAAAGAGGGTAGAATAGTTAGGGATAGAAGTTATGTAACCCGCCTTAAGCAAGCTCCTCAAGCTCCAAGCTCCAGGCTTCAAGCTCCTAGCTCCAAGGCACACCACCTATGGTTCGGCCACCAAGCTAGAGGAAGAAGAAGAGAGCTCCTCCAAAGGGATCAGCCACCAAGCACTCTAAGGGAAGGTGTATCGTGCATCAAAGAAGAGAAGGGCAACAAGGAACTAAAGGAATCCTAAGCAAGTGAAAGGAGATGCATATAGAGAAGAAGATGGAGGAGAAAACAAGGAAATGTGTCACCCACCTAGGGACACTTGTCCATGGACAATGCCACCTTCTCAACTCTCCTTAACACATGTCCAAGGCAAATGCCACATGCAAGAATTATGCACCAAGTGTCCACTAGAGTGATGACACAAATGAGGCTAAGAGTCAAAGAGGGTCCAAGGCTGACACACTCCCTTGCCCGATACAACTCCATGGGTGACACACCCATGTCCAACACAAAGCTCTCCTGTCCAATATAAGGTCAAACAAGGCAAAGCAAGGCCCAGACAAAGCAAAACAAGGCCCAACAGAGCTCAACAAGACCCAAGGCAACTCAAACAACCACCCTAACCCATCCTCTCAAGTCTAGAGGATGCAAGGAAAGAGAGAGAGATCTCTCGAGGTGACAAACTTGCTCCTCAAACCCAAACCCTGGGTTATTTGCAAGTAGCACCTCAAACTCTCAACAAGGCACAAACAAACCCTAATCACCCCTAGAGGTGATTAGCAAGCAACTCAACATAATGTTTAGTCAAAGCAAATAGGATAAGCCCAAACGGGGGTCAGGGTCCTTACAAGCCATAAACCTCTACAAAGGAATTTCTCCCCCAAAATTCGAAGAGAAAAGTGAGGGATACTTCCTCCTCATCTCTTCCTCAAGCTCCCACGTGGCTTCTTCTACACCACGATGATGCCAAAGAACTTTCACCAGCACCAAGTCTTTCCTTTTTAGCTTCTTCACTCTCTTATTAAGGATCATCACCAGACCTTCTTCGTAGGTCATATCTTCATCAAGCTCAATCTCAACTAGTTGTATCACTGTCCCTGTGTCTAGATGACTTTTCTTTAACATGCCAACATGGAACACTGGATGTAACCTGTGCAACTCTGGCGACAACTCTAACTTGTAAGCTACCTTGCCGACTCGTGCTATTACTAGGTATGGCCCCATATACCTGGGTGCCAACTTTCCTTTTTGGCCAAACCTCAGTACGCCTTTCTATGGTGAGACCTTGAGATACACCTTGTCTCCCACTTGGAACTCTAAAGGTCGTCGGTGATTATCTGCATATGACTTTTATTTGTCATGTGCCACTTTCAACTGTTGTTGTATCACTTTGATCTTCTCTGTTGTCTACTGTACTAACTTAGGACCCAAAAGCTGATACTCGCCAGACTCATACCAACATAAGGGAGATCTGCACTTCCTTCCATATAGAGCCTCATAAGGAGCCATGTCAATCCTCCGCTGGTAACTGTTGTTGTAAGAAAACTCTATTAAACTGAGATGCACATCCCAGCTGCCTAGAAACTGCAAAACACAAGCTCGGAGAAGATCCTCCAAGTTCTAAATGGTCCTTTTAGACTACCCATCCATATGTGGGTGGAAGGCTGTGTTGAATCTCAACTGTGTTCCCAACGCTTTATGCAACTGTTCCTAGAAACTACTCGTGAACTGGGGACCTCTATCGGAAACTATTATTGTTGGTACTCCGTGCAAACGCCCTATCTCATCCACATACACCTAATCAAGCTTCTCTGTTGTATATGTTGTCTTCACAGGTATGAAATGAGCAGACTTGGTCAATCTATCCACTATCACCCAAATGGAATCCTTATTCCTAGCTGTCATCGGTAGTCCAACTACGAAATCCATGGTTATATGATCCCATTTCCATTAAGGTATCGACATGGGTTGCAACGTACCTATCAGCTTCTGATGCTCAGCCTTAACTTGATGGCATACCGCACATCTTGCCACAAACTTGGCTACATCTCTCTTCAAGCCAGGCCACCAATACAAGTCCTTCAGATTATGATACATCTTGGTGACTCCTGGATGCATATCATACATCGATGTGTGAGCTTCCTCGAGCACTAGCTTTATCAAATTATTAGCCTCGGGGACCACCATCCAACCATGATAACAGACAAGTCCATCCTCAGACTCATGGAACCAATCACACTTTTTGCTGCCAAACTATGATCTTATCAGCTGCATGGTATCATCTACCTGTTGTGCATCTTTAATCTGCTTTCTCAGCATAGGCTTGACTTGCATCTATGCCAAAAAACCTGCCAATAGGGAAACTTCCAACTGTACATTCATATGCCGCAAGGAGACAAACTTATCCCGCTTATGGCACACCAAGGAGCTCAACTGTGCCTTCCTCGTGGGAAGGGAAGAAGAATTCCTGCTAAGCGCATCAGCTACCACGTTTGCCTTACCAGGATGGTACCCAATGGTGCAATCGTAATCATTGATCAGCTCCATCCATCGTTGCTATCGCATATTCAACTCACTTTGCGAGAAGATGTACTTTAAGTTCTTATGGTCTGTAACGATCTGACACAATTCCCCATAAAGATAGTGTCTCCAAATCTTCAATGAATGAACTACTGCTGCCAGTTCCAAATCATATGTCGGATAATTCTCCTCATGTTTCTTGAGTTGTCACGAAGCAAAAGAAACCACATGATCTTCCTGCATCAGCACACATCCTAGGCCTTTCTTGAAAGCATCACAGAAAACAATGTATCCCTTCCCAGATTTTGGCAGCACTAAAACTGGAGCACTAGTTAGTTTCTCCTTCAAACTTTGGAAAGCTTGCTGACAGCGATCATCCCAAACAAAATGTACATTCTTCCTGGTCAACTTTGTCAACGGTATCGTGATCACACTGAAATCCCTTATAAACCTCTGATAGTATCCTGCTTGTGGCATCCAACTTATAAAAACAAGATTTACTTAAGCGGAAGCGAATCATTTGTAACAGATTACTGAAAATCACTAATAATTAAAACTTTTTGCGAAGAGATCCACACATAGGAAATCTTTTTCATCAAGAACCAAAGTATAACATTTACATCCTAGATCATAAGTACATAACTTGTATCATCTCTTCTCGAGGATTACAACATTAGCTACCCTATTAACATTATATTCAGACAACATAAGAACCTCGAGGCATCAAGCCAAAATCTCATATCGATTCATTAAAAAATACTAACTATAAACTCCGAGGACCTGAGAGTACAAAGACGACACATAGGACTACTATCTATATGACTGGACATGCAATATCTCCACCTGAGATGTTACTACTATCCCTGGTGTTGTTGTTGTTCTTTCTCTCCTATAGGGTTTCTGCCTCTTCGTCTGCATCCACATAAAAGCATTGGATCCCACAGGGGTGAGACAATTATAAATTGTGCCAGCAGGAGATATAACTCTCCGCCAAAATATTGTTATAGCAGTTTATTAAAATAAAATTGAGTAGGAGTTCTTATCTGTTAACATCAGTATTAATCATTGAATGAACATAGTAAAGTAATCTCATTTCCTAAGGAGGGCATTGCATCTATCCATGGTAGAATCATAATTCATCCATCTACTTGCAATGAGTATAAAGAGATATGAATAACATCTATCAACTAGAGATGCATAAAAGAAATGTAACATCAGCTAATGAATTTCTGTATTCAATCCTTAAGCAAACATGCTATACGGCAGATTACATTTTACAACCACACTTATGCCCTGAGGAGATGAGGTATACTGCTCATACTCCAACTGACCACTACGAAGTTGAACTCAGTACCATACAAGGTCAAAGGAAGAGCCGGCTTCCAAGACCTCTCACATCTTGGTCAGTGAAAGACAACATGCAGGACATCTTGTGTCTCTGCTAGATAGCTTTCTAGGGTATACTGGAAACTTTGCTATTAGATTTACAGTGGTGTGCTGCACTCTCTTTGCAATTGTGAGATTTCATGTTTATCTCCATTGATCCGGCATTAATATTATTGGGAGATGTGTACTGCATTTAACCCAATCATCGGGGGATTCGTGATACATCCATCCCAGTACAATGATGAAGGATTGAGAGGTTTAATGTTTACCTTTCATCAATTCCCTCATTAGGACATCAGGATACATTCGCCCATTGCCCCTACATATTCAAAATATGAGTTCCGAGTTTTTCCGCGGAGCACCTGTTTCACCATCACCTATTGCTGACGATGATGGATCTATTGTCAGGGCTCTACATGATATGATTTCACTTGATTAATTAAGTACATTAGCATATTCTTTTAGCATCAGTCAAGTTCTCAAATAGGAATTATTATGACAACTACTACAAAGAAACATGTAAGATCTTATTTATAGCTTTACCAGAACTTATAATGCATTGGGATCTTAATCCCTTATCTCATTACTTGAAATTTCACATCTCACAGCAACATCATTATCTTACTTATCAAAACTAGGTATTCATACCCTCAGTTCATCACTAATCACCGTTACCACTTCTTAGGTAACTATTACCTCTAGGTCATCAGACCGAGGTATACATGATACTTGTTACACAAGCATCTCACATGGATCACAAGGCCCATTAAGTGTCTTGTCACTTTTCACTAGGCAACAACTTGCTTATATGTCTCATAAGGTCCATGCACATTTTGTTACTTTTATTAAGAAACAATAATATTAAGGCACACAAGGCCAATCAACATTTTCATTATATAATTTTCATAGCTCCAATCTAGCTATGATCATCATCTCATGATATCTGCATGATTAATAAACATGATAATAGTCATATAAATCATTTATCACACCATGTGGTACAATAGTAACACCACCATTCCTATATCATGATTAGGGTTTACTATCAAATAGGATTTTCCATTCCATTACCCAATTTAGGGTTAGGATTTCCCCTTTTCACATTAATTAGGGTTTCATGTTTATATTAACTATCCAACCCTAATATATTGCTCCACTCCTCTAGGAGCATCTATTGATATCACAAGTATTCAATCATGCTTGATACTCTCATCATATATCATTTAAGGATTATTAATACTTTTAACTTTTGTGGCCAGTGGCACACAGCCACGTGGCAACTAGGGCACAACCTTCAGCTCATAGCTTGTGTTGAGTTGGCTGGTTCTCAACTGAGGGAATCTGATTCAAGGTTTGCTTCGGCCAGTTCACTCTCTTTCTTTTTTCCCTCTCACTCCATGTTCATTCTCTGTAGTGTCTAATGCATGCGTGTGTTTCCTTCATCTATTGTTGGCCACCGCCACTGTTATGAGATGCTCCAAGGAGAAATAGATCCTGGTACATGAAAACCTCCTCATCAACTTCCTATGTCTCCTTTGGATCTGCACAAACTGACTGGTCCTATACAGCTATTCGGCTTTGGGATCTCAACTCCATAGTATGGTGTTGTGTGCTCAGGGCCGCCGTTGTGAGTGTCCTCTATCTCACGTTGTTGCCGCCAAAGAATGACTCTGATAGACATTCGAAAGTACCTACTCATCCTCTCCTAAGATTGCTATCATGTTTGAGGTACTCGTCTGGTCCTACTCCACACCGCCTATGAAAGATTGGATTTATGGCTTAATTCCGAGGGCGGAATTTCTTTTAAGGTGTGTAGGATGTGATGAAGTAGACTTTTGGAATCCTAAATGTCTAATGACATAAGTGAAATCATAAGGTTGAGTTAGATTGAGGGTTCCAAGCTCTTGACAAAGTAGATGTATTGATTGAGATTTATATAATGGTTAAGATCCATAAGTTTATGCCTCGTTGAGGAATTTAATTGGATGGTCTAACAGTTGA
Source organism: Alisma plantago-aquatica (assembly GCA_963693085.1). Classification (NCBI taxonomy): domain Eukaryota; kingdom Viridiplantae; phylum Streptophyta; class Magnoliopsida; order Alismatales; family Alismataceae; genus Alisma; species Alisma plantago-aquatica. The sequence continues at coordinate 1,028,104,739 of OY856412.1, forward strand.
GTTTTGTCACCAAATTTGTGTAAAGGTAGCTTGAGTGATAGAGAAGCTATGGTTAAAATTTGGTGGTAATTGGATGTTCCTAAAGGAAGTTATGAAGGTTTGAAATTTATGAAATAATGTGCATGGTTGATGATTTATAGACCTAAGTCACGAAATTTATTATGTGTCACGCCCCCTTGCCTTTGGGTGGGCCTATGCGATCAGATTCTAGCCTTAGATCCCAGATCCAATGGCTGCATCACTTAGCCTTGAGAAGCCACAAATTGGCTTAAGTAAATAGTAGCATTTAGCCCTTGGATTAGAATCTGACGGGCATCAGCTTGTCTCCTACATTGTGGTTAGAGCAAGGTAGCGGGGCAGTTTGGCGCCACAACTTCCCCATCATACCACATTGTGGTCATGGCTCGTTGATGGGCATGAAGTGGGTGGTTCTCTTCGCTTTGACCAGACCGAAATCCCAACCCCTCTTTTGGGGCATATGGCAAAGAGACCAGGGAGAACAAGCCCCTGTCTCTCATTGTACCTCCATTACAGTGAGCAGGAGGTGAGGGGGTGTAACACAGTGAGCTTGAGGATTCGACAACATCCCAGCCTAGCGTCAGCACCTGCAACACAGCAGATCCCAGGCAATAGAGAAACGCTCACGAGAACGCAGAGAAGGCTAGCGGCGGCGGGCCTCACTTGGGAGGCTTCTGGTGAGCAGAAGAACTTTGATTCCTTGCTGCTTCAAGATCCCAACACAAATCCAAGTTAACAGAGGCTCTAGCAGAGGTCTGGCGAGGATATGAGTACCATGATGGCTTGCCGGAGCAGACCTTGACAACAGCGACCAAGAAGGACGCACACCGACGTTACACCAGCGCCGAGGCAGAAGTAGTCAGCGACGGTGGTCAAGTTCAGATGAACAGGTAGGAGAGGGTAGTTCCTTCCATTAGATCCGACTTGGCAGCAGTAGTGCCAGCGGGTTCCTTGAACTCGAGAAGGAAGGAGACTGTTGCGGCAGTTCCATAGGCAGAGCAGTCGCTTCAGCGGCGGCAGTCTGTGAGAGAGAGCCGGTGCACACTCAGCGTGAAGGCAGTAAGAGGAGGAAGGTCTGAAGCTATTGTCCGTGATGGACCTTGCGGAGGAGAAAGCATGGGGCCGTAGATTGCACACCGGAGCCATCCCAGCTCAACGGCGGCGCAATGCCTTGTGCGAGAATAGAGTCCCGCTAGGACTCAGCAACGCGTGAGAAAGAAAGGGAGGACCAAGTATGCAGCCTTGAACCGGGTCCATGACCCTTTGAACCGGCCAGTGCGCAAGCCAGGAGGAGTCGTGCCCCCCACACGTGGAGACGTGGCGGCTTTTGATTAGCCAATAGAGGTAAATATCTTAGAAAAGTCCAGATATTCCAAAATTCATAGTAATTAGCATGCTTATCAGAAAAATACAAGTAAAGTACCAACATTCTCAGCAAATAGTGTAGAACATAGTAGAATGATAATATTAGGATTTTGATACACTAATATCAGTGATATCATATAATATATGTAAGGCTTGTTTAATGGATAATAAATACCAAATGATGGCCTAAAATTATGAGAATGCATCAGTAACTCTAAATTGTGTTTATAATCCATCTGATGTCAGTAATTATGATGTTGATGCTCGAAATCATGTAATTTGCTTCATATAGCTAATTAGGGTTGGTAACCCTAAGTTAAATGCAATAAATATATACATGTTCAATAAATGATAGAAATTATAGAGTAAGCTCATATCAGTATATGGAACCTTAGTTTTAATTATGTGATTAGTTTTATACACAAAATCCATGTTATGTGAAGTTGACCCGTTATACATGGTTTAAAACCCTAATTTATGTTAATGATGTAACCTAAGGTTAATATGTGCACAAAAAGGATATGGAACCTAATGTTCAGATAATGAACCATAATACAGAAAATGACATCAGTAAGATAACTCTAAGACAAGAATGCAAGTAATGATGGGAATATCCTTATGAGATAAGATAAACCCTAAACATGAATAGGGTTAAGATGAGATGTAAGAAGATGAGAACCCGATGATAGTATATGATCTTGTCATGATCAGGTTTAACAAAGATATAGAGGACATCAAGAATATGGTTTAGAATGATCTATCTCTTTGGAAGGTACGCCATTACCTCTTACTTGTCTTATTAGACAATAAACTTGTGTTATATGTGTAGTAAAATACTTGGCATATGATATTGAATGAAATGATTGTTCTTGTACGATATGTTGCATGATTTTCCATACTTATTTCTATGAACACATGAAACATAATATATCTATTCCATTATATCTAAGCACTTCAACTCTTTGGTAGTAAAGTTCTACAAAACAAGTACTTCAACTATTTGGTAGTAAAGTACTTGGAAGTGATCCAACTCTTTGGTAGTAGATCACATTGTGAAATGATCCAACTCTTTGGTAGTAGATCATAAAGGCCTTAATGCATTCAACTCTTAGGTAGTAAATGCATGGATGATATAATGGAAAATGTGCTTAAAATATGTTTCTCTTTTGTTAAAGAACAACTTTGTACAAGTATATGATTTTCTTATATTTCTTCTGTTACTGCCAAGTATTAGTTTTATCTTATTTCCAAGATATGATGAGAGGTATATAAAAGACACATAGGCGTACTCAGTACAATATTCTTGAATATTGTGTTGACGTGTACCACATGTAATCTTTTATTTAGGTTGTAGTTATGCTCTTGAAGAACCAAGATAGTGAGAGTTGTGTGGCGAGCTGATGTACAAGTGGACCTATTATTTTTAGATCCTGTAGTTTAGTAGTAGTATATGTATATGTAGAGTTTTATGTTTAATATGTAATATCAAATGTTGTAACAATTCATTTTGTAATTATATGTTGAATGGTGAACATATGTGGTATGGTTTTATTATTGTTCATGTGCATGTGCTACTGATTTTTTCCTTCTGACTCCCTTGATTTTCTCTTTCTTAGCCTAATGTGTGATGTTTATATTGGGATTCTCACTGAGGTGAGGGTTTCAATTTGGATGTCACACATCAGATTAAGTTTTAGAAAATCCGGGGATGTCACATGTGGTATCAGAGCATGAACAATAGCAAAGCCTGACATTTTCTCATTATGCAACTCAAAACTAGGGAGCCTTGAACTTAATAATCTCTAGGGTTATATTAGTTGCCTTTAGAGACTAGATTTGACATAGTCTCTAGGTTAGCACCTAGATGTCTGAGAACTAGGTCTAGACCGGTGCTTGTTGTATAGAAAGTCCTTAGATGTCATTATTTCCTTATAGTGTAGAAGAATGGGACATTGAATTATTTGGAAATGGCGTGCATCAAGGGAAGAGAAACCCTAGACATATTGCACATGTTGTCTAGAGCAGCTACACTAGTCTACTTCTTGTTCTCACCCTTTTCACTAGTTTTCATGACACTATACTCTCTACTATGTGCGGGACACTCATTTTTAGGATTTGGTTTTTGATTCCAATCAGATGGAACATTGATAGTTTTCATTGATGTTTGTTTTATCAGAGAAAAACTATATAATATTGTATTATATATATATGTATTACAAAAATGTGTCCCCACACATGTACGAGTAAGAGGTGGTCATGTAACCTAAGTGAAAGTGAATGACATCAGTCTAGAAGAGAGAGTTGTTCTAGATTAGATGTCTAGAGCCTTGTTGGAATATATGATAGATGGAATAGATGAAATAAGTTTTGATGATATGATGTAAGTTGACAGAGATGATATGAGATGGTCATGATGATCTATGTTTGTCTTTAAGGATTAAAGTTCAACTTTGAGGATTTGAGATAAGTTCTAATGATGCAAGTAACTAGGCTTTTATGAGTTAAAATATGTTAAGACGAGACAAGGTTGTGAGTCAGCATGAGCCTCAATCTCTTTTACGTAGGAGGACCTCTAGTGTTGGGACCAGTTTTAGGGTTAACTCTAGAGAGAGTAAGACCCATTGGGAGAAGATTAGAGAACCTAATACAAAGATATGAGAATTATGAGAAATATGTGATATGATATGTCCTAAACTAGACTACTCCTGAGTGATTGAGTTGAGTAGCTCTATGTATGATTCCTATAGTTTTCTTGAACCCTAGATGTCCTTGGGAGGACCAAACCCTAGAGATATAGAGAGGTTGGTTATATGTGCATATGGGAATATGAATATGAGTGCCTTCCATCTGGGTGAGGGAGAGAGCCCAAGACCCTGGAGGAGGTAGCTATGTTAGTTTTTGTACAGCCTCATGCTCGGGTTGGTGGTTCCCATATATGAATCTAGTGGTGTGTATATAAGAGAAAGAGAGTTGAGAAATGGTTTTCATGGGTATAGAGCTGAGAAGAGAATATCATAGCATGTTTTGGTTTGATCTTATGTGGCTTGAGCTTATAAGGCTATCTCTAGTACCAATGAGGTATATCTGAGAAACCTAGACAGAGAGGAAAGATAAAGTATATGCATATGTGATACTCATAGAGTTGAGTTAGCTCAAAGAGACTGAGCATGGCACTACCCTCATGTTATGGGTCACGAGAACCTCACTTGGACTAGATAAAAAGTTTCTATATATGTTTAATAAGCCACTCACATAGGTTTGTTTAGCACAAACATGATATAATATATGTAAGGATGAGATCTAATCTCGAGACATGATATATAGACATGAAATGATGGAAACCTAGAGATGGTTTAACAGATACCAACACATAAATGGGTACCATATACATGAATAATGATGATAATGTGATGTTGTTGGTTAATCTTGTGATGGAATCACTAGTAAATTTTGCAATTTATTATGAGCAATGCAATACGATCATATGAATGAAATAAGTTACATGAGGTGTTAATCTTAGTGCTTAACAAAGATGGAAAATATAGTTTGACAACTATCACAACATAATGATTATAACACCTTCATATTATCTAGATGGATAAAGTGGGTTAACTTTAGTTAACTCCCACCTAAAAGGCATATGTGAATGTTGAACATGTTCTAATAATTAGCTCAATAAAATGTTGATGACACCTTGATAATGGGTTAACTTGGGTTCACTCCTTTGGAACGTGATAATATGATGTGGAAATCATAATTCATGGGTAAAGATAAGGATGCAACCCTAGCATATGAGATATGTAATGACATAACCTAAGCTTCTAAACCTATGTTTGAGCCTTCTATGGAGTGAGGTTTCACCCTTGATGCTTTTGAAACCTCCTAATAGTGCTTTGGATACATGGTTCTAGGTAAACTTTGCAGATATGTTACACATATAATGGTGCCTACATGTGGATGAGAGCAAGATAAGGTTTTCCCTGGAAGTATGAGTATGGTATACTTTCGAGGACAAAAGTTCTTTTAAGATGTATATGATGTGAAAGATTGGATTTCTGGCTTAATTATGGGGATGGAATTTCTTTTAAGGTGTGTAGGATGTGATGGAGTGGACTTTTGGAATCCTAAATGTCTAATGATATAAGTGAAATCATAAGGTTGAGTTATATTGAGGGTTCTAAGCTCTTGACAAAGTAGGTGTGTTGATTGAGATTTATATAATGATTAAGATCCATAAGTTTATGTCTCATTGAGAATTTATTTGGATGGACTAATAGTTGAGTTTTGTGACCAGATTTGATTAGAAGGTAGCTTGAGTGGTAGGGAAGATATGATTAAAATTTGGTGGTAACTAGATGTTCCTAGAGTAAGTTATGAAGGTTTGAAATTTATGAAATAATGTGCATGGTTGATGATTTATAGACCTAAGTCACGAAATTTATCATGTGTCACGCGCCCCATGCCTTTAGGTGGGCCTATGCGATCAGATTCTAGCCTTAGATCCCAGATCCAATGGTTGCATCACTTAGCCTTGAGAAGCCACATATTGGCTTAAGTAAACAGCACATTTAGCCCTTGGATTAGAATCTGACGGGCATCAGCTTGTCTCCTACATTGTGGTTAGAGCAAGGTAGTGGAGCAGTTTGGCACCACAACTCCCCCATCATCCCACGTTGTGGTCGTGGCTCATTGATGGGCATGAAGTAGGCGGTTCTCTTCACTTTGACAAGACCGAAATCCCAACCCGCCTTTTGGGGCATATGGCGAAGAGACCAGGGAGAACAAGCCCTTGTCTCTCGTTGTACCTCCATTACAGTGAGCAGGAGGTGAGGGGGGTTTAACACAATGAGCTTGAGGAGTCGACAATGTGACATCCTAGCAGCAGCACCTGCAACAGTGCAGATCCCAGGTGATAGAGAAACGCTCATGAGAACGCAAAGAAGGTTAGCGGCGGCGGGCCTCACTTGGGAGGCTTCCAATGAATAGAAGAACTTTGATTCCTTACTGCTTCAAGATCCCAACACAAATCCAAGTGGACAGAGGCGCTAGCAGAGGGCTGGAGAGGAGATGAGTACCATGATGGCTTGCCGGAGTAGACCTTGACTACAGCGACCAAGAAGGATGCACAATGGTGTTACACCAGCGCCGAGGCAGAAGTAGTCAGTGATGGTGGTCAGGTTCATATGAATAGGTAGGAGAGGGTAGTTCTTTCCCTTAGATCTGACTTGGCAGCAGTAGTGCCAGCGGGTTTCTTGAACTCGAGAAGAAAGGAGATCATTGTGGCAGTGCCATAGGTGGAGCAGTCACTTCAGCGGTGGCAGTCTTTGAGAGAGAGTCAGTGCACACTCAGTGTGAAGGTAGTAAAAGGAGGAAGGGCTGAAGCTACTGGTCATGATGGACCTTGCGGAGGAGAAAGTGTGGGGCCGTCGGTTGCACATCAGAGCCATCCCAGCTCAGTGGTGGCGTAGTTCCTTACGCGAGAACAGAGTCTCGCTAGGACTCAGCAACGCGTGAGAAAGAAAGGGAGGACCAGGTCTACATCCTTGAACTGGGTCCAAGACCCTTTGAACTGGCCAGTGAATCCATCGTAAGCCAGGAGGAGCCCCCCCCACATGGACATGTGGCGGCCTTTGATTGGCCAATAGAGGTAAATATCTTAGAAAAGTCCATATATTCTAAAATTCATGGTCATTAGCATGCTTATAAAAATAATACAAGTAAAGTACCAAAATTCTCAGAAAACTGTGTAGAACATAGTAGAATGATAATATCAGGATTTTGATGCACTAATCTCAGTGATATCATATAAGATATGTAAGGCATGTTTAATAGATAATAAATATCAAACGATGGCCTAAAATTATGAGAATGCATTAGTAACTCTGAAATGTGTTTATAATCCATCTGATGTTGGTAATTATGATGTTGATGCTCAAAATCATGTAATTTCCTATATATAGCTAATTAGGGTTGGTAACCCTAAGTTAATTGCAATAAATACATACATGCTCAATAAATAATAGAAATTACAGAGTAAGATCATATCAGTATATGGAACCTTAGTTTTAATTATGTGATTAGTTTTATACACAAAATCCATGTTATGTGAAGTTTACCCGTAATACATGGTTTAAAACCCTAATTTAGGTTAATGATGTAACCTAAGGTTAATATGTGCACAATAAGGATATGGAAGCTAATGTTCAAACAACGAACCCTAATCTTGAAAATGACATCAGTAAGATAAATCTAAGACAAGAATGTAAGTAATGATGGGAATATCCTAATGAGATAAGATAAACCCTAATGAACACGAATAGGGTTAAGATGAGATGTAAGAAGATGAGAACCTGATGATAGTATATGATCTTGTCTTGATCAGGTTTAACAAAGATATAGAGGACATCAAGAATATGGTTTAGAATGATCTATCTCTTTGGAAGGTACGCGATTACCTCTTACTTGGTTTATTATACAATGTACTTGTGTTATATGTGTAGTAAAATACTTGGCATATGATATTGGATGAAATGATTGTTCTTGTATGATATGTTGCATGATTTTCCATACTTATTTCTATGAACACATGAAACATAATATATATGTTCCATTATATCTAAGCACTTCAACTCTTTGGTAGTAAAGTGCTGGAAAATAAGTACTTCAACTCTTTTGTAGTAAAGTACTTAGAAGTGATCCAACTCTTTGGTAGTAGATTACATTGTGAAATGATCCAACTCTTTGGTAGTAGATCATAAAGGCCTTAATGCATTCAACACTAGGGTATTAAATGCATGGATGATATAATGAAAAATGTGCTTAAAAATGTTTATATTTTGTTAATGAACATCTTTGTGCAAGTATATGATTTTCTTATATTTCTTCTATTACTGTCAAGTATTAGTTTTATCTTATTTCCAAGATATGATGAGAGGTATATAAAAGACACGTAGGCATACTCAGTACAATATTCTTGAATATTGTGCTGACATGTACCACATGTAATCTTTTGTTTAGGTTGTGGTTATGCTCTTGAAGAACCAAGATAGTGAGAGTTGTGTGGCAAGCTGATGTACAGGTGGACCTATTGTCTTAAGATCATGTAGTTCAGTAGTAGTACATGTATATGTAGAGTTTGTTGATCAATATGTAATATCAAATGTTGTAAAAATTCATGTTGTAATTATATGTTGAATGGTGAACATAGGTGGTATGGTTTTATTATTGTTCATGTACATGTGCTACCAATTGTTTCCTTCTGACTCCCTTGATTTTCTCTTTCTTAGCCTAATGTGTGATGTTTAAATTGGGATTCTCACTGAGGTGAGGGTTTCAATTTGGATGTCACACTTCAGATTAAGTTTTGGAAAATCTGGGGATGTCACACCTCCGATCTATCTTCTCATCAAAATGTCTCCTCTTGCAGTCTGCTTGAGGAGGTCACCATTATGGGGTTCTACTATGGTAGAGCAAATAGGTGAAAACACCCATGTTCATCCCCTATTGTGAATGTCAACTCCAAGATGATCTGAAACAATTTGGAAGCTACATTGTGCTTCTAAAGGATGGTTGAAAACATCTACAAACCGTCCCCAACACTTCCTCCATCTCTGTCAAAGAATCATGGAAGTTGCTTTCCTCCTTCTATAACTTCTGTCACCCACATGAAAAATAGGATGGAGAAGCTAAAGAATGGTGTGTGCTTATCTCTCACATTCAAGTACCTTACACCTGAACTAAGTGTTTGGACTTAGCACTCAGCAATCCAGGAAAACTAACTGGTCCCCCATCCTTTTCACCCACGATCAGCGATCGTGGTTGCTGGAACGGTCACGCACTCGCCTTGCCTCAACTACATAACCGCAAGGTGAGATGATTGAGATTCATCTCATTGTACCCATCCAAAGGGTCAAGACATTGCAATGTAGCGTATCCCAGGCTCATTAAGTGTGGGGAGTGTGACATTATATGATCACAACCTATGTTTCTAAATATGAAATATTTTCCCCAGTTCCCTTAATATTGCACATCATTTCTCAAATCATAAACTTAAATAACTCCTTCAACAAATATCCAACCACCCTAAAATTTTAACTATAGCTCTTTGAAAACTCAATCTACATACCATCCAACTTCAAATCCATAACACCACTATTTGACCAGTCAATTAAATACTTCAAAATGGCATAAAATTAGGGATATTAACCATAAATTAATGGCAAGATCTCTTTAAACTTCATCAAGTACTTGGCACTCTTAATACAAACCAAACAAGATTAACTTAAACATGTCACTAGGTATTTGAAGGGTAAGAAAAATCACTCCATCACATCTGACACACCTTAAAAGAAATTCCACCTTCAAAATTAATCCAAAATCTAGTCCGTCACATGACCTCTATCATGCACCTTAGGTTTGGGTATGCATATAGTTTCTTGTGTCATTTCCCTTTTTATATCGTGCTTTTTGGTGGTCATTAGATGGAGATTTGTGGGACTAACCCTCATCTCTTTCCTCCCATGCAGGGAGGAGTCCACGAGGAACATGGATTCATAGTCCTAACACTAATCTCCTCCTTATTGCTAGAGATATAGATTGTGATATTGGAATCTAAGGACACTATCATCTTCAAGACTCTATTTTCCCCCTTCTAAAACCCACCTCAAACCCTAACTCACCAAGTTAGAAAATTGTCTCTTCAGCAATCCTCATCTTCCTATGCTAGATTTATAGTAGTCTCTCCATGTAGCTTCCACTAATTTCTCATCCCCCTTCCTTTCACAAAGCTTCACCAACTTCTTTGAAGCCTACTCCATGTGTTATATCCATTGAATCATCATAAAACATGATCTTCCTTCATAGTTGTGACAAGCTCGCCCAAGCTCCTCCGATGACCACATTCCAATTATGTTTCCAAAAAGATTCCCCTCACTCCTTTATTTCATTTTATAGGGTTTTATATCTATGCAATGTGGTTTCTTTTCATCTCCCAATACCATATCATTATCAAAGATGGAAATGCTCACTAAGCCAGTGTAGAGGCATTAGAACGTCATATGCGGGTCATACACCTAAAAAAATGCATACTCTACCTTCTTGTGTCATTGAATTTTGTGTTTCTTTGCTTCAAAATTGCTCCTTGATTTGAGCATAGATGATCTATCTCCTCAATGATGACAACTTGGACTTGGAGTTTCGATTCCCCAGATAGCCTTGCCCATGGTTCAATGAGTTCGTCATGGGATCAGGAATCATGTGGGAAAATATTTTTGTGTAAAATCATCACTAATATAATTTTTTGAGAAGAGCCCCTTTTCTCCAGGTAACATTTCCACACCATAGACATGGGAAGGAGCCAGTCGTGAGACTTTCCTCACTACCCCAACTTTTCTCATGAATTTGTCACATTTCCTAGCACAGTCTGGGTTTTGAAGGTATATTTCAATGATCTATTACATGACATTTTATTACCCTTTTATGAAGTCTCCCTTGTCACACCTATGATAAAAAAATAGAATAATGGGTGCATTGGTCCTTTTGTTTTTAATTTATCTGATTCCAAGAAATGATTAAGCCCTTTTTCTTCTTCATGATTGGTCACTATTTGATAATTCATATCTCTTGATTGGTATGTCCAATGGAGACAAGATATATATGGATTTTGATCTAGTTTTGAGATATACATGACTGGATGAGTTTCAAAGATTATTTTGAGTCCAAGTTTCCCTTTATATGACAAGAACCATGAAACATTGAGAAGTAAAATGAAGATTAGTTATTAATGAATGTTAATCTGATATACATGTTAATTAGGGTTAAACAGCCCAAGAACGTTTTTAAGGTTTCATTAAACTAGGAAGAGCAACAAGGATCTTCTCTAAGAGATAGGTAAGTGGTCCATGTCGTGGGTTTCATATATTGCATCATTTGATTGTGTTCGCATAATCATGATTAGAGTTCATATTGTATATGTTATCATGTGAATACTTTAACAATATAAGAGGCACTTATTTATATGCACATCTTATTACGATTTATTGAATACATGGTATATGTTAAGATTGTTCAGTTATGAATTAGACCCCTCTTTATGTTTAAGATAAATAATGAAAATATGGGTGAAAATCCTAAGTAAGATAATATAAGATCAGATCACATCAGAATAAGAACTTATAATTAGTCCCTTCTTATGAGCATTTTATGGAAGGTTGGTGCATCATGCACCCCTTCACATTACGGGTTGAAGCCTTAGCTTGTTCACTTTGAGTATGTTCAATTATCTTTCTCTTTGTGTGTTCAAGCCCAAGCATGTACAATTGTGGTGTGTTCAGAAGCTTGCACACCTTGTGTGTGTTAGTGAGATCAGAGTAGATAATGTTCATTGACTAGGTGCCCTTAATAATAATGTTAAATTATATAAAATTGCATCCTAATGCCATTAATAATTCTTATGCATGAGCATATCATTTTTTAATCTTTATGTTAAGTTATGTTCATATTATTACTGGAACCCAACCACTTACAGTTGGTTCGTTAAATGTTTGGTAATGTTAGTGATGCAAATTGGTTGTCTTCAACATGGAATAGCTCTCAGGAGGTGGATGTGCACACAAGTTCAAGATCTAGTGGGGTGACATTTATAAGATCCTAGGAAATATAACTCATTTCCCATTTACATTATGAATCATGTTCCTTGTTGTATGTTTTGTGAAAAGAATATGTATGAGAAGAGATGTACCTATATCTTGTGTAACAATATATTTATTACTGCAATTAATCATATTCGTTGTTTGTGAGATTTTATAGGTGTGATTTTGATGTTCCATTCTTCTGTGTTGTTATATTTTTTATCATGATTAGGGGATTTTGAACATGGAGGAATTTAGTTTTTCTAAATGTGTTCTTAAGGTAGACAAATTCAGTTGGTTCTAGTTTGACGAATGAGGTATTTATTTAGTTGTAATGATTGGTTAGTTGCATAGGTAGGGCTATGAAACCCAATCATCCCATTTTTGTTTGTCATTGAGTTAAAACCTTAGAGGTTCCATTTGTATAGAGGAGAGAAATACAAAATCCAATGAAACAAATTTTGTCAAATTTGGATGCGTATAGAAAAAGTTACGATCATTTTTATGATTGGTTGTGTTACGAAGCATCGCAACACAAAACCATTTTTTGTACCTTCACCATCAGGAGGGGGACCTTCACAAGGCCCATCGGTTTGTCAATTGATGGTAATTCCAAGTGAAAACTAAAACTATCATAAATGTCTCATTGTAACTCTGAGTTGGTTCATTTTTTAGTTTATATTAATAGTTGAATTATCTAAATAATTACAAAAATATTGTGATAAATATTTGGTAAGTAATTTCTTAATTGGTTAATTTTTCATATGGTTATAACATTCTTCCACATACATATGTGGGCTATTACTATATCACCTAGGATTCAAAATGCATAATATGCTCAAATCAAGAATTTTAACTTGCCCAATAACAAGTTTAAGCTAAGATAAAACTTAAACCAACCAACTAGCAATGTATAGTGTTAATAATGATGTAACTAACACTTGAATTATCATAAACCCTCAAGTTACCAATAAAACAAATTCTATGTTGTAACACTATCAAAATTGTTATTGTGATGCCCCTTCATGCTAAATGAGATTACTCAAAACAAAACACGTGGACGATTACTAATTCACCACATAGATAGAAACGAAGGATGAATTAAAACCAATTTACCCATTACTAACATGTCCAGAACCATTTACATATAGATCCAACAACTTGCATATCAACACATACCATAATAGTTATTAACATGTATTCCCAATGGTCTCAACTCAACCTGTATACAAAACACATTGTTCCACATGTTCAAGCCAAACTTGGACATACTACCAATAACTCGAGTCGGTATGCATATAATCTACAAAACCTACCCTTCTAAAACCTAAGAGTACAAGGAAAACTCTAGGACAACTAAATACTAGACAACGTTCTTCTTCTACTACTCTTCAAGCTTCTCTTCCTCACCACCTCAAACCTGATGATATCATTGATGATCATCTAAAATATGTAGTGACCCACGAGGTGAGACCAACATCATAACGAGATATATAACTCTGAACAACACTTATTGATTATAGTATGTTACTTAATTAAATAGGTAAAATAGTTTAAGAAGGTTTAACAGGTTAAGCAGATGGTAGTATCTCAAGTTAGATAACATGATATCTAAAAGGTACAGGTAAGGCTAGCATTCTCAGAACTGTAGATTTGTCTTATTGTATATCGTAAGAACTAAATCATATAAGAAACCATGCAAGGGTTAACAACCAATGTGAATCACATTTAACCCTAAGTAGACACAATTCACAGTTGAATTACATCTTTTATTAAGCCCTGGAGAGTTTGAGGTATACCACTCAAACTCCAATTAACCACTTCTAAGTTGAAACCAATTTTATATAAGATCCAAGAGAGCTAAAATCCTAAGATCTCATCCACCCTTAGTATGAGTCAGCCACAATGACATATATAGTCAAGCTACAAAATAGCCTAGTCCTCCCTTGGTATATAGGTCACAACAGTAGTAACCAGAGTTTACAAACCCTGTCATCTGAAGTAAAACCTCAGTTGTCCTCAATCACATCACATATACTGAAACATAAACATCTGATATATGGCCTCGACCACTCTCCTACTAGGTATGGCCGTGGACATCCTCAAAATCATGCATATACTCAACAGTATACGACTCCAAGCTTCCATTAGAGGAATACTCGTTTCACCATCTAGCAAGTACTAACACTAGAATGTTTATTCACAATAGGGCACTCTATGATTAGAGTTCCACTTGATTAGTTAATTCCAATTGAACGTGTTAAGGTTGCATCACTCTTGTTACATACAAACCCTACAAGAATACTACAAAAACATGGGTAGGTTACAAGTTTAGAAGATATAAAACGTTTGGAATATAAATCTTATCACACCATGAAGAGCATCACACTTCCATAGGGCAAAACCATGCCCAAAGGCCATTAAGACCATCACATTACATCATTTCCTTCCAAAACATCATTATCTTTCTATCCCTTATTAAATGTCTAACAAACCATCACTATACATGTAATACATAAGTTCAACATGATATTGCATTTAAGGAGACATGATGTTCATATTGTAACATATTAGGGTTACAATCAACATGGAGAGATAATTTTGCTTCATCATATTATTCATTTAAGAAACATAATTATTAACCATCATCATCTATTGGTATTAGGGTTGGGTTCAACAACATAAATTGAATCAAAATTACAAAATGGCACTCAAGGATAAAGCCTAGATCTTAGCAATTCCATTGGGTCATGAAAGCATAAGGTCAAACTTAACCATCATGGAGTCTGGAAAACATAGCAACCATAGAGTCAAAAATCATGGCGACTTCTAGAATTACCAATCATGGTGACCACTAGGGTTACCAACCTTGGTGACCACTAGAGTTACCAACCTTTGTGAGAAGTAGGGTTTCCAACCTTAGAGACCATTAGAGTTTAATATCTCATAAATCTCAAGGTCAGAAAATCCAAGCAACCAATGATGAGTCAAAAATCCAAGTGACCAATCATGATTCTAAAATCCAAGCAACCTATTGTCACAAAACCATCCCTAGCATGGTATTATCAAATCAATGATGATAGGACCTAGGCGTCAGTTCCTGGCATGGTATTATCAAAGTGCAAAAGTGGAAGAATAAATATTAGAATACATGAATATATAACATGATAAAAGGCACCAATAAGATCTCAACATTCAACATGATATATTAAGCAACATATTTTTATTACAAGATTTTAGTTACATATTGAGAGTCAAATTGTATAAGTCTTATCATGTAAACTAGGGATCTTACAACAAGTACACCTGATGAAGACCACCAAGCCCATCAACTTCTATCCATCTCTAATACCTATAAAATATGTGAAACAAGGTGGGTCAAGAACAAGCACTGACAATAGGGCTGAAAGATACATATACATAAAGTTTGCAGAATTTGAAAAGATTTGCATAAGTAAACGAGCAAGAATTAACAAGTTAAGTGCTTAGAAAAATGAGAGCATGTAACTTATGTCATTTTACTCCAACTATACCAACAACATCATGTATCATAAGGCCTTTGATCAACCTCCCATTGGGAGGATCTGTAAGGGTGCTCAAGATTAGCTAACCCTTCTATATGTGAGAGACCTCGATCCCATTGCCAAGAGATAACCATGTGTCTTCATGAGGGACCTCAATGACTAAAGTCAATGAGAAAAACCCTATTTCAACATTTGTATAATGGAGTTTCTATATATTTTGGTTTCAAGTTACAAAACAATGATAAGAGACAAACATCGAGTACAAACTACAATACTATATGGACTATTTGATCAATTAAACAAGTATACATATGTATCACATTTCAAGCAAGAAACCCATAGACATATACTAATTTAAACCCCGTACTTCATTCAGAGATTCTTAACTTACTTAATCCTTGACCACCTAGCCACAGGCAACATTTGATTAAGCATAAGATTGCAGACATGCATTATATTCTCATCATTAACCCTAATTAGATTTCTTTTAGGGTTTTGTACAGGTTAGGTTTAAAGTTTCTTATTTACAATTTCATATTCCTTTACTAATTTAGACATCATAATGAAAGGGTGGTTCAAGTTTCATTTTATTTTCATGTTTTATTCACTTTATCTGCATATTTCAAGATTTGATACACATTTTGGGGTCAAAAGACTCATAATAGGGCAAGAAAGGTTTTATCTTGACAAATCATGAGATCCAAGCATAAGAGATGGTTTATATAAGCAGTATTAGGACATAAGAAGCACATTCCCAGACTAGCTTGACAACCCCAGGGTCTAGGTATCATGGTGTAACTTGGTATCAACATAACAACATACATTCAATCATCAACATGGCTCATATATGGCATTAAGATTCACATGCGACTAGAGTGGGGCATCCACATACAAGATTTTTTCAGGGATAGATTAATCCCTTAATTGATACAGAGGGATAAGGGAAAAGGATCCACATAATCATAAATGTACAAGACCCACAATTCAAGTCACCTATTTCACAAAAGTCAAAATAAGGTTTCAAACCCCATATGAAAGCAAGAAGGTGGATCATTAGTATTAAAATCACCATACATAATATTATTGATATTAAATATCGAATATGATTTGATGTAGAAAAGAGGTCGTAGTCATCATTTGATTAAAGTATAACCATGCATCATCACAAGGTGTCATATTCATGTTGACTTAGTGCAATATGTAACAACCATAGAAAAAAGGGGAAAGGGCATGATATTTAGATTCATGATGTGTGACATAGTTTACAAATTTTGAATTAGATTAGCAATGTTCAACATTAGGATGTGATACTAGAATAATAGGGCATGACACTTAATCAATACTCATAACAAATAGTATATGTGTATTAAGTTAACACAAGAGAAACAAAGGTACTTAGGTTGATCATTAGGCTCTAAGGAATAGGAAAGTTATTGATTTGAAAATCAGGGGATATATTGATCATCAAAGATCCCCACTTTGTCACAATCAAGCATTAAGCATAGTCAAAGTAGTTAAAGATCATATCTTTAGAAAAACAACAAGCTTAGGAGAAGAAACAATGTCTAAAACCATTATCATTGTGTAGAGCATTTTGAGAGGATCAATTTTATATATAGTTTCATATATTTTGAAAGAGGGAGACAGGAGATATAAATTTTTTATGTTGTTCATTAGAACTATAGGGATATAAGCAGGGGCGTTACCAATATCATGCGATAGATCCCAACCCTAAAGGGCGATCTAGCGGCTCGCAGGCATGTACTCCATACACCAGGTTTTGATATTCATTGGGGTTGGGCCCACCTAGACTTTTAGCATTCATGTCCCACTACATGCTGCAAGCTGTTGTTGAGTGTTGCAAGCGGCCATTGTGAGCCGCAGGAAGATGCTACAAACTACTGCTTGTTCGGCCGACTGCTGGTAAATGGTTGTTGGTGCCTCCAACTTGTGCAGCTATGTGGCTTCCTATAGAGAGCTCCATGTGGGCATCCTAGATCCAAGCGATGTAATGTGAGGTCACCATTACCTTCACGGTGGCCTTTTCTATGTGGGTGGCTTACTCCAAAGCAGCATCCCCCATTGATCTTCATTGAGTTCTAGGGAGGAAGTGGGGGTGCATGAGGGCATGAAAATACAAGAGTAGTGGGGAAAAATGAAAGGCAAGGTAAAGCATAGGCTTTTTGAAAAATAAATTGCTTAAAAGCACCAAGAACATTGGGGATTGGCTGCTCCAAAGGCGCCTCTACAATAGTGTGCAGACTAAGGAAGGGGATGACCTTGGAGCAGTCAGATCAAGGGTAGAGTTCATGGGTGAGGATCTGAGGGCTACAATTGGCTGAAAACAAATTAATGGATCACTAACTTGTCCAGGAGGCACCCAACCATATTGGCGTGCTCCCAATTTTACCCCATTTTGGGTCAGAATCACATTAATTCGATTAAAACAAGTTTAATTGAGTAAATTTCAAAGGGTCATAACTTGGCCTAAGCATGTCAGTTTTAGATGATTATTCAGCCATTTGAAAGCTAATTGAGAGCTCTACACTATGATATACATTACATAGCATTATATTCATATGGAGAGGTTCAATATATCTTAAAAGATGGTGATCATTAACTTATGAAACTTAGATAAAAAGTGCAAATTAAAGTCACACATATTGAAATTGATCATCAACATGAGCAAATTGGAGCATCATCACATTCACATTATGAAATTGACATCACATTGAGAAAATTTCCACTCGATGAGAGAGAAAGAGTGCTTTAGTGGAGAGAAAAAAGGTCATGTTGTCACATTCTTCCCTCCTTAAAAGAGAATTTTGTCCTCGAAATTCATCCAAGATTGTAAACATGGGTCAATGGTGACATATTCATCATGTTAAGGCAACCAAACCTAGGTTTTAAGGAAACCACCACTATGGGTTTTAAACATAGTTTGTCATCGTCCACGGTGTATCTGTCCCAATGCCATACATGTTAATTAGTGTTCCATAATATTATGACATCATCTTCACATTAGGGTTTGACAATCTTGTGACACATCATTTGAATAAAATGTTATTAACTAAGCGGAAGTAATCACTAAGCAGCGGATTACCAAAAATCACTAAAAATTCAAACCATTTTACAGAAACGTCCAAACATAGGAAAACTCTTTCACAAAAGACTGAAGTAATTTGATTACATACTAGTTTACAAATACATATCATGCATCATCTTTTCCTGAGAATTACAAGCATTAACTGCCCTGTTAAACTAAATAGTGGAAGTATAAAATCTCGAGGCACTGAGCCAAAATCTCAAAAGTACTAACTACTACTCCGAGGACCTAAGAGTACAGAGACGACACATAGGACTCTATGTACCACTATACAAGGCATATCAGCCAGTCTCTCCACCTGAGACTTCACTGTTGTCCCTGCTGATGTTGTTGTTGTCCTTCACCTACTAAAGGATTCCTGCCTCCTCATCTGCGTCCACCTAAAAATGTGGTTCCCACATGGGTAAGACAATCATAAATTGCCCAAGCGAGAGATATAACTCTTCGCCAGAAACATGGTTATTGTAGTTTAATAAGATAACTCTGAATAGAAGAATCATTATTGTTTAACAACAGTTACTTATTCATTACGGAGTATACACAACATTTATTCACTATAGAATTATAACCGCAGCATATACTCTCTTCAGGCTTAGATCACATAGCTAATGCATGGCATTGTCTTTGTGGAGTCATGACTTGTAGCCATATTCTTTTAAAAAAGTATTGGGATCTTAATCCCTCATCTCATCAAGTACATTTCCATCTCTTAACAAGTTCATCATCATGACTATAAAATATGGTATTCAAACCCTTAACTCATCATAGAATACTTGTTACCACTTATTAGGTAACTTAATACCTTCAGGTCAACTGACCTAGGACATTATGATTCTTACTACACAAAGAATTCCACATAGTTCACAAAGCTCATATCACCTCTTATTACCCCTTAATAAGCAACAAGGCATATTTATGGCTTATGAAGCTCATAAAACATTGAATACTTATGTTATCCATATTGATTCCTAGTTGTGTGAAGCAATGGAATAGGACTTGATCATTAATAATATGATCTTGAGAACCTATATGGTTATTTATGGGAAACCCTAATTCAGGGTAATGAAGTGTAAATCCCTATATATGGGATGATGAATGTGATACAAAACCCTAATCCAGGGTGATGTTATGTAATGTTACAGTAAACCCTAAATTGGGTAAAAGGACATGATGAACCCTAATCTGATGTGAATAGTGCATCCTAACCCTAAATTGGGTAATAGGATATAATAAACTTTAATACAGGGCAATACGATGTGAAACCTTAATCTGGGTGATGCTATGTGAAGTCCTAACACAGAGTAATCATATGTGAAGCTTAAGTACAGATTGATGAGTTATGAATGTAATAAGAAAACCCTTGTATTACATGGTACTGATATACAATTGTTATCATGATTACTAATCATTCAGGTATGTTGAGATAATGAGCATAGCCAGGTATGGGCTATGATTCTCTGTATATTGAAGTTAAAAAAAAAGCAATACCCGTGTCTTTTGTAAATCATTCGGTCTTCACATATAGGTGTCAGTTGTCTTTATAAGCCGACATCTTAGATTATTAGTGTCAGTTTTTGTGCACCAACTGACGGCATCAAATGTGACGTTATACACCATTTCTGTACTAGTGCAAGTGGATATATGAAAATTTTGGCATTATAAGAAATAATGTATGGAAATATTAATTAAACATCTGAATTTATCAAACTACAAATACAATAATTCATATATTATCTATGTATCTTAGGTATCTAAATTATATTCATTGACTTTTGTCAACTTATCACTCTCTCCTTAACATCTCATCACTTTGTCATAGCATTCCATAATTTAGTAATATAAAACAACATTCTGACATACCTAGACTCACATTAATAATGGCCTAAGGTCCAAATATTAAAAGGGGGTATGACAAGGCATGAAATACCATTGTATAGGGGTATGTGTCTAAGGCTTAACTCACTTGCTTATATAGTGAAGAGTTGGACAACATCTCTGATAATCTCACCACCTTATCATACTATCATTCCATATACACTAATTTTTCATCAAGCATTGGATACATTGATCTATTAAGGTTTCATATCCAGATCAAGACCTCAGAAAATTCACATATGTCATAGTTAATCTATAATTATCACAACATTTCCATTTAGAACATTCTCTTCATAAACAATATCACATTTCACATTTATGTCTCCCATCTCATCATTCATGTGCAAGTGTTTCATAAAATATTCAAGATATTTAATAAATTAAAATTACAATTAATGCACTTTTTATGACTTGGATCACATCTTTCATATATTATTATCATTTTTTATCTTTTCTCGTTTATTTACTTCATTGTTTAGTTCAAAGTTGGTATTCAGGGATAACCTCATAGTTAACATACAAACAATTATACACAATGATGTACCATGTTTACAAATAATTGATTCCGCCCTATTTTAGGGCTTCATCTTGTGCCATATTGCATTTCAATCAAATCTATACCTATTAGATTACATGCACTACTACATTTTTAGCCTGTAACGTCGCTGCCCATAGCGTCATTGTTACTAAAATAACCGACCTAATAGACTATTGCATCGGCTTTATCAAAAAAACTGACCTTACAGGTTTCCCGTGGAAAAATTCGTGTGAATTTGGCTTCGCGCCTCGATCTGTAGTGACGGTTTTTCCAAATAACCAATGCTATAAGGTCAACAAAAAAACACGGGCACCGCTTTGGAACTCTAGTGTCAGTTTTTTTCAAATAACCGACCCTATAGACCCTGACCTCTAGGGTTGGTTTTTTCAAATAACCGACCTTAGAGATGGTCTAAAAAATTCCAGGCACCACTTAGTCTGTAGGGTTGATTTTTTCAAATAACCGACTCTATAGAGCCTGACCTCTAGGGTCGGTTTTTTCAAATAACCGACCTTAGATGCTCTCAAAAAATTTGGGCACCACTTAGTCTCTGTAGCGTTAGTTTTTTGAGATAACCGACCCTAGAGGTCGGGCTGATATTAGACCAAAGTCGAGCTGTGTTTCATTGTGTTTCATTTCATTTTGTTTGTCTCCCCATTCCTGTTCCCTCTCCTGAAGAAAAGCAAACCGCCGCCGCTTCCAAGGTAACCTTCCCAACCATCTCCACACCCGAAGAGAGGCTAATCAGCACCCTTTCTTGGACGATGACGCCCAACCACCATTTTCTTCTTTGGACAGTGTCGACGCCTCCAGATCGACCACCATCTCCGACACCATGCACTTTAGAGAAAATGCCCATCCATTTTCTTCCTTGAATGGTGACGACGTCTATTGCGTTGAAAGGGTCGCGCACCTTCTTTCTCCAGTTCTTCTCCCGCACAAGCTCCCCCACCGTCCAGTTCTTCTCAAGGTAGCATGGTTGTCTCTTCCGCCTCACTACTCCATTTTCTTTTTACTATCATGCGACTGACCAGGTAGCACGGACGACACCTACGGCGTTGCAAGGGTCACATACCTTCTTTCTCCAATTCTTCTCCCGTACGAGCTCCCCCATTGTCCTGTTCTTCTCAAGGTAGCATGGTTGTCTCTTCTGCGTCACTCCATTTTCTTTTTACTGTCATGCAACTGACCGGGTAGCACGGCCATGCTGGGTAGAACGGCCGTGCTGGATGAGTTGTAGAAACTTCAAAATTTGTAAATTTTGCATTTGTGTTGTTGCAGGTGCTATTGACTTGTTGTTGACTTGCATATATTTCTTCTTCAGCCTACAAGTGAGGTATAATATTCTCACTCTCCCAATGTGCCATTTTTTACTAGTAAATTAACCAATAATAAAAATATGTATTCTTTCATATCTATATTTTTTTATCAATCACATATGTAAGCATTATATACATTTTAGAAATATGAGGGTAGACACTGTGTAGTCTCAGATTGACACTTTAGGGTTTATAGATGAGATCATCGATGCATGATGTTTAACTTAATATATGTATACTTGTAGGTTCTAAAATGGCAAGTGACAAATGTCAAAGTAACTACTTTGACAACTGCTTAGTCTTATATGTATTAATTTTCAACTCTTATATGTCAATTGTTATATTTTTATCTCAAGTCATGTTTATAGTAGTTTACTAACATTTAAGTATAATTCGTTATTTGTAGTGTCCTATACAAAATAATGATTGGGCTTGTGGCTAATGAAATATATGCAAGCTATTTTCAAACAAAGCATCATATGACATTCAGACTATAGATCAGGTAATAAAGAATAACATCATAAATTTTCAAGTGATTTTAGTCATTTCACTAGTACATAACATGCCTTTAGTGTCAGTTTTTTAAGGCATTTACTGTCAGTTCTTAAGTGATACCTATGTGGGTGCCGCTAAAATCCCAACCGTTACGCATCGGTTCTCAAACCGACACCAAAACCCTTCGCGTGCCACCGAAAATGCACAGAAAATGCACCAGCAGGGGTATAAGCGTCGGTTATTAGGTTCAAAACTGACACCACATACCTTCGCGCCGCAGAATGGGTGCCATCTGGGGCACTATCGGCGTCAGTTTCTTAGTGATAACCGACAGCCATCTCACCCGCTGCCACGGCTGTGCTGACATGGTCGTGTTGTCTGGCCTCTAGGGAAATCGACGTCGGTGACTAGTAGGGAAACTGACACTGTTATCCTATGTCGTCGGGTGTATATAAATATATGACAACTATTTTATGTCTGGTCCGCTTCCACGGCCGTGCTGGCCAGGACAACCGTGGTGTCTGGCCTCATTAGGGAAATCGACGTCAGTTATGAGTATGGAAACTGACATTGTAACCATATATCGTCAGTTTTGTTCAAATAACCGACGCTGATGTTTTTTTTTCTATCAGTCTGCAGACCTGCTGTGGCTGGTCGTAGGATGAGAAACCTGCAGTTCAGTTATGAACTACAGGTTTTATGACATCCATTGATATCAGCCAACAACAGGACACAAACCTGCAAACATTTTATCTCTTTTCACATTCAGACACATGTAGAAACATTCATGTATTGATGATTTTCACACACAATTCATAAAAATTCATTCACATTGTCATCATTGTCTTCATTGTCAACAAAATCATATATTCAAAGAGCCATGAAACAACAAAAGAAGCCACAATGAAGGGAAGCATGATATAGATACAATACATAAAGTGCAGCACACACAAGTGTTTCAGATTCATATAACAACATGACAAACTAACACATATATAGTGCATAACAATAGCAGTGCCGAATTGACATACAACACTAGCTTAGTACATATATAGTGGGACTAAGGTGACGATCCCACCTGCTAAAACAAGTTACCGACAACTACATGTT
Source organism: Alisma plantago-aquatica (assembly GCA_963693085.1). Taxonomy (NCBI): domain Eukaryota; kingdom Viridiplantae; phylum Streptophyta; class Magnoliopsida; order Alismatales; family Alismataceae; genus Alisma; species Alisma plantago-aquatica. The sequence goes on from OY856412.1 coordinate 1,028,128,717, forward strand.
ACGACTAGGAGGTCGTGATTCAGCAACTGTATGCATTAGCAGGAGGACAAATAGGTTTCACCACGAGTTAACATTGAAGAAGGTCTACTAACCTACACTGAGCTAAACAATTTTATCAGTACTAGCCTAAGGCACAAGTACCGTTCGTCGGGACAATGACAGTTGTGGAAGCTTAGTGGCCACTACACAGTTGAATGTACAGATGTTGGATGTTAAGCTTCCACGACCGTCATTGTCTCGACGAACGGTACTTATGCCATAGGCTAGTACAGATAAACTTGTTTAGCTCAGTGTAGGTTAGTATACCTTCTTCAATGTTAACTCGTGGTGAAATCTATTTGTCCTCCTGCTAATGCATACGGTTGCTGAATCACGACCTCCTAGTCGTAACATGTAGTTGTCGGTAACCTGTTTTAGCAGGTGGGATCGTCACCTTAGTCCCACTATATATGTACTAAGCTATAGTGTGGGATGCTTTCTTTCTCTCCGACTGTTGCGCTTTGGATTTACAAAGCAATGTCGATGGCCTGCATAGCTATGTCATGGCCGTCCTGCATAGCCTGTAGTCTTTGGCGAACGCCTGCAAATTAAATAGAATTGCTATTAACTAGTATCCTAAAATTTTGATAAAAAAAACACTTACATAATATAATTATAAATGAACATATAGATAGAAACCTCAGGGATATATTCTTAAAACTTACATTGTCAGGCGGTGCAAGCACGTCCTCACCCTCACGATGATCATCAGCACGGTCATCATGGGAACATAATAAAAATATAAACATCCATGCCTCTAATATTGTGATCTTTTATCAATTAACAATCATTCATTATGATCCCCGCGAACATACAAGTCATTGTCATCCCCAGCTTCAATGTTTGGTGGTGTTGGCAACCCAACTGAGAATGGATTGGAGTCATCATACTTATCATAGTACTCTTCTTCATCTATAGGATCTTCAATGAACTGTCTTTTACCATGAAGAACAACCGACCATTTATCATTTGTAGGATCATCGATATAAAATACTTGTTTTGCCTGTGATGCCAATATGAATGTTCACCCTTCTCGCCAATCTTTTCAAAGTTCACTAACATGAAACCCAATTCATCCACTATAACTCCTTTGTTGTTGTCAACCCAATTACATTTAAAGAGTGGAATTCTGAAATCTACATAGTCAAACTCCCATATGTCTTCAATGACACCGTAATATGACATTTTAGCTTCACGTGGACTTTTATCCTTTGCACTTACAAAATACATAGTCGATGCTTGAAGGGTGACCCCGTTGTTTTGGACGACACTCTTATCATCTTGACGCTTTGTGTAATATGAGAAACCATTTATGTCAAACCCTTCATAAGGCATAACATTCAATTTTGGTTTAAAGGTGAGGCATTTGATGGTTTCAGTAACATTATCTGGTGTTTGAGATAGTTGATGTAAGACTTTATCTTCCAACCACTTAATAAATGTCTTGTTATGCTCTCTAGCAAGCCACATTGAATTGGATCGAGGATATTGTCTCTTGATGAAATTGGTATGTTCCTCGATATAAACACTCACTTCGGCCATGTTGTGTAAAATATACAAGTGACCTTGCTCCAACTCCTCACGGCTGATTACTTTCACCCGTGCTCCCAAAACTCCTTTGCCAAAATGCTCCTCAATATTCTTGTCATTCACGGGAGCGTCATTACCACTCACAAAGTCATTGCAAAAATCCATAACCTCACTCACCACATAACCCTCAATAATACTCCCTTCATGCCGATAACGGTTTCGAACATCACCTTTAAAAACGCTCATGTATCGTTCAAAGGGATATATCTAATGCAAAAAAAACTGGTCCCAACATTTTCACTTCCCTAGTCAAGTGGACAACAAGATGTACCATGATATCAAAGAACGACGGAGGAAAATCCATCTCAAGCTGACATAGGGTAACAACCACTTCTCTTTGCAAATTATCGAGAGTATCTGGGTCAATAACTTTGCAACACAGACTGTTGAAAAAGAAACAAAGTCTGGTGATTGCAAACCTTACATGCTTCAGCAATATAGATCTAATTGCCACAGGCAATATTTGTTGCATTAGAATGTGACAATCATGAGATTTAAGACCTATCAACTTCAGATCTTTCATTGATACCAATCTACGGATGTTGGATGAGTAACCCTGTGGCACCTTAACATTTACCAAGCATTCACAAAATGCTTTCTTCTCCTTTCTAGACAACGTGTAACAAGCGGGAGGTAAGTATGTTCTTTTATTACCCATTTCACGTAATTTTGTTAATTCTGACCTTATTCCCATTTTACGTAGGTCCATTCTGGATTTTATCCCATCTTTAGTCTTACCTGGTATATTCAACAGAGTACCGATGATGCTATCACATACATTTTTCTCAACGTGCATGACATCGATACAATGCCTGACTGTCAAAGAACTCCAATAAGGAAGATCCCAAAATATCGACTTCTTCTTGAATAAATACTTGTCACTCCTTGTGGCCATTGTACATTGTGATCTCTTACCAAATTCATTGGCGATGTCTTTCACTCTTTCATAAACATCCCCCCCTGATATAGGTTTAGGTGCACTACGTTCCTCATTCCGTCCATTGAATGCTTTGTGCAACCTACGATGCGGATGAAATTTTGGAAGAAACCTTCGATGTGCAAGATATAAAGTCTTGCCGCCATGTTTTAGTCGTATTGAATCGGTGTTGTCTTCACATATAGGACACGCTTTAGATCCTTTGACACTATATCCAGACAAATTCCCATATGATGGAAAGTCATTCACAGTGCAAAACAACATAGCGTGCAAACAAAATGTCTCTCTTCGTGAAGCATCATAGGTCATCACACCTTCACCCTAGAGTTTCTTTAAGTCATCAATCAGAGGTTCAAGATAAACATTGATATCATTTCCAGGTTGTTTAGGGCCCGATATCAACATCGACAGCATAACGTACTTATTTTTCATACACAACCAGGGAGGAAGATTGTATATAACAAGCATAACTGGCCAAGTGCTATGTTGGCTGCTCAATGTCTCGTAAAGATTCATCCCATCTGTACAAAGCCCAAGTCTTAGATTCCTGTCCTCTTCACCAAATTCAGGGTACAATAGATCCATCTTCTTCCACTATGGGGAATCAGATGCATGTCATAGGATCCCATCATTATTTTTCTTAACATATGCATGCCACGTCAAATTCTTTACATCTATAGGATTGGCAAACAAGCATTGAAACTATGGTATTATAGGTAGATACCACATCACCTTGGCAGGAGAACCAATTTTGGACTCCCCTAAAGTCGTCAATTTATACCTTGATGCACCACATTTCGGACAATCTTTCAAATTCACATAGTCCTTTTGAAATAATACACAATCATTCGGGCATGCATGTATCTTCTTCGCCTCCATTCCCATTGGGCACAACAATTTCTTTAACCGGTATGTTGAGATCGGTAGCTCGTTTCCTTCAGGAAGAATTTCTTTCAACAAAGACAACAATGACGTAAATCTTTTGTCGCTCCATCGATTGTTAGCTTTTAGTTTATACAATCTCAACACAGCGCTAAGCTTCATAAACTTACAACCAGTGTATAATGGTATCTCATCATCATGCACAATGTTTCTAAACATGGGAGGTGGATCAGTGTGCTCTACCCCACAACTATCCAGCATCGCATCAACGATGTCTACTGGAACTGGTTCATTCACATCTACGTCATCGGAGGCAATTTCTTCTTCCACACAAGCAGTGTTATCGACATCCACTAGTTTCAGGTTTGAAATCTCTCCATGCCAGTGCCATTCTGTATAGCCTTGTACAATCATGATGCACATGACATGACTTCTGATTTCGTCACCAGTACTAACTTTCAAGTTGTTACCGCAATGCCTACATGGACAGTAGAACCTATCTCCAGGTTGTTTCCTATGTTCCTCGGCAAATATAACAAACTGATCAAGACCAGAAATAAACTCTGGGGTGCAGCGATTGTGAATGGACATCCATGATCTATCCATTCTCTGATCAAAGAGAAAATAAGTATATATTACAACAAGATTAGGGTCTAGGGTAAACAGATTAGAGTTTATGGTTAAAACTTTAGGGTTTAAACATGTGATGTCATTCTTAAATGTGTACCACCTATCCCGTTCTTGAACACCTAATCTCATTAGTAAGTGTATAATGTGTATTGGGTTTTCATGAAAATTTCGGCAGCATTTCCCCACTGTTCTCCAAGTACATATGTACTTAGAGAACAAACGGGGAAATGCTGCTGAAATTTTCTTGAAAACCCAATACACATTATACAGTTACATCCTAAGTGAGATTAGGTTTTCAAGAACAGTCCCAAACTGGGGACTATCCAAGATTTACTCCTAATGAGTAAATCTTGGACGGGTTTCTAGGCCAACAAATACAACACCAATTCCTAGTTCACAACCCCATTCAACACACAATTTCTTATAAAAAGATTTGTGGACAGCCATAACAATATATCAATGCTTCCTAAATTAATCAACATTAATAGCTTATGAATGTTTAGATGCATTTAAATATAAAGCCCTAAATTTAAATAATGTGAGGAATAAAAAATCATTAGATGAACGAGTGGATAAGTAAATACAAATTAGTATTTAAGTAAATAGAAATCATAGGGCGAGACAGAGGGTTTTTTGGGATGTTTACCTCTATTTGAGTCCAGTCGGGCGTCTTGCACTAGAGCAGGGAGAGAGGCGAGACGGATGGGTGCACATGGAAGCCGAACGGGCGGGCAGAAGGTCGGGGAGCTCCTGAACCATAATGGAAGTGATCATTGAAAACATAGTTATAATAAGGATAAAAGACCATTTATAATGAAATTTATCAGTAATTTGTAACATTTAATAACCAAGCCAATCATCAATTCAGTTAGAAGCATTCATGTAGCAACTTTCAATTCCATTCATTAATCTCTTTTTACATCCACACACAGGGGTTGGTGTACCCCTAAACAGTAACTAAACAAAGGGGTTGGTGTACCCCTAAACATGCGCATAATTAAAATAACTATTAATACAGACAAGTCTAGATAGATAGACAACTAAATACTACACCAACATGGTCCCACATCAGTAACTTCGAGGACTTATCATTGTGGTGATCTTCTCCTGAAGTTCAAAAAAGAAAGAAGCTATGAGTATTGATTACTTTCAGACAAAAAGTGTAAACACAAATTTTTTGTCTTGACAATTATATTTGTTAATTGGACCTACCGTGGCCTTTTTGATGATGCTGTGTCGCGGAGATCCTCATTGTGTTTAGATGAAGCTGAACTGACAGGGGCCTCATAATCAGATTCGTCATAGATGATATCCTCTGTGGTGCGCTCATACCATAGTAGATGATCGGGGGTCTCGCAGTTGATGTTGGTTATCCAAACGTTGATGGTATTATGGCCAACTGGACGGAGAAAAAGCTTGTCGCTACCGCCCACATGCATCTTTCCAATCCAATCACGCCAACCGGATTTTGATACAAGATTTCCCGCCAAATCATACTCAACCTCGATAACATGTGAATAATTGCCAAAATTTAGGGTCACTTCACCAGGTCTGTAGTGTCTTCCTTTTAGAAAACACCAATATTTGGGTATGGCCAATTGGTTTAAGGAACGATCATCTAGGATGATGTCCAATTGTTCTTCAATAAGGAACGTTAACATTGACATAGAGGCCCAGTTCATAGTGATTGTTGTGGGTGGACAGAGACTGCATAATATTAGTATTAACAAAGTGTACATAAGTACATATAATGATGTTATATATTTTCAAAAAAAGTGTAAGTACATGTAATGATGTTATAAATTTTCAGATTAGTATTTTCTATAATTTTATGTATCTTGGTATTTCATAAAATGAGGTGACACTTATTATCTATTTGTTTAATCAACACTCATATTTAGTTTTATGAGTACATGACATTATGTTTGAAATACTTTTTAAAAGGATAAAAGAACATACTTATAATAAGGACCCAGGCACATTCTAATCATTTTGAAGTGAATCAGAAAATGAACAGGAACCTGGCTCCTATTTGCTAGTAACATCAAAAAAGTCAAACCTAAAACTGGAAATGCACACTACAAATTTTAGCACGATCGTGTATGATTGCAAAATAATACTGAACTGAATTAGGATCAATAATAGGGATTGGTTAACTAAATTATCATTGACATCTACTTGTTTAAAAAATAGGTTAAGCCAAGGTCGACACATATCAACAACAAACATTAAAAAATAAGTTAAGCCAAGGATGAATTGAGGAGGCAAACCTAGTCAATTGGAGGCTTTACCTCTAGCAGTGGAAGTGGTGATGATAATGGCAAGCTCTGGTTCCGGCTGTTGTTGTTGGTGCTGGCTACTGGTGCTAGCTCTGGTTCCGACTGCTATTGTTGGCGTTGGCTACTGCTAGCACCGGCGAGAGGAGGACCAGATGGAGGAGAGGACCAACGACGGTGGTGGCTCCACGAACGGTGAGCTCCACGGAGGCGGCGAGCTCCACAGAGGTGGCGAGCTCCACGAACGCCGGAGAGCTCCACAAACGGCAAGCTCCACGGCGGCGCTTCACGGTGGCGGCAAGGAGATAGGCGCTTCATGGCGGCGCTTCACGGTGACGCTTCACGGCGTCGGCGAGCAAGGAGATCAGCGGCGGCGAGCAAGGAGAACACCGGAATCACCAGACCCTAATAGCCGATTGCAATCACAGAGATAAATGGGAAGAGTCGGGCTCGCTCGTGTGATATTAAGTTAACATTCGGTGTTAGTTTCTAACAAAAACCGACAATATAAACTTTAAATGTTGGTTTGCAACAAACCACCGACACTAAAGGGAGGTGAAAATTTTTGCGGTTATTCGCGCGAAAACACAACGGCGTCAGTTATTGTCACAAAACCGACGATAAAAAGTGAGCAAATTTCTGTCTCGCAGAAAACCTTTAGTTGTCGGTTCCTCTCTTAAACACCGACAATGTATGTCAATTTTTGGAGGCAATTTTTTTCGCTGGAAATTTTGGTTTTGGCGGTTACTTTTAGGTTTCGGTTTCTTATTAAGGAACCGATATTTAATAAAAGCGATACCCGTGTCTGGTCACCCTTCACAGATTGAGGTCGGCTTATTTTAAACACCGACGCTGTATGATTTAGGTGTCAGTTTTTTATTACAACCGACACCAGCAAAAGTGACATTATAAGACATTTCTGTAGTAGTGTTTTATAAAATATTAGCATGTGCATTTTCTATTACAGATCTTTACAACTCAGCCTTACACACTTGAGGACTTAAATGAATTTTGAAAATAGTAGTCAGATGTTTTTCTAAATGAAGTCAATATAGCATTAGATTAAATATGTCAACTCCATTTATGTATGTGATTTTAGTACTCCATTCATCTCAGACTTGCAATCTATCATTTTGTAGATTATGATGTGAATATGTGTAACTCAACTGAATATATGAATCGTTTTTGTTATTAATGTGTGGTTTGGAATGGTGATGGTTGAGCATCAATGCTCCCCTCTCCCATATCCTGGTTCTTCTTGTTCTTCTATTATGTTTCTATTTCTTCCATGTAGCACGGTCGTGCCACGTAGCACGGCCGTGTTTGCTTCTGGTAGCATGGTCGTGTTGTGTAGCACGGCCGTGCTGTGTAGCATGGCCATATTGGGATATGTTAGCACGACCATGCCGCGTAGCACGACTGTGTGTGGTTACAATATGTAGACCTGTAGCATCGATTTTCTTAAAAAAACCGACCTTAGAGGTTCACTCTAAGGTCGATTTTAAGAAAACTGATGCTACAGGTCTACAGATTGCAAAGCTCATTTGTAGACTTGTAGCATCGGTTTTCTTAAAAAACTGACCTTAGAGGTTCACTCTAAGGTCAGTTTTTTAAAGAAAACGGATACTACAGGTCTACAGATCCTCAAGATCAATCTGTAGACCTGTAGCATCGGTTTTCTAAAAAAACCGACCTTAGAGTGAACCTCTAAGGTCAGTTTTTTAAGAAAACAGATGCTACAGGTCTACAAATTGATCTTGATAACTGACCTTACAACCATGGACACAGTTTCTTCCTCATTTTTTACATCCTATTGGGTCAGTTTTCTTTGGTTAAAAAATCGACGATATAGGTAAAGTTCTATAGAGACGCCCACTTAGGATTCGGTTAAAAAGTGACGCTACAGGCTTAAAAAAATCGACGCTATAGACCATTTCTGTACTAGTGATGTTATTTCCCCTAATATGCATAATATGTGTAAAATGCACTTATGAACATTATTTGCATGTTTTTCAGGCATTTGGACCATGCTTGATGGAAGAGAGAGAGCAGGAGTGATTCTAGGGTTTCTCAACCCTTGGAGAGGCCTAAAGTGAAGTCTGAAGCTCCCCTAGTGGCCAAAGATCCATTGAAGAAAAGATGTTCAATAATGAAAAAAGAATCAAGTCAAAGTGTTTCAATAGAGACCACCATAGATGTGGTACCTCAAAATGATTATGTTGGCTCATCCAAAACCAAACAAGTCACCTTAGTGCAAAGAAAGAATCACCATGGCCATGCCACACGTAATGTCTATGGTGGACTGACCCAAAATGGTTGTTCCTCCTTGCACGACCGTGTGACAGTTGAAGCAGAACGGTTGTGGAGCCAACAATAGGTTATGGGATCCAAGACACCACAGTCGTGCTACCCATTCCCCACCATGGTCGTGCTTCCTCATGTACATTTTTGACCAAGTTCCTATGATTTTTTCCCATTTCTCACCACGATCATTCCACATAATCATGGCCCCTCTCACCCCTTCCCACCACGGTCATGCTACTCACAAAAACCTAGCTACTTTTGCACTGCATTTCCCACTTCACCCCTACTTAACCTATTGCTTCCCCCACACCTATATATACCTAGGTGGATGGAGCATGAGGTCAGGTACCTTCTACCACCTCCTAGATCCCCATTTTTGCATTCCACCCATTCCACTGCATTCCACCTCCAGTTCACCATTTCCACCACCAAAACTCTAGTTTCCTAGTATTTTGACCCTATTCTACCATCATCACATGTCATTTCACCTTAGAGGAGAGAGGAGGATGTCCTGCAGCAGCTGAAGTGGAGTATTTCTCCATATACACAAAGCTCCATGGCTTCTTCTACCCTTTTCTCTTTTCTTTTTGTATTTTGCATTGCTTTGAGTAGCTAGGCCCCTTGGGTGGGCTATTTGGGGCAAAATATGTTACTTTGATAACATGTTGGGGAAAATGATATGTAAACATTGTAATTTCATTTGCTAATGATTATGTTCTATTTCTATCTCACTCTTCATTAATTGCTCGTTGGTTTGTGCTTGAAATCACCTAGGAATTAAGAGGAATTGCTTATATGTGTGAATTTTGGTATTTGCTCCTAGGTCCAATTTTGGATCCCTAGCTAGCTGCCCATCATCCTACATGCTAATCAATTCTCCTAACCCTAGTTGAGAGATCTAAGTAGCTAGTTTAGATGAATTTGGTGTGTTTAGAATGGAGCTTTCTCAAGGTTAGAATGTGGGTGATGGGAGGCCTAAAACCTCACTTCCACTCCCATTACTAATCACATTCCCTAATCATCCTAAGACCATCTAACCTAGAAACCTAGGCTTGTTTAGACTCTATTTGAATTACACCTAAACCCTAACCCAATTGAGCCTCACAAGGGTAGTAGGGGGTGTTAGGGATTAGTTCCCCTATACAAAACCTAGCATATCCACAACCAATTAGTAGTTTAGGATAATTAATTAGAATTTAGCTTGTTGTTTGGTTTGGTAATCTAAATGAAATCATAATGTTCATGTGTCACCCCAACCTAATTGATAAGTGCATCCTTTAAATAGCCCATATCTCTCTTAATTGCTTTAAAACCCTAATTTCCTTCTTGCTTAGATAGTGTTAGTTTCGTTAGCTCTTTACTTGATTAGTTAGCTTCTTGACTTGTTCTTTCTTTGCTCTTTCTAGTTTAGGTCTTTAATTTCTCTTTTTTCATGTTTTCTATCTTCGAATAGAATAGACTCCTTCTTTCTTGCCTTAGTATAGATTGCTCCTTTACTTGCTTGCCTTGTCTTTTCCTACTCAGTAGAATTAACTATCTAGGGTTAACTTAGATTTTGTTCTTGTTTGCTTTACTTTACTTTCTTTATTGCTCAACTTAGTGTAATCATCAAATCAACCTGTAAACCCTTCAACCCTAGTCTCCGCAGTAGGAACCTAGCCCAAAAACTAACCTAGCTCTAGTATCCCCTTTTCTCCATGTGGATCGACGTTATACTTGTCATCCTCTTATACTACGACATGACCCCATGCGCTTGTGAGTGTAGAGTTTAGTTCATGTAAGTGTGTTGAGTCTAGGTCTTTATAAATTTAAAAAGCTTAATCCACCATGTGTTTTTGTTCATGGGGTTTCATCTATTCAAACTCCAATTGAGTAGTGTGTAAAACCATTGGCTGAAGCACACCAACAATCACATAATCTATGAAAATAAAGGCATACATCATCACTCAAAATTTAATTTTTGAATAACAGACAATATCTTTTAGGGTTCATATATTATCGTAGATGCACAAGAAGAAGCTACAAAAGTTGGATATTGTTATCTAATAATTAAATCTCCACAACAAGAAATCCTATAGATTTAAACATTCATGGTTATTATTTTATTTAAAAAGATTATCATTAATATGATTATATTCTATTATATTAGCACATACAATATGAGAAAGAGTATCATTTCATCCCATCCATCAATTTTAGCTCATAAATAGTATTGGAATCATTCATCATAAGAATAATAATTGTCAATTATTCTTTATTTAATTAAGATATAAAGGAGGGGATGTCTACTTCAAATTATTGAACATAATTATATAATCCTCATATTACAACATTTACAATTAATAATTTATCTATTACTCATTGCTTTAATGTATATATTCTAACCCATCTCCTTTCCATACTGAACCATTGAAAATATGATATCCATTAACCTAGAAAGTGAAATGATGAAGATAACACCATTGAAGTTCTCCCTAGGTCACCAAACGTCCAAGATATAACCAAAAACTACAAGAACACCTTACCCTAGCTTAATCATCGTCAAAGAGGCAAAGAGGATGGATGAAAGGAAAATAAATGTTCATTTACATATTACACTTACCATAGGCCATCCACATCATGTTGAAGCAGATAAAAGAGAACAAGATCAAAGAGCATAGGAGGAACTAACCCCCAATGTCATCCTCCACCAAGAACAACTCCAGATATAAATCCCTTGAAAAATTAGGGTCAAAATCCTAGAAATCACTTTCCAAGTTTCCTCTTCAGACTCCAATATGTGGGGTTTTATGAGAGGTATGAGATCAGTTTTGAGAAAAAGGTTGTATGTAACATGCCCAAAGATCCAAAACACACCCAACTAAAATGTCCCAACATCGATTCTAAAATAATTTGGAGACATGTAGGGTGGGTAGTTCTTCTTCTTTCCACCTCATTAGAACTTTACAATTGTGGCCCCATCCCTTTGAAAGTTTGACTTGTTGGGTGTTCTACCAACTTCCAATACTTTGACGTCAACTCTTCTTCTATTATTTGGCCTATTATAGACTCTTGATCCAAAAATGTCACTCCAATCTGTCTAGAGGTCAACTGATTTATCTTCTTTAGAAGACACAACAATATTCCAAGAACTACAAACACATTATATGACAACCCTAACTAATCCTATGTTCACCTCAATTAAAGACCTTTCTAGACTCTTCTATGCTCCTTTAGTAAGGTCCCAAACATGTGAGAATGATCATATCACATTTTTACCACTTTACTAAAAATAAATGCAACCAATATCATAAGATTTATGTATCACAAAACTATTACACATTTGATGTTCAATTAGAATGATTTTCACCTATATATTGTATTCAAAAATCAACAATTCATTTATTACAAGCATTAGCACGATCACTGATAGACATATTAGAATATTTTTGTTTACATGGAGGTTAAGAATAGACAAACTTATTTAGAAGTGAAACTGGATCAAGGCATTACACATAGTGTCTATAGATAGTTATTATATAGATGGTAGAAAAGGATCATTGATTATATCAAGTTCATTGATTATATCAAGATACACATGTCAGATCTAGGGATCTCGAGGGGGGTGAATAGAGCTTAAAAATTCTCACAAGATAAGTTAGACCTTCAAATTAAATCAATTAAAACCAACAACTTAAGATAAATTTGAAGTCCTAACTACACAAGCATTGCAAGAATGAGAAAAATTGAAACATGCAATTGGACAAGGTGGTTTAGAGTGGTTCCACTCTCCAAACTAGGATAGAGTCAATCCACTACCTAGGGAGGTCAACCTTTAGGACTTTGCAATCCATTTATACTTATATTTATTCATAAGAGATACAAGGAGACCACCATAGATCCAAGGACTAACCTATTCAAGACAAGAGTCGTCCAACTACACAAGGACTTACCCACTTGATCAAGATGTCTTCAGCCTTCAACAAGGACGTACCCACACTTTCATAAAGTCTTTGGCCTTGAAGGAATTTTCCCACTCTTCCTGAATCTTAGCCTTGCCGTTCTCCTTCACCTAGAGAAGATCTTCACCTCTTCTTCAACCTTGAAGAAGAACAACAACAACTTCACCTTCACACGGAGTAGCTTGCTTCAACCTTTTCTTCTTTGAGAAATGGGGTAGGGAAGATGGGATGGAATGAGAGATTTACAAGCACATGAAGGTAGCTCTCTTACAATTGGACTAACTCACTCGTAATCACGAAATTCTTTGAAAATGAGATAGAGAAAGGGGCTCAAGGAGTTGCAACACACTCAACTATAGTAAGGACTTGGAATAACATGAATGAGTAAACTTGGAATGAACTCCAAGGGGTCCTATCTATAGATGGGGTGTTCCCTTGAGTGTGGGATCACTTAAGGGCAAAATATAGCCATTTTCCAAGTTATAACGGATCTATTCTCCCTCAAAACAACTCTCCAATAGTTATAATCACTTTTTTGAGTTTTCAATATAGCTCATTCGGTCAAGTTTCAATAAAGGTAACTCGATCGATCCACTAAATGACAAAGTCAATTTTCAAACTATCGGTCAAGTTTGTTTTGGGAAACTCGACCGATGAGTCAAAATTAGTGTTGCTTAGTTGATCAATCGATTGAGTTCTGTGAGTGTGCAACTCGACCATTTGGTCTCTCCATAAATCCCATCACTGGATCAAACTCAACCGATAAACAACCTATGACAAATTTTCTAAATTTACTTTTGAGTGATCAGATATTGGAATTAAATGACATTGATTTTTTTCTCATCTTATTTATGTCGTATCATCAACACAAGTGATTACAAAACCATCAAAGGTCATTTGGAGTGATTTCCCAAAATGGGCACCTGCGTTGCTTTTGACTTCAACTTGAACAAGCTAGGGCTTGTGTAATTTGATCCTTTTCATGTACCTAAAGCCTGAAATCAGTCTTGAACAAACATACTAGATACATAGGAATGGAATGGTTAAGTCATTATCAAAATATGGGCAATGTATAACTCTGAAGTCAACATTATCCCCATTTTTAACAATGACAAACCATTCCTCAATCATATTGAAAAGGATATGTAAAGTTATACCTTGGCCTTGTAATTGTAGAAGGGTTTATGATTTAAACAATGTGAATTACTCCCCCTCAATCTATGCTTACTCTTACCTGCATAGTTAGTCTATCTACACAAAGCAATATGACATATATACTATATGATCCTTTAGCAAGTCACATGATAAAGCATATAATGAACAAGAAAAGGATCACATAGATAATAAAATCAACATGGTTGATCTTCAAAACATTGAACTTCACTACCCCTTTTGACATTATCAAAAAACAAGGGGGGTATAAGAACACAGAAAAAAGTCTTCTCCAAGAACAACCAAGTGTACGTCCACAACATGCAATCTTACAACATACACCAAACAGAGATGAGAGAAACAAGCAATCTAAGTCATAATAAAAATATGGTAAACATGTCACTGACTCAAGAGATATATTAAATCAAAGAGTAGGTGTACATATGATTAAGATTACGACACGGAGAGTGTGTCCTCAAAAGCAACTAGAAGCCAAAGCGATGTAAACATGATGATAAATAGTACAACTCAGAAAATGTGCCCAGACATTTTTAGTACATAATAGCCTAGAAAGAAATATATGATCATCATCTAGACTAAAAACTACAAAAATCTAATTATGTAAGTCATCAATGTCCACATCATCAACATCAGCATTCGAGGCCTCTGGCTCATAGTTTTTATCTCTGTCTAAAGGTGCAACATCATCACCTTTATCACCAAAGTCACTAGCAAAGCCATCATTAGAAGCATCATCACCATCATCATCCTCAAAAGCCTCCTCATTAGTAGAAGCAGCCTCCTCATCGTCTTGGTCTAGCATCTCCTCATCGGAAGAGGAACCAAAACCACAACCGAGCCAACGAGCATTCTGCTCAGCTCAAGACATGCCAAGAGCATGGTGCTCATTAGCCTGAGGGAAAGAGGGAACAAAACTACCAATGACATCAAATAGGGTGGATAAAGGGCTAGTAGGAAGAGGAAACACTTCATGTGTAAGTCCACTAACAACAGAGGGTGTAGCAGCAGAAGTAGTAGGTGGAGGGACTGGATAAAAGTGATCATATGCATATGATGCATAGTCACCTCTTGGGTAGGGCTGGTAGGTAGGATAAGGGTGTGCACATGATAGGTTCATGTTGGACATGATGGCATAGAGGTCCTGATGCTTGTTGTAATGACCCTACTTCTCAATAACCCCCAATTAAGGAATACTAAGAATTCAGAGCCGTTATCCCAAAACAAGATCAATGGTTTTGCAAATAATAAAAAATAATTAATAAATTCTACCAAAGACTAAGCTTAAAATGGGATAAAAATTTACTTTTCACATACCTTTCAAAAATAGGAATCCAGAACTTCTACCCACTATAGAGTTCTATCTAACTAAGTCCTCCTTTATGATTTAACTTTATTCTTCACAAGTTCCACTTTACTATTTGTCCAATTTCAGATATTCCTAAAACATCGACAAACAAAACGTCAGTTAGTATAATGAATTATACTTGTATATGGGGGAACCGAAAACTTGCATCTATTAGTAACAACATAATGCAACCAAATTATTGCTTAAAAGTTCAAACTTTATGCATTAAACATAACTACTCAATCCCTACATATCCTTGCCTCTATGTTGTCCCTACAGTGGACATGGATACTACCTCTCTCATATGGTAGATCTCAAATAGCCCCTATGATCCTACCTTACAGGTAGATCACTACATAGGGCTATGTAGTCATATGGTCCTACCCAATGGTAGACCAACACATCGACTCATGATAACCTGATGATCCTACCCCAAGGGTAGACCATGTACTAGGTCATCCATCTCATCATCATCAAAGCTACAAAGGAGGACTAGGATCTGAGCTAGTCATGCACATATACTTATGGTGATAGTCATAGTCACTTTACAGTTGCATGAAATAAAAGTCAACCATATAGTTATTTCCAAGAAACTGATAAAAACTCAGAAATTACCATGAAACTCTAGTGATTAGTCATAAGCGTAACCACACGCTTGATTTGGAGTCTCAAATATAAGCAAGATATCCAACCCAATCAAGATCTTCAATTAAGCTAGATAAGCAACCAATCAAACAAGCTTGATCCTAAAAATATGTGTAACACCTAATTGTTACCATAACATCCCAAGCAACTCCTAATTGACTTGAGATGCCTTTCTAAGATTGCTAAGTCTCATTAAGATTCATTAGGGTTTATTACATCAATTTCCCAAACTTTATCCTTTTTAGGTCAACAAACCCTAAAATAGCTTTTCTAATCATAAAAACCCTAATTGCTAAAACTATCCACATTAAGGATTTTCTATACTCAAATTGACTTAGGATCATCAAATCTCTATTTTATTCATTGATTTGCACAATGAAAACCATTAAAAGTCATAATTATCAAAATTAAGGTTTCTAGGCCCATTAATGCATATTTATGTACATGGAACCCTAACTTAAGCCAATAATGTTTAAAGATCATCTTTTCCGAGCTAAATCTTTCTTTTATTAACAATATGTTAATATTGGCTTATATTACCCAAATAAAGTTATTAAATTCACTAATCATCCGAACTTAGGGGTTTTCATTAATAACACCATTAAAGGTGACTACTTTATATACTTTTCGAATTACAAGAAGAATTAGACTTCAATGATATTTTTAATGGATTCCTTGAATTTTTTTGATCAAAATTCATATATTACATGCCTTGATCCGAGCTACCAATCATTAGCTATAATTTTTTGCAAGTTAATCACTTTTAGACCAATAAGAAGATGAAACATCATTATAGAGATAGATTACCTTATTTCCACGTGGATTACGCTCAACCAATCAGCTTTCGCCAAGCGGTTGACCTGCTTCACGTGAGCAGGGTGCTCACTGAGTAGTTGGCTACTCTTTTACCCCTACCCTCCTTCACAAACATTGGGGGCATGACGGTCTTTCTGCCCTTTGTTATCTTCTCGGTCTGCAACTTCTTCCGCGGAGGCAACATGAGTTGTGCCTCACTAGAGTTCGCACAAACCCTCAAGTAAGACCGCAATCATTGATAAGAGGATGTTGTTTGTAGAGCTAGAAATTGGGTGGGTCGGGTCAGGTTTGGGTCGGGCCATTTCAAGTTGGGTCATTACGGGTCAAAGATAATACATGTTATTTTATTCTTTCAGGTCAGGTCAGGTTTGGGTCAGTTTAGTATCGGGTTGGGTCCCTTCGGGTCATTTTGCATTTTTGGGTCAACTCAGTCTTAGGTTGGGTAAATTTTGATATATATATTTTTAGGTTAATTTGTCGGGTCAGATTCAAGTTAAATCATTTCAAGTCGTCTTACTATCGGGTCATGTAAATTTGCACTCCTCAAACTAATTTGATTTCGGGTCGAATCATTTTTGAATTAGGTACTAATCAAACCGGGTCTTCTTGGGTTGTGTATTTGGTTCAGATCTAGTTGTTTTGGGTTGGGTCTCGATCAGTTAAGGTTGGATAGTTAGCAATTAGGCGGTTCTTCTCGGGTTTGTCCAGGGTCATTATGGGTCAAAGATGTTTGTTGTTATTTTATCCTTTTATGTCGAGTCAAGTTAGTACCGGTTTGGTCCCTTCATTTCATTTTGCATTTTTGGGTTAACTTGTGTTCTGGTCAGGTTAACGTTGATACAAGTTTGTTTAGATTCATTTATTGGGTTTTTTTGGATTCACATCAAATCACTTCAGGTCGTTTCAATTTACACTATTTCAATTCTTGCTAAATCGAGTTTCAATTGTATCATTTTGAATTGGGTAGTTATCAAGTTGGGGTTGTTTGGGTTGTATGTTTTTATAATCAAGTTGTTTTGAATTGAACCTCATTCAAGTCACATTGTGACTTGTGATAATGAGTAATGACTAAAATTTACATTAATTAAAAAATAAATAAAATATGTTTTACTTGTTATTTTCTTCTTTTACTATCTATAATCCCATATATTTCTCCTTCATTTTCATTACTATCAAATTATCAAGCAAACTATTTCTTGTTAAATAATATATTGATAAAGCCACACCAATATCTATTGGAAAACTAAAACTTGACTTCTCGCTAGTTGCTACTCGCTAGTACTCAGTCTGATTCACATTGGGTCGGGTCAATGTTGGGTGGGATTGATTTTAGGTCGAGTTGACATTGGGTCGGGTCAATGTTGGGTGGGATTGATTTCAGGTCGAGTTGACATTGGGTCGGTCAGTATAGGGTCGGTTTGATGTCAACTTGGGTTGATAATGGGTCAGGTTGGTGTTGGATTGGGTTTACATGGGGTTGGGTTGGTGTTCGGTGGGTTGATATCGGGTCAGGTCAATGTCAAGTCAGGTTGACATCGAGTCAGGTCATGTCAGATGTGAGTTTTTTAGGTTGATTCGGGTCACACCATACCATCGGGTCGGGTGTTGGCTCAGATTTTGGTCTAACAATTTCAGGTCATATTCAGTTTTGGGTAAATGTCGGGTTGTGTTTGTGTTTATATTTTCTTCGAGTATAATCAGGTTGGGTTGTGGGTAGAATGGGTTGGGTCAGCTTTTTCCAGCTCTAGACGTCTTTGGTCGAGATGCTCAACCCTAGCTGAGGGGTAGCATACTTATAGGCATGAGGTCTAGGGTTGGCTTCCCAACCTCGCCGCCAAGTCCTTGTTCAACTAGGATTTGGGTGTTTCCCAAAATGGCCACTAAACCTAGCGAAACCTAGGTCGTTTAGGTCTAAAATCAAATCCTGAGTTCAACCAGGTAGTTTCCTCATGTGCCCATGCACTGAGTCTTGTGGAAAACTGAGTAGCAAACTCGTCTGTTTCCCAGTACTATTTGGGGTAGAAGACGATGGTGCACTGTTGGATTTCAGATCCAACGGTCCATGTCGCATGCGTCCACTTACAAGGAAACTTAATTAAAATTGTGACATTCAATGATATTCCATTCACTTTAGGAATTCTTACAAAAATCATATCTCCCAAACCACATGTCCAATTAATATCAAATTTTAAAGAAAGTCCTTAATGACATTAACTACTTGTATGCAAAGTTTGGGACTCAAATTTGAGAGTAAGGGAGACTTTTTTCATAAGCAAATTATCACTTATTAAGGAATATTTTGTGCATATTTTCTCTCTCCTATGGATTTATTTTCCTTTATTTGGATTACTTTTACCATTACAAACCATGTGTACTCAAAATCTTATCTAGGATGATTCCATTATCCATATTTCCGCATATTTCTTATTTTTTCCTCATTATTTTAAATTTCCTTCTAAATAATGCATTATTTGATTTCTTTTTTTTAATCATATTGGACTCATTAACATATTATGATCCATGAAAATCACATGCACAAAGGAAATATTGCAAAGGGAATCCATTCAATACACATAAATCGTACAATTCCCATAATTATACATTTATAGGGGAAATTGCATTTCCAACCATATGAACCCAAAACTTGTGGTTGTAACACTTGTTATCTTAAACTTGAAGGTTATACACCTTTTGATGCATTATGTTTCCCATAAGGGTTGCATTTGATACATGAACGAGGCGCGAGCAGGTCGGGAAGGCTGAAGTGAAGGAAGTGGATGGGTGGAGGTGAAGGTAGAGTCTTTGGGTGTGGTAGAGGTAGGGATAGGCACAGACTTCTAAAGTGTGGTCTCACTAATTCAAACTCCTTTCCAGACTGGTTTTTAGTGAAGGTCATGGAAAAGAGATTTTCCAGTGACAACTTGAAAAAGACCACAAATCAGGGCAGCGTATTGTGGATGGGTTCCACGGGTTTTCTTTCCAGAGTCAAAATAGATCATGTGGTGAATGACATAACAAGACCATTTGACTCTGATGTTCATCAAGAGATAGGAAATAATTACCGTAATGTTTTCTGCAATTTCAGTCTGATTTTTCTTGGGATGAATATTGCAATTAACAACTTGGCCAAGTATGTAATTCTTGAGGTCTAAGGCTAATGAGGGAATGGTGCACTTCTTCCTATAGGGAAGTTGATGCTTCTTCAAGTATTTATGAATATCAGGAAGAGTAAGATCATATTGCTTGTATAAGGCCTAAGGGGTCAAACTAGGTCGAAATACTCAGGGTAGTCCTTCCTCCAGATATCAGTCACCTCAATACCCAAGAAGAAGATGTTCAGGGTATCCTCAGAGACTTGGAATTTCTTCCCAGCTATCATGGAAGTGAGGACTACTTGAGCATTTGGTTGGGGTACAAGTGTGTCATAATTCCATTACAAGTTAGCATAGAACTCATGAATGAATTTCGTGCTTGTGATGGAATTGTTGTAGCACGTGCATTCGACACACAAGGCTGAGAGGTGGTGATCGTATAACAACTCAGCTACTTGATCGATGACCCTTTGTCTATAAGGGGTTGTCTCAAAAAGGGCACAAAAGGGAAAATGATTCCTAGGATAGAGCTCCTTGTACCTATTAAGAGCCTCATTGGAGACAAATAATGTATCATTGAAGGGTATGAGACACGAGTTGGAAGATGAAGATGATGCTCCATCTAGGGCCGCTCTCTTTCTCCTGTTGGATGCCATGGAGATGAAAAGAGAGGATGGATAGAGAAAAAGCAAAGAAAACACCACCACAACCTGTTCACACACCTAGGGTTGATGGGAAAGATGTAAAGAAAGGTCGATCTAGGTCGAACTAGGGATAGGGATAGGAAGGTCGGGGATAGAGTTGAGAGCTTGAGGGATCTAGAGGTTGGATGGGTTGATTTTTCTCTAGTTGAGAGGGAGAAAAGTCGGCCAAACCTAACTTATGTTTTCTCCATCCCAGCCATCGATCGATTTTTATGACTCGAAAACTCGACCGATCAGTCCTTGAAAAATTCTCTTTGCCACTGATCAGTTGAATTGGAAACTCGATCGATGGTCTAACTAAAACATGGATAGGTAAACTATCATGTTCAAAGCCTTGGAGTTGTGCAACATACACTTCCTCCTCAATTGTAGCATTAAAAATGCACTTTTAACATCCATTTGATAAAGAAGAAAGTTTTTATAACCGAAAAAATAAAGCAACATACGAATGGACTCAAGTCTAGCTACAGGTGCATATGTTTCATTAAAATCTCTACCTCCATGTTGGTTGTACCCTTGAGCCACTAACCTTGCTTTGTTTCTTACCACTTTTCTGCTTTCAACTAACTTGTTGCGATAGACCCGCTTGTTGATCTTTCTATCACTTGGTCTTGGCATTAGGGTCCATACTTTGCTCGTTTCAAATTGCTCTGACTCTTCTTGCATGGCTAGGATCCATTCATCATCCCCTAGAGATTCTTTGAAGTTCTTTGGCTCGAGTTGTGAGATGAAGGCGTTGTTGGATTGTTCTTTGTCGAACGCAGCTCATGTCTTCACTCTTTCAAATGGATCCCCTAAAATCATCTCTTTTGGATGATTCTTTGCAAATCGGGGAGTTGAATCCCTCTTTTCTTCATCTTTCTCTTCTTCTTGAATGACCACCTTTTTTTCCTTTTGGGTGATGTTGAGTTCTTTTAGAATAGGAATTACCTCACCTGCAACATCATCATTTGGAACATTATCTTTGGGAATAGAGAGGTTAGTCTCAATAAACTTAACATTTATAGATTCTTCTACTTTAGCAAGATCAACATTAAATACTCTATAAGCGTTTCTAGTAGTGTTATAGCCAAGTAAGAAAGCCTTGTAAGATTTTAGATCAAACTTGTGAGAGAATCTTTTATACTCAAAACAATACAAAGACATACAAAAATATGGATATACTCGATGGAAGGCTTCCTACCACACCATAGCTCATAGGGGGGTTTTCTTTAAAGAACAATGTGTAAAAACCCAATTTTGCACAAAACATGAGGTACTAACGACTTCGGCCCAAAACTTTTTTGGAGTGTCATACTCTAAAAGCATGGTCCTAGCCATCTTTTGTAGTGACATATTCTTCCTCTCTACAACCCCTTTTTTTGAGGTGTTCTAGGTAAAGAGAAGTAATGTGCATAGCCAGATTCTTCACAAAAACATTCAAAAAGATCATTTTCAAATTCTCCCCTGTGATCACTATGGATGGAAACAATTTGATAAGAAGCTTCATTCTCAACTCATTTACAAAAATTTGAGAAAACATCAAGCGTATCACTCTAAGAAATGAGAAATAAGTTCCAAGTATATCTAGAGAAATCATCGACAATAACAAGGTAATACTTGGAACCACAAAGTGATTGAGTTCTCATTGGTCCAAATAGATCAATGCGAAGAAGTTCAAGAGCTCTCTGGGTACTAAGGACTCCTATGGATTTGAAGGAGGACTTGGTTGGCATTCCTTGGGTACAAGGTTGACATTCCTCATCCTTTTCAAAATCCAATTTAGGAAGTCCCTTGACCAAGTCCTTTTTGCTCATCTTCTTCAACTGATGCATATTTACATGACCAAGCCAATGATGCCAAAGAGAAAAAACACATTTGAGTTGACTACTAAGCATCTACCAACAAAAGGCTTAATAAAGGCAAGCACAATTACATAAAGATCACCTCTTCTAGTTCCCTTATATATGACTTGGTATGTGAATGAATCTAGAATCAAGCATTCAAAAGAAGTAAATAGAACAAGTTAACCATTATCACATAGTTGACTTACACTTATTAAATTGTAATGTTGGCCATCCACAAAATGAGCATTCTCGATACATAAGGATTCACCTACATCACCTTCACCTTTAACCTTACCTTTTTTGTTGTCCCCAAAGGTAACAGAACCTCCTTTCTTCTTAGTGAAGTTGTTGAAATGTCTTATATCACCTATCATGTGCTTAGTGTAACCACTATCAACAATCCATCTACCTTTTTCCTGCAAGAAAGGCGAGTGTCAGCTCCCAACTCAAACTTTTGGATCTGGATTTAGCTTGGGGACCCATTTCATCTTTGGATTGATCCCCTTAGGCTTCTAAGGACAATCAGTAGAGTAATGATCATCACATTTGCAGTGAGAACAAATCATAGGGTTCTTAGTTCCAAAGGACTCTCCAATGAAAAAAGATATTTCCTTGTTCTTATCCTTAGGTGTTCCCCCTACAAATCCCAAACCACTAGTACCATTTTGTTTGGTAGAATGGTCAAGGATTTCATTAAGGGAGTTTTTCCCTTTGAGGAATTTCTTTAGAGAGGCTCTAAGTCTATGATTTTCATCATTAAGAGATATGATAGTAGAAGACAAACTAGAAATATCATCTCTAGCATGAACAAGGTCGGCCTCTAAACAGAGGGCTTTAGTCAAATAAGAATCTTTCTCAAGAGAAATAGAAGCAATATGTTACACCCCGATCTCACAATTACTATTAATCATGAGATTAGGGTATAAATTAAGGATTTAACGTAATACAAAGATCACCCTTAACTTTTCCTTTTTTTCTAACTCTTTGTTTTCTTGCATTGAACCACATAAACTAACTTTACAAGGGAATCTAAACATTGATTTCTCTAATCTGATTTCAATAGTAAAAATGCATGACTGAACATTCATTATGTTTCTCATACTTTTAAGAACATAAGACTTGCTGATTCGCATATATTGCTAAAAGAGGAATAATGTTATACATCATCATTTACAAATCTCTCTTATTTCTTTACAAGGACCTAGAGTGACAGGGACCGACTGAACTTCAGTAATCTCATACTTAACTCATGTGGTAGATCTACTCTGATGCTTGACCTTCTTCAAGTCCATGTGGTTTCCGTAAAAATTTGTGAGTAGAGGGGTGCGCCTACTCGCTACGTGAGTGAGTACTTCAAAGAAACAGTCTAAAGCACTGATATAATTACAGATACACTTTTGAGTAACTGATATCAATTATAGCAGCAGTAAGCTTTAAAGAATCTAATAATTGACCATCATAAATATGGAAAGATACTCTAGATATCTACAAGAGTGAATCAATATATGAAATGCTTGATTGATCATAAAGAGAACTAAAAATTTAGAAACATACAAAGAATAATTGAATAACTGCACATACTTGTTTAACCTCTCATTCATCTTATTATGCCCTGAACCCACATGAGGTGTACCATAACATGTGAAAGAATCACAACAAGCTATGATGTCTCTGTACAAGACTTAGCTGACACACCCGAGATGCTAAGCATGACAACATCACTGGTCTGCGATAGGAAAATGGCTCTCTTGCCTCGGCACACCTATGGGTCATAAAACTGGATTCCACCTCTCAACCTAGGTACACAGGTGGTGAGTCAAGCCACCTATTCGCTTTTTTGTAGTCTAGTTCCACCAGGATCTCTGGTTGATGTTGGACACTACATATTGTATTTTTAAGGATGCTTTCACTAGGGCTTTGTCCCCCGTACCACCTATTAGTATGTTCCGACCCCCATATACTAACACTGCCAGGGTTAGGTCATTTCATCCCTATGGCACAGACCTCTCATAGGGAATCTATAGTGTTCAGGGCATCGACATGTCTAATTCACTCTTTACATGCACAATTCAATCATCACATTACATGTCTTAGTTTAGCTCTGTAAATCATTCATTTCACAGACCATCTGATAAATTTACCACAACTGAATTGTTAAGAATCACACATCTCATAGTGAGAACATTGATATCAGAATACTTGATTCATTGGACACCCTATCCTTAGAGTTTCATTTACCTCATTCACTTATCACATGGCTCTCATAAGGATATCATGCGACATAAACATTCACTGAATAAAGACTACAATCAACAAATCATATAAAATCAATATATATATAAAACCTTGGAACTGAGCTAAATTTGGGTTTCCATGCCATTCACTGAGATAACATGCATCAATAATAAAATTGAATAAATAAAGTCTATCATGTCAAGAAAATATGTTCAAATGGATTTCATGATATCTATTCGCAAATATCCAACTTTCCTTGGATCTAGGGTTTCACCCTCTTTACAGAGATATCAAACAAACACTATTCCCCTTAAATGAAATCCAAAATAGTATCTGACTTATATATACTATGAATTCAGATAAACAATCATTCATAACCAAGGGGATCCAGATAAACAAATTTCTCTATTTAATTATACAGCAATTTCAGTCATAGACAAATTCCCTGTATTTTAGTTTACTCTTATAACCTCTGCAAATACTTAGGGAATTCTGATTAGGATGTATTGTACATACTTATAATATGAATTTATCATCTGAAATTCATCCAAACAGAGGAAGAATTCATTTCATGTCATTTTGCAACAACTTAGATGAAACAGACAATTTAGGGTTTGTAGTCGCATACTAAGCAATTAAAGACTATGGATGATTTAACCAATTTTCATGCAATATACTATTTAGAGGAAGTTCCCACTCACGCTAAGGTGTGAAAACACCTTTAAAATGCAGCTCATCCCTAAAAATCTTGATCTCATATCAAATCCTTAGTAATTCACCTGATTCTTCTTCCTTTCAACTCAGAAACCCTAGAAATGAGGGATTATGAAGAAAGAGTGAGAAAACAGTAAGTTTTGATACCATTTTAGATCAAATCAGAGGAGGGAAAAAATCTTGACATGTGATGGAAGATTTACCATTAAAGTCTATGCAAAGAATCTAAACTTACATGATTTCATCATTCCTCGAACCGCAAAACCCTAGGTCAGCATCTCCATCACTTTCTCCAAATCCTAACTCTCCCTCTCTCTCTCTAGGATTTTGTTTCTCTAGATTGAATCACGAATTATGAGAGTTTCTTGTGTGTTAGGTTGACCATATAGAGCAATTGAGCTGCTTGGGTCAATTGCACATTGACCCCTCACTATACTTTCTCTTATTTCAGCTGAATTTTCTGTCATAAAAATATTATTGTAATTTGTCTACTGATAAGGTCTAAACACATCCAAAAATTATGAAAATTTTACATGTTGTTTATGATTGAGTTTCAGATCTCTAGTTAAATTTCAGATCATTGAAATTACCAATAAATAATTAAAAATAAAACACTACATTTCTACAAAGCACTCTGTCAACATTTTGGTCGAAGTATAGTTCAACCGAGAACCACATTCAAAGAACACTCAAATATTCTAAAATTTTTCTCCAATATGCATGATTGGGTTATCCGTATCATATCCAAAATTAAATTAAATACAAAATTTGTAGAAAATATGAAAAATCATTTACCACACTGCTATCATGATCAAATTCCATATTCATGTACTATCAAAACCCTAATTTTTACCGATTAGGGTTTACATTTCTCAAACCCTAATTCTTCAAACTAAAATCATAGTTAGAGTTTCTTCTTAGGTTTGAAACATCACAATTGATCTACTATCATTGATCAAGTCTAAATGATGTTCAATCTAATCAAGCATGTAATCATTCAGGTAAACCCTAGTTTACCAATTAAGCACAAATGTGATCATTACAATTCTCACCCCCTTAAAAAGTTTCGCTCCTGAAACATAAATACGCAAACAAAATATATTCAAAGCTTATTTTAAGCTTCTGAAATCTTACATGTCATTACATTCTTGTATTTTATACTTGAATGTAGTTTTCAACGTTAAGTCTTTTATTTCTTTTCTAATCACAACATGTTAAAATAGTTCTCAATGATAACAAACAAATTCTCTATGCCACAATCAATCATAGAGTAGATAGAGAAGCAACCATTTCAATATTTTCATACTCTTGAGGTGTTACCTCAACATTGATAATCTGATCCAACCATCTGAATTCATACAGATCAATATGTACTATTGTTATGTATTACCTCTAAGTCACAAAAGGGAGTTCACCATGTTGTTACCACATCGATGACCAAGATAACCTGGACTCCAACCACACGATCCATGGGAGGACCACGCTGGTCTCACAATTAATGACAGATGCTCGCACGGCACTAAGCCTTTATATCCAGGGCACGCACGATGAACCTTAGGCCAATGGCCCAAATCGGCCAATAAATTACTAAGGCGACGCATAAGTTCCTAATGCTTGTTTTTTTGTATAGTTTTGATGTAATCCTTGAAAATGCATAACTCCCAACTCCCTTGGATAAATAATGCAAAATTATATATCAAATTGATCCTTTTGAGAAGATCTACAACATGGGAATATTTTCAGACCCTGATTCCTACTCTAATTCCATTGATTGGCTAAAATACGAATTTTAACCTTCATTGACCATGTTACATGCACAACCATGATAAAGTTGAAATCTTTTATGTACTTTACATCCCTTAATATACCTTCAACAAATTATACTTCTAAAAATAAATTCACATATTACTAAAAGCCATTGTTTTCTCTTATCTCTCTCCTCATTCACTACTACTTGCTTTTTGCTACTTATCCTTCTCATTTTAATCATGTAGATTAAACATTCCTAAAATTGAAACATATAAGGTACAAATAGATTATTCATCATTCTTGCTATCACTGCAATAATTTATCTCATAGCGCACTTCACTCATATTGTATTTCTCCTTTTGTTCAAAACACACTTGTTACACTTCAAATTTATATCTTACTTTTTGCTCTGAATCATATCCATACTGTTTATCTACATTTCAAATTATCTATCAAAAAACCCTGGATTACTATCAGTGCTAGTTTACTTCTCATATTGCAAATCTCATGATCTTGTTTTATAGAGATGCTAGTATTCAAGATCAAATCACTAGTGACATCCCTTGAACTACTACAACTCTAAACATTCTAGGGTTTGGTCCTTATCTGTAGCATGACGTTACTGTGATGTGACTTTGCTCCCTTAATTTGAAATTCAAAATTTGGATCTCACAAGTTTTAATAAAGTCTTCTTTATCTTATCGATTGAATTTCCTTTCTCTTATTTGGCCATTCATATAGATTACATTCTCAATTACCCTGCTAGGGTTTCATCATCATATTGTGTGTCATTATTACATTCACTAGATGTCTCTACCATTGTGGTTATGCATCATATATGATTCATTTTCTTATCACTTCATTCTCACATTGCTCTAATTAAGGAAGATATGAAAGAGAAGATGATTCTGAGACTTAGAATTCTTATCTTCAAACATTCCCTTAATACATTTGTCGTATGTAGGTTTAATTAGTTATCAACAAGGATACTTGACTAATTAACACTTTCTTGAATCTCACAACCTCTTTCTTTTATAATCTATATTACTCCATTATGTTTCAAACCCTTCTTTACTTTCCATAATCCCCTTACCATATACTACTATTCCACATGTCATCTTTAACTTCTAGTTTTCTCTTATGATCATGTTGCTACTTTTATGTGTATGATCATGTATACCATGTTGCATATATTTCCTTTTATCCTTCTACTAATGTGAAGTTGAAATTCTAAATCAATAATCTCTCTACTAGTATCACCTCATCTTTAATACATTACATATCCTTCATTTTAAATCAAACGGCTCATGCATGGGTGCAACATAGTTTCTCTTTCAATCAAGTTTTTCCTTCCTGAATATAGTCTATCTTTGTATGACTTATTCATTTATTTAGTTACCCTTTTGTTCTTCTTTTAAAAACTAGTTTGTTGTTCTATAGAGACTAAGAATCCAAAGGAAATAAGGATGAATGTATTAAACTTATTAATAAAGGTATACATTCCATGCTCTCAATTATATCATAACCCTCATTCCTTAATCAAGCTCATTATTTCTAACATTTCTCTTTGTTTCAACTAAGTTTCTTATCCTCGTTTTATGATTTACATGCTCATCTAGTTCTCTTCACTTTAACTCTTCTGAATACTCTTCACTTCTATGTACTTATTGTATACTTAGTTCTTTTCTTCTATTTTCCCTTTGCTTTGGAGTACATAAAAACATTGTACTCGGTTATATAATCTATTCCTCATGATTGATTCTTACTATCTTGGCCCCTTACATACTTTTCTCATATCTTTTCCATATTTCATATTTTCAGTTCATGTAATACTAATAATTAAACTTAATCTAAACCTTATGTCATGTTCCTTTATTCCTGATTAAGGGTTTCTCATATGAGGCCCCAAAGTTGGATCTCAGATATCAGTTCCAACTGATTCTTAGTTATCCCAATCTTTCCCTTATACTTCCAAATTTTAGAGTATATATATTCATACTAGAATTTGGATCTAATCTATCCAGAATTTACTCTTGTTATGTTAGTAATCGGAGTCATTAGATCCCAGTAATGCATCCTGCCAGCCGGACTAGGCCGAACCTACAGTCCTGAAGCCAAGAGCTACTCAGGATTACTCAACACCTATTCATCTCAAATGTTTGGAAGAAAACTTATCCACTTAGGAAAGCTCATTCAAAGATCATTTCTAGTCTAGTTGATACAAAGAATGTAATCAATAAATGCTACAACTGCATAGTGTACAACAAATCTTAAAGACCCATATATATTTCAAAATATTGAATCTCTGAATTCAAACATATAAGAGCATTTCTATTCATCTCTAATAAAACAATAATATGAAATGAAAGTTCAATCTCATTTTATATTTATGTTCTTAATTCATGTTACTTATCTTATTTCTAACCCTAATATTTCTAGGGTTCCTCTCTAGACCATCCTTCCACTGTATACCTGGCCAGGGTATACATGAAAGAATAGACAGAGTAGCTTGATGCTAGTTGATCCAAGTACTCAAATACCGGTCCAGGATATCCAAATACTCAATTCCCCAGGGCTAACATAATAACATCTCCTATCTGCCACACTTATGACTCTAACTAACTAACTTAATGGTCCCTGACAACTCAGCCTAAGCTCTGATACCAAGATGTTACACCCCGATCTCACAATTACCATTAATCATGAGATTAGGGCATAAATTGAGGATTTAACGTAATACAAAGATCACCCTTAAATTTTTCTTCGTTTTCAAACTCTTTGTTTTCTAGCATTGAACCACATAAACTAACTTTACAAGGGAATCTAAACATTGATTTCTCTAATCAGATTTCAACAGTAAAAATGCATGTATGAACATTCATTATGTTTCTCATACTTTTAAGCACATAAGACTTTCTGATTTGCATATATTGCTATACAGCATCATTTACAACTCTCTCTTACTTTTTCTACAAGGACCTAGAGTGACAAGGACCGACTAAACTTACCTAATCTCATACCTAACTCATGTGGTAGATCTACTCTGATGCTTGACCTTCTTCAAGTCCATGTGGCTTCCCTAAAAATCTGTAAGTAGAGGGGTGAGCCTACTCGCTCAGTGAGTGAGTACTTCAAAGAAACAGTCTAAATCACTGATATAATTACATATATACTTTTGAGAAACTGATATCAATTATAATAGCAGTAAGCTTTAAAGAATCTAATAATTGACAATCCTAAATATGGAAGGATACTCTAGATATCTACAAGAGTAAATCAATATATGAAATTCTTGATTGATCATAAAGAGAACTAAAAATTCAAAAACATACAAAGAATAATTGAATAACTACACACAATTGTTTAACCTCTCATTCATCTTATTATGCCCTGAACCCACATGAGGTGTACAACAACATGTGAAATAATCACAACAAGCTATGATCTCATTGTATAAGACTTAGCTGACACACCCGGGATGCTAAGTCTGACAACGTCACTGGTCTACAATAGGAAAATGACTCTCTGGCCTCCGCACACATATGGGCCATAAAACAGGACTCCACCTCCCAACCTGGGTACACAGGTGGTGAGTCAAGCCATCTATTGGCTTTCCTGTACTCTCATGTCACCAGCACTCTAGTTGATGTTGGACACTACATACTGTATTTTTAAGGAGACTTCCACTATGGCTTCGCCCCCCTACCACCTGTTAGTACGTTCTGACCCCCGTATACTAGACACTGCCAGGGTTAGGTCATTTCATCCCTACGACACATACCCCATAGGGAATCTACAATGTTCAGGGCATCTACATGTCTAATTCACTCTTTATATTCACAATTCAATCATCACATTACATGTCTTAGTTTAGCTCTGTAAACCATTCATTTCACAGACCATCTGATAAATTTACCACAACTGAATTGTTAAGCATCACACATCTCATAATGAGAACATTGATATCACAATACTTGATTCATTGAACACCCTATACTAAGGGTTTCATTTACCTCATTCACTTATCACATGGCACTCATAAGGATTTCATGCGACATAAACATTCACTGAATAAAGACTACTATCAACAAATCATATAAAATCAATATATGTATGAAACATTGGAACTGAGCTAAATTTGGGTTTCCATGCCATTCACTGATATAGCATGCATCAATAATAAAATTGAATAAATAAAGTCTATCATGTCAAGAAAATCCGTTCAAATGGATTTCATGATATCTATTCACAAATATCCAACTTTCCTCAAATCTAGGGTTTCACCCTATTTATTGAGATATCAAACAAACACTATTCACCTCAAATGAAATCCAAAATAGTATATGACATATATATACTATGAATTTAGATAAACAATCATTCATAACCAAGGGGAACCAGATAAACAAATTTCTCTATTTAATTATACAGCAATTTCAATCATAGACAAATTCTCTATATTTCAATTTACTCTTATAACCTTTGTGAATACTTAGGGAATTATCATTAGGATGTATCTTGTATACTTATAATATGAATTTATCATATGAAATTCATCCAAACAGAGTAAGAATCCATTTCATGTCATTTTGCAACAATTTAGATCAAACAGACAATTTAGGGTTTGTAGTCGCATACTAAGCAATTA
The DNA here is from genome assembly GCA_963693085.1 of Alisma plantago-aquatica. Taxonomy (NCBI): domain Eukaryota; kingdom Viridiplantae; phylum Streptophyta; class Magnoliopsida; order Alismatales; family Alismataceae; genus Alisma; species Alisma plantago-aquatica. The sequence continues at coordinate 1,028,160,263 of OY856412.1, forward strand.
AAGATTATGGATGATTTAACCAATTTTCATGCAACATACTGTTTAAAGGAAGTTCCCACTCACCCTAAGGTGTGAAAACACCTTTAAAATGCAGATCATCCTTGAAAGTCTTGATCTCATATCAAATCCCTAGCAATTCACTTAATTCTTCTTCCTTTCAACTTGGAAACCCTAGAAATGAGGGATTATGAAGAAAGAGTGAGAGAAGGGGAATTTTTGATACCATTTCAGATCAAATAAGAGGAGGAATGGAATCTTGACATGTGAGACAAGATTCACCATTAAAGTCTATGCAAAGAATCTAAACTTACATGATTTCATCATTCCTCAGACCGCAAAACCCTAGGTCAGCATCTCCATCACTTTGTCCTCTCAAACCCTAACTCTCCCTCTATCTCTCTAGGATTTTGTTTCTATGGATTGAATCAAGAATTATTAGAGCTCCTTGTGTGTTAGGTTTACCATATAGAGCAATTGAGCTGCTTGGGTGAATTGCACATTGACCCCTCACTATACTTTCTCTTATTTTAGCTGAATATTTTGTCATAACAATATTACTGTAATTCATCTACTAACAAGGTCTAGACACAACCAAAAATTATGAAAACTTTACATGTTGTTTATGATTGAGTTTTAGATCTCCAGTTAAACTTTTAGATCATTTGGAGTTACCAATAAATAACTAAAAATAAAAAAATAAAACACTACACTGCTAAAAAAGCACTCTGTCAGCATTTTGGTCGAAGTATAGTTTGACCGAGAACCACATTCAAAGAACACTCAAATATTCTGAAATTTTTCTCCAAAATGCATTATTGAGTTATCCATATCATATCTAAAATTTAATTAAATAAAAAATTTGTATAAAATATGAAAAATCCTTTACCACATTGTTATCCTGATCAAATTCCATATTCATGTACTATCAAAACCCTAATTTTTTCCGATTAGAGTTTACATTTTTCAGACCCTAATTCTTCAAACTAAAATCATAGTTAGAGTTTCTTCTTAGGTTTGAAACATCACAATTTATCTACTATCATTAATCAAGTCTAAACGATGTTCAATCTAATCGAGCATGTAATCATTTAGGTAAACCCTAGTTTACCAATTAAGCACAAATGTGGTCATTACACAATATCATTACTAGGAAAGATATGTCTAGAAGATAAATCATTAACTTGACAAAGCAGCCTAGAATTTTCAGATTTAAGCAATTGAATTTCCTTAAGATAAAAATCCCTCTCATCCCTACGAGCATCAACAATGAGTTTAAATTCAACATTTTCACTTCTAAGAGTTTCAAGCTCATTTAGGCACTTTTAGTTGTCTTCCTTAAGAGTTTCAATGTTCTTAAGGTAAACACCATTCTCTACTTCAACTCCATTGTATTGGAGCTCAAGATCAAGATATTGGCCTTGCAAGTTATCAATGCTCTCAAGATGAGTTTTCTCAATAATCTCAAGAATTTCAAGTTTATCTTACAAATCATCAATAATTTTTCCTAACCTTTTTCTTTTAGATTTACATTTAGAAAAAGAATAATGGGTAGAAACAAGCATATCAATAAGAGTTTCCTTAGATAACTCATGCAAGCTTACCTCACTTACCTTAACAATTTCTTTACTAGTAGAGGCCATGAGTGCAATATGGCACTCTCCATCTTCTTCAGAGCTAGAGCCACTAGAGGATGATTCCTCCCAAGCTACATGAGCTACATTCTTATGTCTTTTCTCCTTCTTTTCCTTCCTCTTATACTTTCTCTCCTTCTTGTACTCTTCCTCCTTCTTGGAGCATCTAGGAGTAGAGGAGGAGGATTGCTTTCCCTTGAAGTGCTTTCCCTTGGTGTAGTTGTCTTCATGCTCACTAAGGCCATCATCTTCACTAGAGGAGGAGGGAGATGTCTGGAAAGCAAGTTGTTGTTGAAGGATGACCGCCTCTGCTTGTTTTTTGAAAGCACTGTCTTTGATCTTTTTGTCTTCCTTCTCTTCTTGCTTGGCTTATTCTTCTTGCTTGTCAAGCCTTGGCTCATGAGCTTGGAGGTTGCCAATGAGTTCTTCGGTTGGGATGTCACCAAGGCTTCTCACTTCTTCAATGGAGGTCACCTTTGACTCCCATCTCTTTGGTAGAGTCCTCAAGATCTTAGAATTGATTACACATCTATCCAAAGTGTTTCCTAAAGTAGCTAGGCCATTGATGATCACATTGAGCCTAGAGTATATCTCCACACTCCCTTCTTTCTTTCCCATCTTGAGGTTCTCTAGAAGACTATTCAACATGTATATCTTAGCCTCCTTGAATTTCTTTGTGCCCTCATAGGTAATGCAAAATTTATCCCTAATCTCATTGGCAGAATCCCATGATGAGATGTGGTTGACCAACGTTGGGGTAAGGGTTGAATAGAGGATGCTTATGGCTTTGGCATTGAGCTAGACTTCTTTTAGTGCAGCTTCGTTCCATGTTAAAATAGCTCTGGTTGTCTCCTTGTATGGTGTGACCATCACCTTCCACATATCAAAGTTCATCCCTTCAATGTAGAATTACATACGCCTTTTCTAATGGAGGAAGTTGGTTCCGTCGAAGACCGGAGGATGCATGGAGAATCCTCCCTCTAGGTTGAGTGAACAAAGTAGGTTGTTTCCCATCTTCTCATCTTGTGGGAGATTGTTGGAGAAGATCCTTGGCTCTGATACCACTTGTCAGATCTAGGGCTCTAGAGTGGGGGTGAATAGAGCTTCAAAATTTTCACAAGATAAGTTAGACCTTCAAATTATATTAATCAAAACCAATAGTTTAAGAGAAATTTGAAGTCCTAACTAAGCAAGCATAGAAAGGATAAGAGAAATTAAAGCATGCACTTGGACAAGGTGGTTTAGAGTGGTTCCACTCTCCAAACTAGGAGAGAGTCAATCCACTACCTAGAGAGGTCAACCTCTAGGACTTTGAAATCCGTGTATACTTATATTCATTCATAAGAGTTACAATGAGACCACCATACATACAAGGACTTGCCTATTCAAGACAAGAGCCCTCCACCTACACAAGGACTTACCCACTTGATCAAGATGTCTTCAGCCTTCAACAATGACTTACTTACAATTGCATCAAGTCTTTCGCCTTGAAGGAATTTTCCCACTCTTCTTGAATCATGATCTTGCCCTTCTCCTTCATGTGGAGAAGATCTTCACCTCTTCTTCAACCTTGAAGAAGAACAACAACTTCACCTTCACTCGGAGTAGCATGCTTCAACATTTTCTTCTTTGAGAAAAGGGGTATGGAAGATGGAATGGAATGAGAACTTTACAAACACATGAAGATAGCTTTCTTACAACTGGCCTAACTCACTCATAATCACAAAATGCTTTGTAAATGAGAGAGAGAAAGGATCTCAAGGAGTTGTAACACACTCAACTATAGCAAGGACTTAGAATAACATGAATGAGCAAACTTGGAATGAACTCTAAGGGGTCTTATTTATAGCTGGGGATGTTCCCTTGAGTGTGGGATCATTGAAGGAAGAAATATAACCATTTTTCAAGTTACAACGGATCTATTCTCACTCAAAATAACTCTCCAACAGTTATAATCACTTTTTTTGTGTTTGTCATACACTATATTCGGTCGAGTTTCAATAAAGGTAACTCGATCGATACACTAAATGACAAAGTCAATTTTCAAACTATCAGTCGAGTTTATTTTGGGAAACTCGACTGTTGATCGATCGATCGAGTATTATGAGTGTACAACTGGACTGATTGGTCTCTCCAGAAAATCCATCACTGGATCAGTCGAGTTTCCAACTCGACTGATTAATAACCTTTGACAAATTTTCTAAATTCACTTTTAAGTGATCAAACGTTGGAATTAAGTGTCCCTCATTTTTTTTATCTTAGTTACAAGCCATATCAAGTCATATCATCAATACAAGTGATTACAAAAATCATCTAAGGTCATTTGGAGTGATTTCCCAAAGCACGCACTTGCATTACTTTTGACTTTAACTTGAACAAGCTAGGGCTAGTGTAATTTAATCCTTTTCATGTACCTACAGCCTGAAATCAATCTTGAACAAACATATTAGATGCATAGGAATGGAATGGTTAAGTCATCATCAAAATATGGGCAATGTATAACTCTCAAGTCAACAACACATCGTTTAACTACATATCAATTATTAGCTAATAATTTCATAGAGACAACCCACTAAATGTATCATAATTCCTTAGTGTAGCAACCAACCCAATTTCTAGAGATGGTCCCCTATACCTCTACAAACACCTTCCTTTTCTAGGACTTCAGATTACTCTTTCATTAACAAAGACTCTATGGCTTCACTAATGCTCTCCACTATGGGATGCTCCTAGAGTGGAATTATCATTTCTTCAATGCATTATATTGGTGAGTATCACCAACAGAGCTAGTGACTTAGACATATGGCTACCAACACAACAGTTCTAACCAACTTCATTTAATAAATGTTACACCCCGATCTCACATTACCCACTAATCATGAGATTAGGACGTAAGAAGGATTAACACGTTTCACAAAAACCTCACTTAACATTCTCTTTTCTTAGTCACATTAAACATACCAACAGGAAAATCTTACAAATTACTTAAAGACTGAAACTTACACAACTTGCGGAGGCATTTCAAATTTTACTTGCTAGAAACATAAACATAGTAATTGTCATATTACATTTACATGCGGAATATAAAGTTGACAGTTCATTACAAAACTGATTTACATATTAAACACACTCTCTCTCCACACCATGTCCCAAGGACCGAGGGGAAAGGACTAAGAAACCACTATCTAACTAACTACATATACCTTCTACTAACTAGGGTGGTAAGATCCTTCAGATTCCTGGAACTGTCACTGACCTGAAAATGTTTGAGTAGAGGAGTGAGCCTACTCGCTCAGTGAATAGTTTTTCATTTAACTATCACTAAACAACTCATCAAGTTTATTAAATTGAAATAAAACATAAGATCAATACTATACAGAGCAGTCCTAGTGACATAGTGAAACTAGCAGATAGTACATAACTATGAAGCATTTAATATCAGGATTTGCATATCTTAAACATAAAAACAACTATCGAGATTTTTGCACAGTGATTCTAGACTCTTAACATTTTAAATTTCTGTCGTCCTACATGATTACATATTTTATTATGCCCCAATCATATGCAGTGCACTCTGCATATAAAGATCTGTAGCGAACTACGATCCCACCGTACAAGACTTAGCGACACACCCGGGAAATGCTAAGTCTGACTGCTCTCGTCCTGGTCTGCTACAGGACCACAGGCTCTCTGGCCTCACTGCACTCTCGAAGAGTGTAAACTGGACTCCTCCTACCTGAGTACACAGGCAGAGTGTCGAGCCGTGCCCATCTGGACTGTCCTCCAGTAGGTAACACGACTACTCGGCCATCTGGACTGTCCTCTAGTAGGCCTCACAAAACTACTAGACCATCTGGACTGTCCTCCAGTAGGTCTCTCTCTCCAACCATCTAGATTGTCCTCCAGTAGGTTGCCGATCGTCTGGACTGTCCTCCAGTTAGGTCGTTTCATCCCCTTAAGATCGCAGACCGCACAAAGGGGATCCTACGGTGTTAGGGCACCTAAATCTAACATTTTTATTATACTCTTGAATATAAACTGTACAACATTCAACAAACTACTCAACATGTACAAAAGCATTCTCAGAACTAGTCAAATATTTGAATTATCCAAAACATACACATCAGTATTTCTATTCCAGTAATTGTATTACGCACTTTTGGTTTCCATTGCACCAAATAAAATCATTGAACTGTTCTACACTGATCAGAAGCTGTTCTAGATCATGTATAATCATACAGAAGCAATTTATAAAATAAAATTCAAGTTTCATCAAATACTGATAAAACGCCTGATAACCACTGATATCAGTGCAAAAATGCACAGTTTACCGAAAAATTCCAACGAAGGAGTTAAATGATGATAACTAAATAAACTCCTACTCATAGCGATTTGGGATGTCCGGATTCGTCCGGAAGTGCGTCCAAGGCCTGATTCCCGGCGATTTCTATTGTCTTCTACCTTGGAATTTTTACTGTTGGACAGAACAAACCAACGCTTAACCTTGAAATCGAAGCTCCAGATGGTTCCTATTGCTGCTACCAGGCGCCCATGAAGCTTTGATTGCTGGTTGGAACTTTAGCTAGGAGCTGTGAAATCTGCTGGAACCTCGAAATCGAAGCTCCAGATGGTTCCTATTGCTGCTACCAGGCGCCCATGAAGCTTTCTTGCTGCTGTACGCAGCTTGCTGCTGTAAGGAATCGGCCGCCCAACCATCTAGGGCGAGGTATGTTGATGGCTAGAGGAAGAGGAAGGTAGACGACCATGTTCAACTGATTCTAGGACCCCGAATCGCCCCGCCCAAGATCCCCGGTTGCTGCCGATCGTGCACAGCAGTAGATGCTAGCTGGGGTGCCGCCCAAACTAGCTGAGCGCAGTCAAGGTGAGGAAGAGGAGAGTAAGGTAGAAGAGGAAGGGCGGAGGCTGGGCTGTCGCTGGACGAAGCCAAGGGCAAAGATCGCCCAAAAATCGCCTCGATTCCACTCTGCCTGATCGGTCGATGGCTGCTGGGTGTGCGCCGCTCACACTGTTATATCGGAAAGGAATTATCAGGAAGAAGATAAGCAACAGGTTGCCGACCCACTTAAATGGGTATTAATAATGGAAAAATTGCATTTCAGTCTAGGATTCTTACAATTGCCATAACTATGGCCTCGGGGGTCCAAATTGGTCGATTCTTCTTGCAATATTTCAAGTGTGAAATTCTCTATGCCCTCAGTGTAATATTTCATGCTAATTTTACTATTTCACTGGTTCAAAGTTTCAAATTGCATCTAATCATCACTTGACTCAAATTAATCATCTTAATTATGCATTAATCATCACATGAGCACTTAGATTAGCTCAATAACTTTAATTATGCTCAAATCATGATGCTTACCAATAAACTTTGAAACAGGTCATAACAATAAAGGTACCTTAACCAATGATGCATCTCAAGTTGCTTGTAAACCTACACTTATTATTGCTATTTCTTTGATCTCTAAGAACTAGCATCTCATGTTGGGTTGGTCAAATGCTAGGACGGCTGGGTCCATTTCTAGAGACCACCTAGGTCAATATTATTTGACCGAGTAGCCTACTTTATACACTTAGTCGATGGAAACACAATCAAAAGACATCTATCATGGTAAAAACACTTGCCGATCTCACCCTAGTTGCTACTAACGTTGACATTGGAACTATGTTGATAACACACGTCCAAGTGTTTGGACCAGTCCATAGAGAAAATTTCAGCTCTACAGTGAGAATTTTATTTGGTTTGGTTAGCATCCTTAGACATACTAACATCTACAAAAATTATGGAAATAGATTTTAATCAGATAAAGAAATATTATCTTTTCTAATATTAGGAGTTACCAGTTAGGCATTAAAAGGGTCATATTATGACTTTGAAGTCTTGATATGTTTATTTTCCTTGTTTCCTATTTTATGGTTCTTTTTCCAAAGGATTTCTTGTTCTGAAGTTGAGACCTTTTTTGTAATTGAATGGCATGGTGTGAATTGCCATGCTTTCATTGAATATATATTATTACTAAGTACATTCTTTTGGTGTGAAGCGTACTAGTTCTAAATGGTCAAATGCAATAAAATTATGTTTAATGAGCATTATTTATCATCTATGAATTGTGGGTTTTAATGTTAGAAAGGAATCAATCTAGAAAAATTGTAATATTGGAGGTTAGGCATTGAGAGGGTAATAACGTACGTGGTCATGGTTATCTAGTAAAAAATAAATTTGAAGTGCTATATAATTTTCAAATAACGGGTTTGAAGTATCAATAAGTTCATTTACCTTTTTGCCTTCTTTATTGTCATTTTCCAAAGGTTTTCTTTGTTCCAAAGTAGAGACCTTTAGTAATTGAATCATATGTTGTGATTTGCCATGCTTTCCCAGAATATGTGTTATTACTCCATTCATTCTTATGGTGTAAATCAAGCCAGTTTTGAATTGTTAAATACAAGAGACGTATGTTTGATGAGGACACTATATAGATATGTCGTATTTTATCTCAATTGACAATATGCAAGCTTTTACACACAACATTTATATAGATTCTTCCACAAGGCACACTCAAGCTCATGGTTGAAGACTAATGATCACATAATTGATTAGAACCTAAAGATTCAAATGTAATTGAATAGGAATTGCTTCTATTCAACGAGTCCATATAAACAAAATTAATTCATAGTTTTTGTTGTTTTTATTTCAAAAAGAAATTAAGTAGTTGCTACTAATAGGCCATGTGATGACGTAAGAGTTACAAAACTGATTTTATCTATATCAACAAAATTAGAATTAACAAGTGGGATTGGTAATTACTATTAAGAACGTTGCGGCTATTTTTATTCGGCACTAAAAACAACTCGTCATGCTGAGTATAATAACAGCGAACATGAAACTTCACATCAGTAACATAATATATGTAAAATAATAGGAATATACGAACATATTCTTCTGATTTACACATCTTCTTCTCTTATTCTTTTGGAGTCTGACAGTGTAATATTCTTCTCTTATTCTTATTTATGTCATACTTCTGTATCTTCTCATCATAATTAATAAAACCCCTAGTTTTACCGTTGATCTCATCTTAGGGTCTATGGTTTGTGTGTGCTTGCCACCAAAAACAGCTGATCACAAGATGCATAATAATTGATGCAACTTTAGATTTAGGTGAATTTGGGGCCCTTGGGCCTAAGTATTGTATAACATAATTGGCTAGTAATGGATGGATGTTCGTAGATTTAGATGAAAAAAATATTTGAAGAGGTGCTGCTGGTGGGTAGTAGGCTTTCACTTGTGATTTGTGCACGCAGGCAACCTGCTATCGAGGAAGATCCCAGAAATATCAGATATCAGCAGTTTTTATATTATTCAACAAATACGTCAATCCGAAAAAGTTAAAGTGTAAGAGGTGGCTTATATTGTCTCTATGGGAGGAGGGCCAATGAAAATTCCACATTTATCCTGAAAATCCACCCATAAAAAATGAAGAAAAAATAATTATTATATATATAAAAGAAATCCTATTGGCCTATCAAATATAAAAGGCCTCCTATTATAGATACTCCATCAATCCGAGGATAAGAGTTAAGACTACACAACGGCATTCCATAATCTGATTGCATAATCCCCTTTTCAAGAGTGGCGTCTACTATAAGATATTCATAAAACAAATTGGGAACATGACCCAATAGACGGACTTAGAATGCAAGTAAGAAGGTCTTCACGAATTAATTGGACAAATTAGCGAAAGTGGAAATATAGCTGAAATGCATAAGAAGAAACTACTGAAGTGTCATAAATTGGACCAAGTGGCCAAGTGGAAATTGCTGAAATGCATAAGAAGAAAATACAGAAGTGTCATAAAGAGACTAATTTGCAAGGTAACTGCCATTTTCGTGACAACAGCTAGGGTAATGTGCAGGTCTTCATCCCTGTTTTGGACCAATCAACCATGTGCAAGTTACAACTGTATGTATACATCGTGTTGTTACATAACAAGCAGCTCTAAAATGAAGAAAATAAAGAGACTACTGCCGAAACGAAGAGGCAGTGAACTTTTGCATAGTAGTTTCACTCTGGTCATCCACGGCCTTCCACTTTTCTGATCGCTACGCTTGTTCGTCGTCCATTTCGTCGTTGGGCTCCTGGTTCTCCAATTCGTCGCTGTTCGGCTCGTCGTCCTCGGACTCGTCCTCCAATTCGACATTGAACTCGTACACATCGTCCGCTTGCGATTGGAACTCGTACTCGTCGTCCTCCGTTTCGCACTATTGCAACAGCATCCCAGAAACAATGCAATCAACAAGGCAACATAATAATGCAAGAAAATCCATATTCGAACTGACAGATGGCGAGATACGAAGAAAGGAAAGGCAAGAACTCCAACAACGCAAGATACATCGACGATCGAAACACATACCTCCTCGTCGTTCTCGTCCGCATCATCCTCCTCTTCTTCCTCTTCCCCCTCTTCCTCCTCGACTTCCTCTTCTAACTTTCCCTCCTTGACTTCCTCTTCTGCATTGTGATCATCATTGGAGTCTCCGTCCCTATGCTGCCTATTTCCCGTAGCTGTGCGCGGAGGCCTTTCGCCAGTACTAGAAGAGGCGAGTTGGGCGTCTAAGGAAGGTGGCGATGCCCACGGGCCGTAAGTGAAACTGCCCAAGAGCGATCCGCGGTAGCAAAGACGGGTTGGCAGTTGCTGCTGTGACATCGACTGCGTCGGCGGGTGCTGTTGCGCCACCTGCAACCCCACGCCCCGCGGCTGCAATCGCGTTGGCTGTGGCAGCGGCGCCGGCGTCCCTATACCCAGTGCTCTTCGTAGGTGCGACTTCAGCCGCTGATGCTGTCTTGCAATCCGCAACATCCACACGCTTGGCCGCTGCGATTGCGGCGGCTGGTCATCGCCGGCCTCCCCGAAAAGCCATTTCTTGACGGATGAGATGAAACCCGCACGGCCGGAAGGCAGGGTTAATTTTGATTCGGCAGAGTGGAATGGCGGCGCTGCTGCTGATTTGGGAACTCCGTTTACGGCTCGCGATTCTTGCAGTTCGGGCACGCGATCCTGAGAGGGAGGCAGCGGCGGGCGGATCGAACCCGGAAAACGATGAGATGTGCTCGCGGTGAAGGGCGTCGACGCAGGCGTCTTCCCTGCCGCTTTGTCGCCGTTTTCTGTTCTTTTACTCGCTTCCTGTGGTGGTGTAGTCTTCGATGTTGGAGTCGCCTCCTCGCCTTGGGTATCATCCTCGTCGGGCGCCTTGGTACCGGTGTTCTTGGGCGGAGGTGGGCCTTCTCCTCCTTCGGTGCCTTCTTCTGCACTCCTCCCAGAAGCCATGAACAGATCGATGACAAGAATGGAATTCCGGTGGGCGGTGGAGCGAACCGGCTACAAGAACAAAGATCAGCACGTAGGCAGCTAGCGGTGACGACGTGACGTTGCTTGCCTATACCAAATCCCGTTCACAGGCCAGTCCCATATATATATATATGCTTGGTCGGCTTGGAGGAACAAGGCGCTGAGAATTAGTTCCGGTTACCCAGCCCGCGGAGGTACTGCATATATGAGGGGCTCCAAAACTTGTGACTTCGGTGGGACCTTGGTTTAGACTTAGTTGGCCCTTTGATTATTGAGTACGAAACATTAAAACGGTACTACAAACATGTTAAGATAAAGAAAACATTGTGATAAATAAGTGTGTGAAATAAAGATCATTTGTAAACTTTGTGAGAGCGTGAATCTTTTGAAATCCACAAGCAAACTGAGCAGAAAAGAATTTGCAGTTAAGCTATTGAGCTAAATCGAAACCAAATCAAGTTAAAAGTGAGCCCAACAAGGGTTTAGCAAGAAACACACGATACCTTAGATAGTAAGTTTGAAGTTATCTACATTCAAGATCTAATAGATATACAAAACGGTTGGCAAAATAAGATTTGAAGAATAAAATATGTTATTCATTAAAAAAATGTATATATATTGAGGTTAGGACTCCTTAGGGCATCTACGGTTTCATAAATCATCATTTTAACATAATGTGATTGAAGTCTTCTATTTTAGGAGTAACACAGTTTAAGAATTTCATCATGTGTCACATTATAATTTGAGGTTAGGCTCTCTCTCTCTACAACCTCTCGCCTCCTATTCTTGGAGCTTTCTTTCTCGAGGTTTACCCCTTATTCGACACGATTAACACAAGACCTAATCATAATTTACCTCCTCTAAAAGGAGTTCATGTCTCATGTTGATTTTATCTTACTTTTTTGTTCAATCTAGCTCCAAGTACACATGTATTAACTGGGCATGCCAAGTAACCACTTATTCTAAATCCTCAAGATGATATCATAGATGTTTTCTTTCATTCAAGGGTGTGCAACATATCTAAGGTTTTAAACATGTACCATTGTCGAAACGCAACCCATCTTGGATAGATTTTCCTATAGCCCGTCATCAACCTTTTTAAAAGTTATCAAATATATAAATATACATGCATACATACAAACATATATATATACATATATATATGTATATATATACATATATATATGTATATAGATATATATGTATATATATACATATATATGTATATATGTGTATATATGTATATATATATATATATATATATATATATGTGTGTATATATATATATATATATATATATATATATATAGGGTAGCGATCCAGTGAGAAACATCCTATGGTGAGAGCATGAGAGGCATTTGAATAACTATAAATTGGGAGTTATTTTTAAAAATCCAACCATATAGATGGAAAAAGCATCATTTCATTTACCTTCTCACAAAAAATCGTTACAATCAGACATTGTTTACATGTCCATATGTACAATATACACTTTTTACATCCAACGGTCACCCTGAAATTCAATATAGAGCGTCAAAAAGTATTATGTTGTTGTGAATGATATACAAATTGGATGGTGATGAAATTTTGTAGGAAGGTAAATATTAAGGTATACTTGTAATCTATACGGTTGGATTATGAAAATTTGACCTATCTGAAGAGTTATTCAAATGCCTCTCATGCTCTCACCAAGATATGTTTCTCACTGGATCGTTTTCCTATATATATATATATATATATATATATATATATATATATATATATATATGTGTGTGTGTGTGTGTGTGTGTGTGTGTGTGTGTATCCATTGAAGATGAAATCAAGACTTCCATAAGTATAGTCCCACAATCATTCATCTATTTTTCTTAATATTTTCACTTAACTCTTGATCAAGAAAGGCTTACCTTTTAATTCTAAACATAAGTTGGTTCAGTCAACCTTATATTCTGATTATAGTATTTTAGACTCAAGACATATGCACAACATATGTGCTTTAGGGGTGTAACTCAATCTCTTACACCTCCACTAATGAGATTTTGTATCTAGTTGCAGTTAAGATACAATTTTTTCCTCATTTCACGTGTAGAGATGGTGAATCCACATTTCATCTTATATTCTGGAATTTTAGGCAGATTCAAATCCAATGAGTTAATCCTAATATAAGCATTGCTCAGATGCTAAAGAGTTTTACAAAATCATTAATCTAAGGGAAAATATGCAATTCTCAGGGTGCTTGAGTTCAGGCACAACCTCCCTAAAGTTTCATTGTTACATAATTCGTTCTATTTATATATATATATATATATACCTCATGCATTATAGGCCTTAGACATCCCCTCGGGGTCTCTAGGGATGTAGGTACCCATGAATGGATCATCTTCTAACCCCTAGGGACTTATGTAGTGAGACTCCCTCCAGAATCCTTAGGCCATTTTTAACTTTATAATTTCCCTTCTTGAAGGTGAAGTTGACTTAGGACTCCATCATGAATAGGATTAACTGAGGTAATACAAGTTTCTATCATGATTCATGATTTAATTCAAAATAAGGGTTTTCTAACTTGTATCAGGATGTAATGTCCCAAGAACACATCCCAAACTAGGAATGATTTCTTTAGATTTATTAATTATTCATAGTGTTTTCATCTCAAATTTCATCAAGATTACTCATAAAAGTGTGATTGAAATTTTTCCCTTTTTCAAAACATCAACAAAAAACATTTTTTCATACATAATTCATTTGGTGATTTGCATGTCTCATATAATTTATCACTAGGTTATAATGAATTTTGTCTTTAGATTTAGGTCCTCCTTGGTTAGATAAAAAAATCCTAGAATTCAAATCCAAGCCTAGGTGGTTCAACTCATATTTAGAGAAGGAGTATAATCTAGGCTATTTTCTTCTTTCTTACTAGAAGGTTAGGCTCTCTAGCCATAATCCTAGCCCAATGAGATTTGGAGCTTTTCATCCTACAAAAGATACTTCTATTTTCATGGAGTGAGCCTTCACATGATTGGACACCACTCCTCAAAGACAGTTTGAGTCTCTACATAACTAGTGATATAGGTTCTTTTTGTGAAACTTTTATACCTACATGGCTCATGTACTTGCATTCTAACTCACTTGTGTTCGACAAGAACACTCCCATGTACCATGCATACTTGCATGCATGCAATTTCATTGATACGTGGAATTTATAGTTTGTTTGAGTTGCCAAAGCTAGTTGGGTTTGCTTTATGCTAATACATGCAATCCACATAGTATTTAACATCATCAAATACTAGCATGGTTTTCATTTAGTTAGGTCGTGTGATGAAACACTTGCTTAAATCTCAACATTTTTCTAATAGATCTTTCCCTATCTTGATCCTTATCCTAGCTCTAGGCATCCATTATCAAAGTATCATCCAACTCCATCACATATTGTTGCATCATTTTTAAGGATAGCAAGGTCAATCATTTCTATACACCTATCTTAATATGGAAAGGTGGGTTATTTGTCTCTTTAGAGGAGGTACCTTCTCTTTAGGGTACTATGGCAACCTTGGGGTAGTTTATCATAGTATATCCTTCCTTTGAGATTAAAGCTCAACGGTTGGTTATATCCCCTAGCATCATAAAAGGAGATATACAAGCTCTTAAACTTTTACCACTCTTTTGTTCTTTTCATTATTTACACTCCTTAAGTGGGTTTTATTATTGGATTGACCATGAGTATTGTTTTAAGACTTCTTGGAATTCATCTTCCTAGTTGAACCCTCAACAAACTCTGATTAGTCCATCATGCATGTCCTTTTGTAACCCTAAGTTATGCTAGTGTCATGTCAATGTCCTATCACCACCATGAGTTATAGAACTTTCAACTAGGGACTAAAGGGTGATCATGGATAGCTCAAGATATGTTACCTTCTTATTTTAGGGTACTATTGTTCATTGTATCAGTTAGGTGGCATGTACCTCTTCCCTCTCAAGTGTGACCAAAAATGGCTTTTCTAGGGATAGATTCCCATCCTTGGGAGGTGTTGTGTAGGTTCATCACACTCGAATATGTATTCCTTTTGTTTTGGGTCTCCAGGTGGCATTCCTATATCACTACCTGTTGCTAGGGATTGAATGCACTTATGTATTACCTTCTATATATCATTTCATTTATATCCTGGATAAAGATCTCTGACAGGATTCCAAAAATAAATTACATATTATTCATTCATTTATGTATTCATCCCTCCCTAGAGTTGCTGATATATATATTTTTTCTTTCGTAAATCATGTATAATGCAAAATTTTGGTTTGTCAGGATAAATTTCTTATCATAATTTTTTGCCTAGTTTATTTACGTATACCTAGTTTATTCCAATTCATCCTAGGTGTCTAGAAGTTTTCAATGGTTTCTTCTTATAGGATGGCATACAATATAGAAATCATGCTCTTCATATATATATTTTATTAATTTCAAATTTCCATTTCATGCCCCTTAGTTGGTTGCAGATGCCTTAACCCTAATTCTCCTAAAATATTAACATAGATGAGAAGAAGAGAAAATCCTAGGGTGTAGCAAGAGGTATTCTTGTGGTTGAAGATAATATGGATGGGAAAGATATAGATTTTATATGTGAAGACCTTAAGGTATGTTATTTCGAGTAAATCATTAGGTTTTGGTTAGGAAACAATCATGTTGACCCCAATGTCCTTGTAAACCAACTAGCGGTGCAAGGAAAATATTGTCATCTCGTAGGGTGTGAACCACTCTAGACACCAATAGCTTTATGAAAGACCCTAGTAAATCATTTGTGTTTGATAGAGTTTTAAAACTATTAGTAATTAAAAGTTATTCATATAAATCTGGCCTTTGACACAAATTATAATGACCTACTCCTTCAATTATCCCCAATAAGGTGGACCAAAGAGTTAAGGGACATTATCCACATACTACCAAGGATTCATATTTAAGTAAATAAAAATTAACCATTGATAATCCCACAAAGGGTATTGTTTACAAAGGGAGTATAAGAAAGAAGTTACATATATATTTAAAGGTAAATAATGACATGATACAAAAAATATGTCTTTAAGTCTATCTAATTCTCTTTGTGACATTAAATTTTTGATCTCCAATGTATTTAGCTAAATCTTCATATCTT
Organism: Alisma plantago-aquatica; assembly: GCA_963693085.1. Taxonomy (NCBI): domain Eukaryota; kingdom Viridiplantae; phylum Streptophyta; class Magnoliopsida; order Alismatales; family Alismataceae; genus Alisma; species Alisma plantago-aquatica. Next base: position 1,028,176,400 of record OY856412.1, read on the forward strand.
ACATATTTAATGTATTTCGGCTACCTAAAATGCCAGAAAATAATTGTGTTCACTATATTACTATGATGTGTATGTTGGTGCATACAAACTTGTGCATATATATGTAACAACATATCAAGCATAATCAACCATTATTAACAATATTTTTGAACATTTCACTTACGGTATAATTCTATAACCCATGATGTGTCCATCTCTTAGAGAGTATTAAATTACCCTTTTGTTCTTGCATTGGGTTCTTAGAGTCCATAAGTTTTCCCTTTAGTTCACGCATCAGACTCTCAGTGATTCATGGAGGCTTCCAACACTATATTTATGCCTCATGATTATTAGTGTATATAATAATGGTTCCTTGACTTTCCCAGTGTTCTCAAATTTTGCATGAGAGAGAGTGTGTGTTAGGTTCAAAAAATTATTCTTAATATATGTGATGATGGTGTAGAAATATGGAACTTTAATGATGATGGTGTAGCCTTTTATGAATTTTTTTTCTTTTCTTAGTATATTCTGACCATTGCAACAATGATGTAGGCGAGTGGATGTGCCATGTAGCTTGTCTTGACCTGAATGTACAAGGAGAAAGGGGTCATGGTCCATTCTTCTTGATCTTCCCTTAACTAACTTCTCTGCTAATGTGCCAGGACTAGCCTTGACTAAGGGATTATAGGCTTGTCTGGGAGTCCTGCTGAGCCTATGACTATAAGGAAGAGTCATGTTAGAGCTCCTACTTTGCATGGTTCTTGCACACTACTTGTATGCAGTCCTTCTATGATCAAAGGCAATTGAGAAACCTTGAGGGGTGCTCTACCCTCATCATCACTATGGGAGTAGTGTTGGAGAAAAACTCTAGCCTAGGGAAGCTTCAGGTGTTCATTGGGTACATAACAAAATTGTTGCTTCATTCCCTTCTTCAGTTCCATGAGGCCATAGGATAACAACAACTGAAGTGACGGGGAGCCAGGGAAATGGAAAAATGGGCCCAAAACAACAATGCAATTGGAAGCTAGATGGATGAGGGAAACCATAGGAGACAGTTGTATACGGTCTCAAGGTCTAGATTTTGGGTTATAAGATCTATCTTGTTCATCAGATTGAGAGACATGGTGGAGGGGTTGCTCTTTCTTGGTTCTGAAGGCATCCTTTCCATATATTCACTCATAAGTAGGATCAGATTAGTGAGAGGAGTTGTTTGGTGAGATTTTTGTAGTGTATAAAGGCAAGTAGAGATAGTTAGAGAGTGAATCAAGTAGGAAGGTTGACTATACAAGTTTGCATGTTAGGCCCAAGTTTGGAGACAACCTCAAAACCTTCTATCATGGATCAAAGGGTTGAGAGAGTGTGTGATATAACAAAGAGGGCGGATCTAAGGTTTTGATCATTTAAGTGTTGCATTAATTTGATTCATTTTATTTTAAATCTCTTAAATGGAAAACATTATTCCAACTTCAAAAAAGTCATAACCTCATATTCTCAACTTCAATTAGATTGAAATTCTAAAGTCTACACCATCATCATTAAAGTTCCATTTTGACCAAGTCTCATACCATAAAGGAAATTTTTATTTTCCAAATAAACTATTTCAACATGCATAGACTGTTGGTAAGGTATGCCCATATAGATAATCATATGATGATTGACATGGATTATACCTTAAAGGATTTGATTAATACTTATAAAAGAAAGCTTCCAATTCATATGTTTCACTCAGTTAAGAGATAATGAGGAGACAGAGTGAATGTCTGGAGAATACTATTACTCAATAATGTATGTCTTCAAGTATTAGCCTTATGGAAATGAGATCATACAAATGTTAAGTGTACACATACATATTCTCATTATGTCCCTAGTCGGTAGATATTGTGGAAGGTAGATGGACACCACTAACACATAAGATTGGAGTGAGTTGGTTGATGACTGAGTCTCACTAAGTCATGATATGGAAATATCAAACCAAGCACACAAATGCATGTTAGCGAATATTGTATAGGATAGACCCACCTTGAGAGTGAGACATGGTTTTTTGGTCACAATCATCTCTCATAATGAAGGTGGTGATTGTGATTCTTAGACCTAAAATCACTGCACTTGTCACCTGTTGTTGGGTATGCTTTGACATCATCAAACGTAGTCTTAAAACATGGGTTGTTATAACCACTACTACAGAACCTACCTTTAGTGTCGGTTATTTAAAGCTTTTAGTGTCGGTTTCTAAGCGACACCTATGTGGACGACACTAAAAGCTCACCCATTAGGCATCGGTTCCAAAACCGACGCCCAAACTCTTCGCGCTCCACCGAAAATGTGCCATCATGGGACTATAGGCGTCGGTTATTAGATAAGAAACCGACGCCCAAACCCTTCGCGCCACAGAAAGGGCGCCATCTTGGGCACTATCAGTGTCGGTTTTTTACAAATAACTGACGCCATATATCTTCATGCCACAGGAAATAGATGTCGGTTATTTATATAAAACCGACACTATAACATTGTGTGTTAGTTGTTTACAAATAACCGATGCCTATTGTTTTGTTTTTTTTTCTGTCAGTCTGCAGACCTGCTGTGGCTGGTCGCAAGATGAGAAACCTGTTCAGTTCAGTTATGAACTGCAGGTTTTACGACATCCATTGATATCATTCAACAAAAGGCCACAAACCTGCAAAATTAACAACAAAAATATTCACACATGCATTTAGCAATGCAACCTGCAGTTCCATTTTATTTTCACACATTTAGAAACATTCATGTAGCTAGCAATCTGTAGTTCCATTCATTCACATTCACACATGTAGAAATATTCATATAGCAACCAACACTTTCATTCATTTTTACTCAGACACATGTAGAAACATTCACACATATATTATAATTCAGAAATTCATTTACAAAATATCATTGTTTAGTCATTATTCGTTATCAGGATCCCAATTATATTTTAAAGCCCCCACTATTTGTATGGTTGTTTCCCATTCTTCTCTTACTTCATTTAATTCTCCCATCGTATAGGGAGCATTTTCATCTGGTAAGGCCTCTCCTGTAATGGGGTCATCTTTAAACACCTGTAAAGAGAATGATGTATATATATAATTAATGAGCTATAAATAAGATTGATATATTTCGTTCATATTATCTAATGAGACTATATAATACCTGAGCAATACACTCGATATCCAGTGCGGCATGTTTGATAATCATGTGCATATATCACATGACATAGTATCCACATGCCCATCCATTGTCTTGTGTAGCACACTATAAATTCAAACATACAAAATATTAAAAAATACAACTAATTAAGCATTGTTCACATAAATAATATATACATATATTGCAGTTGGGAACTTACTTTCACGTTCTTCCAAATTATTGGCTGGTTCTTTTTCGTGGGGACCTTTCCTCCAACCTTTTTGAACTCCTCAAAACCCCTACATGTTAATGTAACACAGAACATTGCAATTAAATAGTAATGTAATAACATATGTTAATGGATATGAAAATGAAATATTTCTCACCGGAATAATGCCATTTTCATTATGTGTCCAAATCTTGTATTCAATTTACTCCCCTTAGGATATAGATAATACACAGTGAACGTCTCGGAGGCAATAACCAGTAACTCCCAATGCCTACCCCTAGAGGTAAAAAAGTTAAAAATTAATAACTCAAAATCCACAATAAAAATGTAATTTTCTTAAGTCCAAATTATAATAAGCAAAGTAAACTTACTCTACATTGAATGGAACCATTATCACTGTCTTCTTATTTACAGTAAAATTTGAAAAGGCCTCACAGAAGTATTGTTGAACTGACGTAGGGTCTTTAGCTACTAGACTAATCAAAGATGGAATCAAAAACCCTACATGTTCGAATCCAAAATCTTCACATATGTTGTCTAAGTAGCTGCAAAATATGTATTAATTATGCATGCATTAATAAATAAGAAACCAGATCACCAGATCATACACAAGGTATATGGATGTATAAAGAATATCTCACCTTATCCATAGCTCTATCACAGATGTATTTAGCCAATCATATCGAAACAACTCCAAAATATCTTGTATAAATAGTTTTGTTTCGTATGACTCACCTGTAGAATCTGAATCGGAAGAAACAGTTATAGGGGAGTTTATATCATGTTCGCCTAACCATATTGCCATACCCCTACAGTTAGGACCTAACGGGACAGGTAGGTCCTATGGAACCCAACTAGGTAATGTAGGAGGTGGAAGTGGAGGCCTAGATGGTGTGGGTGTCTTCTTTTTAACCTGTATATATATATAATTTCAGATCAACTGCCATCATATACACACACTAACAATTGAACGTAATGTAAATTTACCATACCTTTTCAGTAAAGAGGACATCCACTTTTATCCACAATATCACTCTGCCTACTGCCTCACCAAACGTTTCACAATCTGGGTGGGCATATGGCAATGGAAGATCCATCCACTAGGAGAATATATGTATCGGGCTCACACGAATCCAACCAGCTGGTACTGAAGACCCGTGACACGTTTCCCCTGGTAGGTATGGGTAAGCCGACGCCTCTACAATGACAAATTCTTTACTTTTTAGACGGCATGGCTTCAACCCCTACAATTTTTTGTGTAAAGAATGTTATATACATACATACATATCATCTTTTTTTGAAACGACTACAATTTCATATATACATATCATCTTGAATTAAAAAACTAGTTACTATGTCATAAAAATACTTACAGCGGATGTGCTAGGTGGTGGTTCTATAGGATTACTCTCAACCTCTGCAGTAGGAGTAGGAGGAGTAGAGCCTGCAGTAGGTACTGTCTGGTAAGTGGCAGTCTGAGATGCCTGCCACTTTTTCATTTCTTCTTCTAGTTTCCTATCAACTAGCTTATCTACCTATACATGGATAAAAGAAACGTTAGCTTCTAATTATTGAATTCTCTTTTACAGTAACATTATAAAGAAAGAATATGTTACCTCCTCTTGTGAAAGTCCCGCTTTTGGAACATGTTTGCGCTGGGATGGCCCAAAAAGAGCTTTGATGCCCACACCAGCGCCTGCAGCCCTAACACGTCCAGGATGCTCTGGGTTACCCAGAGCAACTGTCAATTCATCCCTTGTGCCCTCAGGGATGAACTTGCCTTATTTCCTCAGCTCATGCAGCTCCCGCTAATCGCCAAAACAAAAATTTGTAATTAAGTAAACAACACAAATAATCAATATTCGAATGATTGCTGTAAGAGTTGTATTTTACCATTTTTGCAGCCGCCTCAGCAGTTGTGGCCTTCGTTATTTCTCCCTTCTTATTTTGCCTCCCAGCTATCCAGACATCATGGCGAGGCAGAGGTGTGCTACCTATGGTAGAGGACTCCTGAGTAGCAACAGACTGAGTAGCAGCAGACTGTAGTCTTTGGCGAATGCCTGCATACCCCTTTGGACCCATTGTGTGGTCATGCACATTCAGTGCACGCCTTCATCTTTGTGCCTCACTGAGGGCCTAGTTCGTATGCACATTAATGATTTGGTTAGTAACACTAAATGTTAATCTTGAATAGGTGAATACAACATATATTAATTAATGAGATTGAGACTGATGCCTAATACCTTGAATTCATCAGTTTGTCTTGAAGCGACAAACGCGTCCCATTCTTCTTTGTCCAGGAAGTTCCACTGTTCAGTGGCTGTCTTCTTCCTCTTGTCAGCTTCTTTTATGTATTCTCGGGTGAGATTTTTCCTATAGTTCCTTAGGACTCTCCCACAGCGTTGCATCACGCATTTACGATGCAGCTTTTCATCCAATTCAAATATACTCTGCAAAATAGAATTGCTATTAACTAGCATCCAAAAATTTAGTAATCTACAAAATAGAATTGCAAATTAATAATAACTCACGCATAAATCCCTCCATATTAATTCTTTCTTCTCCTTAGAAACGTTATGCCAAGAATCTAAGCGACAACCGCAATGGCTACGAGTAACAAACCCAAGATATGAAACAAATGAATTGCGATTCACACCACATGCATTTCCTGCATTATCAAAATCCACAACAAGTTTGGGTCCATTGCCCTTTTGCGCAATTAACTTCTTCATCATAGTGATGCCCCTTCTCTTGTCAACTTTTTGGTGTTGTTGATCAAGTGCCTCAAGTACTTCAGATGGTACATGTGCATCATCAACCTAAAATTTGACAAAATAATCACATTTACAAGATATAACTATAAATGGACATATAGATATAAATATATGATATATTTTTAAAACTTACATTGTGAGGCGGTGCATTGATGTCCTCACCCTCACGGTAATCATCAGCACGGTCATTAGGAGAATGGTCAGCCATCTGCAAATTCACATTCAAATTGTAAAGTTCACATTGTAAAGTAATTCAAATTGTAAAGCTCACATTGTAAAGTTCACATTATTACAACAAAGTATATATCACAACAAAATTGTAAAGCTCTATGATCAAAGAGAAAACAAGTATATATTACAACAAGATTAGGGTCTAGGGTTAACAAATACATGTGATGTCATTCTTATATATAATAAATTTACATGTACCACCTATCCCATCCTTGAACACCTAATCTCACTAGTAAGTGTATAATGTGTATTGGGTTTTCAAGAAAATTTTGGAAACATTTCCTCACTGTTCTCCAAGTACATATGTACTTAGAGAACAAACGGGGAAATGCTGCTGAAATTTTCTTGAAAACTCAATACACATTATACACTTACATCCTAAGTGAGATTAGGTGTTCAAGAACAGTCCCAAACCGAGGACTATCCAAGATTTACTCCTAATGAGTAAATCTTGGACGTGTTTCTAGGCCAACAAATAATGTGTTGTCATTCTTATACCTAAAATCCTAGTTCTTCAAGTTAGGGTGATTATTGATGTCTTTAAAAGCATGATTGGCAATTTAGGGAAAAGTTCATCATTTACATTCCAAGCATGTCACATGTGTGCATTACAGTTCATCATTAAGCAAAAAGGGAGATTAGGATTCTCAATATACTCAACAATAAAACAAGTTACCAATTTCATAGTTAAACTACTCATTAGTATGGAATGTCCATAGGAGTCATAGCTAAGGTTTTTCTAACAAATACATAATCATTTTTTATCTACCATATTGATCACCCTATCACATTAAAATATAAGATGGATAATCAGATATCACTGTCAACAAACTGGCTTCCTAACTTACTTCAACATCAATGGATATGAGTTACTTATTAAAAGAAGAATAACGAGAAGTAATTTGGGCTGTCAAGCACACACAACAATGCTGTGTTATATCTGTATTTATAGAATGTAAGATTACACAGTTTATAGAATGTAAGAATGTATTTATAGATCCTCAAGATCAGGTCAGTCTGTTGCTAGCTAGCACACATATACAATCATAAATCACGTAACAGAATATTGTTATTGACTGTTTCAACACTTATCAAGTTACCATGCAATAAGTAAATAAATTTAAAAAAAAACGCCCAGCAGGGCACCTGACGATTTTGCTCCAGGGCACCTGCAGGGCTTGACCTAGCCTAGGCGGGGGAAGGAAGGAGGAAGAAGGCGGCGTACCTTGAGGGTAGAGGAAGAAGGCCCGGCCGGAGCAGAGGAGAGCAGCTGGAGGTGAAGCTGGGAGCGCCGGCGGCGAGGAGAGGAGAACTTCGGCTCGGTGGAGCGGCGGCGACGGCGGCGAGGAGACGAATGGCGGTGCTGGGGAGCCAGGCAATGACGGTGGCAACGGAGGGGAACAATCGGGCGAGCAATCGCCAGACCTAGCGCAGAGTCGCAATGAAACAGAGACAATGGGGAAAATTTCTGTTTGCGGGGCTATTAACTGTACCATAGGCGTCGGTTATTCAAAAAAACCGACAACTATAACTAACAGTGTCGGTTCTGAACAAAAACTGACACCAATACTTGATTATAGTCGTCGGTTTTTAACTAAAAAACAACCGACGTCTATATACATATGCCGATTAAAAAAATTGTTCTCGATTTATGACCATAGTCGTCGGTTTCTACCTAAAACCGACGCTTAAAGGGTGTGAAAAATTCCCCACGGATAGCGCGGGAAAACTCATAAGCGTCGGTAATTGTAGTAAAACTGACGACCAAAATGTGCCCAATTTTTGTCTCGTGAATAACCTTTAGTCGTCGGTTTTTTATTTATCAACCGACGCCATATGTCAAATTTTGGAGGTAATTTTTTTCACTGGAAATTTTGGATTTGGCGGTTAATTTTAGGTGTCAGTTTTTTTATTACGTAACCGACACTGAATAAAAGTGGTACCCGTGTCTGGTCGCCCTTCATAGACTGGATGTCGGATTATGTTATCAACCGACGCTGTAGACTTTAGGTGTCGGTTTATTTATACAACTGACACCTTGAAAAGTGACGTTATAAGCCATTTTTGTAGTAGTGAACATTGATGATTGGGTGACTTTGATACATGGGGATAGACTATGAGTGATATATATGTGATTTGACCCTCCAACTTAAGCATGATATCCTGGTCACTTGATAAGCGAGACTGAGAAATGCATGTGTATGAACATATAAATCAATATATGATATTGAGGTCACATTATCTCAAACACTCTTCTCTTGGTTCAAGGAATTTGGATTCAATGTTGAGAGGATGACCTTCCATGCCTCGAGTTCATCCTGGATATCAGTGATAAAGGAATTATACAATCACTACAACACCTTATACAGATTGTAGGTTGAAGTTGTTCTCTAACTTTCCATTCACTTCGGTAGCACTGATGTGCGACTAGGCACCACTCTTTTCTTATGATGCCATAAGCTAATTATGAAAATTGACTGCCAAAATGACATGGGACATATAGGGTCACACACATAGGAAGTCATCTAGAAGAGGAGTTTGATCTTGAATTACAATTAGATTGATTACTAAAGTGTTTAGGTATTCAATTCTCATAACAAATCAATTGATTGGTTGATAGGACTGCCAAACGACCATCTCATTGAGTGAGATGGTCATTTTAGTAGACATATGGGTGTCTCAATTAGTTGAGATGTCCATTTGGGGGTCAGGATGATCAAGGATCAAATTGGCATAGTTCTACCCTTGAATTGACCAGTTCAATATAAATGAACCGACATGCTCATCTCAACTCACTAGACGACTGTCTGGGTGAGTGAAATGGACATATGGCATGTGTGAGACGGCCTAGTAGGGGCTGAACGAAGGTTCAAGATGTTTCCTGAATAGTTTCGATTGCATATACTAGGAAAGCAAGTAAAATTAATATGTATATTAATTGGAATCGAAATTGTCAAATTTGTATGTGATTGGAAAACTGCCAAACGGCCGTTTGATAGTGTGAGATGACTATCTCACACACTAGACAACCATTTGGGTGTATGAAAAAGCCATTTTGGCTATCGCAGGTTGTAAAAATTCAAGTTCTATTGGTCCTTTCTACTCCTACACAATCTCATACATATTGGGAACCCTGACCCTAACCTTGCATGTAAAAGGAGGATACTGGGGGCTTCCCAAGGCACAACACATACAACTGAGAATCAATTCCTCTAACAATTATTGTCCTCTCTAGTTGTGGTTACCAAGAGATCCTAGGCAAGTCCTACCTGACAGGGAGGGATAGCCAACAGGAGAGAACAACTGAGAAGTTGTTGTTGTGGGAGAGAGAGCTGGTGACTAGTACACTAACGGGAGGGACAACTCCTTCCGAACTGTTCTTGGTCAATGACAGGTTTTCTAATTGGTCCGTGTGGACTACTCTAGAGGTAGGATTCCATTGGCTGTTACTAGGAGGACAACTACAACCTGTAGTCAGTGGCCCAAACATACAAGCACTATAAAAGTTGTCTTGTTTGTTGTTCATGGTGATTACCAGGGGCTACACAACCACCATCTAAGAGAAACTTATCAACAGTTGAAAAGAAACATGTTTTGTCATTGGACTTGCTTTAGGACCATGTATAACTCACTAAAATCATCCTTCCTATTTCATAGTAGTTGATGTAATCTTGCTATTATGGGGACACATATACATAAATTTTGTTTCTGCTATTATACTCTTTGTCCATATTTCCTAATAGTGGCATCAGAGCCACTTCAATTTACTATATTTTAGGATAATCAATATGATTGGATTTTTTATTTTTATCATTTATTTATTTTAGATGATGTGAATATTTAAACTACTCTCATATATCCAATTTACATTCATCATCCTAGAAGAGGTTTTTATGGTGTATGTGTAGCATAGTCATGACCAATGCCCTTTATCTATGTGTGGTTGGATGGTTTGGTTCTTGTTTATCTTGGTCCGTGTACTGAGCCTCTACCTCTCTCTTCCCAATATAAATTTAATTCTTTCCTACCTTTTCTCCCCTTGAATGTAACTTGAGGTTTCTCTTATTCAATGTAATAAAGTAGTAATATGATATTTCTTACAACGATGTTGAAGATGATCATCTCCAGTTGAGACAACCAGATTGTGAGATGAGTCGACTGTCTAGAGGATGAAGGAGGACAAAGCGATGGAACTACATGACCGCCTAGTGGACCTAACCAACTGTTTGGAAGGAATCTAGACATCAGTTAGATAGGAGGCCAGACGACCATCCCAGAAGGCCCAACTGACCATCTGGAAGGTGTCTAGACATCGATTGGATAGGAGGACCAACTGATCGACTAAGAGATGAGAAAAATGGTTCAAGTGTTGAACTGATCTACCTAGATTGGCAAGCACATGTTTACACCAATAGTAGGTTCATGCATGTAATGGGATTTAATATACAAAGATAGAATTTGGATTCCTTAAATGGAATACATTATAGGATGTGTATGTGACAACCTAAAATGTTTCATAACTTCGTAAATGCAAATTATGTCTATAAACTACAAGGTTCAATTTGGGATTGAAACAAGCACCTCAGTGATGGGATCTTATGACTTGATAAGACAACCAAAGAGTTTGACTTGAATCAAGACAAAAGATGAAATTTGTGTTTAGAAAAGATTTAGTGGGAGCATATATGAATATTCCACATATGATGAGGAATAACATCTCAATATTGTGAATATTGAGAATTGGCATGAAAACACCTTCAGCAATGAAGGATGTGGTGAAACATCTTATGAGATAAGGATCAAGACCTATGTGTTAGTTCTTAAAGGTTTCACAATGGAAATTTTAAGCACATGCAAGAGCAAAGTGTTGAAAGAGTTCAATAGGGAAGGATTCAATGAGAGTCAGAGTAGTCTCTCATGAACCCTATGTTCCAATTCTTGTGGAAAATGAAAATATCATGAATAAGATTACATGGGCCATTCCAATAGTAGATCTACCATGTAAGCTATTAATACACTTATCCCATATAATCTTTTATATTTTGGACATGACAAGATGATATGAATTCCAATAAGGGTTACCAGAATGTCACTAAAATTATCCACTAGTACTTGAGAAGTACTTAAGGATAAATTGTTAGTCAATAAGGATAGCAATAAGAGGAAGAGTTGGATGTAAAGAATTACATCGATGCAAGCTTCCATATTGACAAAAAAATGATCAAAAATTAAAATATGTTTGATGTAAAAGAAAAGTGTTGATTAGTAGGAAAGAATTCCGAACTAATAGCCATTAATATACAATAGAAGCCTAGTATACCTATGTTATAAACATAGAGTGATATTATATGGATCTAAAGGTTCATATAATAAACTTATATATGTTCCAACCATTGATGACTCAGTAGATATATTGTGACAATAATGGAGCTAAGTGTTAGGCATGGAATATCAGATACCATATTACGGAGTTTTCATCCCATATCAAAGAGATAAAGAAACATGCAATATCCCGACTATAAGTAAAAGTTGCTAACCCACAAAAATTAGTACTAGCACAACGGAAGCATGTTGGACATGTTTAAGTCACTAAGAATGAGATATATTGGTGATTGTCTCTAAGTGCAAGTGGTAGTCTTTTGGTAAGGTATGCCCATAGAGCCAATCATATGATGATTGACATGGCATATACCTTTAGGGATTTGATTAATACTTATAAAGGCAAGCTTCTAATTCATTTGTTTCACTCATTTAAGAGATAATGAGGAGATAGAGTGAATGTCTAGAGAATAATATTACTCAATGATGTATGTATTCAAGTATTAGTCTTGTGCAAATGAGATCATACATATGTTAAGAGTAGATATACATATTCTCATTATGTCCCTAGTCGATTGTTACTGTGGAAGGTAGATAGATACCAATAACACATAAGAGTAAAGTGTGAGTTGGTTTATGACTACGTCTCACTAAGTCATGAAATGACAACATCAAACCAAGCACACAAATTCATGTTAGAGAATAGTGTATCAGACATACCCACCTTGAGAGTGACACATGGTTTTTTGGTCATAATTGTCTCACTTTGACATCATCAAATGTAAAACTTGAAACATGGGTTGTTATAATGGTGATTATTGGGTGACTTTGATACATGAGGATAGACTGTGAGTGATAGATATGGGATTTGTCCCTCCTACTGGAGTATGATATCCTGGCCACTTGATAAGTGAGATTGAGAAATGCATGTGCATTCACATGTGAATCAATATATGATATTGAGGTCACATTATCTCAGACACTTTGTTCTTGGTTCAAGGAACATGGATTTAATGTTGAGAGGTTGACCTTCCATGTCTCAAGTTCATCCTAGATATCAGTCATAAAGGAATTATCCAAGCACTGCAACACCTTACACTGATTGTAGGTTGAAGTTGTTCTCCAACTTTCCATTCACTTAGGTAGCATTGATGTGCGACTAGGCACCACTCTTTGCTTGTGATGTCATAAGCTAGTTATGGACATTCACTACAAATGTGACATGGGATGTATAGGGTTACAAACATAAGAACTCATCTAGATGAGGAGTTTGATCTTGAATGACAACTGGATTGATTACTAAAGTGTTTAGGTATTTAATTCATGCAACAAATCATTTGATTGGCTGATTGGACTGCCAAATGACCATCTCATTGAGTGAGACAACCATTTGGGCAGCCAAACGGGCATCTCAAGTAGTTGAGATGGCTGTTTGGGGGTCAGGATGATCAAGGATGGAATTGTCTTAGTTCTGCGCTTGAGTTGACTGGTTCAATATGATTGAACTGACTGACTCATCTCAACTCACCATACGAATGTCTGGGTGAGTGAAGCGGGCATCTCGCCTGGGAGAGACGGCCGGTTGGGGCCCAACAAAGGTTTGGGATGTTTCCCGAATAGTTTCGATTTCATATACTTGGAAAGAAAGTAAAATTATTATGTATATTAATTGGAATCAAAATTGCCAAATTTGTGTGTGATTGGGAAACTACCAAATGACCATTTGGCAGTTTGAAATGGCCATTTTGGCTGTCGTAGATTGTAAAAGTTCAAGTTCTTCCAATCCTTTCTACTCTCACACAATCCCATACAGACTGGGAACCCTGACCCTAAACTCGCCTATAAATGGAGGGGTATTGGGGGATTCCCAAGACACAACACAGATAATTGAGAATCCTTTCCCCTGACAATTGTTGTCCTCTCTGGTTGTGGTAACCAAGAGATCCTAGGAAAGTCCTACTCGATAGGGAGGGATAGCCAACGGGAGAGAACAACTAAGAAGTTGTCATTGTGGGAGAGCAGGTAGGTGATTAGTACACCAATGGGAGGGACAACTCCTTCATGTCTATTCTTGGTGAAGGACAAGAGTTCTAGTTGGTACGTGTGGACTACTCTAGAGGTAGGAGCCCCTTGTCTACTGCTAAGAGGACAACTACAACCTATAATGTGTTGTCCAACCACAGGAGCATTGTAGAAGTTGTCTTGTTCATTATTCATGGTGAAGGCCAGGATTCCCACAACCACGGTCCAAGAGAAACTTATCAACAATTGCAAAGAAGTGACTTTTGTCACTAGACTTTCTCCAGGACTAGGTATAACTTGCTAAATCTATCGTTCCTTTTCATAGTAGTTGACGCAATCTTTTTTTATGGAAATATGAATAGATAAATTTTTATTTCTGCTGCTATAATCTGTTCCCATATTTCTCAACATAGACCATAATAGATAATTAAAGTATTATATCATTTTGGTAAGTCTTAAAATTATTGGATTTCTTTATTTATATATCTTATTTCTATCATGGGATATGGAAACAAAAATATATTAGTTTACTATTCTTTTCATAGCTTTTAAGTCACCCTCACTTTGAATTTAAGTAAAATTATCCAACATATCACATAATATCATAGAAAGTTTAAACCATTAAAGTATCTTTTTAACATAGTATTACAAACAAAAAGAATCATCATAATTGATCTTTTATAAATTCTTCCATAGTATTTATTTAGAGTATTATGTTTTAATAATCATGGAATTAAAACTTATAAAAAAATAAGAGGGTTCCATGTCCTCACATCCTTCCTCCCTTACATTATTTTTTCCCACAAAATTTGGATCATCTAGTAAAAGGTGTGGGGTGAGCTTTTGTTACGCCAACTTGTAGCTTGCATATAATTTCATCCTTTCATGGTGATTCTATTGAAACTTTATTTTGGAACCCCTTCACCTTTGAATTTAAGATCCTCATAGGATCCTCTAGTTAGATTCAATTACTATGAAGTATATAAAGGTTTGATAATCAACACATGGGTGAGAACCTTCAGATGGTGCTCTAACTCAACACATGGGTGAGAACCTTCAGATGATCCTCATAGCTACTCACTCTAGAAATAGTTACTTTTTAAGAAGTTCTTTTACTTTACATGAGTACAAGGTTACATTACCTTCCAAATAGTTGCATTACTTGCATAGTAGTTACAATTATAACCGATGCACAATTACATATTTATTTCAGAATTTTTACTATGTATTCTTCCCATTTTTACCTTTTTAGTCGAATGATTACTTATTTTAACAACATTGTTACTTTTTTGTCCAAATATTTCTCTTTTGACCTAATAGTTACTTCTCTGGATGAACATGTAGTGAAAACCTAGTTACACATGTGAGCAACAAATGGACCCCCATATTATATATATATATATATATATATATATATATATATATATATATATATATATATATATATATATATATCCATTTTAAGGTTGAAACTAAGACTTCCATAACTATAGTTCCATATTATCATTCATTCATGTTGAAAATATTTTCACATAACTCTTGATCAATAAAGGTTTACCATTTAATTCTACACATAAATTGGTGAAGTTAAACATCCATATATTCTAACAACAATATTTTAGACTTGAGACATGCGTACAACATGTGTTGTAGGGATGGCCACTCAATCTCATACACCTAAGCTGATGAGAAATTTGTATCTAGCTACAGTCTAAATAATTTTTTTATCTCCTTTCATGTGTAGATACGGTGAATCCACATTTCATCTTATTTCCTATATTTTAGGTGGATTCACGTTCAACAAGCTAATCCTCGTATAAATATTTCTCAAACTCCAAAGAGTTTTCAAAATCATTACTACATGGGAAAAAATTTTCTCAATGCCCTTGAGTTTGGGAACAACCTCCCTCAAAGTTCCATTATTACATAAATATTTATATTCATATATATATTTCTCATGCGTTATTGGCCATAGTCATTCCCTCAAGGTTTCTAGACCCATGGAGTGATCATTTCCTACCCCTCAAGCCTTATGGATTCGAACTCCCTCCTAAACCCTTGGGCATTATCTACCACAGTAATTTCCCTAATTGAACTAAAAGTTGACTTATAGCTCCACCATGCACATGATTAACTGAGGTGTTAAAACTTTCTATCATAACTCATGATTTATTTCAGAAAGAGGGCTTTCTAACTCGTATTAGGATCTAATGTGTAAAAGACTCATCCGAAACCATACATGATTTCTTTTGGTTTATTAAATTTTCATAACATTTCATCACAAATTTCATGAAAGGTTTATTATTCTAGCATGGTTTAAATCTTTTCCTTTTATGAAACACTAAGAAAAAAACACATTTTCATGCGTATTTCATTTGGTGGTTTGCATGCCTCATATATTTTACCACTAGGTTATAATGCAATGTTATCTTTAGATTTACATCCTTCAAGGATAGACAACAAATCCCAAAACTTAAATTTAAGACTAGGAGTTCAACTCATCTTTAGAGGAGGGGTTTAATCTTGGGTATTTTATTATTTATTACTTGGAGGTTGGGGTCTCTAGCCACAAATTCTGGCCTCATGGTCTTTGGATCTTTTCATCCTCTAAATGATGCTACCCTTTTCTTGAGGTGACCCTCCACATAACTACACACTACTGACTAAAGAGAGTTCATGTCTCTATGTAACCAATGAACTTGGTTTTTCATGTAACTTGTATACA
Source organism: Alisma plantago-aquatica (assembly GCA_963693085.1). Taxonomy (NCBI): domain Eukaryota; kingdom Viridiplantae; phylum Streptophyta; class Magnoliopsida; order Alismatales; family Alismataceae; genus Alisma; species Alisma plantago-aquatica. Next base: position 1,028,192,823 of record OY856412.1, read on the forward strand.
TGCATGGCTCATGCACTTCCATCCTAACTCACCTGTGTTCTGCATGAACACTTCCCTTGTACCCTACATACTTACAATTTCATTGGTATGTCGAATTTATGTATTGTCCATGTAGCCAAACCTATTTGTGTTTGTATTATGTTGATGTACATGCAATTCATGTACTCTTGAACTTAATTGCATACTATCATGATTTTGTTTAGTTAGGTTGGGGTGATGAAACACATTCTTACCCTAGCTTAACCCTTATCTTGGATGTAGGCATTCATTATCTAAGAACCATCCAACTTGGTCAAATATTGACACATCACTTTCAAGAATAGTAAGGAGTTACATATATTTTCAAAATTAAATACCTACATGATATAAACATTATCTCTTTATGTCTATATAATCCTCCTTGTGACATCAACTTTATGATCTTCGATATTTATATCTGAATCTTCGTATCTTCAGTCTTTAATGTATGTTGGATACCAAAAATGTCGACAAAAAAAATATGGTCAATACATAAATATAATATGTACGTGTGCAAATAAAAGATTGTGCATGTATGTGTATCAATATATAATCATATTCAAAAAATATGAAAAACATTCAAAAATTTTATTTTATGTATTCTTCTCTACCCCACATTTCTCCATATTTTAGGGTGTACTAATCTACCTTGTTGTTATTGCATTGGACTCTTAGGGTCCAAAAGTTTTTCCTTTCACTCAAAATTTTACTCTTATGGATTCATGGAGGCTATTACAACAATGTATTTATTACCCATGATTCTCAATCTATTATGGTCATGATTCCATGACTTTGCCAATATCCTCAAATTTTCCATGAGAGGGAGTGTAGGTTCAAGGAATTATTATCGATATATTTGATATGCATACGACGTTATCTTGAACTAGAAGTAGTAAACATCCAAGCATGTTTAACATGATAATAAACATAATGAAACCAATGACAATCGTCATAAATTGATTTGACTGAGTAACCATAAGATAACCACACATGTTTTTTTTAATGACTGAGAGAACCCACCCCGGGCGAAGCCGACATGGTAAACTCTCGAGGCATGAGAGGGTGTGGTCCGGTCACCCCTCCCGCGCCTAATCAACGTGGATTTCCATTCGCAAAGTGCGTTCGGTGAGGTTCGAACTCGGGTCCTTCATTGGGACTTATCGAACTCTTACCACCCAGGCTACTATGGCCGGACATAACCACACATGTTTCCATGAAGGAATCATACATTATCAATTCATGTACTTCATGTTGAATGTCATCAAACTAGTCAGATATAGATTCAATCATCAATCATCTAGAAATTGATATTCAACCAAGTGTTACAAATATCTTAAATCCCATCTTACAATTTCTGATTTTCAATTTAGGATTTGAGTTGCCAATTACAGTTAGATATGATTTTGGGCTTAGAACCACTACTTGATGTTGTTCTTCATGAATCTTGATTTCTTATTTCATAAAATTAAGTAAAACATCAAATAAATAATTAATATATTAATTTTTTCTTTTGCCACATGATCAGACTCAGGGCTCAAGAATCTTGATATTTTGAACATATATTGACTCATGTTAAAAAAGAGGTAACAAATGTATTTCTCAAATGACATGTAGAGTTGGATCTTCAAACCCTATCCATTAGATTCTTCTTATTTTCTTGATCGATTTCATAGATCTTGTTATGGTTCGATGTTCTAAAATTTTTTATAGTCTATTTACCTTCTCTCAAAAGGTATTGTCCACTGGATCAATGATCTATACATGAGGACGTACCACATAGCTTATGTCTCCCTGAGTACGCAAGGAGGTATGGGTGGGGCCCCATTCTTTTGGATATGTACTTAATGTGTTTCACTGCTAATGGGTTGGATCAGCCTTGACCATGGGATTTGGGCTTGACTGGGAGTTGCATTTCCGATCCCATTTCTACGAGGTCAAGTCCCCTGACAGATACCACTCACTACAGCTCCCACATGCAATTATACACAAGTGTTGTATGACGAAAGACATTAGAAAGCCCATGCTGGGTGCTCTACCTCAGCGTCACCACAGAACTAGTGTTGGGGATACACCTTGGCCTACTAAAGATTCAGGTGCTTATTGGGGATATCAAAATATTGTTGTTTCTTTCCCAGCCCCACCTTCGTAAGGTCGATAACAAGCATCAACCAAAGAAACAAAGAGCGGGGGAAGGGGAAAGTATGGATGAAACAAAAAAACAAAGCTAACGAAAGATAAAAGGGAACCAGAGGTAAGGGGGCATTTATATAGGGTCAAAAGGTCTAAATTTAGGATTCTAAAATCTGTGTTATTTTCCAAACAGATAGACATGGTGGCGGGTTTTCTTTCTCTTAGTAGCCAAGTCATTGTTTCCAAAATCTACCCATAAATAGGGTTAGATTGGTGGGAGAAGTTGTTTGGTTAGATTTTGTAGGGTATGGAGGTGAGTACAAAGAGGTAGAGAGGGAATCCAGTACAAAGGTTAACAGGACTACTTTCCATATTAGGCCCAAGGCTAAAGACAACCTAATTGCGTTTGATATTGGATCGCAGGGCTGAGAGAGGGCATGATAGAAAAAAGGGGATGGATCAAAGGTTTGTTTATTTAAGTATCAAAATGACTATATAATTTGATTTCTTATCTTTTAAATGCCAAACCTTGTTTCAACTCCAAAAAGTCATAAAGTCCTATTCCTAACTCCAATTTGACCAATAACCACTATACAATTATCACTTAAACTCCAATTTCACCAAGTCTCATCTAATAAGGGAAACATTTGATTGTCTAAATAAGCCATTTAGACATGCATGGACCATAATAGTTCACTAAACAATTCGATAAATTTTGGAAGACTTAAAATTCTAGAACTCTCTTATTGCTACTATAGGATATGGAAATAAGGAAGTCTCCTATTCACCAAGTTACTCCCACATTGGATTCAAGGAAAAGTCTCCAACATATCACATAATCTCATAAAAAGTTTAAAACAAGGAAGCAACTTTCGAAAATAGTATTATAAATGAAAAGGGTCACCATAAGTAATATTTTCTCAATTGAACTACAATATGTACTTAGAGTATTATATTTTAGTAAACATTTTGTAATCAAACTTCTATAATAAAAGGAGGATATCCAAAGTTCTAACATCTAGTGTCCGTCTTCACTAAATATATCCGCATTCAAATTTTATGTATTTATCCATCAATTTTTCTTCAGTGTTATAATTATAACTATTTGGAAGAAGAACTATACCTTTTTTCGTATCATATTAATGTGCAGTTGAAATTTTTGATGCTACTTCTTGAGAGAAGGCTTCATTATCGTACTTTGGTACTCATTCTTGTAAGAAGGTTGCATCCATGATGAAGGAGAATATTGGGTCTTCTTCAAAAGGGTGAGCATATGAAGTCTCATAAAGAAGGTCATAGTTATCCTTCAATTAGAAAAAGTGGTTCTTTTCTCACACATGTTCAAAATTTATGCAACATTTTTTATTATTCGTGGTGCCCATGTAGGTATCTTCTTTACTCCTATCATAAGGGATAATATAAATATCTCCTTAGATGCATTCTCCTATTGTGTCTCAGGTTAATTTTAAGAAGAACCAAATGAACTAAATATCTCTATATTGACTCACAGGAGCGTGATCAAATATTTATAGTCTCACATATTGTGACGTTTGTGATATCATTCTTATTTTATTGCAAGGAACCATGACTCACAAAATACCCAACCACCACATTTGAATTAAACTTCATTAAGATAGGATGAGTGGTGATAGTGTGTGTTGATCATTATGTAACCATTTTATTGACTTTAGGACTGGGGATGATACTATTTTCTTATTGATGGATGGTTATTATATGATATAAAAATATGTGATTTAGTACTAAGATTGTGAAATCAATGTATACTTATTCATAAAAAACATAGATGTGTTTAATTTAATATCCAAAATATATGACACCTGAGATATGGTAACTATCAACCTTATACACTAATTTAAAGTAATATTTGTTGTCTCAGTTCCATTATAATATCCTACCAAGAAAATTTGAATTTATTGTTAGCATCCAATGATCTAAAGTTTAAGTTTGATATTTGATCATCCTATGACATTCAACCAATTATTTTGGAGAAATATATTATTTTTTTTATTGCTACCATATAAATCAATAACAATTAAATGGCAGACTTCATTATTATCTAGAAAAGAATTAACATGTATTCTTGTAACAATGATCATTTGGCTTCTTTGTATATCATACCAATACCAGGTATGAGAGTAATTTTATTCCCTTAACTCCATTATAGATTCCAAAACGACAATGGATGGTAGACTTACAATGACTTGTTTAAATATTGGTTAAAATCCTCTATGTCTGGGAAAATGTGCACCACAAATATGGACCATGGACTCTTCCATGGGGCCTATAAGCCAAAAGGGCACAGAGGTGGGCACAAAGGATGGGTACCAAATATTGGGACCCATTTTAAATATATATATAATGCACTAATAATTCCACAACCACTTCTTTACTAAGGGGACCACATTAACTCAAGTTTATAACTTCTGTCTGTTTTGAGGAAACCAAATGTTGAATAAGGTTGTCCAGAACCTTATGACTAAGCCATTCAAAATGCTATGTTTAGTCCAAGGACATTTCCTTTTAACTAAATGATGGATCTAAGAAAAATATGGATCTTTTTGTGGGGGAATTTTTGTCCTTCAAAAGTTGGTGTGATTTTGGGCTTGTAGTAAGACGCTCTTTTTATGGAGCCCCTTTAAATTTATGAATGTGAGTATGGTTTTTTTTCTAATAATAGTTCAGTATCTATATATATATATATATATATATATATATATATATATATATTTATATATATATGTATATATATGGGTCCATCTTTATTGCCCGCGTGGGTAGCTACCCGCCCACCCTTCCGACCACTTTTTTTCAAAAAAAATTTCGTTATTGTAGAGAACTATTTTGTCTAGCTCTCCAAAAAATTTTAGCCAAAAATAATATCATTTTCCCCTCCAAAATAAAAAAACCGGTCCTTATATATATCTGCTGTATATTTTGTACAGAGTTACTTTTTTGGCCAGCAGAATTACTTTTTTGACACCATAGTTACTTTTTTTACAGCAGAGTTACTTTCTTAGCTAGGAGAGTTACTTTTTTAACTGCAGGGTAGCGAAAATCAATGCTACCCGCGCGGGCAATGAATGAACACCTCATATATATATATATATTCTTATATATATATATATATATATATATATTATCCTCATACAATTATATGGGGTAGAGTGTGCATATTAACTAGTAGTGATGGAGGTGATCACCAACAGTGTCGCCCCATCAGCCATAACATGAATAATGTCAAATAACTAGTTAAATGTGTTGGTGAAAGGGTAGGGTTCCCTTATAACATCCCCATTCTGAATGAAGCAAATCTATGGTAGTCAAATTGCTAATTCTCAGCTGTTTCCTCCATTACCCGCACTAATTGAACATGCGTATGATATGCACTAGCTGAACATGGTTTGTTGTCAACAACAATGATGGCAAGGATAAGGAAGAAATGCGTAGTTCATTCCCAGAATGTTAATACGAAGCACATGATACTCTATTTTTTCCTGTAATATAGGATTTTCTTCCCACTTTGTTAAAGTTTTCGTAGGTATCAATTCAATATATATATTCTAAAAAGTGGAATGTGGGAGTTAAATTGTTGAAAATCAATAAACAAGTGAAAGCGTCGATGATCCTTTAGTGATGCAAGAACAAAACATAGTTTCAACGGGAAGCCATCTTGCGAATGGAATTGGAGTCGTGGAATAGTATTCACAATAACGGTGTCCCAACTTACGTTCCAGACGTTATAAACATACAATGTAGGATGACATTATATTACATTTGTGACCAATGTTTTCAGGAATGTATTTTAAAAATACTCAAGATATGGCTGCTGTAGCAACCATGTAGATAGCATCAGTTAAGTCCAATGTAGTGCATGTGAGAAAAGTAATTTTGTCTCTAGTGCAAATGACAAAGAAGTTTTATCCCATATTGCTCACTCCTAGAACTTTTGATGTCCTTATATGTATGATCGCATGGGGCACTAGTGTACTCCCTCCTTGGTGGGTGGGGTTATCATATCACACATGCGGCACGCCTGGCATGGCCGGGCTCTGGATTGTGGAGAATGTCTTCCGTTTCTTTTTGCACTAGGATACAACTAAGTAATTAATTACTCGTGTAATTAATTATTTCTTTTCGATTCGGATTTATTAATCCTAACTGGAAAGTGTTTCTCTTTTGCGGATTTGTCCGTAATATGTACAAAGAGCGATCAAGTGTTTGCGTCTTACTGGGAATAGGAATTAGGGACGTGTGTGGCTATATATACGGCTACGGTCTTTAGGGTTAAACACATAGAACTTCAGTCGTCGTTTCACTTGTGTTTAGAGAGCCCTAATCCAGAGAGCCAGTGACGGAACCAGAACCCATATGTTGGGGGAGCCAAAAACTAAATATTCATTGTAAGGTTTGAACTCATGACCTTTGGTGCATCAAATAACATATCAACCACTACACCATGTTCAGTTTACCATCTTTATATGTGAAACATTGTATTAATAGTAATTGTATTATGCATTTATTGCCAAAAAATGTATAATGTGCACACCAAGAATCAAACTCATGACATTTGGTAGATGAGTGCAACTGTTAACCAATACACTACTTCCACATTTGTGTCTTTTATGCGTCATACATGATATATATTATAATTATAAGTTACAAATATATGTATATATATATGTATGTTTATTTTTATTTTTTTTGGGGGGGGGCATGGCCCCTGCCCGCCCCCTGGTTCCGCCCCTGCAGAGAGCGGTTGCCTTCGTTCCCGAGCCGCTTCGTGAAGTTCTTCTCGTGGGTGAAATGTGACTTCCTTCTTCCCGTCACTGAGACGCGACTGTCAGGTGGAGGTTCCTGCGGTTATTGTGCTGCACTGGTGGCAGCACAACGAGACGACGTCAAGCATAAGCGAAACGTGTCTGTACCAGGTTCGTGCCGGATCGAGTCTGGAAGAACGGTGTATATTCAGTGGCGTAGCCAGAAAAATCACTCAAGGGGGCACCACTTAATTTAAGGACATGCGCGTGATAATTTGGTAGGGCACCGAAGCACATTTTGCTTCTACTTAACTCAATTTCATATAGTGTATACAATTTTCATAATGAAGGTAGGGCATGTGCCCACCCACTGGTGTATGTGGCTATGCCACTGTGTATATCTGTGATGATTGTCGAGCACTGATTTATTGAAGTATCACGTTCGTTTCTCAACTAACGATTTGTTTACGAATTCTGACTCCTTTTATTTCTGTTCTCCTGCTCTGTTTGATCTTCATTTTCTTATTGGATCTGCCTGAACTTGTTAATAAAATTACACATGTAACGATATTAATAATATTAACGACAGATCCTACTTTGAGATACAATCAAAGTGGCATTGTTGCTATCTCGTTTATTGACCATAAAAGCCTTATTCTACACATTGCAAGAATCGTAATAATGGCACTCATCCAAAAGATTCCAGGCTAGAAACTACAGCCCAAATATATGTTCCTATAAAAGAACTATATATGAAAGTATTCGAATTGATTTTTGGGTTGCCTACATTTTGGGTATGACAGTTGGAGTATCCATGTGGAAGTCATGAACGACCAGAGTAAGTATTGCTTAAACGGATATCAGTTCACATTAATTAATCTTTTACTTCTTATTTCTACTTCGCTCTAGACATTCATTGTCTTTTACTTTTCCTTTCATCATCGGGTTTGTTGTGGTCCGCCTTGCACTGTTGTAAACAAAACCCAAAATTGATCAAACGAAGCATAAATAAACTAAGAGCAAATAAAGAGCAAGAACAACACATATTAAACAAACATAAAGAAAGAACAAGAATGTTTTCAAAAAAAAGAAAGAACAAGAATGTTTTCAAAATATGGATCTTTTTGTTGGGGATTTGTCTCCTGCAAAAGTCTGTGTGATTTTGGGCTGGTAGTAAGACAGTCTTTCTGTGGATCCTTTAGATTTATTAATATGAGTATGGTTTTTTTTTTATAATATTTTGGTATATACATAATATCCTCATGCAACTATATGGGGTAGAGAGTGCATATCAGCAAGTAGTGATGCAGGTGATCACCAACAATGTAACCCCATCAGCCATAACATGAATAACGTCTAAAAACAAGTTAAATGTGTTTCATTTCCTACATAACATCCTCGTACTGAATGAAACAAGTTTTTGATGGTCAAAATGCTAGTTCTTGCCCGTCTCCTCCATTATCTGTACTAGTTGATCATGCGTACGATATGTACTAGTTGAACGCGGTTTGTTGTCAAGAATAATGATGGTAAGGACAAGGACGAAACACATTCAGTTCATTCCCAGACTATTAATACGAAGCACATGATACTCTATGTTTTCATGCAATTTAGGAACTTCTTCCCATTTTGTTAAAGTTTTTAATATATTATTTCTAAAAGCCATTTAGACATGCATGGACCATAATAGTTCACTAAACAATTCGATAAATTTTGGAAGACTTAAAATTCTAGAACTCTCTTATTGCTACTATAGGATATGGAAATAAGGAAGTCTCCTATTCACCAAGTTACTCCCACTTTGGATTCAAGGAAAAGTCTCCAACATATCACATAATCTCATAAAAAGTTTAAAACAAGGAAGCAACTTTCCAAAATAGTATTATAAATGAAAAGGGTCACCATAAGTAATATTTTCTCAATTGAACTACAATATGTACTTAGAGTATTATATTTTAGTAAACCTTTTGTAATCACACTTCTATAATAAAAGGAGGATATCCAAAGTTCTCACATCTAGTGTCCGTCTTCACTAAATATATCCGCATTCAAATTTTATGTATTTATCCATCAATTTTTCTTCAGTGTTATAATTATAACTATTTGGAAGAAGAACTATACCTTTTTTCGTATCATATTAATGTGCAGTTGAAATTTTTGATGCTACTTCTTGAGAGAAGGCTTCATTATCGTAATTTGGTACTCCTTCCTGTAAGAAGGTTGCATCCATGATGAAGGAGAATATTGGGTCTTCTTCAAAAGGGTGAGCATATGAAGTCTCATAAAGAAGGTCATAGTTATCCTTCAATTAGAAAAAGTGGTTCTTTTCTCACACATGTTCTAAATTTATGCAACATTTTTTATTATTCGTGGTGCCCATGTAGGTATCTTCTTTACTCCTATCATAAGGGCTAATATAAATATCTCCTTAGATGCATTCTCCTATTGTGTCTCAGGTTAATTTTAAGAAGAACCAAGTGAAATAAATATCTCTATATTGACTTACAGGAGCGTGATCAAATATTTATAGTCTCACATATTGTGACGTTTGTGATATCATTCTTATTTTATTGCAAGGAACCATGACTCACAAAATACCCAACCACCACATTTGGAATAAACTTCATTAAGATAGGATGAGTGGTGATAGTGTGTGTTGATCATTATGTAACCATTTTATTGACTTTAGGACTGGGGATGATATTATTTTCTTATTGATGGATGGTTATTATATGATATAAAAATATGTGATTTAGTACTAAGATTGTGGAATCAATGTATACTTATTCATAAAAAACATAGATGTGTTTAATTTAATATCCAAAATATATGACACCTAAGATATGGTAACTATCAACCTTATACACTAATTTAAAGTAATATTTGTTGTCTCAGTTCCATTATAATATCCTACCAAGAAAATTTGAATTTATTGTTAGCATCCAATGATCTAAAGTTTAAGTTTGATATTTGATCATCCTATGACATTTAACCAATTATTTTGGAGAAATATATTATTTTTATTATTGCTACCATATAAATCGATAACAATTAAATGGCAGACTTCATTATTATCTAGAAAAGAATTAACATGTATTCTTGTAACAATGATCAAATGATTGGCTTCTTTGTATATCATACCAATACCAGGTATGAGAGTAATTTTATTCCCTTGACTCCATTACAGATTCCAAAACGACAATGGATGGTAGACTTACAATAACTTGTTTAAATATTGGTTAAAATCCTCTATGTCCGGGAAAATGTGCACCACAAATCTGGACCATGGACTCTTCCATGGGGCCCATAAGCCAAAAGGGCACAGAGGTGGGCACAAAGGATGGGTACCAAATATTGGGACCCATTTTAAATATATATAATGCACTAATAATTCCACAACCACTTCATTACTAAGGGGACCACATTAACTCAAGTTTATAACTTCTGTCTGTTTTGAGGAAACCAAATGTTGAATAAGGTTGTCCAGAACCTTATGACTAAGCCATTCAAAATGCTATGTTTAGTCCAAGGACATTTTCTTTTAACTAAATGATGGATCTAAGAAAAATATGGATCTTTTTGTGGGGGAATTTTTGTACTTCAAAAGTTGGTGTGATTTTGGGCTTGTAGTAAGACGCTCTTTTTATGGAGTCCCTTTAAATTTATGAATGTGAGTATGGTTTTTTCCAATAATAGTTCAGTATATATATATATATATATATATAAGTATATATATATAAGTATATATATATATAAGTATATATATATAAGTATATATATATATATATATATATATATATATATATATTATCCTCATACAATTATATGGGGTAGAGTGTGCATATTAACTAGTAGTGATGGAGGTGATCACCAACAGTATCGCCCCATCAGCCATAACATGAATAATGTCAAATAACTAGTTAAAGTGTTGGTGAAAGGGTAGGGTTCCCTTATAACATCCCCATTCTGAATGAAGCAAATCTATGGTAGTCAAATTGCTAATTCTCAGCTGTTTCCTCCATTACCCGCACTAATTGAACATGCGTATGATATGCACTAGCTGAACATGGTTTGTTGTCAACAACAATGATGGCAAGGACAAGGAAGAAATGCGTAGTTCATTCCCAGAATGTTAATACGAAGCACATGATACTCTGTTTTTTCCTGTAATATAGGATTTTCTTCCCACTTTGTTAAAGTTTTCGTAGGTATCAATTCAATATATATATTCTAAAACGTGGAATGTGGGAGTTAAATTGTTGAAAATCAATAAACTAAGTGAAAGCGTCGATGATCCTTTAGTGATGCAAGAACAAAACATAGTTTCAACGGGAAGCCATCTTGCGAATGGAATTGGAGTCGTGGAATAGTATTCACAATAACGGTGTCCCAACTTACCTTCCGGACGTTATAAACATGCAATGTAGGATGACATTATATTACATTTGTGACCAATGTTTCCGGGAATGTATTTTAAAAATACTCAAGATATGACTGCTGTAGCAACCATGTAGATAGCATCCGTTAAGTCCAATGTAGTACATGTGAGAAAAGTAATTTTGTCTCTAGTGCAAATGACAAACAAGTTTTATCCCATATTGCTCACTCATACAACTTTTGATGTCCTTTTATGTATGATCACATGGGGCACTAGTGTACTCCCTCCTTGGTGGGTGGGGTTACCATATCACAACGTACGCACGCGACACGCCTGGCCTGGCATGGCCACGCTCGGGCTTGTGGATTGTGGAGAATGTCTACCGTTTCTTTTTGCACTAGGATACAACTAAGTAATTAATTACTCGTGTAATTAATTATTTCTTTCTTATTCGGATTTATTAATCCTAACTGGAAAGTGTTTCTCTTTTACGGATTTGTCCGTAATATGTATAAAGAGCGATCGAGTGTTTGCGTCTTACTGGGAATAGGAATTAGGGACGTGTGTGGCTATATATACGCCTCCGATCTTTAGGGTTAAATACATAGAACTTCAGTCGTCGTTTCACTTGTGTTTAGAGAGCCCTAATCCAGAGAGCCAGTGGCAGAACCAGAACCCATATGTTGGGGGGGCTAAAAACTAAATATTCATTGTAAGGTTTGAACTCATGACCTTTGGTGCATCAAATAACATATCAACCACTACACCATGTTTAGTTTAGCATCTTTATATGTGAAACATTTTATTAATAGTAATTGTATTCTGCATTTATTGCCAAAAAATGTAAAATGTGCACACCAAGAATAGAACTCATGACATTTGGTAGATGAGTGCAACTGTTAACCAATACACTACTTCCACATTCATGTCTTTTATGCGTCATACATGATATATATTATAATTATAAGTTACAAATATATGTAATTATATGTATATGTATGTTTATTTTTTTTATTTTTTTTGGGGGGCCATGGCCCCTGCCCGCCCCTGGTTCCGCCCCTGCAGAGAGTGGCTGCCTTCGTTCCCGAGCCTCTTCGTGAAGTTCTTCTCCTGGGTGAAATGCGACTTCCTTCTTCCCGTCACTGAGACACGACTATCAGGTGGAGGTTCCTACGGTTATTGTGCTGCACCGGTGGCAGCACAACGAGACGACATCAAGCGTAAGCGGAACGTGTCTGTACCAGGTTCGTGCCAGATAGAGTCTGGAAGAACGGTGTATATCCAGTGGCGTGCAAATAATCTCCATGATGATGTTGGACAGCTTAGATGGCATGCATGTGCGCTGCAGAAAAATCACTCAAGGGGGGCACCACTTAATTTAAGGACATGCGCGTGATAATTTGGTAGGGCACCGAAGCACATTTTGCTTCTACTTAACTCAATTTCATATAGAGATGTATACAATTTTTAAAATGAAGGTAGGGCACGTGCCCACCCACTGGTGTATGTGGCTACGCCACTGTGTATATCTGCGATGATTGTCGAGCACTGATTTCTTGAAGTATCACGTTCGTTTCTCAATGAACGATTTGGTTTGCGAATTCTGACTCCTTTTATTTCTGTTCTCCTGCTCTGTATGATCTTCATTTTCTTATTGGATCTGCCTGAACTTGTTAATAAAATTACATATGTAACGATATTAATAATATTAACAACAGTCAAAGTGGCATTGTTGCTATCTCGTTTATTGACCATAAAAGCCTTATTCTACACATCGCAAGAATCGTAATAATGGCACTCATCCAAAAGATTCCAGGCTAGAAACTACAGCCCAAATATATGTTCCTATAAAAGAACTATATATGAAAGTATTCGAGTTGATTTTTGGGTTGCCTACATTTTGGGTATGGCAGTTGGAGTATCCATGTGGAAGTCATGAACGACCAGAGTAAGTATTGCTTAAACGGATATCAGTTCACATTAATTAATCTTTTACTTCTTTTTTTTACTTCGCTCTAGACATTCATTGTCTTCTACTTTTCCTTTCATCATCGGGCTTGTTGTGGTCCGCCTTGCACTGTTGTAAACAAAACCCAAAATTGATCAAACGAAGCATAAATAAACTAAGAGAAAATAAAGAGCAAGAACAATACATATTAAACAAACATAAAGAAAGAACAAGAATGTTTTCAAAATATGGATCTTTTTGTGGGGGATTTGTCTCCTGCAAAAGTCTGTGTGATTTTGGGCTGGTAGTAAGACACTCTTTCTGTGGATCCCTTTAGATTTATTAATATGAGTATGGTTTTTTTTTTTATAATATTTCGGTATATACATAATATCCTCATGCAACTATATGGGGTAGAGAGTGCATATCAGCAAGTAGTGATGCAGGTGATCACCAACAATGTAACCCCATCAGCCATAACATGAATAACGTCTAAAAACAAGTTAAATGTGTTTCATTTCCTACATAACATCCTCGTACTGAATGAAACACGTTTTTGATGGTCAAAATGCTAGTTCTTGCCCGTCTCCTCCATTATCTGTACTAGTTGATCATGCGTACGATATGTACTAGTTGAACGCGGTTTGTTGTCAAGAATAATGATGGTAAGGACAAGGACGAAACACATTCAGTTCATTCCCAGACTATTAATACGAAGCACATGATACTCTATGTTTTCATGCAATTTAGGAACTTCTTCCCATTTTGTTAAAGTTTTTAATATATTATTTCTAAAAAGTTGTTTTCTTTGTGGAATGCGTGAGTTAAATTGTTATAAATCAATAAACAAATGAAAACGTCGACGATCTTTTATTGATGCAAGCACAAAACATAGTTCACTGGAAGCCATCTTGCGAATGGAATTGGAGTCATGGAATAGTATTCAAAATGACGGTGTCTCAACTCACATTCCAGACCTTATAAACATACAATGTAGGATGGCATTATATTACATTTGCCACAAATGTTCTGGGAAATTACTGTAAAAATACTCAAGATCCTACATTGAGAAATTAAGGCGGCATTGTTGCGATCTCGCTTAATGACCATAAAAGCCTTATTGCAAGAATGGTATCAGTGGCATCCATCCAAACATTGTAGGCTGGAAACGACAGCCCAAACTTATGTTCCTTATGAAAGAACTATATATGGAAGTATTCGAGTTGATTTTTGAGTTGCCTACATTTTGGGTACGACACTTGGCGCAGTATCTATATGTGGAAGTCATGAACAACCAGAGTAAGTATTGTTTGAACAGATATCAGTTCACATCAATTCATCGTTTACTTTTTATTTCTACTTCGCTCTACACATTCATTGTCTTCTACTTTTCCTTTCCCCGTCGGGCTTGTTGTGGTCCGCCTTGCACTGTTGTAAACAAAACCCGAAATTTATCAAACAAAGCATAAACAAACTAAAAGCAGAGAAAGAACAAGAACGTCACGTATTGAACAAACACAGAGAAAGAATAAGAACATCACGTATTGAACAAACACAGAGAAAGAACAAGAACGGTTATAACATTTGATCAAGAAGCATACCTTTTCGTATTTTTTTCTGTTTTTCCTTGTGCTCCTCTTTCTTCTGCTCTTCCGCTTCTTCCCGGTTCATCTCCTCATCATCGATATCCAAAATTTTGATATACCTCTCCTCGACGTCGAACTCTATGCATTCTTTCCGCAGGTGCGCATTGTACTCTCTGAAATACTCCCGATCCCTGCGCCTCTCGGACCGACCGTATACAATAGTCCCGGCAGCCAGGTCCCGGCAGACAAACCCAGACTGTATCTGTGGCTGTGGTTGCGACGGCGCCGGGTTCAGGTGCTTCTGAACTGCCCGAACCACCGTATTGTTCTTGGGTGCTAATGACGATGATTCTGAGGCGTCCAATGCCTGTTTTTCCCTAATTGGGTCAAGGTATTTCAACTCAGCTGGCATTTCTGGCCATATTTGCGACGGCGTCTGCTGATGCTGCTGCGCCGCCCGTACCTGCAGATCCTTGATCTGCAGCTGCGACTGTGATCGCTTTTGTTTCTTGTCGCCACCAGAAGCGTCGGCGGCAACCAACTTCTGCCGGGATGCTGACGAAGATGACGGTGAGGCGCCGGTTGAGTAACTACCCCGATTTGGGTTTCGAAATCCAGATGCAGATGGCCTTTGCTGCCGTGGCTGCGACGGCGTCTTATAATAAACCTGCTTCTTCTGTGCTGCACGCAGCACCGACCTGATCTCCAGCTGCGATTGTGATCGATGTTTGTCGCGAACAGCAGCGTCAGCTACTACCAAGCTCTGGCGTGAAGTAGATGCCAAGGCGCCGGATTCATAACTACGGTGTGTTGGGTTCCTATACCGAAACCCAGATGGCGTTCTTGTCTGTGGCTGCGACGTCTTCGTCTTCTGACGCTGCTCCCCCGCCAGCGACTCTGAGGTGTCCTGCCGCTGCTGTGACTGGAGTTTGTGTTGATTCTTATTGTCGCTGGCTTCCATGACTGATGCAGAGGTTTCCACTCTGGACGGCCGGTTGTAACTAATTATCTCGTGAAAGTGACGGTCGGAGGGAGGGGGCGTCAAGATCGTCTTTGGCTTCGGCCCGAGGATTCCGGCGCCTCGGTTCGAGGATTCCGCGATGAGTTGTCGATCAAGACCGTCGTGGGTCGCTTCCCTGCTGTTTTCTCGGCGGTGTCCTTGTTTTGACTCGCCTCCGGCTGTCGGGTCGAATCCTTGACATCAATATCGTCCTCCAAGGGTCTGTTCATTCCGCCGACGGATGCTCGTCGACTCCTCGTGCGGTTCTTTGTTTGCTGCCACAAGTGTAGCTCAATAACAAGAAACGAAGCGGAATGGACAGGAGGGAACCAGAACGCTGATGAGCACGTACTGGAGGATAGAACGGCGGAGCGGACGATATATAATGGTTATACGGGTTGCCGGGCCTTCGGAAGTAGTCGAGTCGAAATTTGTGAAATTTGTGATCCGATAGACGCCCAAGATCAATCGTCTTTTCGGTTCGATATAGTACAATAAAATTTGACCGACTAAAGCAGGAAAAAATTTAGATAGCCATATTTCACATAAGTTAACCGAGAATAGAGTAGAGAATAATTACATCACCTTGACGAATTACAAAATGTCATGGAAATTGCATCGATCGTCTCGCAGCCGTACTTGTCAGATAGGTTCCCCAATATGGAGTCATTAATAGACCTTCCAGCCCTACGATCTGATTTCATAGAGAAAGAAAAATCCTGTTACGTGTTCTTTTAATATAATATTTTGAGACTTATGAAACTTTGTTCATGCACCATGCTAAACGTAATTTTATATAAGATAAGCAGGTAAATGCGTCTTCCTTTTTTCTTAGTAAATGCGTCTTCTTGAGAACCTGACTTGTAGTAAAATAGTATTAAAATTCGCTTTTGACGCAAAGTTTTACATAATTGTCCCACGATGAGTAAATAAATGAAACAATTCAACTAATATATGTCACATCTATAAAGAAAAGATCGCGATGTAGCAAATATGCACATACAATGGAGTTATTTACTAACTCTAAGGTATCTCAAACTATAATTGAATTGGGATAACTCAAAATGAATCACAATTCAAATGAATATATCAATACGATATTAGAGTTTTTCTATACATATTTTTGGACAAATACCTTGTCTTAGGATGCATGTTTATATTTCCTCCAACTAAATTTTAACTATGATATATAATTTAAGAAAAACTTAATTTGTAATTGGTCAAGTTTGTTGTTTTTTATATTAGACTGAATGTCACCAAGATACATATCTAGCATAAATTTAAATTTTTGTGTTACGTTTATGTAAATGAAAACAATAAATAAATAATCTTAATGATAAACTACGTCTGAATCCAGTTTGTTTCTACTTCTTATAGTATTAGCAAAGATTTTTTTATGTTATTATAATGCTAAAACGAAATGAGTGTTTATAAGCACAACTATATAGCACGAGATATGTTATTTAATGAAAATATAGTTATGTCATTTAATAGAAAAAAAAATAAAAAATGGTAGATGATCTCTATCTTGTTTTGCATCACCATTCCTGATGATAGTAAATATTATTACACGATTAAGTCATTGTTTTGAGTGTACTAATTAACTACTATCTGATAATACATTGAGTGGATAGTGAGTGTTTTCTTTTACAAAAACGTACATCATTAGCTATTATTCATCATGTGCTCTACAACATGCCAAATTTTGGATAAGAAAATATTCGTCTCCCCGTGAAGCAAGGGGGTTTAGCATAAGAGAAACTAGGAGCAAAATAAGAAGGGAGACATACTGAAGCCTGCAACTGCTGAGGCAGCTGCAAAAATGGAAAAAATCAACTCTTAGAGCAATCGATCGATATTGATTATTGTTATGTTTAATTACCTACTATTTTTTATGGTGATTAGCGGGAGCTGCACGAACAGAGGAAGGAAGGCAAGTTCATCCCTCATGGCACAATGGATGAACTGATAGTTGCTCTGGGTAACCCAGAGCATCCTAGACGTGTTAGGGGTGCATGCGCTGGTGTGGGCATCAAAACGTTCTTTGGGCCATCCCAACGCAAACCTATCCCAAAAGTAGGACTTTCACAAGCTGAGGTAACTTATTCTCTTATTTTAGAATGTTATTGCAAAAGGGAATTCAATAATCAGAAGCTAGCATTTCTTTTATCCATGTATAGGTAGATTCGTTAATTAATAGGAAAGTCGAGGAAGTACTTGATCAAAGACTCGATGAAGTAATTAGCAAGTGGAAAGCATCTCAGACTGCCACTCAGACAGTACCTGTGGTGGGCCACTCTTCTCCTACTACTCATACTACAGAGATTGGGAGTAATCCTATAGACCCACCACCTAGCACGTCCTATGTAAGTATTTTTATGACATAATAGCTAGTCTGTTCAAGATGATATATTTGTGTATATATGCATATAACATTCTTTACATAAATTTGAAGGATTTGAAGCCATGCCGACTAAAAAGTTAAGAATATATCATTGTAGAGGCGTCGGCTTACCCACCCCTTAAATGGTGCATGTTTCATGGGTATCCAATACCAGATGGTGTGGTACGTGTGAGCCTGATACATGTACTCCCTGACTGGATGGATCTTGCACTACCCCATGCACACCCAGATGTTGAAACACTTGGTGAGGCAGTAGGCGGAGTGATATTGTGGCCCGAAGTGGA
The DNA here is from genome assembly GCA_963693085.1 of Alisma plantago-aquatica. Lineage (NCBI taxonomy): Eukaryota > Viridiplantae > Streptophyta > Magnoliopsida > Alismatales > Alismataceae > Alisma > Alisma plantago-aquatica. The sequence goes on from OY856412.1 coordinate 1,028,211,349, forward strand.
TGTCCTCTATACTGATATTGTATGATAAATTTCCATTAATTTAATTTGTTAGTGTGTATATATGAGTCGATTGATTTAAAATTATATATAAATGTCAAAAATATGAGACCCACTACATCTCGGCCTCCACCTCCGTGACTACTAAGTTGGCTTCCAATGGACCTACACGCCTCGATAGGTCATAATTGTAGAGGTGTGGTAGTATGGATCGACGAACATGATACAAGTTTCCCTATAATTATTACTATTCTTGAGGATGTTGTAGGTAAATCATATGATAACAATCTATTTATACACATTTAGCATATGTATTAATGCATACGTAATACAAGTTCTGCATACATACATATTAATGCATAGGTATTAATACAGGTCAATCATACGAAAACAAGATATTTATATAAGATATTTTGGAGTTGTTTAGTTATGAGTGGCTGAACACATCTATGATAGAGCTGTGGATATGGTGAGATTTTGTTTATACATCCATATACCTTGTTTTATATACTGTGATCTAGTTTTTTATATATTAATGAATACGTAATACATGTTTTACAGCCACTTACACAAGATATGTACAAATTTTGGGTTTTCCCATGTGGGATTTTTGGTTCCATCTTTGATTAGTCTTGTAGATGCAGACTCATATTCAGTTACTTCATACTACTGTGATGCTTTTCAATATTTTGGTAAAAATAATAAGACGGTGATAATATCTCCATTCAATGTCGAGTAAGTTTACTTTACTTATATTTTGGACTTAAGCAAATTACATTTTTATTGTGGATTTTGAGTTATTAATTTTCTACTTTCTTACCTGTAGTGGTAAGCATTGGGAGTTACTAGTTATTGTCCCCAAGACATTCACTGTCTATTATCTAGATCCTACGGAGAATGAGTTGGATACATTATATGGACATGCAATTAAAAGGCCATTATTCTCGTGAGAAATATTTCATGTTTTTATATCTGTTAACATATGTTACTACATTACTATTTAATTATGCAATTTAATGGGTTACATTAACATATGTAGGGATTTATAAGAGTACAAAAAAGCTGGAGGAAAGGTCCCCAGGAAAAAGAATCTGTCACTAATTTGGGAGAATATGAAAGTAATTTCCTAACTCCAATGTATATATTATTTATGTGAACTGTGCTTATTTGTATTTTTGAATATTTTGTATGTTTCAATTTATAGTGTGCTATACAAGACAACGGTTGGGCATGTACCTGGTATGTGATGCTATTTATAGACCGAATCATCAAACATGTCGTAATGGAAATCGATAAGATACAACAGGTATTATACATAGTCTCATTAGATAATATGAAATATATCAATCTTATTATATATTATTAATTATATATATACGTCATTCTATTTGCAAGTCTTTAAAACTCCCGACTTCAACACAGGTGGAAAGCATTTCGATGTACATGCTCCCTATACGAGAGATGAATTATATGTTGTAAGAGAAGAATGGACAAAAGCCCTACAAATAGTAGAAATTCTTAGATATAATTTTATTGACAATGATGACAATGATGAATAAAGAATAACTTTGTTTTCATAATTATTTTTGTGTGAATGTGAATGAATTTTTATGAATTGTCATATGTGTGTGAAGATGATCAATACGTAAATATTTTTACATGTGTATGAATGTGAAAAGAGATGAAATGAATGGAACTGCAGATTGCTACTGGTTTCTACATGTGTGTGATGAAAAAATAATATGAATTAAATGTGCTTATACATGTGTGTGAATCACATATATATAATATTATCCATCTTGTTAATTTTGCAGGTTTGTGGCCTATTGTTGGATGATATCAATGGATGTCATAAACCTATAGTTCAGAACTGAACTGCAGGTTCTCATCCTGCTGACCAGCCATACATCAGGCCTGCAAACTTATAAGAAAAAAAAATCAAAACATAGGCATCAGTTATTTGAACAAAACTGACACCTAAGACATACAACGACGATTTTTGACCTAAAATTGACGTCTATGTGACCAGGTACCATGGCCGTGCTGGGAAGAAGGGGATATGGCATCGGTTATTAGCACAAAACCAACGTTGGTTCAGATGATATGGCGTCGGTTTTGAACAAAACTGACACCTAAGACATACGACGGTGGTTTTTTACCTAAAACCGACGTCTATGTGAGCAGGTACCACGGCAGTGCTGGGAAGCACAGTCGTGGTGGCAAGTAGGGGATATGGCATCAGTTATTAGTACAAAACCGATGTCGATTCAGATGATATGGCGTCAGTTATATTTAAAAATTGACGCCCATAGGCCCTTTACTAGCGCATTTTTCGGTGGCGGAAAGCATTTTGACGTCGGTTCTTTTAATAACTGACATCTATAACTATTCTATAGTGTCGGTTTTAGTAAACAACCGATGTCTATATTCCTTTTGCTGGTGCGTTTTTGGTGGAGGGAAGTATTTTGGCATCGGTTGGGAACCGACGCCGAAGGGGTCCACCTTTAGCGGCGCCTACTTGGGTGTTGCTTGGAAACCGACATTAAAAGCCCTTAATTAACTGACGCTAAAGGCTTGTTTTGTAGTAGTGCATAATCTTATAAAAAGTTTAAAACAAGGAAGCAACTTTCTAAAATAGTATTATAAATGAAAAGGGTCACCATAACTAATATTTTTCCAATTGAACTATAATACGTACTTAGAGTATTATATTTTAGTAAACCTTTTGTAATCACACTTCTATAATAAAAGGAGGATATCCAAAGTTCTCGCATCTAGTGTCTGTCTTCACTATATATATCCGCATTCAAACTTTATGTATTTATCCATCAATTTTTCTTCAGTGTTATAATTGTAACTATTTGGAAGAAGAACTATACCTTTTTTGTATCATATTAATGTGCGGTTGAAATTTTTGATGCTACTTCTTGAGAGAAGGCTTCATTATAGTACTTTGGTACTACTTCTTGCAAGAAGGTTGCATCCATGATGAAGGAGAATATTGGATCTTCTTCAAATGGGTGAGCATATAAAGTCTCACAAAGAAGGTTATAGTTATCCTTCAATTAGAAAAAATGGTTCTTTTCTCACACATGTTCTAAATTGATGCAACATTTTTTATTATTCGTGGTGCCCATGTAGGTATCTTCTTTACTCCAATCATAAGGGCTAATATAAAAATCTCCTAAGATGCATTCTCCTATTGTGTCTCCGATTAATTTTAAGAAGAACCATATGAACAAAATATCTCTATATTGACTCATAAGAGCATGATCAAATATTTATAGTCTCACATATTGTGACATCTGTGATATCATTCTTATTTTATTGCAAGGAACCATGACTCACAAAATACCGAACCACCACATTTAGAATAAACTTCGTTAAGATAGGATGAGTGGTGTTAGTGTGTGTTGATCATTATGTAACCATTGTATTGACTTCAGGACTGGGGATGATACTATTTTTTTATTGATGGATGAATATTATATGATATAAAAATATGTGATTTAGTACTAAGATTGTGGAATTAATGTATACTTATTATTAAAAAAACATAGATGTGTTTAATTTAATATCCAAAATATATGACACCTGATATATGGTAACTATCAACCTTATACACTAATTTAAAGTAATATTTGTTGTCTCAGTTCCATTATAATATCCTACCAAGAAAATTTGAATTTATTGTTAGCATCCAATGATCTGAAGTTTAAGTTAGATATTTGATCGTCCTATGACATTCAACCAATTATTTTGGAGAAATCTATTATTTTTATTAATGCTACCATATAAATTGATAACAATTAAATGTCAAACTTCATTATTATCTAGAAAAGATTTAATATGTATTCTTGTAACAATGATCAAATGATTGGATTCTTTGTATATCATACCAATACTAGGTATGAGAGTAATTTTATTCCCTTGACTCCATTGCAGATTCCACAACGACAATGGATGGTAGACTTATAATGACTTGTTTAAATATTGGTTAAAATCCTCTATGTCCGGGAAAATGTGCCCCACAAATCTAGACAATATGGGGGGTAGAGACAAGGCACTTAGAGAAAATTTAGCTAAACTATCTGCAACATAATTATAAGATTGTAGGATGAAGGAGCTATGTGGCTTCCCCACCTTGTCATAAAGTTTCACAAACTTCTTGAAGATCGGGGTGAATTTTGAATCTGTGGGAAGAACCTCAGCAAGAGCATGTATCGCCTAAGTTGCATCCAACCAAATGGTAGGGGATTGCCATCTTGTGGTTTTGTAGAGATCTAGAGCACTAATGATGCCTTGTTTCTCTTCTTACAATGTTGAGGTGGTGTAGTTGGGTGAACCATAACCCGTTATCATCTTATCATGCATATCCACAACGTGAATACTAATCCCTACAGTATTGGAGGGATGTTCGTAGGTTGTATCGAAAAACATGAATAGTTTATGATCATCCGGTGGCTTCACTGAAAAGGAGATCTCAATAGGAGGTGGCTCCATTGTCCTAGGGAGATTAAGGATAGCCATAGATCTTCCTTTAATAAAGGGTAGATGAGGTAAGTCATGTTACCTTCTTCCCGAATGAATTACCTCATTCCTCTATTACCATATAGCCCAACTGGCAATGATAGGTAAGGGGTTTTTTGTGGAATCAACTTTGGAGGTGACAACATTGTGAATCCATTCCTTTTCAGTGAGGAGAAAGAATGATGTTGGAACTCCCAGTTCCCACCAAATTGGTTTACTGATCGGGCAGTCACGAAAAGAATGTACTATGATGTCTTGCGCATTCAAATATACTGGACAATAATCTTCTATTGGAATGTGTCTACAGAACTTCTATGTGTTCATCAAGAGAGAATCATGTTGAAGAAGTTATAAAAACACCTTCATCCTTGGTGGGAATCGTGGCTTCCATATTTCTTTATAGGCCCCTTTAAGTGGGACAGTTGTATGAGCACACAACCATGGGTAGGATGATTTAGTTGAGAAATCGCTACTAGAGTTCAGTGGCCACTTCCATGAATCTGGGCCAGTTGATGGACCTGGTGGGATTATATATTGGATATTGTTCAATGCAGTCGGAGGGAGATAGTTATGGATGACTGACCAATCATAGTCACCATTGTGGGATATCATGGAAGACATGCACATGTGGTTGAGATCACTGGGTGGTGTGAAGGAGGGTTCGAGCTTTGTAATGGAGGAACTCTGTATCCACTTGTTGGACCAAACATTCATAGTAGTCCCAAATTGATAGTGACCTGAGAAGCAACCTTAATGGAATCAATGTGTTTCTTGATGAAGGACCATACAGAATAACAATGATTTTTACCGATGACGCCATGGTAGATGCATTTTTCATGCAGAACACAGACCAATAGGGAGTCTGGATTTTTCAAGAACTGCCATACATTCTTGAGCATTAAGATTGTGTTCTGATCCGTTGCGTCTTTTATACTGAGACCACTAATGTCCTTGGACAAGGTCACCTTCTTCCATGATAGTAGTGATAATCTTTTTTATTCTCTACTCCCATCATATGCTTTTTGATATCATCAAAGAGAGAAGGGGATAGTTGAACTGATTGCATATATAATATGGGATATCCTGAAGAGTGGACTTAGAAAAAGTTATCCGTCCAACCAGAGAGAGTTAACGAGCAAACCAACTAGTCATGCAACCCTTGATAGCTAAGACAATGACTTCACATGTGGATTTATTCACCCGGTGATGCAAGATGGGGACCCCTAATTATCAGCCAAGGTTTGCGGTACTCGGGATACTAGTTATTCTACATAAGGAAGGGATCTCAGAACATAAGTATTTAGTGGGATGAAGCAACATGACTTTTCCTTGGATATGGTCTGACCTGAGACTCGAGCAAAATCTTTCAAAACTCTATTGATGATTGTGACTTGTTGGTTGGACACTTCATCCATGTGGAGGATGTCTTCAGCAAACATAACATGTGATAGTAGGACACCATTACAGGATAGATGTATAGGTTTCCAATCTCCATCCGTGACAGACTGTGTGATAGTTGACTCTGACTTTCCATATAAATGACAAAGATGTAGGGGTAATAGTGTAACATACTCGATTCTAGACACTAGGCTAGTCCTCCGTTCTTCTAGGCCCCTATTTGATTATGTGGATAACCAATCTCCTTTCCCCTTTTTCAGTTGACTACTTGAATATCTAAATTTCACTGTGTTAGCGTAAATGAAACCATAATTCGATCTTCAAACCCTAGATTGACTCATTTAGGGATCCTTAGAGATGAAGTCATATGATATTGCTACCTTAGTACCTGAATTGGGAACTTATTAACAACGATGATAATCTAGATTACTTGACCCTAGATTTGTGAACTATGATACTTTTGGATATCAGATAGGACGGGAATCAAGTCTAGGTGAAGGTTTCACCATTATTGACCTTTAGACTTGGTTCATTGCATTAATTGGATGATTAATGCACAAAGGTTAAATTACAGCTAAAGAAGCCTCAAAACCAAATATAAGCTTATAATCGGGTTCCTCATAGCCTTATTAGCTAACCTTCAAATGTTTGGGGTCATTTGGACATCAAATACCCCCTTAATTGGACCCTAATAGGCTATATATGATTTAACCTATAGTTTAGGCCGATTTAAATCGATTTTATGTGTCACGGCCTGGACTTTGGTCCAAGGCCAGATTTCCTTTCTGTCAAGTTGGCACCCGGGTCGGGCAGCCAGGTAATCAGGTAGTGGGACTTAGTCGTCCCCTACCTCCGACTTTCTTATGCGCGCGAGATGTACAACGTCGAGATCTTTCACTGGTTGCTCTCCCACGCTGGGATGAACCATTTATCGCAATTTCTTTACCAACAAACTCCTCTCTCTCTCCTGAATCCAACAAACCTTTACTCACCTTGTGCAACGCCCTAAATTAAAAAAACCCTTTTTAAGGCCTCGAGCAGCCGCCGTTGCCTTCCCCTTTTCCTCTGATTCCCCACCTCGGAGCCATCGCACCTTCTCTTTCGCTCTAGAATTGATCCATGGAACCACCTTACCAGTCCTCAGCAACTAATTGCTCGCGTGGGTGCTTTGGATCCGTTATCGGCGTCGATCTTCTTCTCCGGCAAGAGCGATGAGAAGACGTTGTACTCCCCATCTCGGTCCAATCAGTCATGAGGTAACCATCTCAGATCCTTGCTCTTTCTTTCTATGCATACATCTCATCATGGTTTTGCCCTATTGGTTATGTCGACAAAACGCCGCCTTGATCCCCTGTTTCTTTTCTGCACGAGCAGACCTGGAGGTCCCTACCCTACCACACTCTCTCACCGATACCCACCTACGAAACCCTTTCCCTTCTACCTGGTGACCCCTTGTTCATTTGGACGCATCATGTCCCCGTGGTATGGATCTGTGCTTGGCAACCGAGCCATGGATTTTGATTTCTGATCTGTTGTTTTTCGCCTCCTTGACGGCGTGTTCATCCTAGTATCGGTGACCCCAACCCCTGCGCTAAGCCCATTGCCTTCGACTTGGCTAGTCAGAGCCAGTGGACATGGTCCTTCGCCATGAAGAAGCCCGCCACAAGAGTTGGCTACTAGCCTGAGCTCCAGAAGGAGCTATCGTCACGAGAAGCAGGGAAATGAACCCCATGGGGCTCAAGTCCGATCTTGCCCTTGGCACATGTGACATTCGTGTCACGCCCTTAAGGGCAAAAAGGGAATTTCGAATCATGTTTGACTCTATTCACCGAACTTAGGTTTCTTTGATTTCTCTATGGTTCACGTGACAGCGAACCCTGATGATTAACATATTCATTCAGGGGTAAAAATTGTCATTTCACAATTCAATTTTGTATTTAGCCAGAAATGATTTAAACTTGTAAAATTCATAAGAAATTATTCATTTATCCAAGTAGGGCATATATATACATTTTTGAAATAAAAAAATATGACTGATTTATTGGGACATGTTTCATGCCCAGATTTGCAACCTATTGTAGGGTCGATTTCAAAGAAAAAGATTTAATGCATTTTATATTAATCGAATGCACACATGTTATGACTAGGTTGAGACAACCCTGACCCTGTGCTTAGAAGGTGTTATTGAATATCTAGGTCTGATCATAAGGTATGTACATCCTCTATTTTATTTTGGACATTATTTGACTAATACCTACTTTCTTTTAATGAGGCATCTCTTGAACTGTGATTTCTCTTAGAAATCTATTATTCTTGGACATTTATAATTCCTGATATGAATCTGTTTTGCTCCTGTGATTATTAGATTGACATGTTTATAAGGGCCCTTGGACCCCTCCTGCTATATTGTCATCTATGTGATATTGACTAAAATGATAGTCTTGCCACTGTATTATAGCATGCTGCGTGTTTGACTAGAATATCTAGAATAGCAATACTTATGTACAACTATACTTATATAGGGAGTGTGTATTTCATCCTGGGTGTGCGTTTCCACCCTTGTTTCTTTTAGGCCATGATCCTATGGTGTTATGACTCTGTTTTAGGTATATTTAGTCTACATTGTTATGCATGCAAATGTTTATTGTTTCAATTGAGATTTGGTTAAATGATATGGCAAGACATTTTCATCTGGTGCCTATATTCTGAATTTTAATATGCCTCATTTCTTTTTTTTTATATTCCTTTTGAAACTTACCTAATTGCAAATAGCCCCCTTCTTGTGGGAACATCTCTTTTTGTACTTATAAACCAATATAATGCCCAAAGTGTTTAATATTTGTACATACTCAACCTTTGCTAACCTCTATGGTGTTTCCTATGTTCTGGGTGATGTTTCCTTCCACCCAGGTCTAAGTACATGGGAAGACAAGATGCTAAGGGATTGAATATATGGACTTGGACATTGAGGATAGCTTGGGATAGTTGGTTTGCCCTCTGCAATTGGCCTTATGTGTTCTTAGGTGTATACCTTTTACTTTATTTTTCGTTCCACCTTATATGGTGAGGAATAATTGTACAAAGAAAATTTTGTAACTGTGTAATAGTTTTGTTTCCGCTGCTTTATTATTACATGGTTGTTGTATTATATCATTTTGAGTGGATCCCCTTTCGGGTCTCACTTTTTACAAAATGGTATCAGAGCCTAAGCAGTTGGTAACTTGACTATTTCAAGTTATCCTTGGTTGACCCTTAATCAGATAGGTGACCCTTAGAGGTTATTGATAAACCTATTTCCTAGTAGTCAATACCAATTAGGGTTTTCAACCCCTGATTAATTTGGTCACTTGCACTCCTCGACCCAGCTATGTGAACATGAGTTAGTCTTGAGTAACCCTTAACACCCACACCTTGTTTATGGAGGTGGGATGAAGTCACATCGAACTGACTCTTATAGTGTTTGGTTTACATCTCATAATTTTCTAGGATATTAGCCTAAGAGCTATGAAGTATAGATTGACTTAAATAGTCATAGATAGGCACATTCTAGTTCTCACCATAAATCCCTTTACCTTTGTTGTTCTCTAGCATGCCTTGCATACACCTACTATGGGGGTGATGAGAACACATGAACTATAAATATAAAATTGCATATGTAAATCTTAGGAATTTAGATGTTTCCCTTGTTACTAAGTGATGGTATGAACGAGCTTAGTTACTGTTAGGCATGCATTGCCTTCAATATGAAAAATCACAACATAGGTATGTCCCAAGACCACTTATCTAAGGTTTGGATACCATGTTTGATTAGCTTTAATGCCTCATACATGTGGTTTTGTGGGTGGAAGCTATTAAGTGTTGCATAATATTCTTAGGTGTTTGCCTCTCTCACCTCCATGATGCAATTAGATTACCCAGTGAATGATGTTATTGGTAAATTTACTATATAGTTCATCTTGTCTTGTGATGGGACTATAGTTGTAAATCGTCAAGTGTAGAAGGAACACATATACCTTACTATAATTATCGGATGATCATATGACTCCCTTAGGTCTTGTGATGTGGTTGTGTCAATTATACTTAAGAGTGACATGGGGAATGGTGAATGTCTTACCTCATTCAGGTTTGATGAATTTGACCATGCGTAATAGGAAACCCTTTTCCCTCCCATGTAAAAACATAGTTGAGGTGTAGTGAATTTCCCTATGTGGTATGAAGGATTAGACCCTTTAAGTAAAAGGATGTGATGATAAAATAATAATATGTGGTGGTTGAATTGGTTCTCTGGTTGATTTTGGCGCCAATTTTGGATTTTCACCACAAGTTTTGCATCGTCAAACTTATTTTCATTATTAATTTATATGTATAAAAGAAAAGTTCTCAGATTTTATCAATGATTCTTGGAACCAAGTCACCACCACAAGAAAGTTGAGTAGTAGAGAATCTCTTTAGTGAAGTACCCTTGGTTGGCATGTTCAATCCTAATACCCTAGGCTTACTACTGACATAGTTAGTTTCAAATATATATATCAGAACTAGTGGATCCACTACTAAGGAAATAGCTTATAACGTCACATTTAGAGGCATCGGTTATTAACAAAAAACGACGCCTAAAACATACACCGTCGGCTAATTACAGAGACCGACATCAATATTTGAAGACCGGCCAGACACGAGTATCACTTTTTATTTAGCGTCAGTTTCCTATAATGAACCGACGCCTAAAATAGCCCGCCAAATCCAATTTTTTGAGTGAAAAAAAATTAACCCAAAAGTTTCACATACAACATCAGTTTTTTGACCGAATAACCAACGCCTAACGACGAAAAATATTACCTCCAAAGGTCGTTAGTTTTTATGGAAACACTGACGCTGATAAGGTTTCATGCGTCGTACCCGTAAATTTTTTTAAGGTTAAGATTGTCCAATGGACGTCGGTTGTTTCTAGTAATCGGCACCTATAGTTTTTAGGGTCGGTTGTTTTTAATAACCGACGCCTATTATTAACTTAACAACACCCGCGCAAGCCAGACTCTTCCCCTTCTGTTTCATTCATATCGCGATTCATCATGGTTTTAGGTTCCGGCTCCTCTGCTCACCACCGCTCGCTGCTCCTCTGCCCCCACCTCCGCCGCCGCTTGCTGGTCCGCTGCTTGCCACCACCGCTTACTGCTAGCTCCGACCCCTGCTCTAGCTCTAGCTCGATCGCTGCTCCGGTCGGTCGCTCTCTTGCTACCCTGCTCTCTTTCCTCCATGCCATTGATAGGTAAGTTGCTGCCCTTCTTCTTCCTCTACCTCTTCTTCTTCCTCCACCTCTTCTTCTTCCTGCTCCCTTCTTATACCAAATGTATAATGCAAGGCACGACCTGCATGTGTGGGCTGGACACAGCGGCCATGGCTCTGTTGGCCGACCACGGCCGTGCTCCTTACCAAATGGATAAAAGCAAGGTACGACATGCATGTGGGCTGGATACGGTGCCCGTGGCTGTGTTGGCCGACCACGACCGTGCTGGCCAGCACAGCCGTGGCACCAACACAGTCACAGGTGCCATGTCCAGCCCACATGCAGGTCGTGCCTTGCTTTTATCCATTTGGTAAGGAGGGAGCAGGAAGAAGAAGATACATTTGCAATTGAATACTAATACTTGACCTAATTCTATAAATTTTGATGCATGTTGAATTAAGATATTAAAACCCTAATACACATATCACCATATATAATCTTGAATTAACTATATTGCTGAAATCTTGTGATCAATCTATGTAAGATATTAAAACCCTAATGTTAAATCTCTGATTTTGTAGTGATGTGTCGCCCTAACATCTACATGAATCCCTATTGTATGATGTATATTGATGATAATGCATGAGCTAGTTTGAAATTTTGAAATCAATTATGAATTATCTCTCCATCCCTAGGTCATACTAATTTATGTGTAATCTTTATCTTGATGATGAACATGCATGGACACTCGAAATGTTGAAATCAATGTTATAGAATGACAACACATGTATTCGTTGGCCTAGAAACCCATCTAAGATTTACTCATTAGGAGTAAATCTTGGATAGTCCCCAATTTGGGACTGTTCTTGAACACCTAATCTCACTTAGGATGTAAGTGTATAATGTATATTGGGTTTTCAAGAAAATTTCGGCAGCATTTCCCCGTTTGTTCTCGAAGTACATATGTACATAGAGAACAATAGGGAAATGCTGCTGAATTTTTTTTGAAAACCCAATACACATTATACACTTACTAATGATTATGTGTTCAATAATGGGATAGGTGGTACACATTTATTATATATAAGAATGACAACACGTGTATTTGTTGGCCTAGAAACCCGTCTAAGATTTACTCATTAGGAGTAAATCCTGGATAGTCCCCGGTTTGGGACTGTTCTTGAACACCTAATCTCACTTAGGATGTTTTAACCATTAATTATATATAAGACCTTACCCTAAAGTTTTAGCCATACCCTAATATTTTAACCCTAGACCCTAATCTTGTTCTAATATATACTTGTTTTCTCTTTGATCATAGAATGGATAGATCATGAATGTCCATTCCAAATCGCTGCACCCCCGAGTTTATTTCTGGTCTTGACCAGTTTATTAGATTTGCTGAGGAACATAGGAAACAACCTGGAGATAGGTTCTACTATCCATGTAGGCATTGCGGTAACAACTTGAAAGTCAACACTGGTGACGAAATCAAAAGTCATGTCATGTGCAACAAGATTGTACAAGGCTATACAGAATGGCACTGGCATGGAGAGATTTCAAACCTGAAATCAGTGGATGTCGATAGTAGTGCTTGTGTGGAAGAAGAAATTTCCTTCGATGACATAGATGTGAACAGACCAGTTCCAGTAGACACCGTTGATGCGATGCTGGATAGTTGTGGCGTAGAGCACACCGATCCACCTCCCATGTTTAGAAACATTGTGCATGATGTTGAGATATTTTTATACACAAGTTGTAAGTTTACCAAGCTTAGCACTGTGTTGAGGTTGTATAAACTGAAAGCTAACAATCGATGGAGCGTCAAAAGCTTCACGTCATTGTTGTCTTTGTTGAAAGAAATTCTTCTTGAAGGAAACGAGCTTCCAATCTCAACATACCGGTTAAAGAAATTGTTGTGCCCAATGGGAATGGAGGCCAAGAAGATACATGCATGCCCGAATGATTGTGTATTATTTCAAAAGGACTATGTGGATTTGAAAGATTGTTCAAATGTGGTGCATCAAGGTATAAATTGACAACTTCGGGGGAGTCCAAAACTGGTTCTCCTGCTAAGGTGATGTGGTATCAACCTATAATACCACGATTTCAACACTTGTTTGCCAATCCTATAGATGCAAAGAATTTGAGGTGACATGCAGATGTTAAGAAAAATAATGATGGGATCCTACGACATGCGTCTGATTCCCCACAGTGGAAGAAGATTGATTTATTGTACCCTGAATTCAGTGAAGAAGACAGGAATCTAAGACTTGGGATATGTACAGATGGGATGAATCTATACGTGACATTGAGCAGCCAACATAGTACTTGGCCAATTATGCTTGTTATATACAATCTTCCTCCCTGGTTGTGTATGAAAAATAAGTACGTTATGCTGTCGTCTTTGATATCGGGCCCTAAATAACCTGGAAATGATATTGACGTTTATCTTGAACCTATGATTGATGACTTGAAGAAGCTCTGGGGTGAAGGTGTGATGACCTATGATGCTTCATGAAGAGAGACATTTCGTTTTCACGCTATGTTGTTTTGCACAGTGAATGACTTTCTAGCGTATGCGAATTTGTCTGGATATAGTGTCAAAGGATCTAAAGCGTGTCTTATATGTGAAGAGAACACTGATTCAATACGACTAAAACACGACGGCAAGACTGTATATCTTGGTCATCGAAGGTTTTTACCAAAATGTCATCTGTATCGTAGGTTATGCAAAGCATTCAATGGACGGAATGAGGAACAGAGTGCACCTAAACCTATATCAAGAGAGGATGTTTATGAAAGAGTAAAAGACATCGCCAATGAATTTGGTAAGAGATCACAATGTACAATGGCCACACGGAGTGACAAGTCTTTATTCAAGAAGAAGTCAATATTTTGGGATCTTCCTTATTGGAGTTCTTTGACATTCAAGCATTGTATATATGTCATGCACGTTGAGAAAAATGTATGTGAAAGAGTCATCGGTACTCTGTTGAATATACCAGGTAAGACTAAATATGGGATAAAATCCCGAATGGACCTATGTGAAATGGGAATAAGGACATAATTAACAGAAGTAGTTATTAGCGATTGGAGAACATACTTACCTCCCGCTTATTACACGTTGTCTAGAAAGGAGAAGAAAGCTTTTTGTGAATGCTTGGTAAATGTGAAGGTGCCACAGGATTACTCATCCAACATCCGTACATTGATATCAATGAAAGATCTGAAGTTGATAGGTCTTAAATCTCATGATTGTCACACTCTAATGCAACAAATATGGCCTGTGGCAATTCGATCTATATTGTCGAAGCATGTACAGTTTTCAATCACCAGACTTTGTTTCTTTTTCAACAGTCTATGCAACAAAGTTATTGACCCTGATACTCTCGATAAATTGCAAAGAGAAGTGGTTGTTACCCTATGTCAGCTTGAGATGTATTTTCCTCCTTCATTCTTTGATATCATGGTACATCTTGTTGTCCACTTGACTAGGGAAGTAAAAATGTTGGGACCAATTTTCTTGAATTGGATGTATCCCTTTGAACGATACATGAGCATTTTTAAAGGTGATGTTCTAAACCGTTATTGGCCTGAAGGGAGTATTATTGAGAGTTATGTGGCGAGAGAGGTTATGGATTTTTGCAATGACTTTCTGAGTGCTAATGACGCTCCTGTGAATGACAAGAATATTGAGGAGCATTTTGGCAAAGGCATTTTGGGATCACGGGTGAAAGTAATCAGCTGTGAATAGTTGGAGCAAAGTCACTTGTATATTTTACACAACATCGACAAAGTGAGTGTTTATATCGAGGAACATACCAATTTCATCAAGAGACAATATCCTCGATCCAATTCAATGTGGCTTGCTAGAGAGCATAATAAGACATTTATTAAGTGGTTTGAAGATAAAGTCTTACACCAACTATCTCAAACACCAGATAATCTTACTGAAACCATCAAATGCCTCCCCTTTAAACCAAAATTGAATGTTATGTCTTATGAAGGGTTTGACATAAATGGATTCTCGTATTACACAAAGCGTCAAGATGATAAGAGTGTCATCCAAAATAGTGGGGTCACCCTTCAAGCGTCTTCATTGTTTTTTGCAAGTGTAAAGGATAAGAGTCCACGTGAAGCTAAAATGTCATATTACAGTGTCATTGAAAACATATGGGAGTTTGACTATGTAGATTTCAGAATTTTACTCTTTAAATGTAATTGGGTTGACAACAACAAAGGAGTTATAGTGGATGAATTGGGTTTCACGTTAGTGAACTTTGAAAAGATTGGCGATAAGGGTGAACCATTCATATTGGCATCACAGGTGAAACAAGTATTTTATATTGATGATCCTGCAAATGATAAATGGTCAGTTGTTCTTCATGGTAAGAGACAGTTCATTGAAGATCCTATAGATGAAGAAGAGTACTATGATAAGTATGATGACTCCAGTCCATTCTCAGTTGGGTTGCCAACACCACCAAACATTGAAGCTGGGGATCACAATGACTTGTATGTTCGCGGGGATCACAATGCAGGATTGTTAATTGATAAAAGATCACAATATTAGAGGCATGAATGTTTGTACTTTTTATATGTTTTATTTTTCTGAATGTGAACTTTACAATGTGAATGTGGACTTTACAATGTGAATTACTTTACAATGTGAATTACTTTACAATGTGAATGTGAAATTTACAATGTGAATGTGAACTTTACAATGTTAATGTGAACTTTACAATGTGAATTACTTTACAATGTGAATTTTACAATTAGTGTTACTTTACAGTGTGAAATTTATAATTTGAATGTGAACTTTCAGATGGCTGAGCATTCCCATGATGACCGTGCTGATGATCACCGTGAGGGTGAGGACGTACTTGTGCCGCCTGACAATGTAAGTTTTAAAAATATATCCCTGAGGTTTCTATCTATATGTTCATTTATAATTATATCATGTAAGTGTGTTTTTTTATCAAATTTTAGGTTGTTGATGTACCCCCTGAAGAAATTACAACACTTGATGAGCAGCAAAAGAAAATTGAGAAAGTGAGGGGCATCACAATGATGAACAAGTTAATACAACAAAGGGGCAATGGACCCAAATTGGTTGTGGATTTCGATCATGTAGGAAATCCATGTGGAGTGAACCACAACTCATTTGTTTCATATCTTGGGGTTCTTACTCGCAACCATTGCAGTCCTATCCTAGAATCCTGACATAAAGTTCCTAAGGGGAAGAAAGACCACATACGGAAGGAACTATGTGTGAGTTATTATTATTTGTAATTCTATTTGTGTATATTACTAATTTTTAGGATACTAGTTAATAGTAATTCTATTTAATTAATTGTAGAGCATATTTGATCTGGATGAAAAGTTGCATCGTAAATGTGTGATGCAACGCTGTGGGAGGGTCCTAAGGATCTATAGGACCAATCTCACCTGAGATTACATACGCGATGCTGATAAGAGGTTCTTGATTGTTTTCCAATTCTAGACATTGATCACTATTTCACTAACTCTACACTAATAATTTTTGTTTGTATTCTCTTAAAAAAATAAATTTAGGCAGAAGGAAGCCACAAAGCAATGGAACTACCTGGACCCCAAAGACTGGGAGGCGTTTGTTACCCAAAGAAAAATAGATGAATTCAAGGTATTAAGCACCACTCCCAATTTAATTAATATACATTTTTATGTATTCACCTATTCAAGATTAACCTTTAGTGTTACTAACCAAATCAATGTGCTAACTAACTAGGCCATCAGTGAGGCGTAAAGAGCAAGGCGTGCACTGAATGTGCACGACCACACAATGGGTCCAAGAGGATATGCATGCATTCACCTTATTTTAGAATGTGCTAACCTATTCTTATTTTAGAATGTTATTGCAAAAGGAAATTCAATAATTAGAAGCTAGTGTTTCTTTTATCAATGTATAGGTAGATTTGTTAATTGAGAAGAGAATCCAAGAAGCAATGGCGAAGTGGCAGACGTGTCAGCCTGCCACTCAGACAGTACCTATGGCGGGCCACTTTTCTCCTACTGTAGAAGTGGTTGGGCGTAATCCTATAGACCCACCACGTAGCACGTCCTCTGTAAGTATTTTTATGCCATAATAGCTAGTATGTTCAAGATGATATGTTTGTGTATATATGCATATAACATTCTTTACATAAATTTGTAGGGGTTGAAGCCATGCTGACTAAAAAGTTAAGAATATATCATTGCAGAGGCGTCGGCTTACCCACCCCTTAAAGGATGCATGTTTCATGGGTATCCAGTACCATATGGTGTGGTACGTGCGAGCCCGATACATGTATTCCTCGACTAGACAGATCTTGCACTGCCTCATGCACACCCAGATGTTGAAACACTTGGTTAGGCAGTAGGTGGAGTGATACTGTGGCCCGAAGCGGATGTCCTCTATACTAATATTGTATGATAAATTTCCATTACTTTAATTTATTAGTGTGTATATATGAGTCAATTGATTTGAAATTATATATACAGGTCAAAAAGACGAGACCCGCTACATCTCGGCCTCCACCTCCTCGACTACCAAGTTGGCTTCCAAGGGACGTACACGCCTCAATAGGTCCTAATTGTAGGGGTGTGGCAGTATGGATCGCAAACATGATAAAAATTTCCCTACAATTATTACTATTCCAAAGGATGCTACAGGTAAATCATACGATAACAATCTATTTATACAAGTTTAGCATATGTATTAATGCATGCGTAATACAAGTTCTGCATACGTACGTATTAATGCATAGGTATTAATGCAGGTCAATCATAGGAAAACAAGATATTTATACAAGATATTTTGGAGTTGTTTAGTTATCAATGGCTGAATACATCTATGATAGAGCTATGGATATGATGAGATCTTGTTTATACATCCATATACCTTATTTTATATACGGTGATCTGGTTTCTTATATATTAATGCATACGTAATACATGTTTTACAACCACTTACATAAGATATGTAGAGATTTTGGGTTTTCCCATGTGGGATTTTTGGTTCCATCTTTGATTAGTCTTGTAGATACAGACCCTTCTTCAGTTACTTCATACTGCTGTGATACTTTTGAATATTTTGGTAAAATAAGAAGACGGTGATAATAGCTCCATTCAATGTCGAGTAAGTTTACTTTGCTTATAATTTGGACTTAAGAAAATTACATTTTTATTGTGGATTTTAAGTTATTAATTTTTAACTTTCTTACCTATAGTGGTAGGCATTGGGAGTTACTAGTTATTGTCCCCAAGACATTCACTGTCTATTATCTAGATTCTACGGGGAATGAGTTGGAATTATATGGACATGCAATTAAAAGGCCATTATTCTCATGAGAAATATTTCAGATTTTTATATCTGTTAACATATGTTACTACATTACTATTTAATTATGCAATTTAATGGGTTACATTAACATATGTAGGGCTTTACAAGAGTACAAAAAAGCTGGAGGAAAGGTCCCCATGAAAAAGGATCTGTCACTAATTGGGGAGAATGTGAAAGTAATTTCCTGACTCCAATGTATATATTATTTATGTGAATTGTGCTTATTTGTAATTTTGAATATTTTGTATGTTTCAATTTATAGTGTGCTACACAAGACAACGGCTAGGCATGTGCCTACTATGTGATGCTATTTATGGACCTAATCATCAAACATGCCATAATGGAAATCGATAAGATACAATAGGTATTATACATAGTCTCATTAGATAATATGAAATATATCAATCTTATTATATATTATTAATTATATATATACATCATTCTCTTTGCAGGTCTTTAAAACTACTGACTTCAACACAGGTGGAAAGCGTTTCGATGTACATGCTCCCTATACGAGAGATGAATTAGATGTTGTAAGAGAAGAATGGGCAAAAGCCCTACAAAGTGTGGGAATTTTTAGATATAATTTTATTGACAATGATTACAATGATGATAATGATGGATAGAGAATAACTTTATTCTCATAATTATTTTTGTGTGAATGTGAATGAATTTTTATGAATTATCATATGTGTGTGAAGATGATCAATACATAAATGTTTCTACATGTGTCTGAATGTGAAAATAGATGAAGTGAATGGAACTGTAGGTTGCTCCTGGTTTCTACATGTGTGTGATGAAAAAATAATATGAATGAAATGTGCTTATACATGTATGTGAATCACATATATATAATATTGTCCATCTTGTTAATTTTGTAGGTTTGTGGCCTATTGTTGGCTGATATCAATGGATGTCATAAACCTGCAGTTTAGAACTGAACTACAGGTTCTCATCCTACTGACCAGCCATACAACAGGCCTGCAAACTGACAAGAAAAAAAAATCTTAACATAGGCGTCGGTTATTTGAACAAAACTGACACCAAAAACATACGGCGGAAATTTTTGATAAAAAACCGACGTCTATATGGCCAAGAAACACAACCGTGCTGGGAAGCACGACCATTGTGGCAGGTAGGGGATATGGTGTCGGTTATTAGCACAAAATCAACGTCGGTTCAGCTGATATGGCCAGGAAACATGGTCATGCTGGAAAGCACAACCGTGGTGGCAGGGGAGATGGCGTTAGTTATCTTACAAAACTGACACCTATAGGCCCTTTGTTGGTGCGTTTTCGGTGGCAGGAAGCGTTGTGACGTCGGTTCTTTTAATAACCGACGTTTGTAACAATTCTATAGTCTCGGTTTACTTAAAAAACCGACGCCTATAGTCTCTTTGCTGGCGTGTTTTTGATGGCGGGAAGCTTTTTGGCGTCGATTAGGAACCGATGCCAAAGCGGTCCACCTTTAGCGGCGCCCACTTGGGTGTCGCTTGGAAACCGACACTAAAGCCTTTAATTAACCGACGCTAAAGGCCTGTTCTGTAGTAGTAATCCACCCTTCCCCCTAGGTTATGCACTAAGTTATAGTTTAAGCCTTTTAAGGGGTGGAGTCTCGAACGATTTATTCATTTGGAAACAAACTAACTTGAGGAATGATCTTGATTAATAACAGTTACAAATAGTAAAATTTGGGTAACTCCTAGCAATAATGTCAAACATACGTAGAGGCTACCAAATATGGAATTCCAGACAAGCCATGCTAATCATACCATCCTACATGTTACTTTGGTGATTAAAATAGATTTAAAATTTTATCTTGAGTTATCCTTCGAGGATGTATTTATGTCAGATAGGAGTAAAAGTAATTTTTCACATAGAAGATCAAAACAATATCCTATACCCCTAATTACTAATAATTATATGGTAAGGGTGACTATACAATATAGGATAGGGTGAACATACTAAGTATGTTGGAGTTTCTTAATATTTCCCTTGTGACCCTAATAAATAGGGGTGTAAGGGGACTGACTACATATCAATCAAAACATGTGTAATTTAATGTGTAAAGTTAACTCATGAATGAGAAATTCAATAAGTTGCATGGAACACACTATAGTACTCAGATATGAACGAGAAAATCCGTTGGAAAACACAAACCTAAACTTACACATCAACCCTACTATGCCTATTAAAGTATAACTATTATCTTAGTCATGTAACACAACATGATTTTCCCTTTATAAAATCTACAAATAAATTCAATTTAAGATATCACCCTAATACTGGTAGGAAGCTAAACATATGTGCATGGCATACATAAAGTGACTATTATAAATAATAATATTATTGATGATGATGATGTTGTTGTTTATGATGATGATGATGTTGTTGTTGATGATGATGATAATGATAACAAGGAAAATGATGTGGACCATGATCATACAATGAAAAAAAACTATGATAATATTTAGGTAGCCCTAATGGATACAAATTGGTGGACATAATCCTAGGTCTTGTTGTAATTTTTCTAGCCCAACATCTACCATAATCATATTAATGGATAAATGACACATGGAGACATATAGCTTCACCTTGAAAGTAGACCATAAGTGTGGCACGAATGGTGTGTTTTGACTCCTTACATTAGGTATACTAGAAATTATAACTTGATTAAAAGTATAACCTAGTATACCATACCACAAGTGGATAGATTTTGGGGACGAAATCCTATTTAAGGGGTGGAGTGTTGTAACATACTCGATTCTAGACACATAGTATAGTCCTCCGTTCTTCTAGGCCCCTATTTGATAATGTGGATAACCAATCTCCTTTCCCCTTTTTTAGTTGACTACCTTTAAATATCTAAATTTCACTGTGTTAGCATAAAGGAAACCATAATTTGATCTTCAAACCCTAGATTGACTCATTTAGGGATCCTTAGAGATGTAGTCATATGATATTGCTACCTTAGTACCTGAATTGGGAAACTTATTAACAATAATGATAATCTAGATTACTTGACCCTAGATTTGTGAACTATGATACTTTTGGATATTAGATAGGATGGGAATCGAGTCTAGGTGAAGGTTTCACCATTATTAACCTTTAGACTTTGTTCATTGCATTAATTGGATGATTAATGCACAAAGGTTAAAGTATAGCTAAAGAAGCCTCAAAACCCAAATATAACCTTATATTCAGGTTCCACTTATCCTTATTAGCTAACCCTTAAAGTTTGGGGTCATTTGGACATCCAATACCCCCTTAATTGGACCCTAATAGGCTATATATGATTTAACCTATAGTTTAGGCCGATTTAAATCAATTTCATGTGTCATGGCCTGGACTTTGGTCCAAGGCCGAATTTCCTTTCTGTCACGCTGGCGCCCAGGTCAAGCAACTGGGTAATCGGATAGTGGGACTTAGTCGTCCCCTACCTCTGGCTTTCTCACGCACGAGATGTACAACGCCGAGATCTTTAGTTGGTTGCTCTCCCACGCTGGGCTAAACCATTCATCGCAATTTCTTTGCCAACAAACTCCTCTCCCTCTCCCAAATCCAACGAACCTTTACTCACCATGTGCGGCTCCCTAAATCAAAACACCCTTTTAAGGCCTCGAGCAGCCTTCGCTGTCTTTCCCCTTTTTCGCCAATTCCCCACCTAAGAGCCACCACACCTTCTCATTCGCTCCAGAATTGATCCACATAACCACCTTACCAGTCCTCTACAACCAATTGCTCGTGTGGGTTCTTTGGAGCCGCTACCGGTGTTGATATTCTTCTCCAATGAGAATGATGAGCAGATGTTGTACTCCCCATCTCGGTCCAATCGGTCGTAAGGTAACCATCTCAGACCCTTGCTCTTTCTTTCTGATAATCCATCACATCATGGTTTTACCCCTTTGGTTCAGTCAACAACATGCCGCCTTGCTCCCCTATTTCTTTGCCGCACGAGCAGACTTGGAGGTCCCTGCCCCCGCCACACTCTCTCGCAGATACCCACCTACAAAACCCTTTTCCCTTCTACATGGTGACCCCTTGTTCATTTGGACGCATCATGTCCCCAGGGTATGGATTTGTGCTTGGCAACCGAGCCATGGATTTCAGTTTTTGATCTGCTATTTTCCGCCTCCTCGACGACGTGTTCATCCTAGTATTAGCGACCCCAGCCCCTGTACTAAGCCCATTTCCTTTGGCTTGGCTAATCAGAGCCAGTGGACAGGGTCCTTCGCCATGAAGAAGCCAGCCACAGGAGTTGGCTACTAGTCTGAGCTCCAGCAGGAGCTATCGTCGCGAGAAGCGGGGAGATGAACCCCATGGGGCTGAAGTCCAATCTCGCCCTTGGCACATGTGACATTCTTGTCACGCCCTTAGGGGCAAAAAGGGAATATCAAATCATGTTTGACTCTGTTGATAGAACTTAGGCTTCTTTGATTTCTCTATGGTCCGTGTGACATCAAACCCTGATGAGTCGCATATTCATTCAGGGGTGAAAATTGTAATTTCACAATTCAATTTTGTATTTAGCCAGAAATGATTTAAACTTGTAAAATTCATAAGAAATTATTCATTTATCCAAATAGGGCACATATATACATTT
Source organism: Alisma plantago-aquatica (assembly GCA_963693085.1). NCBI lineage: Eukaryota > Viridiplantae > Streptophyta > Magnoliopsida > Alismatales > Alismataceae > Alisma > Alisma plantago-aquatica. Next base: position 1,028,234,463 of record OY856412.1, read on the forward strand.
TTGAAAGAAAAAAAATACGAATGATTTATTGGGATAGGTTTCATGCCCAGATTTGCAACCTACTGTAGGGTCAATTTATAAGTAAAAGAGTTAATGCATTTTATATTAATCAAATGCACACATATTATGACTAGGTTGAGACAACCCTAACCCTATGCTTAGAAGGTGTTACTGAATATCTAGGTCTGATCATAAGGTATGTACATCCTCTATTTTATTTTGGGCATTATTTGACTAATACTTACTTTCTTTTGATGAGGCATCTCATGAACTATGATTTCTCTTAGAAATCTATTATTCTTTGACATTTATAATTCCTGATATGAATATCTTTTGCTCTTGTGATTATTAAATTGACATGTTTATAAGGGTCCTTGGACCCCTCCTGCTATATTGTCATCTATGTGATATTGACTAAAATGATAGTCTTGCCAATCTATTATAACATACTGCGTGTTTGACTAGAATATCTAGAATAGCGATATTTATGTACAACCATATTTATATAGGGCATGCATATTCTACCCGGGGTGTGCATTTCCACCCTTGTTTCTTTTAGGCCATGATCCTATGGTGTTATGGCCCTATTTTAGGTATATTTAGTCTACATTGTTATGCATGCAAATGTTTATTGTTTCAATTGAGATTTGGTTAAATGATAGGCAAGGCATTTTCATAGGATGCTTGTATTCTGAATTTTAATATGCCTCATTTCTTTTGTTATATTCCTTTTAAAACTTACCTAATTGCAAATAGCCCCCTTCTTGTGGGAACATCTCTTTTTATACTTATAAACCAATATAATGCCCAAAGTGTTTAGTATTTGTACATACTCATCCTTTGCTGACATCTATGTTGTTTTCTATGTTCTGGGTGATGTTCCCTTCCACCCAGGTCTAGGTACATTGGAAGACAAGATGATAAGGGATTGAATATATGGACTTGGACATTGAGGATAGCTTGGGATAGTTGGTTTGCCCTCTGCAATTGGCCTTATGTGTTCTTAGGTATATACCTTTTACTTTATTTTTCATTCCACCTTATATGGTGATGAATAATTGTACAAAATTTTGTAACTGTGTAATAGTTTTGTTTCCGCTGCTTTATTATTACATGGCTCTTGTATTATATCATTTTGAGTGGATCCACTTTGGGTCTCACTCCTTACAAATAGAATCCCCTTGGGAAACACCCCACATAGCTTTGAATGATTTCCATGGGCAACCTTTCCACAGGATGGATGTCGGACCGCTAGTGATGATCTACATAATGAGGTTGACAATCTTTTTTGGCAGTCCAGTTTTTGAGAGAGTGTCAAAAGTGAAGGACCAACACATGCGATCGAATGACTTTTTCAAGTCAAGTTTGATAAAGACCATCTCCTATCCAAATTGCTTCCCCCTAGTGTGAATAACTTCCTAAACCAAAGGACATTGTCAGTGATACACCTACCAGGGATGAAACTAGATTGGGTCTCAAACATGCAGTTGTTGATTAGAGGATTTAGATGCTTGACGATGATCTTTAAGATTAGTTTGAAATAAGAAATGTTCTGTGATATTGGTCAGAATCTCCTACATCATTATGATTTCTTCATATTTGATATTAAGACCATATATGAGTCATCCATGCATTCATCAATGCTTCCTATAGAGAACGCATGTAGGATAATGTTGTTAATTGATAGTCCCACTTTGTTCTAGTTAACCTAAATAAAGGAATTATAAACAACGCCATGTCTTGGCGCCTACGATGGATCCATCATAAACATGATGTTTCAAACATCATCCATGATCGATATCTACTCAATGCGGTTATAGGTAATTCCATCGGTTGGGTGAAGGTGCCCATATAAGTCATCACAATGGCCAAATGTGCATTGATCATTGATGAAGCCAACGTGGGATTTTTGATGAAATCATGAACCATTTTCTTTATCAATTTTGTGGAGGTGATCCATTCCCTGGACGCGTCCTTTAGGCGGGTAATTTTGTTGAAGTGGCGTCATGCTTTAACAAAAGTGTGAAAATAATTGGTGTTTTATGTCGCCCAGGCTCAGCCAGTCAATGTTGGACCTTTGTTGCCAGTCCACCTCCTCATGAATGAGGATGGTGTCATAATGTTCGTGTATATTAAGGGATAATATCTCATTAGATAGGCTATTCATGGGGTTAGTGTGTACTTGAAAAGTGTTTAGCCGGTGCATGATTTTATTCTTCAGATGATTTTTTTGCTTCTTCATTTGATTGCTATCCCATTTTGTAGAAGCGACTTGGAACACCGACAACTCTTCAAGGAAGGACCTGTTTGACTCCAGGATGAGAGGAGGTCCTCTCTAATAGATGGGGTCAAGGCCTGGTTGGATTTTGTTCTGAAAGGGTGAAGACTGGTAGACAGGTGTTGTTGCTACAGACCTATATGGGGTTATGGTCTCTATAGAGATGGGGTAGGACAGAGATCGAAAGACCATTGGTGATAGCTTGCCATTGTTCATTCACAATTAGTCTGTGTAGTTTTTCCATGAGTTGCAAGCATTTAAAGGTCAAGAAAGAACCTTCAGCTTTCATGTTGGAAATTCCAGTGTTTAGAAGAAGATAATTGAACTTTTGGCTTGATCTTCGATCAAAGTGGATTCCAACTTACTTTTTCAAATTATCCAACATAGTGTTGAAGTCCCCAAAAACTACCGAAGTACCCGTTGTAGAGAAGGATATTTCAATGAGATGTTTCCTTAGAAGATCTCGTCTATAGGGGTTAAGACTGCCATACACAATTGTGAGGTGTCAGACATCATTCACTTTGTAGTGGATGAACTGGCAGTGGTTCTAGATGACTTCAATGTTGCAATGAGCTTCATCCCAGAGAAACTAGATGCCCCCAGATAAGCCAATAGCTTTAACTCGGTGAGAAGGAAAAAACAAATTTCTTAATGATTCCAGAGGCCTTAGGACCTGTAACGCCTGGGCCCAATGCCCAAAACTCTAGTAGAGTTTCAGGAACGAAGACTGGCCCCACAAACCATCACTAGTCTTAAATGTGTGCTTTTTCCTCACTCACACACAAGACAAGGTCAACTTCCCTACTGGTCACCCATCCTAGTACTACTCCAAGATGAGCATGCTTAACTATGGAGTTCTTTAGTAATGGGCTCCCTAAAAAGGAGGTGCACCTTGGTGATATGGATAGTCCAATCATTCCTTATAAGATCATTTTATCTGAGGCCTAAAATCCTGGGATGTTATAGGACCTCTCACATGAGGCTCGACAATGGAGAGAAAGTGGAATTTGTAATGATTATTGTAGTCTTTTAGAAAACAGATTTTCTTTTTGAGGCTAGCCCCTTGTATATTCTAGCAGAGACACTTAATCATTAAAGAAATTGTAATGAGGAGTATTGGTTCAAAGATTCAAGCTATAGCTGTGCACAGACTAGAGGAAGTATTCATGCTGGCCATTCCATCATTAATAGCCATGATAGGCTCTTCATGGAGATCCAATGCCCAGTTTGCATCAGGCACCTGACCCAAATTGCCAAACAACTGAGCCAAATTTCCTTTTTTCCCTACCAGGGCTGATATTTTAGTAGAAAATTTTCCCATTGAGAAGGATAACACCTCTACCACTACCCCACTCACCCAATGAAAGGAGGGTGCTACTGGTTCATGATAAAAGGTGGGCGAGCTCCAACTAAGACTGCCTACCTTTGTTGGTCTTGTCATCCACCAATGTTATAATAGTGTCACATGATTATGGGCCACTATTATTAAATTGGGTTGAATACTGTATTAGGACTTTATTCTTCTCTATTTTCATGTCTTCTTATCAATGTTGACCTTTCTTCTCTTACCTTTTATTTTGCACATACTCCCATTTCTCCTCTTGTTCGGGGGGTCCTGTGGGGTTGCCTCTACTACTTTTGTATGACTATCTTGGACATTGTAGTTTCGCGTATGAGCTCTTTCTCTTCTTGGACCTGGTTGTTCTTCTTTGTTGGAAGTGGGCAACACTTAGACTTTTATGCATGGATTTGCATGGTATATGTAGCTAGATTAGCTAGGATTGGGCCAGTACAGGGCAACGGGTCAGTGGGACCATGCTAAAATTTTAGGATCCTTCCATGAGAATTTAGGATCCCTGAACCATGAGTATTCAGTATTTCACATGTTGTTATGCTGCCTCAAGTACATACATTTCTCCTCTTCACATCCAGACAAGGTGTCGGTCTTCTAGTCTAATTTCTTAGTAAGTTGTCCCATCTGAGCTTTAAGTTCCTTGAATTCTTGTAATTCCATGTCATTTTAGGATGATGTTGGGGCACAAGGCCTTCTCCCAAAGACTGAGTCATGGCCATGTCTTTCAGAATCTCATGACATCTTGTTGTCTTATTGTTGAGAAGAAATCCTACTCTTGAACTGTCATGAATAGTCCTCTTTCCTTTGTACAAGCCACAGTAAATTGTCTTTGTATGGCCAAATAGTTCAATCCCATAATGGGGAACTTTCATCAACCTATTCTAAAATCTTTCCATGCCTTGGTGTAGGATTCCTTAATCTATCATTTGAAGTTGTAGATCTTTTCAACGAACTCATTAGTCTTCTAAGGTAAGAAATACCTTTCAAAAAAGGCATCTATCATCTTGTCCCATGTCTCAGTTGGATTCATAGGTAAACTATGGATCCATGTCTTTTCTTTGTCGAAAATAGAGTATGAGAACAACTTCAGGTGTATAACTATGGTTGGGACCCTGTTGATATTCAACATGTTGTGACTCTCCAAAAGTTATTTATATATGACATTGGATCGTCCTAGTTGTGACTATGGAATACCTAAGATTTGACTAATGCCACCAACCTAGGACATTCTTGTAACTACCCACATTCACTATCTGGCATTTGATAGGTCCCAGTTGAGTTGTTAATGAAGACACTTCTCTTATCTCCTAGACTGTTTGTTCCTCATCTAAGTCCAACAAATCATCCACCTAATCATTACCATTCTGTGACATAGTCTACTGCATTGTCTTGTTATGCCTTTATTGTAGGGATTTAGATGATCTTCTCATATGAAGCCCTAAACTTACATTCTTTGCACAAAATTTCACGATCTACACAAGGTAAAGTTGAGCATACGTAATTTGTTATCCGAGTATGGACCATGCACTAGTACCTAAAAATACAATATGCTATTGCATTTTGTAAGAACACAATACACGAATGAAGTGACAAAAATAAATAGTTTATCAATGATTTTATACTCAAATAAAAACAAAAACAAAAATAAATAAAAGCAACTTCGAGGGTCTATTTAAAGCACTTATAGTGTTGATGTTGTCAATTCCTTGAGAATAATGCTAAAAAGTTGACATGCGTAGAACGTGTGTGTAAAATGCAAGTACACCTTACTGTAGTATAGGCCAAATTGTCTCAAGTTGTCAAACTCAACGAATCATTCACCACAAACTACTCTAACTAAAACTTAATCATGTAGACCGAAAGAAAGATTTGATTGAGGATAATTTAGCTAGGAATGAGAAATTAGAAAATTGAATGGAAGTGGTAGTAAGAAAGATGTATTGAATCCCCTATAATTTGTGATTTCACCATGACACACATTATAACAGAACTCTTCATCTATAATTCATCTCCCTTATTGTGAACTAAAGACCCATAATAAGCATTACCTACTCCCGTAGCATAATGCACTACTCAGACTATGACAAACACTACTCCCATAGTCATTTAATAACTTAATTTAAAAGAATAATAATAGTATATGGTTTATTCTTTAATAGTTGTTAGCCTATTCCTAAAGCGTTCTATTAGCTATGTGAATTTAAGACTTTTCTAACTCCTAAATCTTCTCCCAAAGAAATTATAAGTATGATATGTTGATTATGTAACTCAAGCGTAAATAGATCATTATAGTATCATTAATTTAAGTTCATATGAAATGGAACTACATTATAAAATAATCAAATTCAATTGCAACATGTGGTGGGCAACTCCAAGGTCCTAGAAAAAGGAGGAATTTAGCCCTGCGTGCTCGTCGTTAAATTGCAGTAAGAAGAAAAAGAGAAAAACAAGTAGAACATTAGAAAATTGATAAAAAATCCTGGATGAGAAGACTTGGCGATCCCTTTTGATGAACAACACAATGAATAGCTTCTCAACTATAAACTTGTCCTTCAAAAGTTCCCTAATCATCCAATAACCATCACTTTCCTCCATTTCCACCCCTTTGGCTCTGTGTTCAAGACATATATGATAGATCTTCTCTAGCTAACCCTCCTTAGGTCATCAATGAGGCCTGAACCTTTCTTTTCTTTGTATCTATTAGATCTGACTTAATTTTAGATCTGGACTAGTCATGTTGGGTCGGTGCCACCGACAAGGTATCAGTGCTACCGACAAATACATCAGAAGCACTGAGTTGAAACTCATGGGTGTCTATATGTTGGAGTCGGTAGCATCAAATGTGTTCTCAATGGCACTCAGATAATAAATATTCATATTTGGTTCTCTCTGCACCCTTAGTCGATACTGCCAAATTTGCATCTCACTGGCATGGATGTAAAGCTCGGTAGCACCATGTAGACACTTTGTAGCATCGATGCTCCTCTGCTTATTCTTTCATTGGGTGTAAGGTGTTAGTACCACCGACTAAGATGTTGGTGGAACCAAGTTGGCAATATATACTCAAAATGTCTGAAATAAGATGAATAACAACATAAGTCTAAGAAAATAATCATAAAATCATGTATTTCAATACAATTGAGTGATAATTGATGCATAAATTATTTATATGATAATTAGTTGAAAACAAAGAAAAATTATATCTAAATGAGAATACTTGTACTTGAAGAGCCGTAAAATAGCCTCCAAAAGTGACATAAAAATGATGCATCAGCACACAATCCTCACATAGTTTGTTGTCACTAACAAATATGATGAAAGAAATGACATAGGGGAAATGTGTTGTTTTTCAACCCATGTCTATTACATACAAAGCATGTGAATACATCAAAATTTCTTTTTGTTTATATATTCTTGCATTATCTTTCCATTTTCTTTTATAAACTCTTGTGTATCAACATGCCAAATGTGTTCTACATAATTTTTGTTGGAATGCATGAGTTAAACTATTATTTTTACTGACATTGACGATCCATTAGCAATGCAAATCACAAAAAAGTATATATATATATATATATATATTTATGAAGCCAACATGAAAATGGAATTTAAGACTTGGATTGTTATCCACAATACTAATTTTCCAACTCACATGCACTACTTATTTTAGACTCTAATTTAGGATAAGACTGTACTACATTTACCACAAATTTTTTTGACAATTACTTACAAAATTCTCGAGAACATACCTTTTGAAATCATTAAAGTGGTGTTTTGGGTATCTCCCTTAGGTTGCATTTGGTATGTGGGGAAGGGAATGAGAGATGATCGGGATGGGATTCTGAAGGGAAAAGGAAAGGAGAAACATATGGGAAGGGAATAGGATGGGGAAGAGAAAATGGAAGGAGAAGTAAAAAAATTTAAAATTTTTGTTTGATAATGATTACATGAGGAAAATAAAAGTATGGTAAAAATACTTAGAAAGTCTTATTTCATACATGGGTATCGGTTGTGAATAGGAAATATTTTCATAAAAAATGTGTCATACACACGTCTTCTATATGAAATTTGAGACGAACTCGAACAAAATTCTTTTTCGCATAAATAATGAAAAAAATTCTATTATCAAATTCTTTCACCCATATATATATATATATATATATATATATATATATATATATATATATATATATATATATATATATATATAAATTTACTATAGAGTGTAAATGAAAATCTTTAATATGCATGCTTTGTTTTTTAGTAATCGTTGAAAATAAATACTTTATTGAAGGTAATTGTCAAATCACTATCTTCGTCATAACTATTTTCTTGATAAATAAAACATGATCCATATTTCTCAAGCATATTGACTATGACTTAAATGAATTCCTTTCCCTTCTCTAATAGTTTCAACAACATTAACTATCACCTCCTAATATTGTAATGTCCTCATCACCCATCATCTTTATTTTCTTAGGCTTCACATATATAGATATGGCTTTTCATGTGGTGTTCCATTGTCATGTGATAAATTAAAAAAAAAACTTGTGTAACTTTAGTTTTGGTGGGAAATTGTTATGTTAGAATAATGATTTTTTAATAATTAATTAACTTTTAAAGGGAAACTAGCATTATTAGTTTGGATAGAAACTTAAATTCAAATAAAGATTATTTTTTATAATAAAGTTGTTTGGAGGGAAGTTCTTTACTTGAAGGGAACGGCATCTATGTAAGGAAATCAAATTCTTGATTAAAACTTTAATTAAAGTAATATAATCTTGGAGGGATATTTTTTGGCTGGAGGAACTATTTTTGGTTGAGAAAGGCCTGCCTAAACAACAAAAAAATACAATTTTACGAAAAAAAATACTTGGTAGGAAGTAAGATAGATGAATAATATTGGTAGAAAAAACTAAAATTTATTGATGAAAAAATTTGGGAGGTATACATGTTAGCCTAGTAAAGGAAAACATTGTCTAAATCTTTTATAGTATGTCTTTAAATAATTACTGGAGTGTATATTTAAAAAAAATTATTTACCATCATTTATCATACTTTTTCACGTGGATAAAAACAATCCAAATTCATCCATGGATTCCCATAGAAAATTTATCTTCCTCATCACCATACTAATGAAACAATAGTGTTTATTTCTCCATCATTCCCCGCCCGTATGATTCACCACATACCAAAACCAGCCCTATTGACCAGAAAAGTTTTATTCTTCACAAAGCAACAACGAATCAATCGCATCCATCCAAAAAGGTCTAGGCTGGAAACCACTGCCAAAATCTATGTTCCTTTAAATAACTATATTTAGAAGCATTCGCGTTGATGTTTGAGTTGCCTACATTCTGGGTAGGGCACTCCGCAGTATCCAAATGTGGAAGTCATCAACAACCGAAGTAAATATTACTTGAGTGGATATCAGTTCACATCTACTTATTACTTATTGTTTTTACTTCACTCTGGACACTCATTGTCTTCTACTTTTCCTTTCTCCATCGGGCTTGCTGTGGTCCGCCTTGCTCTGTCACTGCTGTATTTTGTGACACGAAATTAATCAAACAAACATTAAAAAACTAAGAAGAAAGAAAGAACAGGAACATCTCCGTATTGAACTAAGAAAAATCAAGAACAGGTATCGCATCTGATCAAGAAGCATTACCTCGTTTTTTTAGTCATTTCCTTCTGCTCCTGTTCCTCTTTCTTCTGCTTCTTCCCGGTTCATCTCCTCCTCATCATCATCCAACATTTTGATATACTTCTCGTCGACGCCGAACTCTATGCAGAGTCTCCTTTGATCCGCATTGTACTGCCTGAAATACTGCCGATCCCTGCGCCTCTCTGAGGGACCGTATACACTAACGCCGGGAGCTGGGTCCCGGCAGAGAAACCCAGACGGTGTTTGTGATTGTGGCTGCGACGGCACCTTCTGGAGCAGCTGCACTGCCCGCAGCACCAGCCTGCCCTTGGGTACTAATGACGACGATTCCGAGGCGCCAGAGGCCTGTTTTTCCCTAACTGGATCAAGGTATTCAAGCCCTGGTGGCATTTCTGGCAATATCTGCGACCGCGTCTGCTGATGCTCCCTGATCTGTACCCGCTGTTGATTCTTGTCGCCTCCAGCAGCGTCGGCGACCACCAACTTCGGGCAGGATGACGACGGCGGCCAGATGCGGGATGCGTAACTGGCTCGACTTGAGCTTCTGTAACGAGACCCAGATGGCGCTCGTGGCCGTGGCTGGGACGGCGTCTTCTCTTCCTGCTGCTTCTTCACCGCCCTCAGCACCGATCTGATCTCCAATTGCAACTGTGATCGCTGTTGTTCTATATCGCCACGAGCAGCGTCCACCACTGCGGATCTCTGGCGGGAAAACGATGCAGAAGCGCCGAATTCGTAACTGCGGCGTGTTGGATCCCTCTGGCTGGAAGATGATGGAGACACGCCGGATTTGTAACTGCGGCGTGTTCGATCCCTCTGGTGGGAAGACGATGCAGACGCGCCAGATTCAAAACTGCGTCTTGGTGGATCCCCATAGCGAAAACCGGATGGAATTGTTGTATGAAGCTTCGGTTTATGCCTGTAGTCGCTAGCTTCGTCGACTAGCTTCCTTACGACGGAGGGAGAGGCATCCTCTCTGGACGGCCGGTTGCGACTGATTTCGTGAGAATGTCGACGGTAGGAAGGAGGGTGCATGAAGACCGTCCTGGACCTCGGCGCGATGACTCCAGACACGGCTCCAGGATTCCCCTTTGGGTTGGCAATCAAGTCCGTCTTGGGCTTCTTCCTTGCCACTTTCTTGCCGGTGTGCTTTTCCGTCGCCTCCGGCTGCAGAATAGAATACATTTCATCAACATCGTCCTTCCAGTGCCTCATGGTTCGGCCATTCTGTCCTCGTCGTCTGGTTCTTAATTCCCTAGCACTGGATGCCATCAATAGCTCAAGAATAAGAAAGGAAGCGGAATGGTCTGCTGCAGGGAACCAGAACTGGAGGATAGGACAGCGGAGCGGACGAAGATGGTTCCTGCCCTACGGAAATAGTCCCAGATTTGAGGAATTAGAGACCCGATTAAGGCCGACAACTTTAATATAGGTGGGCCTCACGTAGTTATTTGGTAGGAGGTCAATAGAATTTCGTATGAGTTTACAGAAATTATTTTTCTTTGCATTCATATTTTAGGGAGTGAATTGTGCAAGATAATTAGAAATTTTATTGGTCTCTACAGAAAAGTAAAATGCCTCCTATACCACAACTGTTCAATCAACGCTCAAGACCAATAGTCTTTTCGGTTCGATATAATACTAAGTTATTTTGTTGAATGCCGTATAAACAGCAAACTTTGACTGATAAAGCAATATGTGTAAGAAACATTCTAGATAGAAAAAATTGACAGTATTTAATAGAAATTACAAGAATAAGAAATTGTTAAATTGTCTTGAGAAATTACAAATGGATGCTGTGTGTAAAAGCTGCATACGTTTTGTCTAAATGAATATAAAGATAAAAATGAAGAGGAGGTAATAAATGAACTCCTCGATTTGTCTTTATGAATGTAAAAGCAAAATGTGTGCAGTTTTTTTTATAGGTTTTAGTCTAGATAGCATATTTCAATTACAATGATCGGAATAGATATTTCAATTACAATCATTGTCGTAAGAATTGCGATGATTGTCTTGCGTCCATACATATCATGCAAGTTCAACAATATGCAAGTCTTCACGGCGGGATTGTATTTTCTTCCGGTATTCCAACTATCCTATTGTGTTCTATTTCCTCTAGATAATTATATGTATATGTATCAACTATTCTATTCTAAGTACAACATTTCATCCCATTCCATTTAACAAACTTCACAAAGGACGCCAAAAATGGCGAGATTTGGAATCCCTCTAGCGAGTGTTTCGCCTTACGCTCCCCCGATCGTCTCGCTAGTCGCCACCCTGTCTGTGTTCTTTGTTCTCCTTTTTCGATGATCGTCTTCCCCCACTAGTCGTCTCCTATCCCTTACTCCATTCACCTCCGTCTCCTAGTCCATCTCTCCACCCTCCCCACGGCCAAACTCAGCTTGGATTCACTAGGATTTTGCAATCCCATCTCTAACGACGTCTTCAGATCCGGTGTTGCTACTCCACCGCCAAGACACTCCTTTCCCTTGCATTCTCTTCACCAAGGTACTCCTTCCCCTTGTCTTCTCTTCACCAAGGTAATCAACTAGGGTTTTGGCCACTAGATCCTCAAATTGATCGAAATGACACCCTCCCTTCACATTGTTTTCTCCTCTACACCTCCTCCCAAAATTGTAGCATGCCCTTCATTTCCTCCAGTTCAGTTGGAGTGTCCTTGAGTGACCTCATTTTTCCAATCTTCCCCTGACTACGACCCTAGGTCATCTTTATCATCTATGGATTCTCCTGCTTCTCCAGATGTTGCTGCAACCTGAACCTATCTCCTACTTCTACATTTTTCCCGAGGTTGAATTGACACCAACGCAGATCCAGGTCCATCATACTGACACACATCTCACACTAGCTAGCTAGATCTCACCTCTTCTTCTCTAGTTTCTGACTGAATCTATGTTTCTATAGAACATATTTGCACATTTTTCTCTTCATTTGTACTACCCACTTTTATGTTTTAGATAACTTCATATCCAGATTATAACGTTGTGTGCCTTGATTTTTCATTATCTGTATAAAGGGACAAAAGTGGAGTTTCTATCTGTGCTTTATAACTTCACCGTGTCGAACATCTTTGTTAGCAAAAAAAATTATCTACAAGTCTCTATGCTGAAGGTCAATTTTCCTTATATAAACCAATCGTTCTTCTATATATGTTAGTATTTAATTCTGAATGGTGTCATTGCCATTGTCAGAACTAAGGTCAACTACTAGTTTTCCTTATATTACATACTACTTCAATAGTTAGTTCTAAATGGTGCACATTGTTGTTGTTGATAATATATTGGTAATTTTTAGTACTTATGGATGTTCATTGACAATGACTGTAGATTTGAATCTAATGACTTGTGGGTATATTATTCCCTACTTGTGTGTATTGCTCCCTATTTGTTCATTTATTTAGCAGTAGGCGACGGTTGAGGTTTAGATGTTGTATAGGTGAATGTGAGTGGGTAGATTGGATAGGGTGATGATTATAGGTGTGTGGGTGGATTTGGTGATGGTTGTAATGCTTAGTTGGCTTTCAATTCTCTTTAGTCGATTGATTGCCTTGATTGAGTGATGGATAATGATTTTAGATTGGGTGATTGGTAATAATATGGTGATTGAGTTATTGGTCATAAGTGATGATGGGTGATTGAGTGATTCTCTATGGGTGATGGATCTATAGTTGGTTCTAAGTCATTCACTTGCATCTATTTAAATTGAGAAGTTGATTTCATTTCTTTGTTTTTTGATAAAAATCCTATCTTATGCCCATGTGTCCCTCAGCTAGTGATGTAGGATACATGTTATGGTGGTAAATGTTACTGGAGGTGTTTGTAGGTTGTTTTTATGGTTATGGTTGTGGTGAATATTTAGGTGTTTGGAAGTGGTGGTGTTGGTTGTTGGTGTTTGGAGGGTGAAGATGGGATTGCTGGTTATGGCTTGTTGATTGGGTGGATTGGGTCTGTATGGAGGTATTACATAGTTGAACATGGACTATTTTTTATATGTTCTAATTGCTATTTGATGTATCTTCTTTATTGTTTTTATGTTCTAATTGCTATTTGCCACTTGGTGCATGCTAATTGTGATTGTTGACTTTTTCTAAACCCTGATATGCATGCATCTATTTAAAATGTCATTCTGATTATAATTTAATCAATATGTTATAGTGTTCGATATGGCAACACAAGGAATGAGTTCACAAAAAAAGAATAATGGATGAGGAAGAGGAGAAAGAGAATGAATAAAAGAGAAATAAAGTCATTGGTGGTGTAGTTACCATGACACTAACCAGTGTGATCGCATGGTACCATTTTAGTTTCATGGTGAGAGACCCTCTTATTGATTGGGATGAATTAAGGAAGTGTAACTTAAATATATTATATAATGGTATAGATGATGACTGTGTTGAACAACTGTGAGTGTGCAGAAGTGAATTTCATAGGTTTTGTAAAGTATTAATAGGGCTTGGGGATTTAGTTCCCACTAAACATGTTGATGTTGAAGAAGTTTTTGTGATGTTCTTGCATATCATACCTCACACTCTCAGCTGTGGAGTAGTCATGTTTCATTATCATAAGTCCAAGGAGACGATAAGTAGAATGTTTCAAGCAGTCCTTTGTGTCGTTATGTGAGTGAGAAAAGCATATATAAAACAACACAAGTGCACTCTCACTGGAATTGATGTCATGAGATAGAACTGAGTTGAGGTATATATATTTATTAAAGACTTCAGTATTTTTACACTCCCAGTTGTTTATTACAAGTGGTAACTTTTCATTTTTTTCATGAGGAATGTCTTAGTGCACTTGATGGAACTCACATTCCTCTAAGAGTTCTAATGGAGAACATACCTTGATATAGCAATAGGAAAGGAGTCATATCTGCCAACATGTTGAGGGTTTGTGATCCCAACATGATGTTCATCTATGCACTTCTTGGTTGGGAGGGTTCCAGTGCCGATTCTAGAGTTTTGAAAATTTGCATTGTCTATAAAGGATAACCTTTATTTCAACTATTAAATATTGTAACCTCAAGATCTTATATATATGATATAATATAATTACATGACTTATAGTTTGTTATGATTTTGGTGTAGGTAAGTATTATATTGTGTCTATGAGATACACAAATGGGCTAGGGCTCCTGGCACCGTATTGAGGAGTAAGGTATCACCTGCATGAGTGGGTCTGGAATAGGCCAAAACATTATAAGGATCTATTTAATCTCCATCACTCTAGTTCCAAAAACATTGTCAAGAGAGAAATTCAATTTCTAAAGAGTAGATGGAGTATTTTAAGGATAAGCTCATTTTTAGGACTCAAGAAACAAGGATAATAAATAGTTGTTGTATGATACACAACTTTATCCTACTTGAGAAACAAGATGATAAATTGTTAGAAGCCAAACACAAAAGAATTCTTGATGAAGTGGATAGGGATATCATGGGACAGATACCTGAAGATGATATTATGACAAATGTAGAGGTGACTAGTTAGTAAACATAGTTTCGAGATGTTTTGGCACATGATATGTCTGAAGATTATCAACCAAGAGGCACTTCTTGATGGCTTTCATATGTAATATAACTCATGTAGTTGATAGTTTTTTATTTTTATATGTACTATAAAAACTAATATTTACTTCATGATTATATCATTTCATGGGTAGTAGAACTCATATAGACTTCATGGTTTTATCTATTGTGTATGCATGATTGTAAGGGGTTTTAAAATGGCTTCTAAAAACGGAAAGAAGAAGTCTATGCAACAACGTGACTACTTCTATTGGGAGTTATATAAGGAAAGGGATTTAGTTAACATACTAAGTGATCAACAGAGGCTAGGCCATAAAGGAGACAATAGGGTAGAAAATAATTTCCTAAATATAGTTGCAATGTCAATCAATAGTACATTCCACACTGAAATTATAGTCATAAATGTGAGAAATCATGTGAGAACATGGAAGAGGACATATGTAGTCGTGAGTGACATTCTCTCTTAATGCAGATTTAATTTGGATGGCACAAAACAAATTGTCAATGTTGAGAATAAGGATGCCTGGCATGAGTACGACAAGGTATATTTGATCTTATGCTTTTTAATTTTCACTATAAAATTCAAAATATATTTCATCTACTAATATAACATAGTTTTTAGTCACATAAGGATGCTAGGAAATTCTATGGGAAGGTCATTCCAAACTGGGATGACATTACAGATTTGTGTACAAAGGATAAAGCCACTGTAGATGGAAAAAGAATGGTTGTTGAAGCAAATGAGGTGATGGATTTGGAGTCAGTGGATGACATGGATGAAAAAAGCATGGATGAGGACTACTTCAACCAGATAAAGAAATAAGCCATCTACTACTGAACATACATCCTCAAGGAAGAAGGGAGGTGAAATTTCAATTGCAACCAATGTAGAAAAGATGGCTTCTAGCTTTGATGACTATATAAAGACTATATGGGCTCCAAATGGTGTCGACACAAAGGTTGTGTATGAGAAGGTGTTTTCTATAGATGTGTTGGATGACGTCCAAAAGATGAAATCTTGCTTGTGGTTTGTGGAAAATGATAAGAAATTTTATGTGTTGAAGTCTCTACCGATGGAGAGAAAGAAAGACATGATTTTCATGTTAATCTAGGTATAACTCATGTTTATCTTTTATTATACCTTAATTTAATGGTGTATCTTTTTTTATATAATTGGTACTACTTTGTTCCCATATCTTTTTAAACTGTAGTTTTTTTCATTGAAGATGCATAACAAATGTTGTGAAATGCATCTATGTATGGTTGGTTGATCTTTTCTTTTTTTTGTACTTGGTTCTAGTAGTGTCTCATTATTTTCCATAGATATGGTGTGGATTGGTATTGTCATGGATGTGCATGTGAATGCTTCATTTGGGCGATTGGGTTTGGGAGTGAAGTGGTAATGGTGTGTCGATTAATGCACATAGTTATGGTGGTGCTAACTATGCACATTGTTATGGTGGTTGGTGGATGGTATGATGTTGTTGGCTGGTAGTTGATCAGCCAAAAATCGCATGTCCGAAAGGCGGCAGACTCAGAAGGAATCAAACTTTATGTGTGTGACCCTATCGGTCCCATATTATATTGGAAGTGAATGTCCATAATCAATTTATGACATTACAAGCAATGAGTGGTATCTGGAAACACATCATTGGTACCCAAGTAATTGGTAAGTTAGAGAACAACTTCAACCTACAACCCATGATTAGTGTTACACTAATTGTATAGTTCCCTTGTATGGGATATCTAGATTGAACACAAGGCATGGGATCATCATTCTCTTCAACATTCAATTCATGTTCCTTGAACTAGAGAAGACTATCTGAAATGCATGTGAGTTTACATATCACATATTTAGTCACTTGAGAATGGAAATACATTTCTCAGTCTCTCTTATCAGGTGGCCTGGATCTCAGTCTTATTCTTTAACAAGCACGTATGTGCTTCGTTTGATACCACATATCATGACTAATGGGATTCTCTCATCAATCAACACACACTCTAGTCTTATATATCATTGTTGTCTATTTTGTTTCCATAGTAACAAAACAGAACGTATGTACTCTTATGACACATATGATCTCATTGTTTAGGTCCTCAACCTAAAGACATATGTCATCGAGTGATATCATTCTTTAGATATCTATCGTTTTATACCATTATCTCATAATTTAAAAAAACATGATAGACCAAATTACCTTCATTATTTTCAAATCAGGTATCTAATGACGCACTATAGTCATCATATGATTCTCTCTCTGGGCATACGTACCAAAAAACCCTCACTTGCACTTAGAGACAATCATCCACGAATCTTATTCCAAGTGATCTTAACATGTCCATCATGTTTCTACTTCATTAGAAATTTTATAGCGGGTTAGCAACATTCACTTCAAGTCATTATTTTGCATGTTTTCTCATCTCCTCGATTTATGACCTCATGTATGATATGTAAGTGTATATGAGATTCCTTGCCTAACCAGTAGTTCTGCTATTGTCACTATATTTCTACTATTTCATTAATGGTTGGAACCTCCCACATGTTCATCCATATGAACTTCTTCATCCATACAATATCATCTACTATTTTCAAAATAGCCAGGTACTCGACTTCAATTGTAGAAGGACTATCTCTTACTCACACTCTTTAAGATTACAATTCTATTTTAAGGTCAGACGCAAATTTAGATTGTGATCATTAATCATTCTTTGTCACTTTGGAAGCTTACATCGGTATAACCCTTTAGAAAAAACTCTTCCTCATTACCATTATCAAGGAACTGATGCTTATAATGCTTCTCATGTACTTAAGGATGTTCTTTAAGGTAGTCTAGTGACTTTCACTGGGATCTAATAGATATCCACTCATCATGTCCAATACATAAGAGATAGCTGGATGAGTGCACATCTTCACGTCATATAAAATACATATGAGATAACAGGATGAATACATAACATTACATACATGATAGATCCAATTGTGAATGCATATGCATTCTTATTGATGTTTTCCCATTTTTACAGGAATTGGGACATTGGACTCTTGAGAGACTAATATCATGGGACGAGGACATATTTTCTCTCATTGAGTCCTACATGTTGAACCATTCAACATCTTGCCAATGTATGTGCTCTTACTCAGGTCAAGAAGCTTTCCATATCTATCTCGATAGATCTCCATTCCCATCACATAGGATGCTCCACCTAAATCTTCAAAGAGAAGGTACTTCCTAGCCATGTTTTAACATTTGTAGTATAAGGATGTTATTTCCTATCATCATATAAAATATAAATATGCTCCCACTAAATCTTTTCTAATCACATATTTAATCTTCATTTCAAATTAAGGTCAAACTCATTGAGTATCTTCTCAAATCAAAGATTCCAGTTATGAGATGCTCGCTTCAATCAACAGATTGACCTTTATAGCTTATAGACTTTATTTCCATTATTGAATTTATAAAACCTTTAGGTTGTTTCACGCATACATCCTCATAATTATTTAAGTTAAAGAATGTGGTTTAACATCTCATAGTCATAGTAAGCTACAATGACAAGCATGGTACATATGGATTTAACCATGACAACTGGTTGAAAAGATTTCATCATGTTCAACACCTTAAATTTGTTTGAAACTCTTTGCAACCAATCTACCCTGCTATATATGTCTTCTTCTTGAAGACTCAATTGCACCCTATGGATTTTACCCTTTAGGTGGATCCACCAAGGTCATTCCTGGTTGTATACATGGAGTCCATCTTGGATCTACAACAACATCTAGGTAGGTTTTTGACTCATCATCTATGACCAACTCATCACCTTCTTGATCCATAAGATATCATATTCTTTCAAGCTCAAGGTGTGTTTTACTAGATCTATGAGTTATTTGTGTTACATAAGGAACTTGAGATTCCACAACAACTTGTTATTCTCCTTGTTCCTATTTGACCTCTTTAGGTTCAGTGTTTTCTTTTTGTTCTCAAACTTTTCAAGTTCTACTTTTCTCCCACTGATTCCTTTGGAGTTAAATTCCCTTAAGGAATACGACCATCCTGATAACATAATGCTTTTGTTTTGGAATGGAATATAAAGTAGTATTCAATAGATAATAAATTCTATGTGATTTTGGACAAAGGTTTTCCAGAAACCATTTTCTTACAAAAGCTTTCAGTCCTAATCTTTATAGAAGACGTATCGGGACTTCCCATTCCATATCCCATATGGTGTGTTTTGAACCAATTTCGACAGTACATTGTTTATTGTAAAGCATGTGCCTCACAAGGAAATTGGAAGATTCACTAGATTTATATATAGTCACACCGTTACAAATAGGGTGTGCATCCTTCTTTCTGATACATCATTATGTTTCAGGTGGAGTTCATTGTGATAAATTATAACAATCTCCTAGAAGGTCCTCAAACTCTTAGTTCAATGTATTTTCCATATCAATCATATCAAAATGTTTGAATATTTAAACTAAGCTGGTTGTGTACTTCATTCATGATCTCCTTGAACACTTCAAGAGATTCAAACTTGTATTTTAGTAAATATAAACTACCATATCTATTGAGATTATAAGTAAATATAATGAGGTACTATTAATCACCTATAGAATTTATTATAAAAAGTCTATATACATCAATATGTATGAGCCTTAATAGAATATTCACTCTCCCACTACATACAGTGAAGATGCTTTTAACATATTTCCCAACAAGTAAGATTCACATATCTCTATTGGTTCAATAACTAAAAGAGTCTAGACAACCATCATTGTGGATTCTAGAAATGCATTTCTCATTTGTGTGCTCAAGAGACAATGCTATATGTATTCAATGCTTGAGTCATCGAGTCATTCACTTTTGTATCTACAACTATCAAATATATATTTAGAGAAATAGGGTATTGGCATACATGATCTTATCTTTTGAAATGAAACATCAATGTATTCATAATATTATTGTCCATACAAGATACATGATATTTTCATTAATGGTAGGTACATAATAGCAATTGATTAATTCTATTACATGCCCATGAATGATAGATTTCAACTGTAGTGGATGCAACTCTTGCTCTACATAGATTCTAGCTTTCTTCTTCTTAGGCCCTAAAGTGGATATATCTATCTCTTTGTTCTTCCTAAGTTCCTCTATGTAAATAGGGAAGTTCCTTTTCCACTATCCATGCTGGTGTAGTGGTGGCACATCCCTTCCTTATTAACTACTCCCTTAGCTTTTAGTGTAGAAGAATTTGTCTTATATCTATCTTGAAAACTCTTCTTATCTTTGCCTTTGCCCTTGGACTTCCTCTATTGATCATCATCACATATTGGGGTTTATCCTTCTTCATCATCACTTCAATTGTCCTCAACATGCCAAGTAATTATGACAACGACTTGTAAAAATTGTTCATGTTGTAGTTCATGACAAACTAGCTAATATGATTTTGACAATGACTCCATAATCACATTTGTGTCCAACTATTGACCCAAAGGAAATCCTAGTATAATAAGGTTCTTCACATACCCATTCAAATTGAGTACATAAGGACCAATTCGATATCCTTCAGCCATATTGCACTTGAACAATGCCTTAGGGACATCATATCTCTTGTGTATTTCCTGATCTTGGTACATGTTCTTAAGATATATAACCATCTCAATAACATCCACGTTCTCATGTTGTTTCTACAACCCATAGTTCATTGAGAATGTCACCAGGCACTTAACATCCACAACATCTTCAGAGTGCTACTTGTAAGCATCCCAGTCAGCCTTAGGCACAGTGGGAGCGGGTTCATCTGACTCTGGTGTCTCTAGGACATAAATCTTGCACTCTTGTGTGAGTATGATTCTCAACATCCTGAACCAGTCATGAAAGTTATTCCTATTTAATTTTTCCTTATCAAGGACCAATCACAAAGAAAACATGTTTGTGTTTTCCATTAGATTCTACAAAAGAAATTGCAACTTTGTCAAAAACATTTTTGATTAATTTGATTTAATAAGTTTGATAGAATTAGTTAGGACTTTAATTAATTGCCACTCCCACTATTTTGTTCAATTTTTATCCCTCACTACCAATTTATAAGATTGCAACATACAACCTTCTAGTGAACCAAGATCAATATTCCATCAAATCATGAGTCAACTTTGGTTGATCACCCACAACTTGACTATATAGGTAGACAACATTTCTCAGTTGCATCTCATGAAACTCTCAGATAGATGATGTGTACAATGCCTTGTCACAATCCATCTCCATGCTTCTAGGTACTTAACTCATTAAGATCACCTAGTTAAGCCCGACCCAAAAGTTGACACGGTAGAATATGCACCATGCTTTGACAGATCTATGTTGACTCATGGTCTAAATTGACTAAACCCTTGTTTTGATGATGACTAACCATTCAAATTATTTGTGTCTAATGCTTCCACTTGAGTAATTTTATATTAAGTAAGGACACACTCCAAATGCCTAAACTTGCACATCCTAAATTGGAGAAAGACAAGTCAAAATTTATACAAGTGCACTATTGTAGAATATGATGTATCTAGATTAGAATCATGTTTTAAATCACTCGTAATTATTCTAAACTTGTAATTAAGTTTATAAAAAATCAAGAGCACTTAATTCAAAAATTTAAGCATTTAAATGACAATTTCCAAAATGCATCACAAGCACCTTGTTCATCCGAGTTTCCATCTCAAAAACTTGACCGTCTAGGATGCCTTTCGAAAATTACTAGGTTCAACTGAGTTTCTCCTAGGAAAAACTCAAGTGAACGACAACTCAAAATCAGTTTGTCACATATTGCTATCGGTCAAGTTTCCCAAAAGTAAAATCGACTAACCACACTGTACAAAATGTGCAAAAAAGTGTTCCTAGTATTGGAGAGTTGCAAAACTTGAAATTATATCTATTGCAACACCCAAATGGCTAGAATTCAACTTTTAGGTGTCTCTACTGGCTAGTAGGCAACCTCAACTATAAATAGGGCCCCTTTTGCTTCATCCCATGGTTAGCCAAGAACTATGAAGGTTCCTATATTATAGTTGAGAGAGATTTTCCTCCTTCCACTCTCATTAGCTTCATCACTTGCTTCATTCATTAGAGCGAGTTGGAGATTTATAAGAGATATTTTCCTACATGTATATCTTATGAGGTTCTCATTTCCTCTATAACCCAATCTCTCATTCAAACATGAAGATGAAGATTCTCTCTCTTGGCTAAGAGAATTGACAAAGAAGAAGGGAAGGTGTCCCTTGATGAAAGCTTCTCCTTGGAAAAGGATAAGTCAAAGGTGGAAGATCCAAGAAGAGTGGGTAATTCTTTTAAGGTGAAAGACTTGTTGCAAGAGTGGGTAAGTCCTTGGCGAAGGCATAAGACTCATTAAAAAAGTGGGTAAGTCCTTGGTGAGGTTGAGGATTCTTCGTAATTGACAGGTAAGTCATTTGGTGGGTTGTTGGCTCTCTCCTTAAAGGGAATGCTGGGTATCCTTGACCTTGAAAAGGGAGGTCTTATATTATAGCCCTTATAATGGAATTTAAGGAGTGAAACATGTTACCAAATCCTAGAGGTTGAACCTTTGTAGGGAGTGGATGTACATATCCTAGTTTGGAGATTGGAATCACTATACATACTTGTGTTATTTGGTGCTTGTTTAATCTCTTTCTCACTTTCTATGTATGTTTAGTTGTACTCAAAATTCATATTTGGAATATTACTAGAAAATATATCTTGAAGGTATAATTAATTTTTTTAAGTGGTTTTAGCTCTACTCACCCCCTCTAGAGCCCATCATAGATCCAGCAATTGGTATCAAAGTAGGCCTTCTCCAAGCAATACTTCCACAAGTAGGATAAGATGGGCGATAACCAAGGTGGGTGATACCTCATTAACATTCCAATCTTTGATGGGAGTAACTTCCTCTATTGGAAGAAAATATTACAATTCTTCATCCAAGGATCAAGTCTTGAGCTTCGGGGAATGGTAGACTATTCATAAAAGCTACTGGAGACAAATTTAGAAGAATGGGATGGGAATACTTTGAAGAAAGAAACCTTGAATGTAAGAGCCATCAATATTCTCTATTCCTCCATTTCCCCCACCGAGTTCAACCAGATTTCTTCATGTGAAATGGCCTGTGAGACATGGATAAAGCTAGGTGTCACTTATGAGGGGACAAATCAAGTGAAGGAAAGAAAAGTATACATGCTTAAAGGGCTACTTGAAAACTTTAAGATGGGAAAGGAGGAAAGTGTGGCATATATGTACTCAAGAATCAACATCATTGTAAGTGGTATTTCCATCCTAGGGCATACTATGGATAGAGGAGAGATCAACTCAAAGATTATTAGATCTCTTCCCACAAGATGGGAAATAAAAGTGAATTCTTTAATAAGAAATGCCTCTTAATGAAATTTCTATTGAAGAGCACATAGAAAACCTTCAAGACTTAAAAGTGAGACTTAACAAGGAAGAGGAAGAAGAAAAAGAAAAAGAAAAAGAGAAAGAGCTCAAGAGAAAGAAGAAGGCTGAAATCAAAGCTCAAGTTTAGGACACTGTGAGTCAAGATTCTCAATCCTCTCAACTTGAAAAAGATTCCATGTACCTGGTGCCTTAAATGTGGAAAGAAGGTTCAATTAAAGGAATATTGTCCACAAAGCCAAAAGACCCATCATCACAAGAGAAGGGAAGAGAAGCACAAGAAGAAGTAGAAATGGCACAAATGTTGTACTCTCCTCCAATGAAAGCTTAAGTGAAGACTCTAGTGGAGGATCTATCTCAAGCTCTAGTGAAGTTGGAGAATGCCACTTTGATATCATGGAAAGTTCAATGGAAGACTCAAATAATGTGAATCCAAACTCTTTAGATAAAGAATATTTAATTACCATTATTCATGCTACTCACACCTCTCTTAAAACTACTAAAACAAAAAGAAAAAGCTTGCTAGAATTTTTGATATCTTACATGAAGAAAAGGATGAACTTGAACATGTTAATATTTTCTTGGAAGATGAAAACAATGTTTATCTTAGTCAAGTAGATTCTCTTAAACTTGAAGATGATAGCTTGCTTGATAAGATTATATTTTTAGAAGCTCAACCTCTTATGACTAGTTCTAATGAAGAGCATGCCTATACTGTGAATTCTCTCATGCATGATATTGATGTTCTCAGAACTAAAAATGAGGACAAAGATTTTTTTTGCAAGGACTAGAATATGAAAATAGTGTTTATCTTTCTAAGATTGCTTTGCTTGAAAATGAAAATGCTTCCTTGCTTGCCAAAATCAATAATCTTGTATCTTGTTCTAGTTCCACTAGTATAGAGAATAACGTTGGTGCTCTTCATATCGAGAAACATCCTTATATGGCCAAAGGTCTTTGCTTTGAAACCAATATTTTGCATGCTGGAGATGATATCAATTAATTGTATTCTATATTAATTCTCTTATGCATGAAAATGATAGTTTGAGATCTTCTATGCAAAGATTCTTAGATGATAAAAAGAATCTTAATCAAATCCTAGATCATACTACCAAACAAATGGTTAGAGATGGTATTAAGAAAACATCTCTTTGTGATGAATGAAATGAGGAGGAGAGAGAAAAACAAAACATTAGATCAAAATAAACAACACAATAAACCAGGCATAATAATAATTTGAATGGTGATAACAACATATTGGACCATAGATAATAAATCAATCAACAACAAATTAATGGCACGACTCTCCTCCTATTCCTCGTATATTTTTCTTTCTTACAAAAATAAAGCAGTTGTGATGACCTCAAATCCAACATACTTCCCATGGTGACACTCCATTGGTATGCCTACACTCGTACCAATTATAGGTCAACAAGGAAAACATGAGGATTTGTGGTTATCATGTATAACAAATAGAAGTTGGATCATAGTTCACAACAACAATAATGCCACACAACCACATAATTCATAAAGGAAGATAAAATTTACATTATTGACTAGAAGAAAATCTAACTACAATGAAAAAGGAAAGTACATAGGATGTGATCTACAACCTATACATTGATTAGGAAAAGGAAATGAAAAGTAATGTTTCTATACAGAAATAGAAGGATACATCTATCTATTAAAGATGCTCCAATATTCTTCATTGTTGCTTTCATGTACTTTTCTTCTTTTATGAGTTCTTTGCACCTAGAAAATATCAGAAACAACAGATCAACACACGATATTGTGTATGTGGGTAAATCAATACTAATAAGATGACATAATTGATTTTTTTTGAGAAAAAAGGAAATGTGAAAGAAAATCTATTTAAGGAAAAAATTAGGGAAACCCTTATTTTAGAGTATCTTTGATGCTATTGGACTATTGTTTGAGTACTCCATATACTTCTATGTTGGGCGCTCTCCACCACTAGGGCTATGGGGATCCCTACCCCTTTGGGCAATGGGGATGTGCTAGCCTTAAATTTAGAGAGAGAGAGAGAGAGGGCATGTCGCAGTTAGTAGCTACAATCCATATCTTCATTAATGTTATTGCAGAGATCATACTATAATTACAATACATCCAAGAATCATTCAAAATTTTGACAAGAAATATTTCATACTTATTTCACACAAGAAAACTATTCTTATATTGATATGTACAACGTACCTAATCTTAACAAATCATGGATCCTAATTGGATCTACTAAAGATGAGTGTGAATCACCAAGAAAGGAAATTAAGGGCCAATGCCATTATGTGTCCACAATTTTCTAGTATTAGGGTATGGAACTAATCAAGGTCATTATTATTATCTTATGATTATATTAGGGTCACATTATTCCATAAACTCATTTCAGAGTTATAAGGATAGATATAAGTTTGATGTAGGTTTGTTCATTAAACACCTTAATCATTTGGAGAGAGAGACAAATATTAGGGTTTTAAGGAGATTTGGATTATTATTGGTTACTACATTAGGGTTTTCATAATCTAAATGTAACGGAGGTATTATTATGGTTTGTGAACCAACTATTACTGATATTTGACTATAAGCATAATTTTCCATCATTTTTATCTAAGAGAAAAAAATAAATAATTAAATAACGATTTAGGCCATCTTTGTTAAAAAAAGGGATCAGATCTAGGTCGTGATGGTATTTGAATTGGGTTACTTGCATTTTTGTGCTGAAAATGGTATATAATTTCATTATCATTTAAAAGTCCTATCAATTATTATACTTTTTCTAAGATAAATAGATTTATTATATTTACATCAAGAAAAAATAGGGGGTCTACCTCGATCAATGGTCTGATTCGACAAGACCAACTACCCAAATTGATTCCAACCTCAGTGCACAAGCTGACTCATTGCCCTTCTTGCTAAGGTTGCACTCATTGATAGGTTCACCTCAGATCCAGGTGGCTGGTCTCACCTTCCATTGTTTTTCCTCTACGAACTTGTGATGTCTACTCAAATGGTACCTTCCAATGGACCAACTAGATTCTTGCCATGTGGTAAGAGTAACTCTCCTCCTTGCCTACTCATGATCCGTCTCATGTGCACAACTCCCAACTACAAATCTGGTGATTTTTGGTGAGAGAAGTGATCCTGATATTTATGTGTTGAGAGCATGACAACCTTCATGGAGAAACCCCACTATAGACTTGCACTATCCTGACCCACAACTCCCACTAGTTCTCTACGCCTCCACAGTGGGTGAGAAGATTGCTAGAGGAGAGGCGTAGATGGAGAATGAGAATATATTATAGAAAGGAGGTGTTATAGGCATTCATTGAGATCACATGAAAGTGGATGGTCACTTAATTGGGATGTAGAGGTGAGCCCCAAAATAGTCAGGGTCAGGAAGAGGTGAGTAGGATTGATTGAGGGTGGGAAAAGGTTAACGGATGAAAAGGTGTGGGGATACATGAGATCCATCTGCCTAATCCAAATACGAGAGTTGATATGTTGATATTTGTTGATGTGGAACAATGAGGGGAGGGGATATATCCCAAAAGATTCATGAGATGCATTCTAGGATGGGTTCTTGAGAATGTGGGATGGATACTTGTCTATTGTAGGGGTCGACTGTGTTTTGTCAGAGGTTGAAGATAAAGTATATTTCATAAGATCCTAATCAATGACTAGGATTTAATGGGCTAAAGGTAGAACCCGTGGCCAAGGACAGCTAGATTTATGTGATAATTATGTTTGTCACATCCTAGTTATTTAATTGACCAACTAAGATCCTAGTGTTAATAATGAAAAAAATTATTGTTATAAAATCAAATGGATTTAAATTTTAGTGGGTAAACCCAATGATTATTCATCAGTAAGTGCAATTCTACAGAGTATTTATCTAATTATGATATAACATTGAGATTCAAATTCAAATGTTAACTATAATAATTCCAATATGTTTGTAATACACGCGAATCACCCTAATATGCATTTAGGGTTTGTATCATTCGAAAAGCTTGCATACCCACATGTTCAAAGCATTAAGTGGATGATTTAGAGAATTAAGGAAATTAATTTGAGAGTATTATTATCGCGAAATTTCTAAGAGATAAAAATAATATAAAAATTCACTTTATCACATTCTCCCCTCCTTTTAGGAATTTTCCCCTAAATTTTCAAGAAACATGAAAGAGATGTGGATATTTCCACTCGATCTTAGACTTGAGCTCCCATGTAGTATTAGTCTGATTATGGTGTCTCCAAAGAAATGTCACCATATCAGTGTGTCAGTAACTATGAATCTCCTTTATCCTACTATCAAGAATTTTGACTTGGGATTTAGCATAAGATAGATCATCTTTTAGCTCAAGAGGCTCATGGTTTATAATATGACTAGGATCATTGACAAAAGGCTTCATGTTAGATACATGAAAAATATTATGCATTGCACTTTGTTGAGGCAGAAGAGAAAAATAGTAAGCACATTCACTGATCCTCTTCAAGATTTCAAAGGGTACTACAATGCAAGTAATGAGCTTCCCTTTGTTCTTGGTCGAGGCTCGAATAGGTCTGATCTTAGTGAAACATGATCACCTTCTTTAAACTATCAATTCCTATAAGTGAGCATCTCCATAAGACTTCTTCCTATCTTGTCCCTACTTCATTCTCTTCCTTATCAGTGTAACCTTGCTAGTGTTGATTTGCATCTCCTCAAATTTTGTTAAGATGCGTTCCCTGACATCATCCTAGTCTAGTGGAGATCTGCATGGCCTTCCATAAAAATCTTCATATGGAAGAATTCAAATACTCACCAGATAGATATTATTATATGCAAACACTGCTAACAAAATAATGGCCCCACAAGCCTTCTCAATCAACCACACAAGCTCACAAAATATCCTATAGAATTTGCAATATACAGTCAGACTACCCATCAGTTTGTGGATGATAGTTGTGGTAAAATTATATTTTCTACACATATCTTCTTGAAAGTATTTAAACAACTTAATAGTGTACTTTGGGTCCCTATCCAAAACAATGGACTATGAAACTCAACATAGATGTATAATATCTCATATATAGAGATTGGAAATATTAAACACCTTTGATGTTGTCTTTACAGGTAGGATGTGAGATGATTTTTTGAGATGATCCACTGTAAGCCACGTAGCATCGTACCCCTTTCTAGTCCTAGGTAGACCCACCAAGAAATTCACGGTGATGTGTTCCCATTTCCATTATGGGATTTCAAAGGGGTTGTAGTAGACCACCTGGTCTCTAGTGCTCTACTGGCTTTTTTATCACGTAAGACATCTGGACACAAATGTAGAAATGTCATGCTTCATACTCCTCCACCAGAAGAGTCATTGTAGGTCCTTGTAGATTTTGGTTGTGTTAGAATGAACTATGTACTTGGACCATGTTCCCACTGAGAATCTTTGCCTTCACAACAGACTGCTCAAGAATCCACATATGGTTCTAATACTGAAGGTCATCATCAATATCCATAGACAAGTAAGTTTGAGGTTTAGATAAGAGAGAGGAGATCTCTTAAATATCAAGACTAGACTTTTTTGCCTCAAATAACTCAAACTTTAGCCCATGAAAGATATAAATATTGTTAAAATCATGCATGTACTACAGATTCCAAACCACCAAACCCTTCATGTTCTTCCACTCAGGAACATGAAAATATATAGATACTTCTGTTTATCTACTAAGGGCATCATCTACTACATTTCCCTTACCCAGGTGGTATGAAATCATGTAATCATAGTAATTTATATACTTGAGCCATCAATGTTGTCGTAGGTTAAGATCCTTTTGTGTCATGATATACTTCAAGCTTTTTTGGTCAGTGAAGATATTTAAAGTTGACCCATATAGGTAATGCCTTTAGATATTGAGAGCATGGATTATTGCAGCTAATTCCAACTCATGAGTTGGATAGTTAACTTTATCTGGGTTCGGCTTCCTAGATGTGAAAGCTACTACCTTCTTATCTTGCTCTAGATTACATCCTAACTCATTCTTTTAACCTTTAGTGAAAATCACAAACCCTTCATTGCAAGATGATAATTCCAGGACAAGGGTTGATGCTAGTTTCTACTTTAACTCATAGAAACTAGAATAACAAGTGGTTGTCCATATAAAACACCCATCCTTCTGAGTAATATTAGCAATAGTAAGTGAAACTTTATAGAAATTGGGGATGAAATTGTGAAAATATCCTGTTAGGCCCAAGAAAATCTAGATTTTAGAAAGATTCTAAGTAGGTTTCCAGTCAAGAACAACTGATACTTTTTTAGGTCCAATAGATATACTGGGTCTGGAAATAACATGAACACAAACTACAAATTTATCACTCCAAAATTCACGTTTTGACAGTTTCACATAGAACTTCTAAGTTCAAACAACTTCTAGGACTACCTTCTAGTGCTCACAATATTTCCCCAAGAATCATACTAGCTTAGAATATTGTCGATAAAATGATGACAAACTCACCAAGATAGGGTTGTAAGACCTTGTTCATAAGATTCATGAAGATTCTAGGTGTGTTGGTTAACCAAAATGGCATCACTAGAAATTTATAATGCCCATAATGAGTTTGAAATGGAGGTTTAAAAATATCATTATCTTTGAATTTGGGTTGATGATAGCCAGAATGAAGGTCATTTCAGGAGGAGAAAACAACAATATAAAGTTGATCAAAGAGGCCATAGATATAGGGAAGGGGGTACTTATTTTTAATAGTAGCTTGGTTCGACATGAGGTACTTGCACATAGAATAATCTTTCTTCTTTGCAAAGAGAAAATGCACACCATAAGGGGAAATACTAGGGAGAATAAAGACTTTATCTAGAAGTTCCTACAATTGTTTCTTCAGCTCTAAAAGCTCAAGAAGAGCCATCCTATATGGGACCCTAGAAATTGGAATGCTTCTAGGAAGAAGCTCTATAGAGAACTTAATGTCTCCATCTGTAGACAGCCCAGGAAGCTCCTCCAAAGATATGTCAAGAAAGTCATGTACCACCTGCAGACTTTCTATGAGTCTGATAAGAGGACTATTCTCTGAGACTAATGCAAGGAAGACTTTGTAAACTTTACAAATAAGCTTTTTAGATTTAAGGGAGGAGATTATAACATTATTATAGAATTTGCTTCCCCTAGGGAGCACTACAAGATCAGAATTAGGTGTAGACTTGAATACCCTCTTCTCCCTATAATCAATATGTGCATAATACTTGTACATCCAATTCATACCAAGTAAAATATCAAAGTATTTTATAAACAAGAGGATAAATTCAAAGAGCATGTCATAATTTTTGAATTTCATTCGAAGGATATTAGTCTTTTGTATGTCATAAATAATTTTCCACTAGGAGTGGTCACATTAAGAATATATCCCAGATCTTTTATATGAAAATGTAATATACATTCCATATTTCATAATATGAATGTATTTCTAAATCCACAATCAAATAAGCCTTTAACAAAATCATCATTATGAAATATGATGCCTACATAGAATCATGAATAATTGAACGTATGAGAAAAGATATTTAGATATATGTAAATGGCTAGGGTTAACTTCAGTCTGCTGACTTGGATTTGGCATTGCCTCTATGGTAGTCACGGAAAATACCCTTACATTGTAGTGACCTTGAGGATACAATGCACCCATTGAAGGGTTGCCAAAGATAGACAGAGTAGGGCATTTGGCAATAAACGTCCCTCATTCCTACAATTGAATAAAATTAGCTTGGGATAGCGACATATTCCATTGTGTCATCATCCACATGTCTTAAATTTATTCTAGTAAGTCTTCATTTGATTCTAGTTATTTCTATTCCATCCTTCACCTTAACTTCCTGTTCCCGATCCCATGTTATTGCTAGGGGAAAACTTCATAGACTTATCCTCATTAGTGGTACTTAAACCTAGGTATCCCATGCCCTTTCTACATACACTACTACAGAAATAGCATTCAGTGTCGCTTTTCTGGGCGTCGGTTATTAAGGAAAACCGACGCCTAACATATAAGGCGTCGGTTGTTTAATAAAACCGACGTCTATATTCGAAGACCAGCCAGACACGGGTACCGCTTTGTATTAAGCGTCAGTTGTTTATAAAAAACCGACGCTTAAAGTCGCCCGCGAAATCCATTTTTCGATAAAAAAAAATAGTGTCATTTTCAGCGTCGGTTATATACCTAGAAAACCGACGCCTATTTGCGATGAAAATTTGCGCGGACAATGTCACTTTCAGCGTCGGTTATCCTTGTCTAACCGATGCTGAAGGTGGTTCCCGCCAAAAATTTCCATGAAAATATCATCCAATTGGACGTCGGTTGTTTCAACCAACCGACGCTAAAGATGTTTAGGCATCGGTTGTTGTAAACAACTGACGCTATTTGGGAACTTATAACCCCCCGCGATCGCCCGACTCTTCCCCTTTCTTCTATTTCATTGCTACCCTATTGCGGCGATTTTCCCTGTTGCGGTGACTTTCCGGCGCTTCTCTGCTGCTGATGCTCTCCGGCGCTTCTCTCCAGTGCCCCATCTCCGGCGTCCTTCTTCTCCGGCGCCCTTCTTCTCCGCCGCCCCTGCTGCTGCTGCTGTCCGCTCGTCGCCGCCGGTCGTTGCCCACCGCCCCTGCTCTCCTCTAGTCGTCGCCGCCAATAGAAGCAGCTACGGTGCTGTCGTCGTCACCTCCGCCCCCGCCGGTAGAAGCAGCTTTACTCGTGCTGTCCTCGTGCAAGGTAACCCACAAACCTTCACCACCTTTTTTGTCCTCTGCCTTGCTTTTCTCTGCCGCCACCGACCTAGAACTCACCCAGGCAGCGCCTAAGTAGGTGCCAGGGCACGCCTAGGGTCCCAAGCCTAGGTGCCCTGCCTAGATAGGCCTCTGGGCAGATGCTTGGGCGGCGCCAGGGCACGTCTAGGCTGCACGTCTAGTGGATTTTTTTTTAAAAGTTATTTACTGATTGTGTTTATTTAATAATGTACTAATACATATGTGATATACCAATCTGATAGTCCATGATAGAACAAAACATAATGATGTTGACTGCAACTTTGTGTGTCATGCTATTCTTAATTAAGTGTATATTTACTTCATAATTGAATGTTTAAGTAAGTTATAGATATCTTGATGATGAACTGTAATGCACACATGTGACATGTTTGGAATGTAAATGATGAACTGTAATGCACACATGTTTAACTTATTTTATTGTTGAGTATATTGAGAATCCTAATCACCCTTCTTGCTTAATGATGAACTGTAATGCACACATGTGAATGCTTGGAATTTAAATGATGAACTTTTCCCTAAATTGCCAATCATGCTTTTAAAGACATCAATAATCACCCTAATTTGAAGAACTAGGATTTTAGGTATAAGAATGACAACACATTATTTGTTGGCCTAGAAACACGTCCAAGATTTACTCATTAGGAGTAAATCTTGGATAGTCCCCGGTTTGGGACTGTTCTTGAACACCTAATCTCACTTAGGATGTAAGTGTATAATGTGTATTGAGTTTTCGAGAAAATTTTGGTAGCATTTCCCCGTTTGTTCTCTAAGTACATATGTACTTAGAGAACAGCGGGGAAATGCTGCCGAAATTTTCTTGAAAACCCAATACACATTATACACTTACTAGTGAGATTAGGTGTTCAAGGATGGGATAGGTGGTACACATTTATTATATATAAGAATGACATCACATGTGTTTGTTGGCCTAGAATGTGAACAATCATTGTTTTTTATATTACTTGTACATTGATA
The DNA here is from genome assembly GCA_963693085.1 of Alisma plantago-aquatica. NCBI lineage: Eukaryota > Viridiplantae > Streptophyta > Magnoliopsida > Alismatales > Alismataceae > Alisma > Alisma plantago-aquatica. The sequence goes on from OY856412.1 coordinate 1,028,267,538, forward strand.
TAAATTAGAATGAACAATCACTAAATTATATACTGTTTGTATGGAGTCCGACTTCATTGTAGATATCTATTATTGTGTTTGTTGGCCTAGAAACCCGTCCAAGATTTACTCATTAGGAGTAAATCTTGGATAGTCCCAAGTTTGGGACTGTTCTTGAACACCTAATCTCACTTAGGATGTAAGTGTATAATGTGTATTGAGTTTTTGAGAAAATTTTAGTAGCATTTCCCCATTTGTTCTCTAAGTACATATGTACTTAGAGAACATCGGGGAAATGCTGCCGAAATTTTCTTGAAAACCCAATACACATTATACACTTACTAGTGAGATTAGGTGTTCAAGGATGGGATAGGTGGTACACATTTATTATATATAAGAATTACATCACATGTGTTTGTTGGCATTTCCCCGTTTGTTCTCTAAGTACATATGTACTTAGAGAACAACGGGGAAATGCTGCCTAATCTTTTCCTAATATATACTTGTTTCCTAATATATACTTGTTTTCTCTGATCATAGAATGGATAGATCATGGATGTCCATTCGTAATCGTTGCACCCCAGAGTTTATATCTGGTCTTGATCAGTTTATTAGATTTGCCGAGGAACATAGGAAAAAACCTACAGATAGGTTCTACTGTCCATGTAGGCATTGCGGTAACAACTTGAAAGTCAACACTGGTGAGGAAATCAAAAGTCATGTCATGTGCAACGGGATTGTACAAGGCTATACAGAATGGCACTGGCATGGAGAGATTTCAAAATCGAAACAAGTAGATGTCGATAGCAGTGCTTGGGTGGAAGAAGAAATTGCCTCCGATGACGTAAATGTGAACGAACCAGTTCCAGCAGACATCGTTGATGCGATGTTGGATAGTTGTAGGGTAGAGCACACCGATCCACCTCCTATCTTTACAAACATTGTGCATGATGCTGAGATATCGTTATACACAGGCTCTGCTAAGTTTACGAAGCTTAGCGCTGTGTTGAGATTGTATAAGTTGAAAGCTAACAATAGATGGAGCGACAAAAGCTTCACTTCATTGTTGACTTTGTTGAAAGAAATGCTTCCTGAAGGAAACGAGCTTCCAATCTCAACATACCAGGTAAAGAAAATGTTGTGCCCAATGGGAATGGAGGCCAAGAAGATACACGCATGCCCGAATGATTGTGTATTATTTCAAAAGGACTTTGTAGATTTGAAAGATTGTCCAAAATGTGGTGCGTCACGGTATAAATTGACGACTTCGGGGGAGTCCAAAACTGGTTCTCCTGCCAAGGTGTTGTGGTATCTACCTATAATATCACGGTTTCAACGCTTGTTTGCAAATCTGAAAGATGCGAAGAATTTGAGGTGGCATGCAGATGTTAAGAAAAATAATGATGGGATCCTACGACATGCGTCTGATTCCCCACAGTGGAAGAAGATTGATCTATTGTACCCTAAATTTGGTGAAGAAGATAGGAATCTAAGACTTGGGCTTTGTACAGATGGGATGAATCCGTACGGGACATTGAACAGCCAACATAGCACTTGGCCAGTCATGCTTGTTATATACAATCTTCCTCCCTGGATGTGTATGAAAAATAAGTACGTTATGTTGTCATTGTTGATATCGGGCCCTAAACAACCCGAAAATGATATCGATGTTTATCTTGAACCTTTGATTGATGACTTAAAGAAACTTTGGGCTGAAGGTGTGATGACCTATGATGCTTCAGCAAGAGAGACATTTCGTTTGCACGCTATGTTGTTTTGCACTATTAATGACTTTCCAGCATATGGGAATTTGTCTGGATCTAGTGTCAAAGGAGCTAAAGCGTGTCCTATATGTGAAGAAAACACTGATTCAATAAGACTAAAACATGGCGGCAAGACTGCATATCTTGGTCATCGAAGGTTTCTTTCAAAATTCCATCTGTATCGTAGGAAGCGCAAAGCATTCAATGGATGGAATGATGAACGGAGTGCACCTAAACCTATACCAGGGGATGTTGTTTATGAAAGAGTAAAAGACATTGTCAATTAATTTGGTAAGAAATCACAATGTAGTATGGCCACACGGAGTGACAATTCTTCATTCAAGAAGAAGTCAATATTTTGGGATCTTCCTTATTGGAGTTCTTTGACAGTCAGGCATTGTATCGATGTAATGCATATTGAGAAAAATGTCTGTGATAGCATCATTGGTACTCTATTAAATATACCAGGTAAGACTAAAGATGGGATAAAATCCAGACTGGACCTACGTGAAATGGGAATAAGGTCAGAATTAACAGAATTACGTGAAATGGGTAATAAAAGAACATACTTACCTCCCGCTTGTTACACGTTGTCTAGAAAGGAGAAGAAAACTTTTTGTGAATGCTTGGTAAATGTTAAGGTGCCACATGGTTACTCATCCAACATCCGTAGATTGGTATCAATGAAAGATCTGAAGTTGATAGGTCTTAAATCTCATGATTGTCACACTCTAATGCAACAAATATTGCCCGTGGCAATTCGATCTATATTGCCGAAGCATGTAAGGTTTGCAATTACCAGACTTTGCTTCTTTTTCAACACTCTATGCAGCAAAGTTATTGACCCTGATACTCTCAATAATTTGCAAAGAGAAGTGGTTGTTACCCTATGTCAGCTTGAGATGTATTTCCCTCCTTCGTTCTTTGATATCATGGTACATCTTGTTGTCCACTTGACTAGGGAAGTGAAAATGTTGGGACCAGTTTTCTTGCATTGGATGTATCCCTTTGAACGATACATGAGCGTTTTTAAAGGTGATGTTTGAAACCGTTATCGGCCTGAAGGGAGTATTATTGAAGGTTATGTGGCGAGAGAGGTTATGGATTTTTGCAATGACTTTCTCAGTGGTAATGACACTCCTGATAATGACAAGAATATTGAGGAGGGCAAAGGAATTTTGGGATCACGGGTGAAAGTAATCAGCCGTGAGCAGTTGGAACAAGCTCACATGTATATTTTACACAATATGGACGAAGTGAGTGTTTATATCGAGGAACATACCAATTTCATAAAGAGACAACATCCTCGAGCAAGTTCAATGTGGCTTGCTAGAGAGCATAATAAGACTTTTACTAAGTGGTTTGAAGATAAAGTCTTACATCAATTATCTCAAACACCAAATGATATTACAGAAACTATCAAATGCCTCGCCTTTAAACCAAAACCGAATGTTATGTCTTATGAAGGGTTTGACATTAATGGATTCACATATTACACAAAGCGCCAAGATGATAAGAGTGTCGTCCAAAATAGTGGGGTCACTCTTCAAGCGTCGACTATGTACTTTGCAAGTGCAAAGGATAAGAGTCCACGTGAAGCTAAAATGTCATATTACGGTGTCATTGAGGACATTTGGGAGTTTGACTACATAGATTTCAAAATTCCGCTCTTTAAATGTAATTGGGTTGATAACACCAAAGGAGTTATAGTGGATGAATTGGGTTTCACTTTGGTGAACTTTGAAAAGATTGGCGAGAAGGGTGAACCATTCATATTGGCATCACAGGCGAAACAAATATTCTATATCGATGATCCTGCAAATGATAAATGGTCGGTTGTTCTTCATGGTAAAAGACAGTTCATTGAAGATCCTATAGATGAAGAAGAGTACTATGATAAGTATGATGACTCCAGTCCATTCTCAGTTGGGTTGCCAACTCCGCAAAATATTGAAGCTAATGATGACTTATATGTGCGCACAGATCACAATGAAGGATTGGTAATTGATAAAAGATCACAATTTTAGAGACATGTATGTTTATACAAATGCTAAATGTTTGCCTTTTTCTAGTTAATACAAATGCTAAATGTTTGCCTTTTTCTAGTTAATACAAATGCTAAATGTTTGCCTTTTTCTAGTTAATAGAAATGCTAAATGTTTGCCTTTTTAATGACATTTTTAGATGGCTGACCATGATGAGCATGATGTCCATGATGAGCATGAAGTCCATGATGAGCATGCTGTCCATGACGAGCATGGCGAGGATACTAATGTAAGTTCTAAAAACATATCCTGTATTTCTATAAAATTCATTATCTTCTAGTTATGTCATATATCCTATATTTCTATATTGGGCTAATTTAGTGTGTTTTATTTTTGTCAAATTTTAGGTTGATGCACCTGTACCCACTGAAGCACTGGAGCAACTTGATGTGCAACACCAAACACTTAACAAGAAAAGGGGCATCACTCTGTTGAAGAAGTTATTAGCGCTAAGTGGTAGTGGATCCAAATTGGTGGTGGAGTTTGATAATGGAGGAAATCCAATTGGAGTGAACCGCAATAATTTTGTGAACTATCTTGGGTGTACCACTCGGAGCCATTGTGGTGTTAAGTATGGCAATTGGCATAAAGTTCCTCAAGGGAAAAAAGACTTGATATGGAAGGATTTATGCGTGAGTTATTATTATTTGCAATTCTATTTTGTAGATTACAAATTCTATTATTTGCAATTCTATTTTGGATACTAGCTAATAACATTTCTATTTTACAGAATCTATTTGCATTGGATGAGAAGTTGCATCGTAAAAATGTGATGCAACACGCTGGAAAGATGCTTAGGAATTATAGGACAAATCTGAACAGAGAATACATAAAAGAGGGTGATAAGAAGAAGAAGTCAGCCCTTGAACAATGGAACTTCTTGGACAAAGAAGATTGGGACAGTTTTGTTGCTTCAAGAAAATCTGAAGAATTCAAGATATTAGGCGTCACTCCTAATTTAATTAATATACATTGTATTCACCTATTCAAGATTGGCATTTAGTGCTACTAACCAAATCATTAATGTGCATACTAACTAGGCCCTCAGTGACGCACAAAAAGCAAGACGTGCACTGAATGTGCATGACCACACTATGGGTCCAAAAGGCTATGCAAGCGTTCGCCAAAGACTATAGGCGGAGTCTGCGGCTACTCAGGAGTCTGCTCCTACTCAGGAGTCTGCCACACCCATGCCTCGCCATGATATCTGGATAGCTGGCAGGCAAAACAAGAAGGGTGAAATAAAGAATCCTGTAACTGCTGAGGCGGATGCAAAAATGGTAAAATAACACTCTTAGAGAAATCGTTTGAATATTGATTATTTGTGGTGTTAACTTACCAATTTCTGTTTATGGTGATTAGCGGGAGCTACACGAGCAGAGGAAACAAGGCACGTTCATCCCTCAGCGCACAAGGGATGAATTGACAGTTGCTCTGGGTAACCCAGAGCATCCTGGACGTGTTAGAGGTGCCGGCACTGGTGTTGGCATCAAAGCATTCTTTGGGCCATCCCAGCGCAAACCCAGAGCGGGACTTTCTCAAGAAGAGGTAACCTATTCTTTTTTTAGAATGTTACTGCAAAAGGAAATTCATTAATAAGAAGCTAATGTTTCTTTTATCCATGTATAGGAGAATAAGAGAGTTGAGGATTTAGTTGCTAAGAAGGTCAACGATGTAGTTGCTGAGAAGGTCAAGGAAGAATTGCTGCGGTGGCAGGCATCTCAGGCTTCCAATACGCCTATGGCGACCCACTCTTCTCCTGATGCACAGACTGCGAGTAATCCTGGAGACCCATCGCCTAGCACGTCTGCTGTAAGTATTGTTTATGACATTGTAGTTAGTCTTTTCAAGTTGTTATGTTTTCAAGATGATATGTATATATGTATAATATTCTTTACGTAAATTTGTAGGCATTGAAGCCATGCCGCTTAAGAATGCAAGACTACGTTGTTGCAGAGGCGCAGGCTTACCCGTCCCTTCCTGGGGCAATGTTTCACGGGACTCCAATGCCACGGGGCTACGTTCGTGTGAGCCCGATACATGTGTTACCTGATTGGAGAGAAGCTACATTGCCATATCCCCACCCAGATATTGATAGACTTGCTGATGCAGAAGGCGGGGTGATATTGTGGCCCAAAGCAGATGTCGTCTACACGATTGAAATTGTAAGATAAATTTACATTGATTTAGACTGTTAATGTGTATATATGATGTCAACTGATCTGAAATTATATGTACAGGTTAAAAAGAAGACACCAGGAGCACCTAGGCCTCCACTTCCATTTCCCGCATTACCCGATTGGGTTCCAACTGACCTAACATACCCGTTAGGTCCTTCTTATAGGGGAATGGCATGTTGGCTACGGGCACATAATGTACATTGCCCTATAATTATTTCTTTAGATGCATATTATGCAGGTCAATCATACGATAGCTCTTTATTTATACAAGATATTATTGAGCTGTTTATGTATGATTGGCTGAATACATCAATGATAGAGACATGGATAAGGTGAGATCTTGTTTATACATCCATATACCTTGTGTAAGATCCGGTGATCTGGTTTCTTATATATTAATGCATACGCCTATATGTTTTGCAGCTACTTAGTCGAAGATCATTGCAAACAATTTGCATTTGATCATTTGGGATTTTTGATTCCATCATTGATTAGTTTGGTAGCTAAAGACCCTGATAATGTTCAACAATACTGTATAGATGCTTTTACAATTTTTGGTCAGCAAAAGAAGATGATAATAATAGCTCCATTCAATGTCAAGTAAGTTTACTTTATTTATAATTTGGACTTAAGAAAATTCCATTTTTATTTTGCATTTTGAGTTATTAATTGTTAACTTCTTACCTCTAGCGATAGACATTGGGAGTTACTAGTTATTGTCCCCGGGACATTCACTGTTTATTATCTAGATCCTGCGGGGAGTACATTGAACCCTAAAATTGGACACGTAATGAGAATGCCATTATTCTGGTGAGAAATATTTCATTTTTATATCCGTTAACATCTTTTATTACATTACTATTTACTTATGCAATTTATTGTGTTATATTAACATGTAGGGGTTTAGATGCATTCAAAAAGGCTGGAGGAACGGTCCCAAGGAAAAAGAACCAGCCAATAAATTGGAAGAACGTACAAGTAAGTTCTCGACTCGAATATATATATTATTGATGTGAATTGTGCTTAGTTGTATTATTTTGTATGTTTCAATTTATAGTGTGCTACACAAGACAATGGTTGGGCATGCGCATACTATGTGATGCGATTTATGCAGATGATTATCAAATATGCCGCATTGGACATCGATACCATACATGAGGTATTATATATAGCCTCATTAGTTAGTATGTAATATATCAATCTTATCTTATTTTTATATTATTACTTATATATATACATCATTCTCTTTGCAGGTGTTTAAAACTGACAACACTACAGGTAAACGCTTAAAAAATATACATGCTCCATATACGATGGAAGCATTAAATGAAGTAAGAGAAGAATGGGCAAAAGCCATACAAGCAGTGGCAACTGTAAGATATAATTGGGATGTTGATAGCGATAATGAATGATACTTTGTAAATGAATATTTCTAAATGTTAATACATGTATTTGAATGTTTCTATATGTGTGAATGTGAGAATTGAATTGATGTCTGAATGTATGTACATGTATGTACTTGTGTGAAATTTTCTTTGTGACTTTTGTAGGTTTGCGGCCTATTTGTAGGCTGATATCAATGGATGTCGTAAACCTGCAGTTCATAAAACTGAACTGCAAGTTCTCATCCTGCTGACCAGCCACAACAGGCCTGCAAACTGATATGAAAAAAAAAAAATATAAATAGGCGTCGGTTATTTAATAAAAACCGTCAGCAAAGACATACAGCGTCGGTTATTTATTTATAACCGACGCCTGATGTGGCCAAAGCAGTCCTGGAAATGGCGTCGGATATTCGTATCGAACCGACACCTATTTAAACAACAAAGCGTCGGTCGTTTGGTATATAACCGATGCCAAAAGGGTTCGCGCCACAGAAAACGGCGTCATCTAGGACACTTTATGCGTCGGTTATCAACTAAAAGACCGACGCTACATTGAATATAGGCGTCAGTTTTTTAGTAAATCACCGACGCAGAAAGTGCCCTAGATGACGCCGTTTTCTGTGGCGTGAACCCTTTTGTCGTCGGTTGTCTACTAAAAGACCGACGCCTATAGGTTAAATAGGCGTTGGTTAAAAAACCGACGCCGAAATGTTCGACCTTTAGCGGCGCCCACATAGGCGTCGGTCGGAAACCGACGCCAAATGGGGTTAAAAGACCGACACCAAATGGGGTTTCTGTAGTAGTGATACCCTAATTACTTTCTAGATTAAGCACCATGTCAAGGGCTTCATCAAAGTTCTTGCGATGGGAAGTGATTAGCTAGGGTTTTTATATCAATAAATAGACAGTCAATGTAATGCTCTAAGAGACATTCCTTAGTTCTAGTGGGGTCATAATGCTCCAGAAGTAAAATTTTTTTAAGTGTAGTCAGCCAAGAGAGTTTTCCTTTCTTGAGCTCAGAGTATAACCTCTCCTTCCTCTTCCTCTCATATATAGGCATGAAATGGACAATGAAAATTGTTTTGAAGGCTACCCACTCCATGAGGTGAACTCTATCTCCTTTTTTCATTTGAAGTTTTCCCATGAGATTTTTACTCCTCTATTATGTAGGTATATGAAAAACATAACCTTCTTATTAGGGGGTACCCTTAGGATATTAAAAGTTTTTTCTACTGATAGAATCCATGCTCCAGCTTTTTCCATAACCACGGGGTGGTCTCCACCACGAAAGCTATTAGAGGTTATTTTTACAAATTCAAGAATGATCACCCCTTTCTTAGATGAGCTAGATTCATTAGTTCCTTTTAGGGAAATGATCTGCATAAAATCTATTAGTATCTTCTTTTCTTCTTCCCACCTACCCTTGGCTATAGTTCCAGGATCAAGATATTTATATGCTTCAGGACATTTTCTCTTTTTAGTATAGGATTCCTCTCAGCCCTTAGTTTTACATATTTTTTGAGGCATCCTAAAAGTTAATTAAGTAGGTTATATATTTCCATTATTTTTGTACACATATTTCATTACTTTATTTAATGATTATTCATGGGACTAGTGTTATGATTTGTGGAAGATAACCTAATAAACCATAGTCTAGAATCAGTAATCCTTAGGGCTCTAAATATAGTAACACATTCCTATCCTATATATAAAAGAGAGATGAGAGGGAATGTCAATATATGAAAAAGAGACATATTTTAGGTATGCCCAAGAGAAGGGGACACTTAGGGTTTCATCAAGGTAAGACTTATACTACCATAGGTAGCTTTTTGTGATAAGCGAAGTAGATTTAATACTTTAGCCAGACCCGACTAATGCTAGTCTAGACACCTTCACCCTTTATATCCCCAACTGAAGGACTACCTTAAATGCATAATCAGGAAAATGACGTATTCATGCCTCTATGATGTGCAAACTCTATCTCTGATACCAACTGTGATGACCCCAAATCCATCATATTTTCCGTGACGACATTCCACTGGTATTCATGTGCTCATACCAATAAAAGGTCAATAAGGAAAGAATGAGGATTTGTGTTTATCATATATAATAAATGGAAGTCGGATTATAGTTCACATCACTAGTAATTCCACACAAATGCATTATTCATAAAGGAAGATATACTTTAAATTTATTTACCAAAAGAAACTCCAACTACATTGTAAAAGGAAAGTACATAGGATATGATCTACACCCTATACATCAACTAGGAAAAGGAAATGGAAAGGAAACTATCTAAAGAGATATAGAAGGAGACATCTAAATACTTAGGTCCTCCAATATGATTCATTATTGCTTTCAAGTAATTTTCTTATTTTAATGGTTCTTTGCAATTAGAAGATACATGAAATAAAAGATCAACACTAGGTATTGTATGTGTGTAAAATACATATTAATAAGATGGCATAATTGAAATAGTTTGATGAAGAAGGAAATACTAGAGAAAACCATTGTTTAAGACAAAAATCATGGAAAACTTATTTTAGATTAACTTTTGATGCGATTGTACTACTAAATGCTTTAACACTTCATATATTTTTATGTTGGACCCTCCCCGTCCCTTGGGCTATGGGCATCCCCACCCCTAGGAATATCGGTATATTCTAACCTTATATTTATAGAAGAGAGATAATATATCTCACTTAGTACCTAGAATCCATCTCTTCATTAAAGTTCTTAATGTTACCGTGGGGGTCATACTATAAGTACAATACACCAAAGAAACATTCATACCTAGGACAAGAAATATTTCATACTTATTTAATACAAGAAAACTATTCTTATGCTTATATGTCCGATGTACCTAATCTTATCACTTGGGATCAAATGGGATCCATTGAAGATGTAAGTAAATCACCCTGAAAGGAAATTAAGGACCTATGTCGTTATATGCCCACAATATTCAAGTTTTATGGTTTGGACCAAATCAGGTTAAGTGATGTTATAACCTTATTTCAGAGTTATAGGGAAAGATCTCAGTTAATTATAGGTTTTCTTAGTTAAACATCTTAATATTTGTGAGAGAAAGACATAATAATATTAGGGCTTCAAAGAGGTTTAGATCATTAGTGGTTATTTCATTAGGGTTTTATGATCTAAAAGTAAGATAGGTACCATTAAAGTTTATGAAATGATATTATTGATACCAGACTATGAGATCCTTTTCCATCATTTTTATTTAAGAAAATAAAAGAAATAATTAAATAAGGCTTTAAGGCGTCTTTTTTGAAAAAGATATAAGATCTAGGTCAATGTTGTATTCTTTTTGGATTCCTTGCATTCTTATAATGAAAATGGTATATACTTTCATTACTATATTATGTTCTTATCAACTGTTATGATTTTTCAAGGTTAAATATATTTCTTATATTTATATTATAAAAAAGTAGGGTTGTACCTTGATTAATGGATAGATCTGATTGGATCGATAACCAAGATTTGATCCCAAACTCATAAAAATGTGCTCACTGACTCATGGTCCTTTGTGTTGAGGTGGCACTCCTCTATAGGTGCACCTCAATCTAGTGGCTATCTAACCTTCCTTGCTTTTTCTCTGATGACTCGTGATGCTGCTAAGGTGTTGCCTCATGACTAGACCAACAAGATCAATGTAAGGTCCTCAAAGGTTCACTTCTCCTTTCCTGCTCATGATCCATGTCTTGTGAAAAGATCCCAACTATGACTCTAGCGAGGGTTGGTGAGAGAAGTGGACTTGATCTTGACATGTTGAGGGTGTGACCACCTACATGATGAAGCCCCTCTCTAGGCTGACACTATCAAGACCAATGAAACTCATTGGATCTCAGTAGTACCAAAGTGGGTGAGGATGTTTCTAGAGGAGAGGTGTGGATGGAGAACGAGGATCTTGGGTCTAGAAAGGAGGTACCATAGGGCTTCGTTAAGACCCTACAAATGTGGAGGGGCACTGAATTGGGATGTAGAGGTGTGCCCAACATAGATGAGGTTCGACGTAGGTGGGAGGGATGGTAGCATTCCATAGAAATTGATAGCTAGCTTGTGATTGGTTGAGGGTGGAAAAAGTCTAAAGAACAAGTGGAAGAGGTAATACGATGGTTATATAGGCATGGAGTGGTTTGGATAAAGAAGCCCCAAAAATGAGCATGCTTCTAGGTGAGAGGTGTGAGGTACAAGAGCTCGATGTCCCTGATTCGAGGATGAGGGGCGATGTGGCAAAGTTTGTTGAGCATTGAATGGTGTGAGGAGAAAAAATACCCCAAAAGATTCATGAGATGGTTACTAGGGTGGGCGTGTGAGGTCAGGGCTCGTGCTTGGCTGTTGGGGGAAACCATCTCATCCTATGAGAGGTTGAAGACAAAATTAGCTTCTTCGGATCTTAATAAATGGTAGAGGTTTTAATGGTCAAAGATATCAACCACATCTTAGCCCAACTAAATTCACATGAGAATTCTATTTGTCACACCCTAGTCATTATTCAACCAACATAGGTCTAAGGGTTAATACAAATGCCATTATTATTTTAGAATAAAATGACCATAATCTTTAGTTGGTACTGCCAATTATTAAGAAATTTTAGTCAGAGATCTATGGTGTAGTTATAAAACTGTGGTAGAAAATTTAGATTGAAATTCGAATTTTTTCCTATTATAATTCCACTAGGTTTTCAATACACATGAATCACCCTAATATGGATTTAGGGTTAGTATCTATTTTAAAATTTTGAGTACCGACATGATGAAAGAATTAGAGTCAATGGTTGAGAACATTAAGGCAATTAATTTGAGTGAATATTAGTATCATTAAATTTTCAAGAAAAGAAAAATGATATAAAACTCACTTTATGACAACACTAGAATAGAGATAATGACAATTGGACCTACGATAACAACACATCTCTTTGTGTTGACGAAAATGAGGAGGAGATAGAAAAACACAACACTAGACCAAAGATAACAATACAATAAACCAAAAATAACAATAAAGTGGAGTAGAGATAAACAACAAATTAGACCATAGATAACAATAAATTGGACCGTAGATAACAATATAACTGACCAGATATAACTAGAAATTGGACAGGAGATAACGACACCTTAGACCGTAAAACAAAAAATAAATCGGAGATAATAAAAATTTGGGGCAGAGATAGAAACTAAATTGAAAATTAAATATCACTACTTCCCTCCTATTATCATATTTTCTCCCTCATAAAAACTAGATTAGAGATAATGAACAAGCTAGATCAGAGATAACACATCTCCTTTTCATGAATAAATGGTGATGGGAGAGAAAAATAATCACAACATTCTAGATATAACAATAGAGTGGATCATAGATAACAAAAAAATGTATTGGAGATAATAAAAAAATGGACCAAATATAACAACTCAATTAGAAAAATTACTAGCACCACCTCCGTCATATTCCTTGTATTTTTAACCTCTTAGAAAAAAAATACTAAATTAGAGCAAATCAAAAATTGGATATGAGATAACAACAAATTAGTGTAATGATAACAACAAACTTGACCAGAAATAAGTACAAAATTCACCAAAGATAAAATGTCTATTTTTCATTATGTATTAGATTAATTAAAATTATGGCAACATTGTTATTGTTGAAATTTATTTTACATAAGTAATATAATGATCATTATTTCTTCAAAAAAGTCATTACGAATTGGAAGTTATAAGAAAAATAGATTCCTCTCTCCTCTTTTTTATATTCTTCCAGTAACTGTCCCTTTTCACTTTTAGATTGTATATTGTATTTTCTAAAGTTATGTCTACAATATTGGTCTCAATTTAAAGTATCTTTTGTAAGTTATAAGTAAAATAAATTTATGTATCCTATTTTTTGTCTTCTATTGACTCCCTCTCACCTCTTTGGATTATATTTACATTCTAAAAAATATATCAATTTCAGTTTTATTGTAAAGTATTTTTTGTAAGGAATGTAAAAGTTTTTATTCCGGACACTGCTCTCTCCTTTTTTAGATTGTATTAATATTTTTCAAAAATATATCAGCATTGATCGTGTTGTGAAGTTTTTCTTCAAGGAACACGACAATTTTTATTTTTGTCAAGAAGTTCATTATGATTTCTAAATTACAAAAAAATCACCTCTCTTCTTTTTTCTCTTTCCAACCATTTCCTCTCTCCTTCAGCTACTCTCTCTCCCTACTCCCTCTCCCGCACTCTCTCTCTCTCACTTGTTTTCTAATGGCATGTTGTATTGGGATTATGGAGGCTAATAGACAAAAGTGTCGTGGGGTTCTGCCTCCCATCGCACCTCTATGTATCATTTTCCTAAAATTTATTATACTTTCTGGTGCCCGTCTTTTTGTATTTTGGAAAACAAGAGTTTGATTATTTCCTACTAAATGAGAGAGGAAGGTTAATCACGTTTACTTTCCTTGTATTTTTCACAATATACCTACAGAAATTTAAGTGGTCATGGGTTTACAAAATCAGACTTCATTTTCCATCAAGTTGAAGCATAGCTTGAGATGATCAACATTTTCCATCAAGTTGAAGCATAGCTTGAGATGATCAATCATGGCGAGCACACAATATACTGAAATGAAGTGATGGTTCATTAGGATCATGACTTTGTAGTACATTATGACAAGCACTACAAAGTTCCTTTTGAGGCTAATAGAAAACCTTGCATTTGGAATGAGACACCAATGGCTTGTTTGATATTAGCGATTCTTTCTTTGTATTGCATTATTAGTAATAAATGAGGACACATATTGATTCTAGTCACATTAATTGGAAAGCTGATTAAAATTAAAAATGGGTTTTAAGTATCCAAACATACTTATTTTATACTTTTATTACAAGACAGGACACTATCTCATCATGAGTTTTTTGTATTGTGTATTCTGCAAGACTAATAGAAATTTGTTCTATTATGTATGGTGTTTACAATACATAGAATGTAGAAGAACTGACGTAAATACCAGAGAAAGCCGTCAACGTTCAAGTCAAAGAAGTCATGTTAGAAAACAAACTGAAGTAATTTTCTCCGGAGGCCAAATATTCTTTTTGTAAATAAAGTTAAACAATATGATATATCCAATGATGTATACAAATTTTGTGAATTCAGATAACATCAGTTACTTCTTTGTAGAGACTAGATGCTTCAATCATGTATTTTAATTGTAAATGCTACCATTCAGATTTGAATGGAATATTTTCAGGTTTAATCTTTTTGTTGTTGTAATGTGATGAGTGTTAGAAGCGAATAACGTTTACATCTATTGACTTTTATGTATTAAAATTATGATTATGAAAAGGTAATGATTTGTACT